>OX382269.1:13139790-14389790 GCA_947507595.1 Pyralis farinalis | reverse complement strand
TAAGGGACTTTCAGGATGTATGTATTTATATATTTACATATATATATATATACATATATATATATATATTTACATATATATATATATATATATACATATATATATATATCTTCACGCCAAGTCCCTTGCGGGGTAGGCAGAGAGAAACGAGCGCCATAAGACGCGGTCCTTGCATACTTCACTCGCTTCTGTGACATTCATTGCTCTTTTCATCCACGCTCGCCGGTACCTGGGGCTCCTGACATTACCTTCTGATAAAACACGACCAATTTGGTCATGGTAGGTTAGTCTCGGCCTTCCTCGGCTCCTACATCCTTCCACTTTTGCATTGTATGTAATAAATTGTATATAAAAATCTTATTTATGTAAATACGATTAGTGGAGAACTGTACTACAATAGCCCCCTCTCGAGTGCAGAATACCTCGCATGCAAATGTTATATAACATTGTCACACATGTTACTAACATGTTACAATATAAATAAGAAATATATAGCTTGATTTATTAACACATATCTTCATCTCGTTTCCTAATCTATTAAGATTGGCGAGGCGATTTGACGAAGGAACGACTGCGTCAGATCTTCACAACCCAGAGGGAAAACCTTTCTTAGATATGATCACACGTCTTACGGAATATACTTTCTTGGACGAGCGGCTTCCCTCACGATGTTTTTCTTCACCGCCGAGCTATTGATATTTCCAAATATGTATATCAATCCGAAAACTTAAATTTTGTGAGTAGTAAATGACGAGATTCGAACCGGGTTCCAGTTTGCTAACATCCACAGACTGACATCTTCTCTTCTTCTTATATATAAAATTCTCGTGTTACAATATGGTTACCATACTCCTCGGAAACGGCTTGACCGATTTTGATGAAATTTTATATACATATTCAGTAGGTCTGAGAATCGGCTACTATCTATTTTTCATACCCCTAAGTGATAAGGGTGGTCCACCCCAAATTTTGTAATTTTATTTTTTGGACAAAATTATTTATTATTTATTTTTTTATTAAAAAATACATACAACCCTAAATTTGCACCCTTCTACCATCAACCCATATTTTTATAATACTAAAATAATCCTAGGAATAATTTATATGGCTAAACAACGGGTCAGCTAGTGTAATATATAGAGAAGCGGTGATATCTCAGTGTATAAAGAACCGGCCTATTGACAACTGGTCCCCAGTTCGAATCATGGCATTTATTATAATACAATGTCAGGAGACATACAAGCCCACCTGATGGAAAGCGCTACCGTAGCCTGTGAACTTGTAATACATTAAGTATCACTAGCGCCATGCCAATTCCGCTGCTAGCATGGCAACTCCTTAGGAGCTTTGCTCACTCACACGCAGGAACACAACAATTCTTCAGGGAGTTGCTATTTGGCAACTGTTTCCTGTGGGGTGGAGGTCCCAGGCAGGCTGCTTTGATGCGCCCTACCTCTCATAAATGGCATGGCATCACCACTTAATTAGTATTTTCGAATTTATGTACATATTTGTAATTATCACTTGCTCGGCAGTGAAGCAAAATCTACTGAGGAAACCCATTATCAAGAAATTATATTTCGAATGACGTGTGACCTAACATAAGAAAGATCTAGTTTTCCCTCTGGATTGTGGAGGTCTGACAGCAGTCACTCCATGTAAAAATCAGTAACTTCACTAAATACTTAGACTCAGGTAACGGACCCCGCCAATCCTAATGTATTAGGAAAAGGGCTAATTGCTGAAAAGAAGAAGAGACTATACTATACATTACTTCACAAAATACCGAGCTCTTTGCTAGGTCGTAGTAGGGTGAAAACAGTATTTCGATATTCCTCACTACAGTTATTAAAAGTGATTGAAATTCAGTTCATTTCATTTCACTACTTTATAATTACATGTAGATCGATCTCATTAAATGCTATCTTAAATAGTTTTCATTAATGATGTTATTCATTTAATAAATAGCATTAATGAATGACCTATTAAATTATAACTTAAGCTGCAAATATTATTTTAATTAACATTAATTTTGCTTAGCTCGACGAATCGTTTTGGGACGGAGTAATTTGCCAGTGTTAAGTGTCGCTTTCCCTCGTTAGAATCCCGTACTTAAAATTTAATGGAAAATAAACTGTAATGAACAATAAGACCATAAAATAAAACCTTTCTTTCGTTTATGATCCAGAAATAAGGAGCTAAAATACATAATAATATATTTTTCAAAAATATTTTTTTATACACGTCGGAAGGTACGTCATGCGACTCAGTTAATTTAAAGCAGCGATCGGGGATCAGTGACCCTTTGGTGTTGCTGTTGTCTATGGGCGGTGATCACCACTTACCACCAGGGGACCAACATGCTCGTTTTCCCCCCTCTAATATAAAAAAATAAAACAGTTACCGTAGCCTAAGCTTCCAAAACAGGAAGTATCACTTACGTGTTGCCACCTTGTTGCTAATACAGGAACTTACTAGTAACCTCTCACTACACACTCCCTCACAATGTACTCGCAGGAATATGACGACCCGCCAGGGAGTTGTTATTATTTAGTTGCGATTATCTATGAGGTGGAAGTACTTTCCCAGTCGGTCTGCTTTGACTTAAACAAACCTAGACCCAGATGAACAGACACGTTCATGTGCATGTTTATCAATCTAAACCACGAGCCTTGTATATTGTATTTGAATAGTGTTGTTAACTACTCCGAAATCAGGCTCATTAATTTTTTTGATTTAATTTGCTATCTTCACCTCACAGAAGATGGCAGCCAAATGACAACTTCGTGGTGGATCGTTGTGTTTCTGCGAGTGAGTGAGGTCACCAGAATACGAGAAGTTGCTGTGTTGACATCGGGGGTGGCAACGCGCTAGCGATATTCTTTTTGTTGCTAGTGTCACACACTAAGGCTACGGTAACCGCTTTACAACAGGCACACCATATGCTTGTTTGCTATCCGTCGTAGTATATAAAAAAAAGACTTTTTGTAAAGAACTTACTCATAAGCATCTAAGTGATCTTGTTGTTAGTGGTAAGCAGTTGGACTTTCGACGGTTCGGAATCAAACTGACCTAACAAGCTATCAAGCAAAAGATAGTGCTGCAAGTAGGGCATCACTATATTTAATAAACATCCCGCCAGTGGAAGTATCCATTTCAAAATCTCGCAGACAAATAAATCACACTTAGAGGGTCGGGTGTGTTCCTAGGAAATAATTCCTCTGGCAGCACTGTGGGCAATGTACTCGTATGAACGATTCAAAATATTAGATTACTTTTCTTTTCTATTATTTTTATTCTCCTTGTACCACACAAGTTCATAACTACCTACCACTGCACATTTATATTTCATAGAGAGAAAAGGAATAACCAAACGCACATTCGTCCAAATTTTTCTTCTGTAAAGACATATCACCCTCCTCTAGGTCTTTAACAGAGCTCTCCGGTTTTTACAATAAAGTCTATTTTTTTATGCATCTTCGAGAGGCATATAAGTCGTATGCTTGTAGAGCACACCTGATTTAATACGGTTATCGTAGTCTTTGAACGCTTGCATTACATTAAGTACCACTCGCGGGATGCTACCTCTGCTGCTCCTCACACGCAGGACCACCACAACTCTCCATGGAATTGTTATTTGGCTGTGATTTTCTGTGAGTGATAGGGCAAACTTTTACGTTTGATGTTTATTTTGCATTCAGTGGTTGGATAAGATTGTAATTCGACTGAAATAAACAGACAGACAAAAGGAGACGCTTCTTTGGGTTGCGTTACGTATTTATAATAATATCAATCTAAGCGGCGTTCGTAATGAAGACGTGAGAGAAAGAGTTGGTCTGAAACAGAGTTGTTAAGATGAGAAAAGGCATGCTCCGTTGGTTCAGACATGTAGAAAGAATGCGGGACTAAAGAATGACAAAACAGATATATAATGCCAAAGTGGAAGGATGTAGGAGCCGGGGAAGACCGAGACTAACCTACCATGACCAAATTTGTCGTGTTTTATTAGAAGGTGATGTCAGGAGCCCCAGGAACCGGTGAGCGTGCAAGAAAAGAGCTATGAATGTCACAGAAGCGAGTGAAGTATGTAAAGACCGCGTCTTATGGCGCTCGGTTCTCTCTGCCTACCCCGCAAGGGACTTGGCGTGAAGATATACATACATACATACATTAATCTAATAAAAACGCCTTTCTTTTAGTGATCAGCCGCAGGCGCTTTGTTACTTTGTATAGAATGTATTTGGAATGACAAAACAGATATACAATGCAAACGTGGAAGGATGTAGGAGCCGAGGATGACCAAGACTAACCTACTATGACCAAATTAGTCATGTTTTATTAGAAGGTGATGACAAGAGTCCTAGAAACCGGCGAGCGTGCATGAAAAGAGATATGAATGTTAAAGAAACGAGTGAAGTATGTAAAGACCGCCTATTATGGCGCTCGGTTCTCTCTGCTTATCCCATAAGGGATTTGGAGTGAAGTTTTAGATAGATAGAATATATTTACAAGTGTGTATGATTTTAATAGCTCTGCAATCAGTACCTGGCATTGTTTCATTTTGAAGTAGTCTGACTTCAGTCAAGTAACTATTGCCAAATAATTAACAGTTGTGTTTCTGTAAGTTTAGTCAATCGGAAGTTAGTGAGTAGTTACTATGTTAGCAATGGAGATGCACCAATACACGAACTTTATTTTGCGAGCGTCCGTATGGTACGATGGTAACCTTGTTAACCACTCGATATATAGTATAAAAAGTCAGACTAGTACACGAAGGGTACGACCGTATAATGTTAGTAAGACAAACGCAGAAAAAGCAAGGTTTTTGTGTGGACCATCTTTAATAGCCATAGCAATAAACACTCTATGTAAAGTTCAGGTATACATCTATTACGACTCAAATGATACAGCCCTGTGACAAATTAACAGACGTAGAAACAGTGGAGTCTTTGTATCGGAGTCTTGTTGTATATGGTAAGGAATCCTAAAAAGCGTGTGTTTTTTTATTAACATACAAGTTTCCTAGAGATTATTTTTTATTCATCTTATTTTATAACAATACAATAAGCTTAATAGTACTATGGTAAACACATGCCATAAACTTTAGGTTAATGGAGCGGTAATCGAATACGGTATACTCACATCAAAGAAAATTATATTCGACAAAATAACGATGCAACTCTATTAGTCGTAACTCTATTGATCCAAAATTACGAGCATCGCATAGGTTATTTTTAATTACAATCGCATGGCACATAGGTCAACGGCCTATATTCTATTTTTATTCAATATCGTATGTAGAAATGCATGTATGTAGATGCAAAGATACGTATTCACTTAACATGACTGTAGTTCACCAAACATCGTTTAACGTATGTCGCTAAATGTTTATCAAATTAATTTGAACGTTATAACAAATGGAGTGTTTTATCAAGATATTTATTACATACCTTATCCCGTCATTTGTTAGGCTTGCGTGGGGATATGGGATGGAACAAATCCAGCATAGAGATCCTTTAAAGAAGATTGATGCAATGCGGTACACCCGACGTGACCCGTTTCCATTCATTTCATCAATTTATTCTATGTAGAAAACCAAATTCAAATAAATTACATAACTTACATACACACTTGAATTACATTGAATATCGCTCGCGAGATGCAACTTCTTCTGCTGACACAGCAGCTCCTTAGGAGGTAACTGGTAATTGCACTCACAATCAGAAATACAACAACCCTCTAGGTTGTTATTTTAATGCGGTGGCTGCCGTTTTTCGTGAGGTGGAGGTACTTCTCCAGTCGGTGTGCTTTGATACGCCCAACCTCTCTTAAAATCACCCAGACCAACACTAACAGACATGTTCATAAACACAAATATTTAACCTGTGTGGGAGTCAGACCCACGAGCATTAGTGTGAAAGTAGCTTTACCACCACCGAGCTCGTCAATCCGTGGTAGGTGTACCGTAATATAACTTAATCCATTTTCTGATCTAAATAATGTATTTTCCTAATCTAATTAAGGCTTAGTTACAGTTCAGAATAACATTAAGCGCAGGCTTTTGTTAACGCATGCATGGACATACATGTACAGTGGGCCATATAGAAAAGTATATACATCGCCTGTTCGACAATCGACAATATCCATATTACGTTATAAGTTGCTGTATTTGCTGCGCCGGCTTTTGCTTTTCACTTAAATGTGCAGCAATCGAATTTAAATACGCATCTGTACTAACATGCTCGTTTGTCGTCACTTATCTCGTTGACAGTCGTATTTTTGCATTACTGTGATACTGATACTAAATTTTAAAATACGCGTAATAATATCTCGTATCCTAACCCGAACCAAGCTACGGAAAGCAGCTCAGCCTAATAAAATACTGGTTTCAAATCCCAAGATATTTTCATTTTTTCCATTTTTCTCAATTTTAGAAACTATTTTTACAACCTTTGCGACAACCATCTGTGACCCCGAATAATAATTATAATTCCTTGCCGAACTGTGTGCATATTTTGTATTCTGTTAAATCATTCAAAAGACGGTATTTCGAAGAAATTTTAAGAAAGGTAGGGCGCATCAAAGCAGTCTGGGGATGTACCTCCACCTCACAGAAAACCGGAGCCAAATAACAATTCCTTGGAGAGTTGTTGTGCTCCTGCGCGTGAGTGAAGTCACCAGCAAGTTCCTAAGAAGTTGCTGCGTAAGCAGCAGAGGAGGCATCGCACGAGCGATACTTAATATATTACAAGCGTTAATAGGCTACGGTAACTGCTTTACATCAGGTGGACCGTTGCTTGTATGCCTCCCAACGTTGTGTAAAAAAATTGATCAGTCAATCCTTATGTGTTTGAAGCATACAAGCATACGGCCCACCTGATGTAAAGCGGGTACCGTAGCCTAATAACGCTTGCAATATATTAAGTATCACTCACGCGACCCTCTAGGGAGTTGTTATTTGGCTGCGGTCTGTGAAGTGGAGGTACTTCCCCAGACGGGCTGCTTTGATGCGCCCTACCTCTCTTAATGCGCCCTACCTCTTTTAAATTGTATTATCTTTCCATTGATTATAATAACCTTATGTTGAATTATGACGCGCTTATATGACAATATTTATTAAGGCACAAATAATAGTTTCATAGTGTACAATAAATTTGTATTTCTGGTCATAGTGTGGTGGTACCGACAGATTCTTATAATATTAATTCTGATTATAATATTATTTTAAAACATGGTATGGTGTGAATCGCGACTAGCTGAGACACATCGGTTTTTTCGAATACATATGGTACCCAGTGGGTTTTTTTTGTTGAAAAAAAGTTGGCGTCAGTCGACCCACGCTAATCGGGGATCCGTTGTACAAATTGTAAAATGAGACGATGTTTTGATTGAATTGGGAATTAGACATAAAATAAAATAGTTTTAAAGATCTAACGAAAATAAATCATCACGAGATAATAAATGTTTGAAGATAGTGGAGTTGTAGTTGGAGTGATGCACTCCTGCCATAAGAGCCGCTCTTAGGTGTGACAGGCAGAATTTGGTCGGGAGCTTTGTCGGGTATTGGAATGTTTTAATATTAATTACTAATCATAGCTAATTAGCATGTATGTGAATTATGCATTTGAAAAATTAAGCCGGTTGTAATGCTTAGTCTGAAGTGGATAGTGTTTGCTTTGTTAAGGGTTCCTTAACACAAATCGTAATTATAAACCGTGAACTACCACTATTTTGAGACGAAGCGATGTTTAGACGCCAGGGTAGGTATATGGCGACTGACTATGTAGGAGGTTTACAGGGGATGATGAGAGACATTCGCTCTAAACTGATTTAAGAGAGAGGTTATACTCAGTGAATTCAATTTTTTTTTCATTTTTGTAACTTAAGAGAATCAGTGTCGTTTGGGCTATTGGCTATAAGATTTATTTTAAACAATTCTTATAGTTTAAACTTGCGGTAGTTTGTTAAAAGTGGCCTGTGGGCCGTTTCAGGCATCTATACAGTCAAAGCTCGTGGAAAACTTTGCAGTGTTAACTGAGCGAGATTTGAGTATTTTAGAATCAATCACACGACTTGAATTCGTATGGGTAAGGCGATTCAAGTCTTCATTCATAAACACTAGGGCCCATCTCAGTCAGCGTACAATAAACTCGCTCACTGAGGTGTAATACATATTTCTTGGTCTGGCGGGGCGACTACGAAACCCGTAGATGATAACAATTTCTTAATTGTTATTATTTAGATTTATGTGAGTCTGCATAAATCTCATACCGAAGCTAGCGAGCCGTAAAACTAGGAGTACAGATACACACACGCTCGTTAGCTGTCTACACAAAGTTTACACATGCATATATATATATATAGATTACACCCGTATTAGGATATAGGTAAATTTCCGGGTTTGCTTCGTTCTTTTCGCGGTTATTAGCTAGCTAGGTAGTACGCGGTTAGGAAATTTCAGTTAGGTCATCAGCTTTAAGACTAGGGAATTAACGCTGTAGGTTAGGAGTTTCGTATGGTTCTAGGGACGACTAAGCTATAAATAAGTGTTTAAATTCGCACGGGTTTGAATGTTAGAATAAGGCGCATGCTTAATATAAGGATTTCGCGATTTGAAAACATATTGCTTTCATATAAAAAAGAAGAACATATTGAGTCTTAAAGTTCACACCATTTGGTGTCTGGTAAAAGTTTGCTTGTGGTATTCCCGAGTTTATCACATTCAAATTGGTTGGGTGCAGGGCGGGCAGCTAGTAAAGTTCGCAGAGCCTGAAATATATATATATATATCAGAACTGAAAACTTTCCCAGTTTTGCTAGTGGAGGTCCTGACATCTTTTTCAAAAATAAATGATGTTTATTCTCAAGAATTATAAGATTATAAACCTTAAACGCAAGAGTATAATTTCGTAACAAATTCTCGCGAGTGATATATCGCTTAAGATATATTATAATTGAACGCATATCACTAAAAGAAGCCCTAAGTGCCAACAAGGCTTTGAGCTTCCGCTTCCTCTGCAACTCAGTCTTACAAGGAGACAGTTTAAACATGTTTATATGTTAAAGAAATTGAATTGAATTCACTAAAATAATAACTAAAACATCAGTGAATCCACTCCATTCCAGTCCTAATAATTGGTAATAACAAACAAAATAAAGAGCTCTAACACAAATCAATAACACAAGTGCACAGACAATATATATATACATACCATTGGACTAGGAACAAAGGTTTGAAGCAAGTGGCTATTTTGTTGCAAATAATAGAACTAAATAACTAGCGTATGCAATTAAATATATATATATATATTATATTCCTTGCGGGGAAATCAGCTTCAAAATCATTTAGCAGTGTGGTTAGCAGTGTACCTCTGGCCAGAGGATCAGCCACAATATAAATACAATAATACCTACTAACCCTCACCTGCATTCAGACTCGATTGAACCCGAGCTATATATGCCGAAATTATAATGACTAACTCTTTTGTTAGACACTAGGCAAATCAAATCATCGTAACATTTACAATAACAGATAAATATATCGATAGATCGATATATAACTGCCAAAATCAACTCGATACAGAATTGGGAGATAGGCTATGGTTTGAATATATAACAATCTAGGTAGGTCATTAAATCTAAGTAAGATAACTAAAGGCGATTAAGGATAGTTAGGTTATCTAGGTAGGTCTTAATGTTAAACACATAAGTAGGTCATAGGTTAGGTATGTAAGGAGGATATAAGTTAGATACGTAAGTAGGTCTTAGGTTATTAGATAGGAAGATAGCAGTAGGGTTTAGTATTTTAGGAACAGTTAGGTCGTTAGGTAAGATAATAATAAAATAATAATAATATTAGGTAGAGTGCTGCAGTATTAGTAGCTGTAGTTAGGTAGGTTAGTGGTGAGGCTCTCAGCAATTGCTGTTGATCCATTACAATAGATCCAGGGTTTTATTCATTCGCTTAAATCAGGCGCAAGGGTATCAGGACGTCACGCGACTTGCACTAAAGTACTTAAAGCTCTACATGCGAGCTTCAATACAACATTTTATGATTTTAGGATGATTTATAGTTATAAAGTTGCAGGTATTATTCTATACTCAATTGAGTATAAAGAACGTCATCTCAAATGTAATAATCAGTGTTGTCACTGAATTTAGCTGTAGTGTATTTATCTACTTCGTTGTCGCAACACTAAATGCCAACAACCCGATAATTGGCTATTAGATACTGTATATATGTCAGGGTTGTCACAAGAATATGTAAATCTTCGGTCCTGTAGATTGGTACCTACTAAGAAAACTAGAATTATTAAGCAGTAATGAATATTATTTAAATAAAAAGTATTACTTTCTCGATTTAGCGATAAAAGATAACATCAGTAAAACCCCAGTGAATAAATAACCGGCATATTATCCGACGGCCCCTGGTATGGGTATTATCACCACTAAATACGTGTTTTCTCGTGGATATATGTAATTCTAATTATTACTTGCTCGGTGGCTAAGGAAAATATCGTGGAAAAACCCACATGCCCGGCTAATTATATTTCGAAAGACGTATGTTTCACCTTGAGAAAGGCCTGATTATCCCTCTGGATTATGGGGATCTGATGGCAGACGCTCCATCCCAAAGTTTTCGGAAAGTCCTTAGGCTTCGGTAGCGGACTCCGCTAATTCTAAAGGAATAGTAGACGAGAATAACGCTAGGAAGAAGAGTAACGATTTAGTATATCTACTTCGCGATAGGTCAAAGTGAATGATAAAAACGCATGTTAAAATCTACCATGCATTTATTATGTTTGAAGAAGTTCATCTGTGCCTCGTTATCAAGGTGCGAGCGACACTCCTTGTGTTGCACGCGTCCATCAGCTACTGTAACCGCTTCATATCAAGAGAGCCGTATGTTTAAGAATATATATATATATATATATATATATATATATATATATATATATACATATTTAGGGAACAGTACCGACGTGCAGTAGATGTCAAGCGGACTGGATTAGCGATGGCAGGTCACCGCTCTGCCACACACCACATCGCACAGTTACCATGTCTAGACGGCTGAGTTGTGCGACTATTAATAATTATTACACTATGCTTTAGTTTCAGACCTTACTAAGGTCGAATATTCTAGAAGATTAAAATAACATGCGTAATTTATTCGAATAAAATTGCTCGAAAAGATGATCAAAGTTTCATTTTTTATGATATTGGTCAAAACTTACAAGCAGTAATCGTATGTTTTTTTTTATACAACGTCGGGAGTCATCGTATCGTTAATATATTAAGTATCAATCACTATCAAAAAAAAGTTTCCAAGATTCCGATCGCAGCGCCACATGCGGGGCCGACTATAAATCAAAACTCTATTCTATCTCTATACCTATCCAGCGAGCTCGCTGGTTCAGTTGTGAATAACGCGACTTTGACATCAACGCTCGTGGATTCGATTCCCACCCAAGGGAAACATTTGTGTGCATGAACATAGCTGTTTGTATTGGTCTGGATATTTTAAGAGAGGTAGGGCGCATCAAAGCAGCCCGTCTGTGGAAGCACATGGTTCACTAAGCCGTCACTCGCGCGACACCACATCTCCCGCTATCACTGCATCCCCATAGAAGCTTACTGGTAACCTAACTCACTCGCAGGAACACAGCAGCCCTTCAGGGAGTTGTTACTTGACGGCGATTTTCTGTGAATGTACTTCCCTTACGCTCTGAAATGTTGTTAGAAAAATCGATTTCTGTTTTTGTTTGAACCATTCTTTATTTTTGTAATGGACTTTTTAGGGTCGGTAACGCAAGTGTAACAGCCCTGGTAGATATCAATAGGCTACGACTGTACGCTTTTTGCACCTTAGTGGTGTAAAAAAAGTTTCATCTATATATTATTATATTTATTCACGTAGTTATGATAAATTTAATCGTTAAAATATATGAATTAGAAATATATATAAATATATATATATAACATTTTTATACATATATATTAGAGGTTAAAGTATGTAATTGCCGATTTGTACTGAAATATTAAAACTCGTTTTTTCTGAGATGTAACATTTAATCAAAATATTTACCGTCATTATCTATATATTGCTGCCATTTAATTGGAAATTTATTTATGCACTTGAGATAGAACTCTGGGTATCTAGATTCGATAAACTGTGTGAAAGTATTCTTCACTGCCTCCTGGGAAGAAATTTTTTTACCACGTCGAAAATTTCCAAAATCACGAAAAAAAATGGTAGTCAGTTGGAGCAAAATCTGGCGAGTACGGAGGATGACATATGGACGTATGGTTTCTATCTGCAGCTCCTGTAGAGTTACAACGGTTTCTCGTGCAGTGTGAGGTCTTGCGTTATCATGGAGCAATAATGGTGAAGATCGATTCACAAGTCGGGGCTGTTTCACTGCCAGTTTCGCCATCAACGGATTTCGGCAGTAAACATCTGCTGTTATTGCTTGACCAAATCTGAGAAAGCTATAAGTCAAAGTCAAGTCAAAGTCAAAATCTTTTTATTCCGTAAAAATGGCTACATTTGTTTGGAATCGTCACAATTTTTTTCCCTACCGTGCAGTTCATGACTAGGTGAGCACTGATAATTGCCGATTTGTACTGAAATATTAACTATATATATATAACGCCATGAAGAGACCACCAAACAGTTACCATTACCTCTTTATTGGTAAGCTTTGCTTTAGGGCAGTCAGCCATTGCATTTTTCGCTTACGGTTAACGTAAAGAATCCATTTTTCGTCACATATCACAATTCGACCCAATATTCCTTCATGTCTGTACCGATTCAACAAGGCAACACAAGTTTCAATCCGCGTTTTTTTCTGCTGATCAGTCAAATCATGATGCACCCATTTTTTATATTTTTTTAACTTATTGATTTGATGCATATGAGTCAATATTATGTAAGATAACGTTAAACCATGCTGCTAATTCCTGGGTAGTTTGACTTTTAGTTGGCGTTAGTTCCGCGTATTCAAAAATTACTCGGATTTTCAAAGTATCTATCCTTCGGGTCTAAGCTGAATAAAAAATAAATTAATTCGAAAATCAAATGTTGCACATTTTTTAGGGTTGTTATACTCGTACATTCGTCACAAAGTAAATTCGTCACGGAAAAAAGTATTGTAAAGTATTAAATGTATAAATTTGCCAATGTTCTATTTTTATTAAGTAAATTCGACATATATTAATTTGGATTGTTGTAAATTCATCGTAATGTTATTTTTTCGTACAGATATTCCTACCGCTACTTATTATTATTAATGTCAATTCAAAGTATCTATTACTATAAAACGGTTATTTCATACTTTAGCCCCTATTGTAATAAATCAAAACTTTATTCACAAAAACGTGTTCACAATCGATCTAAAAAACATATCTGTCGTAACTCGACACAAAGTCACCACCGTAAAATCAGATATTAAAAATCTTGGCACATATTTACTTCTAGTATTTGTTTTTGTCAGTTATTAATTAGTCGTCGCCTGGCGACCCGCCAGGCATCTAGCGAGGAGTCATTAACACCAAGTCAATTGTTGCTCTACTGTGAAGACTACATGATTTTGCTTTTGTAAGCGAAAGTTGTTTATAGAGAAGATGATCTCTCTGATGGCATAATTGTATAGTTCATTAGGTTTATGAGAAGAGAAATTGTATCTAACAAACAATTTGTTACGGTGTAAATTTACACTTCCATCTTATTTGCAAATGTCGGTACTGCCAGCGTCTTCTGTTAAGAAAAAGATTAATTCATCATAGTGGCAACGCGCAGCCATCGACTACTAAATTTGGTTTTGACAGATAGATTCCGGATTGGCAGAGAGGCCACGCTTTTTTCTAAACATGTGAAGTTTATTTTCTTGGAGTCGTAGTGGACTCGGCCATCCAATATGACTTTTAAACTAATTAGTACTAATACTGGGTTCTGATCCTTAAGATTAAATATAATGATTTAAAAGTTTCGATCAGGAAACATGGCGTCATCGCTAATTCGCCGGCTGCAATCCTGTATTCACAGACCGCAATCCGTAGTGCGTGGTTTCTGGTCGTCTACATGTAATACATACATGAGAGGTGCAACGCTGGTTTCTTCTTGTCATCATATCCGAAGCCCCGCTTGTAATTCGGTGGTCGTTTTAATGTTTCGAAATATTCTATAAAGTGTTAACTTTTCTAAAATATAAACGTCTTGACCCGATAATGCACTCAAAAATAATTAGATCTGTACAAATGTACGGGCCTAATGCAGTAGGTAAATTTAAATGTAATAGTAATCTAGCTTAAAGCATGATAATTTCTCTTACCTTCCTGATAGCTTTCGGTTAAGTCAGGTGGCGCTCTTCCGTTCTCTTATCTATTGTCTTTGAAACAGACTAATTATTGACTCTCTGGTTTTTGACCTGCAAAACTACTCAAACTCACGTCTTGCACGCAGACTAGCAGCTGATCACTTGCCTAGTCTCCCAAGCCCTCTGCTCTACCGCCACACACACATAATTGTTATAAATTGACTAGCTCAGTGATGCAGTGATTAGTAACGTTACTTTGACAGCAACGCTCGTGGGTTTTATTCTCACACAGGACAAACATTTGTGTGCATGTACAAGTCTGTTTGTCTTGGTCTTGGTGTTTTTTGCGTATCATAAGTATGTATTTATATTATAAAAAATGGATTTACGTATGTTTATCCGTTTGCCCATAACACAAGTTTTGCTTACTTTGGTGCTAGAAGAAGCTGTGTAATTTATTCGACAATAATAATTATTACTTATTATTTTAAATTATTTTAATAAGGTTGCACTTTTGACAGTTCGTTTTGGTGTAATCAATGTGTTCCTAGATCTGCCATTCAGGTTACTGAATCAGAGAGCGGCGGATAAGCAGCTATTCTATATTTCTATATGAATTCACGAATACTGTTTCAATATATAGATCCACATAAGGGTAGCCATATATTCTGAAGCATTATAGGGTACTTGGTCTAGGATCCTCATTAATTATCATCTTTTTTAGGGTTCCGTACCCAAAGGGTAAAACGGAACCCTACTACTTCGCTTCGACTTCGCTGTCCGTCCGTCCGTCCGTCCGTCCGTCCGTCCGTCCGTCCGTCCGTCTGTCACCAGGCTGTATCTCACGAACCGTGATAGTTAGACAGTTGAAATTTTCACAGATGAGGTATTTCTGTTGCCGCTATAACAACAAATACTAAAAAATATAATAACATAAATATTTAAGGGGGCTCCCATATAACAAACGTGATTTTTAGGGTTCCGTACCTAAAGGGTAAAACGGAACCCTATTACTGAGGCTCCGCTGTCCGTCCGTCCATCCGTCTGTCACCAGGCTGTATCTCATGAACCGTGATAGCTAGACAGTTGTAATTTTCACAGATGATGTATTTCTGTTGCCGCTATAACAACAAATACTAAAAAATAGAATAAAATAAATATTTAAGGGGGCTCCCATACAACAAACGTGTTTTTTTTTTTATAGATAATGGTACGGAACCCTTCGTGCGCGAGTCCGACTCGCACTTGGCCGATTTTTTTTGCTCGTTTTTGCTCGATATTGATAACGGCAACAGGTAGACGCTGGAAATATTTACAGAATATTTAGTTATATATTCACTTTAAGAATAAATAATTAAATTAAAATAAAACAAATATTTAAGGGGGGCTCCCATACAACAAACGTGATTTTTTTGCCGTTTTTATAGATAGTGTACGGAACCCTTCTTGCGCGAGTCCGACTCGCACTTGGCCGATTTTTTGATTTTACTCCGTTTTGCGAATCTTACGATAGAATTAGGAATAATTATTATATAAATATTATAGAATTAGTTATTTTGACGTTCATTTTAATTATTCATTATAATTTTAAGTACCTATATATTATTAATGATTTTTTTACATATTTATATGAATCAGATTTGTTGATAATACGCAATGTATTTTTCATTTACCAAGTTGATGCCATCAGACACTCCTATAATTAATATAAATTGACGGACAAATTATATAGCGCCATCTAGCCCCAAAGTAAGGAAAATTGTGTTATGGGTAGGTACTAGACAACTGATTAACATATAATACATTTTTTTTATTGTAAATATATACTCATTATATATAGAAAACACCCAGACCAAGACAAACAGACATGTTCATACACAAATGTTTATCCTGTGTGAGAATCGAACCCACGAGCGTAACAGCGCGTTTCACCACTGCGCCACCGAGCTCGTCATAATGTACTCTGATATTGTTAAGCACGGCGTAGTACCTTTAACAGCGATTAATTTTCTCAATGTGTGCGTGCGACGACGCATATGTACGGGATGGTACGGGCGCGCACACATACAAACCGAACGCGGTGCGTGTCTATGAAGATAACCTACTTATTTAATTTTACTATGATACAATAGACAAACAAACGCATATTTTGACTAGCTTTCAAAATTTTCCATTTTAATTTTGTTATACTGATGACGTCATGATTATGAGTGACACGATGGAACAACATAAATTACATTTAGAAGCGATTTATGAAATTAACTTATCGAAAACTTTTTAGGATACGAGGTTTCATCGTATTAAACCCCTTAAAGAAAAAAATCAGGCAATTGATATACGCCTTCTCGAAGAAACCTAGTGATAAGGAAACTCCGAGACGCATTCGTCAACTTATGTTTATTAGTGAATTTGGTACAAATATTCAATATATCAGTGGTAGTGAGAACACAGTCGCGGATGCACTCTCACGGGTAGAAACTATCCTATGTACGACTTCTGTCGATTTAGCGGAATTAGCTAATGCGCAGTACAACGATTGTGAATTGACTAGTTTGTTATTGGATTCCAATGAGCGACTTGTTTTAAAAGAATTATCTTTCCCAACGGCGTAAAAGAAATAGTATGTGCAGTGCGACTAGCAACAATAGGCCGTATTTACCTGAGAAATATAGAAACTAGCTTTTCATGCAGTTCACAACTTATCACATCCGGGAAATAGAACTGCTAGAAAATTAGTGTCATTCTAAATATTTTGGCCGAAAATGAATGTAGATGAAAGAAATTGATCTAAAACCTGCATTCAATGTCAATAGGCTAGTAACTAGACATACGGTTTCTGGTTTGTGACGATTTGAATGTAGCGGTCTTTTCGAACATTTAAATATCGATAATATTGGAGCCTTGCTTATATCGGAGGATGGTAATTGATAGGTAGGATAGGTATTGTCTGACTATTGTCGATAGAGCTACCGGTTGGGCTGAGGTATTTGCATCAAAAGATATTTACGCTAAGACTATTGCCAAACCACTGATGAGCGATGGATTACTCGGTATGGATGCCCAGTCAGGATTACTACTGACCAGGGAAGACAGATCGAGAGTGAGTTGTTTAACGAATTAATTAAATATTTGAGAAATAGTCGTTTAAGAACAACGGTCTATCACTCGCAGAGCAACGGTGCGGTGGAAAGGTTTCATAGAACTTTGAAGGGGCTCTCATGGCACGCAGTGATAGCAGATCTTGGGTGGAAGAGCCACCAATCGTGTTGTTTGATCTACGGGCGAACCCACGAAGCGACGCCGGCGTGAGCGAGCTAGCGTTCAGTAAAACAATGAGGTTGCCTGGTGACTTTTATGACGGAACAAATTCTAAAATTAGCGATTGTTATGACTACGTAAAAGTACGTCTAATTAAAATAAAGAGATTCGAGAACAATTTTTGTACATTCGGATTTATTTACTTGTTCACATGTTTTTGTACGCATCGATTAAATTAGGAAATCACTTCAGTTACCTTACGAAGGGCTTCACCTTGTTTTAAATTGGAATAAAACATATTTTACTATTCAAATGCCTGGAAAACAAGTCAAAATTTCTATTGATAGATTAAATCCTGCGTATATACTTAACAATTCCTCTACTACATATACTAATTTACAAGATAGAAACAAAAACTCTGAGAAACCAGAGGATTTTTGTGAAAAAATGAAAGTACTACTAACTGTAAAACAACGAATAGCACTAAAACTAATAGGTACGGTAGGAAGGTTATTGTAAGAAATTTCCCGTAAGCTTTGTAAATCTTTGATATATTATTTACATAGCTTCATACATATTTTATACAATATCTTTGTTTATATTCTTATTTGTGGTCATATAACAGATTGTAAAATGTAGAGACTTGGCTGTATGCACTTCCGTGCACCGTAATACCAGCTTGCGTAAACATGCAAATATATGATAAATATTTCTGTGTCTTACGTTAATTTTGTTACATTGATAATAATTGCAAATTGTATTATTGTAGACGATAACTTTTGAAAATTTTGCATATATATTATTATATACTTGAGTATTGAAAGTGAACAGTCGCATCTGTAAATTTCAAATACCATTAAAAATGGGAAACAGTCAAAGTCAACCCCAACAGAATAACAAGGCTCTCACGCAATCTGTAACCAACTAAATAATGGGACAGAGAATGAAATTAATTGAAATTGTAATTATGGTAATCAGAGAGTTTATCGGCTTGCTTATATTGTATTTCTTGCGGATTCATGTCAAAAGTCGCCTAAAACGATTGATACGTCAGGAAACCGGAGTCGCAGGCTCGATGCAGCCCGTGGTCATGTCCACACAACGCTTAGTGCGCAGCCTCCTGCCGCGACTCCGCGTCACAATGGATATTAGTGTTGCGTTAAAGTGTTAATTTATCTTACTAAATTACATTGTGTAATGTAATGACTATCTTTTGGTATCATTTTTTTTTATTGTAATGAGGTATCTATTAACTTAACCCTTCGAAACCCGGGTGGTCGTATACGATCGCGAAATGGATGGGAAAACGTATATAACGGGTTCTGACTTCTCAATATTTCATTGTAATCTGATTCGGTAGCAAAACAATGTAAATAACAAATTTTACGGGAATGTAATCGTTTTTGTTTAAAAAAACCTATTCTTAGTTTTTGGGATTGACAAAATTATAACATTGGATTTTTTTTAAAGAGGGCTGCTGTTGTTTTTTTTACAAAGTCTAAAGTAGTTCACTTAAAGAAAAAATCTTAACAGTTTTTTTTTATACTATGTCGGGATGCATACAAGCATACGGCCCACCAGATGTAAAACGGGTACCGTAGCCTATTAACGCTTGTACGAGTAATATATTAATTATCACGCGCGCGACGCCAGTAACTCCTTAGGAGCTTACTGGTGACCTCACTCACCCGCAGGAACACAACAACCCTCTAGGGAATTGTTATTTGGCTGCGGTTTTCTGTGAGGTGGAGGTATTTCCCCAGAAGGTCTGCTGTGATGCGCCCTACCTCTCTTGTAGAATGCATACGTATGCATATTGCAGGGTAGCTTCTAACTCGTAGGAATTCCGGCGTCAGTTCTCGCTGCGCCGCGCCGTATTCAAGCGCATTCTAACACGTTCACGCATTTTAATTATGCCTCCCATAGGAAGCCATCCTTATAAATATAATTCTAATAAAATGAATTGGGATCAGATATATTGTCAAAAAAGTATTATAGGCACTATTTTTCCAATATGGCTGCGCAATGGCCAAGAAGTATAGTGGTATAGTAAAATTTCGGTAAGACCACCAATTAAAACTCCCGGAAAGCTTTTAAATTAAAACTACCAAATGACTGCACTGCTTGATTTAGGTTAAGAATGTACAATTTTGCGATACTATACTTTTATTATCGAATGGATGACTATATTTTTTTTCTATTTCTTAAAAAAGTACACCGTACAATGACGTAACTGCAATAAAAATAATAATTTTCATACCCAAATTTTGTATTTCAAATTCTTCTAAAGTTTGAACACTATCTTGCCTATTAATCTTCTATTCGGATTATTTCAGAATGCGGATCTGAAATAAATGCATTATCGACGTTTCCATCATTTAAGCTAATTTGCAAATTATTTAAAAAGTCAGTAGACTTGCACTTATAGTTCCTTTAGTTCATGGGCTTTTTCTATCTTCGTGCTTTGAAAGCAACTCTTCTCTCTTTTTTCTAAATTTTCGAGCAGTTATCTTATAAATTTATTATCATGGGAAATCAGTCATTTTTTATATAACTCACTTGTAAACTTATTTTCAATTCATCAATTCACTTCTTCTGTACGAATATGTATTGAAAGCTAATCATAGAAGATTTTCGCTAATATTGACTCGGTAAT
Organism: Pyralis farinalis; assembly: GCA_947507595.1. Taxonomy (NCBI): domain Eukaryota; kingdom Metazoa; phylum Arthropoda; class Insecta; order Lepidoptera; family Pyralidae; genus Pyralis; species Pyralis farinalis. Next base: position 14,369,561 of record OX382269.1, on the reverse strand, counting down.
AAATGCTAAAATCGTAAAATTACTACTTTGTTTCAGGTGTCAATCTACCAGCCAAAGGCAGATACTTGCTTTGGGCCGAATCTGGAGTGTGGGAAATATGCCGATATGTTTTCCAGGAGGAAAAAGTCAATACAACAACATCTAATGCTACTTCTATATCTGATGGAATCCTTGGATTGAAAGGGTCATATTTCACAAGTAAGACTAGTAATAATATAATTGTGTTTATGAATGACCAATTCTACAGTCTATGTAAAATGATTTGGAGCGCTTCATAGTAACGCGTTAGTGATTCTTTATTTGAAGTATTCATTGACTACTAACCATTTTACATCAAGTGGGCCATAGCTTCTTTCAACGATGTATAGAAAATTCTTCAGTTTCAAATCTGTATTATTTAATAAAAGTCAAACAGTCGAAGTAGATGTATGTATGTATGTATATCTTCACGCCAAGTCCCTTGCGGGGTAGGCAGAGAGAACCGAGCGCCATAAGACGCGGTCCTTGCATACTTCACTCGCTTCTGTGACATTCATAGCTCTTTTCATGCACGCTCGCCGGTTCCTGGGGCTTCTGACATCACCTTCTGATAAAACACGGCCAATTTGGTCATGTATTTGTTTTTTTTTCAAAGTAGATATTTTCTGTTATAATCCATGGCCCATATCCTTCCCCACAACTCAAACTATCTCTATACCAAATTTCATCTAAATCAGTTAAGCAGTTACTGATTTCCCATACAAACTGCCATCACCCTTTTCACCGCCTTAAAAGATGATTTCTAAAAATAAAACTATTCAGTTATTCAGGGATAATGTAGTATTCTAATTATGAAAGAATTTTTGAAATCGGCCCAGTAGATTTTCAGTTTACTCATTACAAACATACAAATCATTCCTCTTTATATTATTATAGTGTAGACAAACAGTAATGTTTAATCACACAAATGTTTGTCCTATTTAAATAAATAAATAAATATTGTCGGACAAATTACACAGCGCCATCTAGCCCAAAGTAAGCGAAGCTTGTGTTATGGATACTAGACAACTGATAAACATACGTAAATACATTTTTTTTTTTGTAAATACATACTTATTATATATAGAAAATACCCAGACCAAGACAAACAGACATGTTCATGCACACAAATGTTTGCCTTGTGTGGGAATCGAACCCACGAGCGTTGGTGTCAAAGCCGCGTCATTCACGACTGAGCCACCGAGCTTGTCAATTATTTTAGAATATATATGTATGTGCATGAACATGTCTGTTGTCTTAGTCTAGATGTTTTTAAGAGAGATAGGGCACATCAAAGCAGCCCGTCTGGGGAAGTACCTTCGCAGCAAAATAACAACTCCCTAGAGTTGTTGTGTTTCTGCTTGTGAGTGAGGTCACCTGTAAGCTTCTATGGAATGGCTGTGTTAGCAGCAGAGGTATGCGCGAGTAGTACTTAATGTATTTTAAGCGAACAAAAAGAGACAGGCCTACGAACCTTGGTGTCAACATTGTACATAAAAAAAAGACTGTACGTCAGAAAAGAAAACTTCTTAGCGTCATAAATTTGTCTATCTATACATAACTTCACGCCAAATCCCTTGCGGGGTAGGCAGAGCGGACCGAATGCCATATGAATCGATCCATACACTAGCTTCTTTCACATTCATTGCTCTTCTCATACACGCCAGTTTCTAAGGCTCCTGATATCACCTTCTGATAAACCACGATTAATTTGGCCATTGGAAGGTAAGTCTTGGTCTTCCTTGGCTCCTACATCCTTCTAGTTTTGCGTTGTATATCCATTTCGTAATTCTTTCTTCCTGCATTATCTCCACATGCCCGAACCAATGGAGCATGGCTCTTCTTATTTTAACACTAACGCTCTCTTTCAGACCCACTCTGTTCTAATATCATTATTGCGAACTCAGTCTACCAACGTTACGCAACAAATTTTTCACAACGCTCGCATTTCGACCGCGTTTATCATACTTCCATGCTCCCTCTGTCATACCCAGCTTTCGCTTCCATGAGTAAGCGTTGGGAGCAACACTGCATAGAGTACAGCGAGCTGTGCCTTCTGACTCAAGTTTTTGCTGACAAGAAGTTTTCCCAAAGCTACATTCACACTATTTCCAGCACTCACTCGTAATACTGGTAAATTCGTAAACATTATTTTTGGTTTATTAAGAAAAAACGTGACGCAAGTTGAGTGCTTTTTTTTTCATTCGAAAACCGCCTAACATGCCTAAAGAAGTATTCACTTAAAAACAAGTTGCAAAATGTAGAAACTTTAAAATGCCAGTTTAAACTACATTCATAATATATGTCCAATAATTAAGGAGTCAGGGCTATACTAAAGTAACATGAGTCATACAAATACACTATACATACATACTATGACCCAACGAGAGTGTGACATTAAAATGCGGAAATGTATTGTGCCAAGGTATTCGTCTAATGCGTGAAAACATTATTGTACTAGGACACTGATTCATTAAATTAAGAACTGTATTTAAAACGAACTAAGAACAATCAACGCTTGCAACGCTTTCTGTATCACTTGCTCTCTCTGCCGCTAACACAGACATTTCTTAGGAGCTTACTGTTAACTTCGCTCTCAGGAAAACAATAACCTTCCAGAGGATTTTGATATCGTTTGGCAGACAAGCATGCGGCCCGGATGATATGGTAAGCGGCCAGCGCAGCATATTGACGCTCGCAACACCACAGGGACATTACTCGCGCGCTGCCAATCTTGTGACCTAAGGATGTTTCGTCACACTACCCAGTAATTTCTCTGCCATATCTCACCCTTCAAACCGGAACACTGCTAGATAAATATAGCTGCTTGGCGGTAGAAATATGTGAGACAGAGGTACCTATGCAGATGACTTTTGTACAAAGTCTCCCTCAGGTGGGTGTTGTTATTTGCCTGTAGTTTTCTGTGAGGTGTAGGTATTCCTCAGACGAGCTGCTTAAATGCGCCTTACCTCTCTCAAAACACCCAGGTTAATACAATTAGACATGTTTGTCGTGTGTGGAAATCGAACCCCCAATCGCTGGTATCAAAGTAGCGTACTAACCGGCTAAGCTCGTAAAAATATTATAATAATAGACCATAGTATTGTAATGTTCATGCATGTCAAGTGTTAATGAAACTGTTTTTCACTCAAGGGCAAATATTTCTGCCATTAACCATAAGTATATTTCTAAAGTGAGGGGGCAAAGGATAAAACGAGGCGCGAAGTGAGTTACTTACAAGTGCATGATATACACAGATTCATCTTGTAGTTCTCCTCATGCATCGTTTTGCCTGAGGGTATAAACAAGCTATGACGGTTGAAAGGAGAAATCCAGAATTTGTCGAGATATCTGTCTTTTACAAACAATGTCTTGAGTTAATAACAACTTCAAAAGTTGGTTGCTGTGTTACTGCGTGTGAGTGAGTTCCAAGATCCTACGGAGTTGCTTTGTTAGCAGCGGAGGTGGCGTCGAGCTAGTGATTCTTAATGTTTTGCAGGCGGTCATAGGCTACGGCAAATGCTTTACATGGGCCGTATGTTTGTATGCCTCCCGACGTAGTATAAAAAGCTGACGGCGTACTTGATGTAAAGCGTAGTAAAGATAGAGTAGCGTATAAATGCTTGCAAAACAGAAAGCGCCGCTCGGGCATTGCCACTCTCGCTGCTAAAACAGCGACACCTCAGAAACTACTTGAACAACAACTCTCCAGGAAATTGTTATTTAACTGCAGTTTTCCGTAAGGTATAGTTTCAACAATTACGCTGTGCCCCATGTCTCTTTGCTTTGTGCACGAGATTGTAAATGAGACATGAGAGTAGAAAATGAGATATTCAAAATTGGTTAAGGTACACAAATATATATTTTTAATACGACGTCGGGAGCCATATATACGGCCGATTCGATATAAAGCGGATACAATAGCGTATGTACGCTTGCAATACAGGAGACCCGCTCGGGCGTTGCCACTTCCGCTGCTATTAGACATAGACATCTCAGGGACTCACTGAGTCAACAACTCTTCGTGTAATTCTTATTTGAATGCGGTTTCCCAGTCATGCTGTGCTCTACATCTCTTTGCTTAACGAATGTCTTCTATCGATAACAACGGGATTGACGGCTTAACATGTCCACGAAAGAACTCTAATCCACTCAATCCGACCACAAACACGTTGCAGATAGCGCTGCATAGCTTGCGTGTTCGACTAGAGTCTAGTCGCTAGACTAACAAACCCGTCGTTATTTTCGAGCTCCCCAGAATTATGTAGTCATACTCAAAATGTCCCCTTCTACACACTTACAAAGTTTCATATATTTATGAGAGATCAGTTCTGTAACCTTCACTTCGATCATGGCATATACCACATACATCTTGTCGCTCTTTCAAGCTGTCCTAACTACAATACTTGAATGAATTTCTCTCTCACAGAAAATTTATTATGACTGAGATAAAAATATTGTAAACAAGACAAAACTCCATCGCGTTAATCCTTCTCACATTCTTTTGAACTTGTATTCTGCGAGTTGCTAATGAAGCAATAAATAACACAGATGAGAGAGATGTCGGGACTGTGGCCGACAGGAATTGTATTTTGAACAATATTAAATATAGACGATGTATCTCTACTGCCACTACGTTAGGAATCTCATAAACTTTTTTGAAATAGCAGTTAGATTTAGTTGTACAACTTCGAAGGGGTTTTTTTTTACAACATCAGCCATGCAATTCTGTAATAGCAAACATCCTTACACCATCGGAAATATCGGCTGTTATAGCCTTGAACACAAAATTGCAATTCCTTAGTGTCGCTTGTCATGGTTGTGCGACACTAGTGCCGCAAGGCTGCGTTTGGAATTGGAATTCTACAAGGCAAACAGCCTCGCGTACGCATACAGCCTTATAGAATACCAAATAAAAAGCCGTGATCGCAGTGGACGATGTCAAAGCTGTGACATCTGTGATCACAGCGACGCACACAGCCATTATAAATCGCTTAGAGAATTGCATTGCAGGAGGCGTGCATACGGCCCAGCTGATGTAAAGTGGTTACTGTAACCTTTGAACGCTTGCAATACCTACGAATAGTAACGCTCGCGTGTGATCGCTCCTGCTGCTAACAGAGAAATGTTTCTGTGAGGTACTTCTCCAGTCGAGCTGCTTCTATGTACCTTCTTCTCTAAAGGTAATATATAAATGCTCGGCAATGTTATTCAGGGATAAACTTATATTTTAATATACTGGCAATAGCTTAAAGTGAGTTACTGTGAATAGCGATATTTATTTCGGGAAGGTTCTAAGTCCTCCAAAGTGTCCGATCGGAGCCTTTGCTTTTCTTCTTTGGTGTTTCTTCGTCGATCGGAATACAAAACTCGAAAGGATTTGGATTCTTGAAACTTCTGAATAGCCCTCACTGGCCATCTAACGCCCGTTAGATGGCTTAGTGAACTTGTTGTTGTGTTAAAGTGTTAGTGACTTGAACTAATCAACCACTGGACACGACACTCAGTCGTTCTCGCCTTTTACCCCTCTGTCACGGACCCTGAATTTAATTCAGGGTGAACGATATTATCAAGTCAGTTAACTTTGAGAGCTCGACGGAAAAACATTGCAAAAAAATGGTGAAATGCGCTGTATTGTTTTGCAAAAACTATAGTGGGCGAACAGTTGATGTTTCCTTTCACTCGTAAGTACAATTTTATCCTATTAATATTGCTATTTTTTGTAAAATCAATTAAATGTTAAATGACAGCACCAAATAATACGGACATTTTAAAATATACTCATTGTTGAATGAAATGTAACCAAGAAAATTATCTATTGTAACAAGTCGGGTTACCGTTCATTCTACCGTTCGGTCATCAAATTTGTTTCTAACTAGGGCTTGACTCTGTTGATGAACGATATTGATATGAATGAATACGTTTATTACTATGCTAATCAAAAAGGTATTGGAATATCGATGTAAAAACAAATTGTCATTTCGCTCCGCTTTGCCGTGCGGAACTTTATTCAGTATAAGGTGTGCGAAATAATCGATCTAAGTAACATATAAAAAAATATATTGTTTATTTAAAATACAAATTGAATATTGTGATTGTACCTATTTTGTGCGTAAAATGTATTTGTGAACGTACAGAATAACGCAAGAAACAATTTCCTTATACGGCGCACTATTTCAAAATAACAGCGGCAAGTATACTGTGAGATCTCCCGGCAAGAGTTGCCAGGTATGAGTAACTTACAAAATCATTCCCTCGCTTAATTTTTAATTTAGACAAGCTCAATTCAAGTGTGCGAGACTGTGAAAATCATAGCTGATATTTTTAACGACTCCGTATACGACGGCGGCGTTGTGTGGGGTAGGGGTTGTCCTAATAGAATGCGATTAGGCGATCATCGCGCGACTGTTTCGTACAAATATAGTTCGCGCGATCTTTATTTGTACAAAATGCTTTGTATTAGGACAACGCCTTAGTAACGATACAGAAAGTTGGGAATTTACACCTGCTATTCACCCTTGCCAGAGATGAGCGGTTTTTTAGATCAGCAGATATCACATAACCTTATATACGTCAATTGATGTTGATTCACTATCGGATCATTTTTATTTTATTTTCCATTAGGAAAAACAGTTGCTTGTATTTTTTAATTGTTTGGCTTGTTTTCGACCCCAGTTATTACAAAGTCTGGTTGAGGCAATCAGGGTGTTGTAAGCCAAGTGTAACTGTAGGGGAGTATGAATGTAATAATAATTCCTGGTACCACTAAACGATGGCCTACAGTGCCAATAAGTTTGAATTATACTAGGAATAAATCAATTAATCTGCACTCAATATCCTTACATATGATGAAACAGTAGAGTTACAATTGAACATTTTGTAAGTTGTGCTAGTCAAACCTGGCAACTCTTACCAGATCTCCCAGTACACTCGCTGTCCTTTTGAAAGAAGTGTGTCATGTCTTAATTTAACGTAAGTTACGAGTACAACGAAACTGCGAAGTATGTTATACATTTCATAGTTCTTTTTCATTCTTACGTTATAGTTCCAGGAATTGAAATTGAGCTACTCTAGGTAATAACATTTTGATCTTAGCACAATTTTTTCAAGTAAAAAGATTTATGGGAGTTCGCCATTGTTTTTCAAAAATTGAGTAGCGCCTAGGTGGTGAAGTTGTTAGTAATCGCAATTCTAAACCTTTTTGATTATGATAGTAAAAGACTTGCATATTTCCGCATATAATGTACATGCACGTGAAAATTCGAATACGCTCTTTTATATATTTCACGATTGTACACTATTTATTCTTCTCAGATTCCCAACTGATCCTCTAACGAAGAAGAAATGGGTGGAAGCAGTTTGTAGAGAGCAGGCATGGATTCCAACCAAACATCACAGAATATGTAGTTTACATTTTGAGGCAGAATGTTATAATATAAATGCAAAAAAACAAAGAAAACTACATAAAGACTCATTTCCTACATTGCATATGCCCGAATTTGTAAGTAAAGGCTAAATTTGGTGAACTGCCTTGAGTGTGTTTAGAGAACTTTGTTTGATACGGTGGTGGTTTGCTTGTACGGTCGGCGTCAAAAATGCATACATAGCTTACCGCTTGGAATCGCGTGAACCATTTTGCTAATGACACACACACAATAATTGTATAATTATACCTAATATAAATTGACCATTCATTTAACAGATTTATTGAGCTGAGATTTGAACCACGGACACCCCGGTGGGGTCTTCGTGGGGTGAAATTGAGTTGATTTGCTTGGCCGTTACGCCACCAATGTTGGTAGTTTGTTCAATGAAATTATAGATGTTATTCTTACTATCATTGCTGTAGATTGACTATAGCTGTCACTATCGGTATTGTAGCTTATTAATTACTGTCTCTGCAATGTAACTACAATGAACGACTCTTTAGATATATGTGAGACTAAGTGTGTGCGTAACGCGTAACGTCAAAAGTCCATATAGAATCGAAGGACAAAATCCTCTGTATTGTCCCTGAATACGGAGGATTTTGTCCTTCGATTCTATATGGACTTTTGACGTTCACTGTACATACCAAACAAAGTTCTGTCACTCACGCCCAAGGCGTTTACTATTACAATTTAAAACTTAGTTTTAATTTCTACATAATATAATTTACAGTCACAAGAAACCCGGAAGAAAAATGAGGAAGACAGACCGCAAGAACCAAATATTAATAGTACTCAAACGGACACGCCAAGAAAGCGGTTATTAAAAAAAAGGATATGGAATCAAGGAAAGAAAATCAAACGACTGCAATATCATAACCGACGTTTAAATAAGAAAGTAGCTCGAATAACAGAAATATTAGATAGTTTGACGGAAAAATCTTTTATAAACGAAGAAGACAGAATCGTATTGGAAAAAGTTGGCGGCAAAACAAAAGAATTGTTGAAAAGAATGGTATTAAAAAGTAAAATTGGGAAAGACTCGCACTCTCAGTACTCGCCAGAATTGAGAACTTTTGCACTGACTCTGCACTTTTACTCCGCAAGGGCGTATAAATATGTGCGAAAAACTTTTGATACTTGTCTACCAGCACCACGAACATTGACGAGATGGTTCAGCAGCATCGATGGCAAACCTGGATTTACCGATGAAGCTCTAAAGGCAATCAAAGCTAGAGTGGCAGATAAAAAGTGTATGCTGCACTGATTATTGACGAAATGAAGATTATGGAGTCTGAAGAATATCATCGAAACTCTGGAAGAACATTTGGGTTTGTAGATTTTGGTTTTGGAGTTGACTTGGACTTGGACTGAATATACCAATAAAAAAATAAAAAATATTAACCCGAGAATGGATCAAGTAACCTTCACTGGCTTATATAAATAGGTCCGAGTTCAGCAGTGGGCCGGTACGGGCAGACGATGATGATGATTGAATCCATACTATTTGAAAATCCTTCGGATGTTTTGTGTTCTCCTAAATTTAACTAATTATCGATCAATGAATGAATGAATGAAAATTCATTCATTCATTAATCGATAATTAGTTAAATTTTGGAACCACTAGCGGTTGACGTAAAAATCTTTATTTGTGTGTATTGATAGCTGAGTCAGTAGTAGTAAGAGTAACAGAGATAGTGCTTTACGCGTAAATAGCGCAACAATAACTCACACAGAGTCAATCCATGATGTACGTACAAAATAAACACTGCAGTGTGAATACATGAATTTCCACATCGGCATCAAGCTTAGTTTATTTTCCTCAAGGCGCCTTCTGTTTCAACTCACTCGGTAAGTCCATTACCACCCGCTGGTTTACTTTTCTATAGGGATATTTTCTTTTCTTTTTTTAAAAAAATATTTTTAGATAGCCATTTTTTAGTTTTAGAGCCGTGATAATGTTTACGTAAACCGTCTCGGACAGAGTGTTATTTTTAGGTTATTTAGTGTAATGATCACCTGGAGGTAAACCTTCAATTTAGGTGATTCACCTTATCTATTAATAGAGCTATAGAAAAACAGTGATTGAAACACAGCGATATTTAATTACAACAACTATTTGGGGAAGTGTCACCACCTTACAGGAGACCCCAGCCAATTATAACAATTTCCAACAGTATAGCAAATTAGCGAGATCAGTAAGAATTTCTTGTTAAGATACTTTTATGTGTCCGAGCGACATTTCCTACAATGGAAACATTTATAGGCTTCGGAAACTGCGCAAAATTAGACAGGTAGTGTACTTTTCTGCCGCTCGATATTTGATAGGAAGAGTACTCTTACTAAAGTATCTAGTTAGGGGCTGAACCAAACATGATGAAATTTACCGGTGCGATATGCAATGCAGAATGTTATAATACACGTACTACTAGCTAATTTATATGACAAACGTTGTTTTGCTATATACATTATTTCTAGGGACTTTCTAGTGTAGAAAAAAAATAACTAACTTATTTTATATATAAATAATTACTAAAATGACTATTATACAGTAGGTGTTGGTTATAGAAGGGCGAAAATTTGGGGTTGTATGTATGTTTTAATGCCACAATTAAAAAAAAGTTGTCCAAAAAATAAAAATTAAATGTTCGGGGTGGACAACCCTTATCACTTAGGGGTATGAAAAATAGATAGTAGCCGATTCTCAGACCTACTGAATATGCATATAAATTCCATAAAAATCGGTCAAGCCGTTTCGGAGGAGTATGGCAACCAACATTGTGATACGAGAATTTTATATATAAGATAAATGCTATAATAATATTATTGCTAGAACAGTTAATATGGCTCACAGTAGGTTCAATTTTGATACTTAGTAGGTTTATTAAGATGCTGACACACCAGTAAAATATGTTATGTAAAATTTTGCAACATTCAGTGTAGGAGCAAAAATTGCTAACTAAATATGCAATAAATCATGTATCATATTTGAACAGGGATAGAGCAAAGAATTTGTTGCTATATTATGAGTTTCTAATAAAATTTAATTAAATAACGACTAAACCATGTACATTTTACTTGACCTGCAGAATGTGAAGAATTCTGTATGATTCCCATACCAAAATTTACAGACAGTACTTAGCGATAGTTACGCTGCAGTTCCTGCCTGTGAGAGAAATGTACGAGGATAATTATCGCTTAATTTGTAAAGAAACTTAGTGAAGGCTAGATAAAAATGGTAAACACTTCGTTAAATTTTATTTTTTTTATCTCGTCTCACGCTCGTACAAATTATTAAATAGTTTAGAACGGTTCAAAAGAGTTGTAAACATTGTTGTGCGAGGACCTTTACGCGTAGAAATAAGATAGCACCAGAATACCGTCGACCTTATTTTAACTATATTCGTGGTTACGTGTTTCATGATTGAGTAGCGCACTCCAAATTCACACCGCTAGTAATGTGTGAACATTACACGTGTTAAAATAGCGGGTATGTCTTCTAAATGTCAAGCTCGTTAAAAAGGATAAGCTCGTTACCATCATGAAGATCTCGAATTTTATTGTTGTCGATATGTTTTCAGTAACTGTACAAGTTGTTAACGCATAAGTTGTTTAGACAAAAATAGGTTTTATTGGAAATGTCTCATTTTGCAAATTCACGTAACCCAAATGGAATTATTCACACTTCATTATTTTGCCAAGCTTGCAGTATATTTTAATATGTATAGTGTTTTATAATAAACTAGCCACATTTGACTATACAATACAATGGATATACTACTGACAACTTGGCGCAGACGCAAGTAGTTAATCGCACACAATGTTTACCTTTTATTAAGACTAACAATGCTGTCGCTATTTCTGCAACAGCTCACCATTTTGCCGCACGGAAGACCGGGTTCGGGTTGGTAATCATAAATCTTGATTCTTGCTTTTAATAACATACTTTTATACCGAATTTACATTTCAATCATATAATATTACATAAAATATTAGTTCTTGTTTTACACTCAGCTCGCATTCTGATTGTTGATTTATGTATCACCGTTTATTGTTTAAATTCACTGAAAAAGCTTCTTCTTCAAATTTCTGTGGTGATATTAGGATAACTGAATTAATTTGAAAAGTGTTTAATTAATGATAATTAACAGTTTTAAAAAGTCACATTAGCAAAACTCTTTGATTGACAAAGACATCTGGACTTATCATTATTATTGTATATAGTAGCATAGGTTTATTGTAATATTAATTGAAGAAAAGTTTCTTTCGGCACTTCTTCGGCAATGGTTATTTTTACAATGCTGGTAAATCAATATAGAAAAAGGAAAACTGTAAGAAAAAGAAAAGAAACACACTGATCAAAACATTAGTGTGTATCTTTTTATCTTTTTTTCACGGATATCTCGACAATGGCTAAATGAACTTAGATAATTGAAACTGTTTTCTGTAAAAATCGGTTTAGCTTGATATAAATATGATAAAGATACCATTAGTAGTAAAAAAATATTAAAACACAAAACCTTTTAAACAATTAACAAAACATTTAAACTAGTAAGTACCAGCCGACGCCAGTAAAGATAAAGCGATGATAAGAATACGCGTCGACTTCGATGAAGTTTTTTACACGTTTTTATCATATATCATCTTGTATCACATAATAATAATGTAAATGCGATAATTAAAGTTTAAAAACTCAATAAAAATTTGTTAATATTGTTAAAGTTCAAATAACATTAAATGTAAAAAAATAAACTTTGTTTTTTGCTGTACGTGTGCGAGGTCATCTGTGTATTGTGTGTGTATTCGTGGGTGTGAATCATTCATGTGTTTGCGCACATCATGCGTGCGTTATACGTATGTGTGTCATATATACATCACATGCAAATGTGTCGTTGGAGTGTGTGTATACAAATTATAATTTTAGGCCATAGCTTAAATTCTTGATATAATCTTTAAGTTAATTTTTATATTCTTAGTAGCTCATTTGTACATTTTTAATTTTTATTTATTTAATTTACTATAATAAATTCCTTGTTTACTCCATTTGGAAGTTTTAATAATTTTCAATCTCTAATATCTTTTGCCATTTACAGTTCTCGAAGGTAGATTTTGTAATAAATTTGGAGTAACCTTTTATAGATACTAAATTGAAACGTGATAGATTTAATAAATAAGGTTAATAATAAAGGAGATTCTCTGAGAAACGTCGGCCTTCGGAATTATAGCACTGAGTTTATTACAAAACATTTCTTAGTTAATATTCAGCCTTGTCTATACCATTCGTCACGGGAGTACTTTATTCGCACACTGTAATATTTTATTCATGAGAAACGCATATGTGGCATAGCTGACGTTAATTTTATTGCTTGCAATATAAGAAACGAATGAGCAAATTGATTTACGAAAGTATATAATAAACTTGGGATATAATAAGGATAGCCTAATCACTAGACTCTTCTAAGTCGTAGGTTATCACATCTGTAATTGTCTTTAAATATTTATGATAATGTTTTTATATATTTCGTTGTAAGTATATTGTATGTACTTTTTTTCTTATTTTCTCTTCTTATTCTTTATTGTCCATTTTTAGAAAATAAAAACTGAATTGTCTAATTCTTGCTTAATGATAATCAACTCTGTAGTTCAAGAGAGACATTGTAAAATCGTAGAACGTTATTGTACAAAAACTTTTTATATAATGTTGTTGGCGTTGTAAATATCCATCCAACAAATTGTCTAAAAATTTTACGTTTTTCCGCGACAATATTTCATTCTTGTTTAGATTATAAAATGTCTTGTTCATAAATTGTTTGCAGTGACATTGAAAATTTACGTCGAATTATAATTTGAAAAACTGTTCACTTTTGATTATTTAAAGTCGGAATTCCAGTAAGATATTGTAATAATATTCATGCTCTTCCAGCGTTAGAAATATTTAAACATCAATCGCTTCTTTCTTTAGGCGGGCACTGTTCGATATTTAGACAGTGCTGTCATTATCGGCTGGTTTACTTTTTGTCGTTCTTATTTAACACGTTCGGCCTAGCAACATCTCTTAACGTTTTATGTATCCTATTTATACTACATTAGTTGACACAACGGCATACAACGTTCCTCTTACGAGGCCACCATAGAAAACTCTATTGGATATATTATTGCGTCGTATCTTTTATAACTTTCGAAATGACTGCAAGTCAACTTTTGCCGCCATACAGGTTTAAATGCACACGTGCACAACACATGCTCCCAACTCTTCGCCCGATCTTAGTCAGTGTCTGCACCGTGGCATCCAGAATGTGCGCATGCTTTCTTCTGCATGAAACGACGAATGCGTAAGTACTTTATAACAAATGCAATATAAATTATCTTTACAAATTGGAATTAGATAACTCTAAAGAGTAGTTCTGAGAAAGCAAATTGTACCAAAAATTCGATGCAGACACCGTTTTGGCAGTATCTCTTCCTAGTAATATCCAGCATCCGCTGCCGTCTACTTCAAATTATTTTGTAACTCATCAGATAGACAGAAATAACTTGATTCCTCCTTTGTCGCCACCAGTAGAACTCCCGTCGGTTCCTCCTCGAGAGATATTTGATAACTTACGAACTTCTCCTTTATCGCTGCCTGTAGTGTGGCCGCCGATACAACTTAAGGAGCTAAATGATAATTTACGAAATCCTCATTTGTCGCCGCCTGTAGAGATGAAAGATCACTTACCACCACCAGCTTTAGAATCTTTTGCAGAGATTTGCTTAGAACCCATATCGTTGGAATATTGAGAACCAACAGAAAATACAATTCAAAAGACCTAATACTCGTACAACGGAAGTTTAAAAAAAAATCATTCCTAGCGTATCGTAACACGTATCTAAATGGCATGACAGATGATGCGGTACTTATGCTGATAACGTTAAACCACCCAAAATTTAAAGCAGTTACAAACAGACGGGACAAAGACCGAGATGACTTGACTAAAATACTGATAAAATTGTCTCCAAATTGTAAACCATAGATGTTTAGTAAGAGAAACAAATTTGGCAACAAAAAGAAAAACATAATTTTCCATTGGTAAATGACAAAAATATTGATAATATTTTTGTCATTTACCAATATATTAGAAAAATACATTAGAATCATTGTTTTGATTAGAAATAAAAATAAATTGTTGATTATTTCATGAGAATAGTTATGTAATGACTGATCTTTTTTTCAGACCTGTACCCAAATTGTCTGTTCCATTAGTTAAGTAAAAATATGTCTTTTTATAGGACAACCTACATGTACTATTCTAGATATTACATACATTTTAACCATTATGCATAAATAATGTAACCGCAATGTGTTATATTATTTTCTCTAATTGATATCTGTTATCAATAAGCCAACACTTGTTGACCGCGTTCGTAATGATGACGTAAGAAAGAAAGAAAGTTGGTTTGAAAGAGAGTGTCGGCGTTAAGATAAGAACAGGCATGTTCTGTTAGTTCGGACATGTAGAAAGAATGCAGGATGAAAGAATGACGAAACAGATATACAATGCAAAAGTGGAACGATGTAGGAGCCGAGGAAAACCGAGATTAACCTACCTTGACCAAATTGGTCGTGTTTTATCAGACGGTGATGTCAAGAGTCCTAGAAACCGGCGGTCGTTCATGAAAACAGTTATGAATGTTAAAGAAGCGAGTGAATTGTGTGAGGACCGCGTCTTATGGCGCTCGGTAAGTTATATATATATATATATATATATAACTATATATACATAGATATATTGATATATATATATATCTATATATACATAGATATATAGAGCAATAAGCCAATGATGACAGTAAGATACTATTGTGTTAGTTTAAGAATGTTGAAACGTATTTAGATCTCGAAATGTCTTGACGTATGTTACCATTATTTTGATAAGAATGAAGAAAGAGAATGATAGAACGTTTAACAACGTTGTCGTCTTAGATGTCGTTACATAGACGTTGAAATTATATTTACTACAGGCGATGCAACGTTTATTAACGTCAACTTGATTAGACTTGGTTGTCTATTTCATACAAACTGAAACGATAGTTTGTGACACAACATTCACAAACGTCAACGTAATAAGACGTTGCTCCTTAGTTACAGACAGATTTACTACCATCATATAACACAACGTTATTTACCGTTGACGTTTCTGCCCGTATGTGTTGTATACAAAATCAAAATTAATTATATGGTGACACAGTGTCATTTAACGTGCATATAAATTGTATGGGAATATACTGTGTCAACACGTGTATATCTGAGTACGGCGGCGCTGGGCCGAACGTGTTAAATTGTATGGGGGCAAGTATTTTGTGAGAATAGAAGTTATTATATATTATTCCATGATTTTAATACTGCAGATAAATAGCTATAGATAAGTAGCGATTTAAGGACGCCGACAACGCTAAGTTTTTTATACGACGTCGGGAGGCATACAAGCATACGCCACCCTGATATAAAGCAGTTACCGTAGCCTTTTAACGCTTGTGTAATATATTAAGTATCACTCGCGCGATGCCTCCTTTGCTGCTTACATAGCAACCTCTTAGAAGTTTACGGGTGACTTACTCAGACGCTGGAACCCTCTAGGGAGTTGTTATTTTGGCTGCAGTTTTCTAGGAGCTTGAGGTACTTCCCCAGATCGACTGCTTTGATGCTACCTACCTCTCTTAAAACATCCAGACCAAGACTAACAGACATGCTCATGCACACACATGTTTGTCTTGTGTGGGAATCGAACTCGAGCCACCGAGCTCGTTAAATTTATCCCATCAAGGTGCATCAGATGCAGGCAATGCATGTACACCACGTGCACCTGATGCGCCCTGCTGTATAATAAATGCATTAGACAATATTTTTTATCATTTGAAACCTGCATTCCAATGTAATATTTTAATAACACTAATTACAATTACTAAAATATAAATTTTATGCTGTTTCTAGCAGCGTTACAAGTGTCTAAAAGTGAATGAATTTCTTCTAGTGGTACTGTTCGATATTTGGATGGTGCCAATGATAATATACGTGTTTACATTTTGTCCTTTTAATTTATTTAATAGTTGCAATATGTGAATTTATCTATTTAACTGTGTGCAGTATCATACACATTAAATTTAAAATAGCAATATAGTATAACGAGCAGTAATTTCTTAACATAGTGGGTAATTATGATAACTGATAATGAAACACACAATATATGCACAACATATATAACACATACACTATTTTCTTGAAGGCCTCCATTTTGACTAGTGCCCTTGGTTCTGACGATTTCCTGTTTTGCTTCTATCGTCTTTAGGTTGAGTCAGTAGGGGTCTACGGAATTCGTTACTATGCCGCCTGGTAACCTATAAGCTAATGTTTAATATCTATACAAATAAAACAAACAAAAAAATATAAAAATCTGTTAAACACTAAGTATGCCTGCGGTAGAGGGCTACCGGTCTTATTTTACGCAATTAATTTAGTTAGGTAGTTCTCTCGGTAGATATGACATGAAAAAAATACAAATTGTGCAACGTGAAATAGTATACCTTAGTTCAAACATCGCTAACTATCGTCCCCTATTTTGGCCCCTTGAAGTATAATTGACGTAAATGAGCATTAAGAAGAAGTCTTTGATGAATTGCCAAAAATCCCTTCTTAGTGCTCACTTCCGTCATTTAAGAAATCTGTGTATATAG
Organism: Pyralis farinalis; assembly: GCA_947507595.1. NCBI lineage: Eukaryota > Metazoa > Arthropoda > Insecta > Lepidoptera > Pyralidae > Pyralis > Pyralis farinalis. The sequence goes on along the minus strand of OX382269.1, from coordinate 14,352,405 downwards.
TTTCTTGCTCTAGACTCAACGATTTCAATCGATGCGTTAAGTGCGTTTATCAATTAGTCAGCAAATCAGTTTTCTCATTACACATAAAGATTTATTTAATACGATGGTTATTACCATATCCTTCAAAAGCAATTACAAGTTCAGAAAAAAAAAATTGTGTTCACGCCAATTTAGTTTTATGTTCAATAGTATAAAACTAAATTAGCGTTGTTACAATAAACATTAAAAACCAGTTAAGAATGCGCAAGCTCGCATTGCCAGAGGAACACCTGGCTCGTCAATTATATAACAATTTAATTATTTTTTTTAAAACTTTGTCGGCCATTTTGACCATGTTCCGTAAGAAATATGATATTGGTTTTTAAGACATTTCTATTCTACTTTTTTATGCTGAATCCGAATCTGAAGTCAAAATTCGCATATACGAAAAAAGCGACAGACACACACACAGACAAACATATAGATTTCATATAGGAACGGTGTTCCTGAAAAAAAAATCTTTAAATTTAAAATAGCATATAAAATATTTTTAATGTTTAGCATGCCTATTTTTTTTTTGATTTGAGAAATTTATAAAACTATAGGAGTCTAATTAACTAGAATGAATAGTCTGTATATTTGTGTTTCTGTGTGTGTTTCACATTGAAAGTGGAATATATACGAAATGTATTACTTAAACGAATTATTAAATATTGATAGATTGTGGTACATAGCATTATTTTGTAAGTTTAGAATAGTATTGCTGAATTTATTTCTAACTATAATAATTATCTTATAACCTAAAAGACTTTTCAAAAACGATATGATAAAATGTTAGTAAAAAGTATTACTTTTTAATTGTTTTATCTTTTATCCTAAGATACTTCTAGAATTTTATTTATTAATACTAGCATTTCCTTAATTTGTAACGAAGCTGCCTTAATTTACATTTACTGAAGTGGGTGTTCACCTTTTAATTTAGGCGCAAACACCAATTGCAATTATTATTTTTTAATGCCTAAGCGTATCCTAAATTGTAAATACCACATACGTTTAAATATTTAATATGAATCAAATATTAAAATGCGTGCGTAACTTATGTACGCGCGTGAGAAGTTATACTTCTCTGGCATCATTAAATAAATATTTAACATTAATAACTTAATAATATTTAGTATTAATTATATTAAATAATAATATTTGAATTTAAAAGAAGGGTTATTGGAGTAAAATTAAAAAACGTCTATCAAGTAGTAGCGGCGATGTTTGTGGAATGTATTACATACAAGTCAAATGTAAAATACAAATGTTATTCATTTTTAACTATAGCGCCAACTACCGGTAATACCGTGAAACATTGAGCAGTTTTAACCTATGCACATTTTTAACTATAGCGCCATCTACCGGTAATATCGTGAAACAAAGCTGCTAAACAGCTTCAACCTGTACTTTTGTGTTCGAATGCCACGCATTCACTCTCGCTCTGTCTCTTTCTATTCCCCCTCCATGTAGCGTTAAACGTTTAACGCAACCTTTTTGCAAGTCGCATTAGAAGTATAACTTCAATAAATCTAACCGATTGCTACTGCATATTACAGAATGTTGTTTTTCGTTTTACAAATTTATTAATTGCAAGTAAAAAATGTAAAATTTAATCGGTGCTTATTACCCTACCACTTACCTCCATTAAAAATTAGTGTTTTCAATCTTTCAAATAAAGAACGATGTAATGTCAACTTCAATGACGCCGGCTGGCTTTATTTTTAGGGTTCCGTACCCCAAGGGTAAAACGGAACCCTATTACTGTGACTTCGCTGTCCGTCCGTCTGTCACCAGGCTGTATCTCACGAACCGTGATAGTTAGACAGTTGAAATTTTCACAAATGATGTATTTCTGTTGCCGCTATAACAACAAATACTAAAAAATAGAATAACATAAATATTTAAGGGGGCTCCCATACAACAAACGTGATTTTTTTGCTCGTTTTTGCTCGATATTGATAAACAGGTAGACGCTTGAAATATTCACAAAATATTTAGTTATATATTCACTTTAAGAATAAATAATTAAATTAAAATAAAACAAATATTTAGAGGGGGGGGGGGGCATACAACAAACGTGTTTTTTTTTGCCGTTTTTATAGATAGTGGTACGGAACCCTTCGTGCGCGAGTCCGACTCGCACTTGTCCGATTTTGTTATTTAAATATTACAAGCATTCAAAATACTACAACTGACATCAGACAAGTTGTATAATAAAACTGATTTGGCCTACACAAATATGACATATTTGTCGTTGAATCATATATCTATAGTACTTATAGAAGCGCCAATTATCAAATTTTTCATATATCAATATTTCCTGGCTAAAAGATACCTAGCTTTTTGATAGTATCCTTAAAATTTTGATAGTTTGCTTATATACTTACATATCCAGAAATACAAAGTACAGCTCAAGCTTTATACTTTGACTTTTGTACCGTTCTTATGCGGCAGGTACGTTATAAGAGTTACAATGGTACTTTGAGTGTTAAGCGTGATCTGCTCTTAGCTCTTCAATAATATCAACGGCCCATGGCCCCTCACGGGACGCCAGCAAGGCCCGTGAAGTAGAAGAGACCGTTTTTGTTTAATTAAATACTTTTTTGTTTTTTAATGAAATAAATAATTTTGAAGAGCTGGGTGTAAGTACTTTTGAGTATCATCTGTCCATGTATTGTTTTTAATATATTTGGGGTGTATCGGTAGTATATACCTTCGACTTTCTTTTGGCCGTTGGTTGATGTTAGTTGTTGCTAGTCATGCCATTGCAATATATTACAATATACAACATAAATTTCAATATTGGCAGATAAAAGATATTAATCTATATGCTATCTAGTAAAATGTATCTAAGGAAACCAGCAAAATTTCAAATAGCGTAAACACTGCTTTCATGTCTGCCCACACAAAACATTTATAGATCGAAGATAAAATTATCACATTTTTTCTTTCAAGTAGCAACAGTCAAGTTTCATCGGCAGAATCTATATGTCATCTGAATAAATAAACAAAGCAAAGCATGATTTTAATAAAAACAAAATTGATGAAAACAAAACTCTAATCTCAATAGTCTACACGTGATATATCCACTGACAACTGGTTACATTTGTCCTGATAAAGGCAAAGCAAATTTCTCGATTATTTCATTGCAATTAAGGAGAAACATCAGACTTCTAAACGATTATATAATCTATATTGCTGAAATCAATATGTTTAGGTAATAACTTACATAAGTTTTCCACGGGGTTCAGGATATAATAAACCCTGGCTCGCACCAGCCGAGTCTCTCTGCTATATAGCTCAGATTAGACGTCAAAGCTCAACTTTACTCATAGTGATGAGACGACACAATAACTAGAATATAGAACGATATAAAAGACTACATTGTATCTTAAGATGTGATTCTCTTTTTAGTTTATCTAAATCATTGCCATATATCGCGAGAGCTATTAGCGATTGTGAAAATTTTACTTGAATATTTATTTTTAATTATTTATAACACTACACTGGTCAACAAACAATACTTTTTGAATGTAACAAGAAAACTTTTAACTAATTATGTCTAGACCAAGGTAAAGGATGATAGATTTTTATTATAATCTGATAGAATTCGTTTTTTGCTTTTTTTAAAAACATAATAATGAACTAAATGAGAATATTTATTTTTCATTGTCAATATGAACATTACGATTTTATTCCATGTTTTGCTTAGAGGTCCTGTTGTACAGTTCTGTTGTAAAGTTACTGTTATGCAATAACAGTAACATATAATGTAACAAAACTTATCAGGATCATTTTTATACTTTCAGAACATTATTCGAGAATCACTTAACTCGGAAAACACAACCAAGCTAGTTAAAAACACAATACCTCGAATTAAATAAATATATGCTAAAATGATACAATAACTCTACGGTTGATAGGTGTAATACAAAAACTAGACCTGATCGAATGAAACTAAATATGGAGTTGTAATGAGAATAGGCAGGTATTTCAAAATTGGTAAACAAAGGTATTGTTACAAAATTTTGTTGTTCAATGTTATTATAGCCGGTTTTAGAACAATAAAATCTAAATGCTACCTTAAAATATGTACTATAGTTTACTAACCATACGAAACCTAACTACTCGTTTTAAAGTTTTGCGGTACCATACAATCTTTCAAGTATACCAACAGAAAAAAAAATGCAATAATGTTTGAAATATATTCTATTACTCATTGTTAATTACGCAATTAATATTTTGCAACTATATGCAATGTACAGACGTGTAGAATATACATTTTGTAATATAAACTGATATCAGTACGATCTATCTCTGAGACTTTAAATGTTACTTAGATGCCTTAAAGCAGCAGAAGGTAAACCTACTTCGCTTCCATCTACTGACGATGGAAGAAAAGTTGGTAAACATCTTTAAAATTATTCATTCCTGTTATACAGAACTTCATAGAGTTTCGTGAACTGCCAACAAGCACCCAACCTTCTTATGTGGTAAGCGAGTGAGGTATGTATGCGTTATAAATAAATTATAGGAAATTATTTAACAATCACGTATTTTTTTATTTAAAGAGAGTTGGACTGAAAGAGAGTGTCGGTGTTAAGATAATAAAGGGCATGCTCCGTTGGTTCTGACATGTAGAAAGAATGCAAGATGAAAGAATGACGAAACAGATATACAATGCGAAAGTGGAAGGATGTTGGAGCCGAGAAAGACCAAGACTAACCTACCATGACCAAATTGGTCGTGTTTTATCAGAAGGTGATGTCAGGAGCCTTAGGAACCGGCGAGCGTGCATGACAAGAGCTATGAATGTGAAAGAAGTGAGTGAAGTGTGTAAGGACCGCGTCTTATAGCGCTCGATTCTCTCTGCCTACCCCGCAAGGGACCTGGCGTGAAGATATACATATATACATACGTAATTTTTTAATGACTTCTTTACTCAAGTGGCGCTAATGGATCTGTAGGGAGTCCCTTACATGGATTGTCTTAATGACTCTACTTTAGCTGCTCTGCGACGTAAACATAACAGTATCTACAACAGTTGAACTGTTACTATAAAGCGACGTAATCTTTAAGATATAATGAATGTTAAAGAAGCGATTGAGGTGTGTAAGGACTGCATCTTATAGCGTTCGGTTCTCCCCCCCCCCCCCCCCCCCCCCCCCGCACGGTACCTGGTGTGAAGATATACATATATGCACTATGTTACAGTTGAATTGCGGATGATTTTTTTACGCATTTCGGGTGCTTTATAGGATAGCTGTAGATAAAACGATTTACGAAACACAGACGTCTTTCTATACATCACACGTTTCTTTGTGTTGTCTTTTCACGTGTGGGTAAACAATAAAATGGGGTTTACAACTTTAATGTTAAATGTAAACAAACATAAATTACGTCGTTTCAAGTATCCACAAACGTTTACTTCATGCCAAAGTCATGACAATACCGTCGGAATAGTCACGTAGTAAAAAAATAGTACATAAACAACAACATTCGTTTTGGTATTTTAAGCGTCCCTAGAGTGCGTCGTTGCGCCTGTCTTTCTAACCGGACACGCAGGTTAAGCAACTTTGGCCGCAGCCTGTCTATGGATGGGCTTTTCTATCTGGAGTTTCGCCGTGCTTTGGAGGGCATGTTAAGTCGGTCGTCGGTCCCGGCTGTTGTCGATAGATGACAGTCGTTTTTTTTTTTTTTTTTTTTTTTATCGTGCACCCCTGCCATGGGCAAGGCTATTTTGACATTTTTAAAACTTATTACATTAAATATAAATTATCACATTCATACATCATACTTTCTTCCTTTCCACAATTCCTTCTTTGATTCATCATATTTCAGTGTTAATATCTAAAATTCTAATATTTGCCCGTTTTGAACGCCGGTGAAATTATTTTATCTGTTTTCGAACTTCCCTCCCCATACTACGTCAGTCCATCCACGGGCGATAGCGGGCTTCACAGCTCCACCCAGCCACCGCGATCCCATCGGCTATACGGAGTATAGCCGAGGTATACAGCTTTAGTCCTAGGTGGAGCTGCTCTGCTTGTTGTGATCAATGACGACCGTAGCTAGACTGACGCAGTATTTTATAAATTTAGATCTATTTCCCCCAAAAACTATTTCGGAGACTGTGGTTTCGGTGACCCGCATTCCCAACTCCTGCTCCAAATCGTACCTCTGTTTGGAGAATGCGGGACACCGAAACAATATGTGCTGCACTGTCTGGTCCACGCCGGGCTCGCAGAAGCAGGATGGGTCATCCGCGCACTTGAACCTGTGCAAATACGCGGAGAACCCACCATGCCCCGAGAGGACCTGCGTGGTGATGCTCGACGGCACCATTTTGCCCACGATGCCGTACGCCTCCGCCGCACTCGGGAAGAACAGCTTCGTCGGCGAAGCTGTTGTTCCCGATTTGTATCTCCTGTCCCATTCGTCAATGGTCCCTTTGCGGATCATACCTTTGACGAATGAGACAGGGCAGCGGTCGTAGTCTGGCCGCCTCCGCAACCCCAGTGCGGCGCTCCTGGCGAGTTCATCGGCACGTTCGTTCCCCTCCAACCCCGCGTGTGCCTTGATCCAGAACAACGAGACGCTCTTACCCTGGATTTTGCACAGTTTAAGAGCGTCCCGTGTCTGCACCGCCAGGGGATGGGGGGACTCGACGTTCGCCACCGCCTGGAGCGCCGCCATGGAGTCGCTGAAGATGCCGATACTGGGTCCATCGCAGCTCAAAGCGTATTCGGCCGCCGTGCAGATAGCCAGGAGTTCCGCCTGGTAGACGGTACAGTAGGACGACAAAGCAAGCTTGACGGCCTTGGTTTCCGCGCCGCCGTTCCATATGGATACAGCGGCGCCAACCCGGCCCTCAATCTTGCTGCCGTCCGTGTAAATTCGCAGGGCAAAGTTGGAGTGTGCCCTGCATTGTTCCTCGTCCACCAGGCTGCCGAACTCCAAGCTATCTAGCTCCGCGGGATGCGGGGCCTCGATCTTCGAGGCCATCCGCTCGATCTCCCTGTCCCCGAGCAGCGGATGGCCCTCTAAGCCTCGTACAAAGAGGCGACCTCGCGCACTCTGAGGTCAAGAGGCAGCACCCCGGCCAGCAGCAGTGCGGAGTTCAGGGAGACCGTGCGGTAGGCTCTGCAGATCTTCTGCGCGAAGCCCCGCTGTACGCTGTTGAGCTGTTTCTGGATGCCCAGCTTATTGACCGCTGGAGCCCATGCGGCGGCAGCGTACAATATCGTAGGTTCCACTACGGCTGAATATATGATCTTCACTACTTCAGGGTTGAGACCCCAACTGACGCGGGCCGTACGCGCAAGGCGCCCGTATATGGCCACTGCCCTTTTACAGACAGTAGCCACGTGCGCGTTGAACGTCAGACCCGCGTCAATCGTCAACCCCAGCAGTTTGATCTGCCGAGACATGCCAATGTCTATCCCGCCCATGGTAAGCCGCGGAGTGTCATACCTAAGTTTGCGCGTGACCAGCATAGCGCTGGTCTTATGCGGCGCAAACTTCAACCGGTTTTTGACACCCCACGCCCTCACATGCTCGAGAGCGGCATTGGCCTGTCTCTCTATATCCAGCGCAGTGTTGCCGTCGAACATCAGCACGACGTCATCGGTGAAGACCTGACAGTGCACCCCCGCAAGGTCGAGCTGCTGCAGAAGAGGATCCAATAGGAGGTTCCACAAAATCGGTCCTCCTATGGACCCTTGGACGCACCCTTTGGTGGTGGACCGCAAGGTTTCCCCCCCGGCGTACCTAACTCTGACCGTCCTATCGCTGAGATAGCTGTCGATCACTCTCCTCAAGCCCAGAGGACAATTTTCCTCAGCCAGTCGTAGTTTTATTGCCGGCCACCAGGCGTTGTCGAAGGCTCCCTCTATAACCAGCGAGACGAGAGTGAGCATTCTCCTCTCGTCAAGCTTGGCGCGGATGTGCTGCACCAGGTTATAGAGGGAGTCTTCGGTGCCTCTTTGTGGCATAAACCCGTACTGGCGAGTACTAATCCTCGGTAGAATGTGGTGCTTGAGGCGAGCGATCAGCATTTTCTCGTATACTTTGCCCAAGACAGGCAAAAGCCCAATCGGCCTGTACGATTTGGGCAAGGTATACGAGTCCTTGCCTGGTTTTCGAAGGACAATTACGAGGGCCCCCTTCCACAGCCGACGAAAGTAGCGGAGGGCTCGACATTTATTAAGAAGGGCCAGGAAGAACTCAGGGTCACTGTTGATGGCCCGAGCGCAAATGTCAGGCGTGAGGCCGTCGGCACCGGGAGCCTTCTTCGGGTTGAACGACGATACAGCCGCTGTGAGTTCCCTCATGGTAAACGGCGGGTCATGATCATCATCGACCCGCTCGTTTACCTCGCGGGCCTTCTTTCTCATTTCGCGGTGATCTGTATCGTCGTCCAACTCGCTGTCGGCAGGATAGAACGTATCCGCCAACAGCTCGAGAGACTCCCTGTGATCCAACGGCCTCCCGCCCTCCTGGAGGAGTACATCCTCCTTGCGCTCGGTTGCCCTCCCAATGACCCGATAGATACCTTCCCAGACGCCAGATGACAGTCGTTAAGCTAAGTCAGTGGCCCTCGGGCGGCTTGAAAACACAGGCCACCGGCAATACGCATTTGAGTAGCGTGGTAGAGTATGCTCTAAACCCCTTCGGTTGAAGGGAGACCCGTATCCCTGCAGTGGGATGAGTTAGGGTTGATGTGATAGAGTGCGGTAATTGGTCACTGTCAGGCGTTTTGTAGTGGTGCAAATATCCGTGAAGATGGAAACCAATGTAATATAGCGCAGGCTAACTATACTATTCGTAAACATGCACACATTGAGAGACACATATACACTCGCATGAATACGAATAAATACGCAAATGCACACATACAGTACGACCGCCGATTTTGACTACATTCATGTCATGTAAAATTGTAACGATTGTAACACGAATCAGTACCTATGATTGCATGGGATTTATTTATAGGTTGGCGGTTTTATCACTTTATGAATGTCCTAAAGTGGAACCAGTTTTAGGGGATGACATTTTTTTCCTAGCGTTATCCTGTTTCCTAATCCATTAGGGTTGTCAAAGTCCACTACCTAAACCTAAGAATTCGGCGAAAATACAAATTTTGACTGAAACAACTACCGTCAGACCTCCACCATCCATGACGAAAACCAGACCTTTCTTAGGTTAGGCGGAGAAGAAAACTCATGCATGAATAATAACAAATTTTACAATGAAAGTAACTGCTGAATCGGTGAAAAAAGTGGACTTCCCCAAACATAAGTATTTAATTTAATCTGTACATCTCATATGTTGGTGACCCAACATCATTTGTATAAATCACACATTAATATTCATGCTCACGGGTCCCGCAAGGATTATTTTTTGACACAATTTTTTTTCACTATTTAACTTGGAACTAACAGTCACACATGACGATAAATTAGAATTATTAAGATACGATTTGAAGATAGATTTATCCCAAGAATCATTCCTATTACTCGCCAATTTTTTCATCATGACTTACTAAATACTGAAATTAGAGTACGAACAATATGCAATTAAATATTCAAAAAATGTATTCATATTAATTATAACCAATAGAAAAATAGGCAAAGTCCTCGTATATTGCAGCATTAGCATTATGCTACTTCGAGAAGTAAGCGATAAACTTGATTTACACGACAAAATGAGCACCAATCCCTATATTGTTACGAAAGTTAATAAAGCTGCGTTTTATAGAAAGACGAGAGAAAGCTGTCGATTAAAAAAAACTAATATCTTTCTATATCCTAAGCATGTCCGTAGATATCGTATATATCTTATTATATCTGATCTCAATGGTGATCTTGGACAAACAGAAAATATTATGTAATATTCAATTTATATTGGAAACATTCAGCGACCGACCTTCTACGCAACTTACGAGTATAACTAAATAAAATATCAACGCCTCCGGCCGATGCTAATAGATTTATTATTATAAACAACAAATGGATCTAACGTACATATAAATAACGTATCTAATTAGATACTAATGAGATAAAATTGCACTTTGATGTACTAATAAACATAAGCACCAATATTGAGATATGCGTAGCATTCACAGGTTCGTTCTCTCACAAAATTTAGTATATATTTTATTGATACTCGTAAAATCGGAAATTTTATTGTAGATCAGTTACGAGTGCTAAGTAATACAATGAGACATACGAGTCGAACTTTGTATATTTCATAGTCCATATTAAAGTAATAAAATTGCATCATGAGTGGGTGTACTGGTACTGGTGGCACCATGCCACGTCTGTAAGTTTTGTCGTTGAACTATATGAGTAATTGTATTTTAAGCATGGTTGTACTTTCGGCAAAATAATTAAATATGGATTATACGAGTCGAAAGTGCAATGTCTTTGTTTAATAGACCTGCGCATTTCAGTATGAACTTTATACATGGGTGAGTTTATCTTTCTATGAGATTTATTCCAGCCGATTCAAATGAAACCAATTCTATAGAACTATAAATAAATATATGTACCAATAAGCTTCAATAAAAACTGATATTAATAAATAGAGATAACTATAAAATATGAATAAAATACCTACATAAATAATTACATATGTATATGTGTATTAAAATGTACATCATAAATGTATTGGTCATTCATATTGTTTTTCGCTAGATGATAATGTATTTGTAGATAGGGCTCGTTTAATTTTTTCTCGAAGGCAAACACAGAACCACTCTCTCATATCTGCAGTTGCAGGTTATTCCAAAGAAGAGCACCGCGGACTACGAACGAATTAAAGCAGAATTTCGTGTTAGTAAAGGGGAATTATAGACACGTCAAAACTTGCAGACGTAACGAGTATACTCATGATCCTAATTTGTTGCCTCGTATAACACCAGGAGTTTACAAGCATACGGTACACCAGGTCCAATGCGGTTATCAAAATCACACCACCGCTGCTAACACAAATCTTTAGGAGCTTACTTAATCAGCTTAGTTGCTTACTTCGTCCACTATTGTAGGAACACTACTTGTTACTTGGCTGTGATCTTCTATGAACTGGTGGTATTTTCCCAGCTGGACTGTTTTAATGCTTCCTGCCTTTCTTTAAGTATCCATAATACAATTACCATTTTGCACATTGTCTTTTTCACGAAATCTGAAGGACGTTCAAGTGCGCGTCGGACTTGTATATTTAGGATTCCAGATATATTTGATCCACATATTCTTAATTTTACCAAAAAAGTATAGTAATAATTTAATAAAAATGGCGCCTCAGTTTCTAGATAAGACCACATATACTTATTACAAGCGGACCCCACCGACAATTTCGTGCTACAACCTCACCCACCGAGTTCACTTGTAAATCTGAACTATCCAGGTACTTACTCAAATGCACCCAAAAGATTTAATTAAAATCGATCCCGTGGTTTAGGAGTTAAGTCCCATACAGAAGAATTATATGCATTAAGAGAAGCATTTATAGCTATGCAAGCGAAACTTGCGTCGCTTCGGCTGGGGCGGTGCCTTCCGATGTAAAGCTTTCCCGGCTAACAGAAAATCATTAATTATTTAATCAGTAAGAGTCTGTCATATCCTTTGTGGCCGATTCGTAAAGGTGATAATCTTATGCTTATATCTAACAATAATGGAACACTAACTACAATATTAACAACATACTATAAACAAATTAAAATATAATAAACCTTCACGAAATGGCCTAAATTGCTATATCCGCATAATTGAACACACTTTTCAAATTACATAAGCCGTTTCAGGGATATTGGTCATTATTAATAAAATTAATAATAAATTAATGAATAATTCGCCACGAACCGGCGAGCGTGCATGAAAAGAGCTATGAATGTTACAGAAGCGAGTGCAGTATGTAAGGACCGCGTCTTATGGCGCTCGGTTCTCTCTGCCTACCCCGCAAGGGACCAGGCGTGAAGATATACATGCATACATACATTAATAAAATATATGTCATTACACAAGCATTTGCTTGCCCTAATTTTCTGTATTTATTTTACAACGTCTGCGTCGGCTGTTACACATGCATACCGCCCGCCTGATGTAAAACGGTTATTGTAGTGTATTAACGCTTGTAATACAGTGAGTATAACTCGTGCGATGCTGCTAACATAGTAACTCCTTAGGAGCTTACTGGTGACCTCACTCACGTGCAGGAACACAACAACCCTCTAGAGAGTTGTTATTTGGCTGCGGTTTTCTGTGGGGTGGAGGTACTTCCCCAGACAAAGCAGCCCGCTTTGATGCGCCCAGCCTCTCTATAAATCACCCAAACCAAGACCAATAGACATGTTCACTCAACGAATGTTTCTCCTGTGCGGGAATCGAGCCCGCGAGCGTTGGTGTCAAAGTAACGTAACAGCGCGTTTCACCACTGCGCCACAGAGCTGGTTTAATTAAACGTTGTCATAACATATACGAGTACTATAAACATCCAAAACATTAATTCGTTCTCTATAATATTTTCATACATAGGTTTTAAAGATTCCAGTAGTCAAGTGCTTAGCAAAGACTACTTTAACACCAAGACTAGTGGGTTCGATTCCCGCACAAGGCAATTATTTGTATGCGTGAACATGAATGTTTGTCATTGTCCAGGTAATTTAAAGAGAGTTTTAGGGTGCATTAAAGTAGCCGCCATTAGGCAGGACGCTCCACGCTACAGATAACCGGGACCAAATAACAACTCTCTGGATGATTATAGTATTCGTACAAGTGAGTGAGGTTACCAGTAAGCTGTTATGGAGTGTCTGTATTTGCAGCAAAAGTGACGAGAGCAATACTTTCTGTATTGCGAGCGCTCATAGGCTACGATAGCCACTTTACATTGAAACACCTCATTTTCATACAACATTAGGAGGCATACAAACCTAGAACCTACCTAATGTAAAGTAGTTATCGTAGTCTATAAACGCTTGCAAAATAACTTTCGCAAAATAACGCATGACTCTATTAACTGTTCATTTTTTTTATAAAGTACCTTTTTCAATATTCAACACAATGGGCTAGCCTTTAGTGTAGTGTTTTATATACGTTATACTGCAGCCCGCGACTTCATTCGTGCGCGTTCCATAATCCCGTGGATCCACGTTTTCTCCTTTCTTTCTTTGTGCGTGGTTTCAAAGGGTAATCACGTGATGCTAAATAGCCCATAACCATTCTCAAAAATTAGGTTATCAACTCTAAAAAAAAATATTTGTAAATTCATTTGATAGATTCCAAAGATTTTGAAAACAAACAATTAAACAATTATTTATTTCTTCTATTATTATATTTTATTTCTTTTATATTATATTAAAATCTTCCGCTTCATTATACGCTCGTTACGCTCATTATCTTTGCTGTTTGAGAGCCTCTTTTGTAAAATATCTCGTTTATTTTATGCTACTGAATATATTACTATCACTACATATTGTTAAACAAAGTTCCACGCCGCGTTTGTCTGTGTGTTCGCGATATACTCAAAACCTACGAAACGGATTTTCATGCGGTTTACACCAATAGACAGAGTGATTCTTAAGAAAGGTTTAGGTGTATAATTTATAAAAAATTTGTGTAAATCGGTTGAAATACAACGATAATTATTGAAAATGTCGGAAAAAGTCAAGCCGCCTGGGAGCTTTCATCGGATAGTATACGAATATACAGTACTAATCCTTACCCACATGTTCAACGCACCACGCTGGTGCGACCTAACGACAGAAAAAACATGTAGACATAATATACTCTACCTGTGCGAAAACGGGGCGGGTCGCTAGTATCAAATATATTACAGCAACTGATCAAAAATAACATTGTTTTTTTATGAAATCTATTAAAAAATCTATTACAGATCGAATAAACTATCTGTATATTTTTAAAATGAAATAAATAATGGTCGCCTATTTGTGAGACATGTTTCATATTGTGAACCTAAAAGCGGTGCAATAACAATCTATTTACGCCTGTTCCAGAAACTAACATTTTCAATATGATTAACACGGGATTTCATTCAACAGCCTTTAATGGCTGGCCACGAAATAATCAGTCTGTCCGCATCCGTACCAAGGATATGTGCTGAAAAAAATACCACACGTTTTTGTAACAAACGACTAGTACGTGCTGAGCACAGCTAAAACTTTTTCACGGAATGAGAAAAAAATTGGTACTGCAGCTTCGTTTATTTGCAGCAACGTTTATTTAAAGGCTTAAAGAATAGTCGGTAACCTGTAAAGCCGCGCTCCATTTTAATAAATAGAAATGGAAAAATTCGCCATTATCACAAGCTGTCCTGCTTATTTGGAAGAGCACTCGACCGGCAATCGAGAGATCGTGTGTTCGAACCTTAATTAGGCCGGGGAGGTGAAAAAAAATACGCATGCAAAACATACAGTCGAATTAAGAACCTCTCCCTTTTTTAAGTAGGTAAGAAATTTACATTGTAGTAATAATGCTAGTTTGAACAAATTTCAAACTCCATTCAAACATACTACTCCCTAATTCCCCCTCTTCAAGATAATTATGACAAAGCCTTTCAAGTTTACGATTCTGTCTTATCTCGTCATCTTCGCGTCTGTGCGGTGTTTGAACAGACTGTGATGTCTGGTATAATTATACCGACGTAACTGTACCTCAAAGCTTGGTTTTGAATTATAATTTATGTTTGGGGTAATTGGGGAGAAATTGTTATTCAATTCTAGATATTGGCCGTAACTTATACCACGCGTCGATACAAATTTCAAATATCCGCGTCTTTTGACGAGAGCGGTGGCGCCAGTTATTAACGCGACTTTGTGTGCATGACCATGCCTGTTTGTCTTGGTCTGGGTGTTTTTAAGAGAGGTAACGTACTCTCATCAAAGCTGCCTATATGGTGATGTACCTCCACCACACAGAAAAAACACAGCCAAATAACAACTCCCTGGGGATTTGTTGTGTTCCTACGTATAAGTGAAGTCACCAGACCTCGTCAGCTCCTAAGGAGTTGCTGTGTTAACAGCAGAGGTGACATCGCGCGAGCGAGTGACACTTAATGTATTTCTAACATTCATAGGTTACGATAAAACTTTATATGCCTACCGACGTTGAATAAAAAAAAAATCTTTGATATTTCACTTTCATACTCTTTTTGTAACATTGTTAACTTAAAATATTAAAAATTTTGAAATGGTTAAAAGTTAATTTGTCGGTCCTATGAGTTATGTGGCATGCTCCACTGTCACTTCAGCTTGGGCTATGTCGGTTACCTACCTTACACTTGTTGGTTCTACTCCAGATATCCTAATTATCTCCTCTTCTCCATATCACGCTGAACGATCTTGACCTTTGACCTCTCAATTCCGTATGTCATCACTTACAACACACACTGTTCGAAGATGTATTTTGGACTTCAGGCGTTGAGGTATTTTGTGCGAGATAAGCTAGTTATTCTTGTTGTCTTGTCTTGTAATATATCAATGTTTTTTATCTTTGTTACAGAATGCACAAATTTTTTATCGCAGCCAATAATGGAAAATGGAAGGCCACTTGATCCAGCATACGATGTAAATGTAGCTAGTAAGTAAAATATATTAGTATGAATAGTTTTTTTTTATCACTAAGGTGACAAACAATTATACGGCCTGCCTGATGGTAAACAGTCAACAACTTATATTACCACAGTAGTTTCAGTCGTAGCCACAATGAGCATCTTGCCGTTGTTGAGCTTCTCTCGCTGGTAAACAGCTTCTGACTCATATACCATTTTACATGATTATTGTTATTTATAGGTTTTTATACCTAATGGACACTAATGGAATGAATGCCTATTACTAAAACTTGGCTATCTCTGTCTGTTCCTCTATCTGTTATCTGCCTGTCCATCAGTCACAGGTCTATATATTTTCAACTGTAATAGGTAGAATTCAATTTTTTACTAAGCGTTATAAAAACAATTAATAAAAATTTCATTATAATAAAAATTAAATGCGGTCAAGATATTTCATTTTTTCATAATTAAAATGACTATACGTTGAGCTTGTCAAAAGAAGTACATCATAAAATAGGCATGAGTATATTTTTATGCAATTTTATTACTTTAGACATTTGCAAATTGTGACAAAAATTTAAGTGGATACTCTATTATCATTTTAGAAAATACAAAAGTGTCTTCTCTATCAGAGAATAGTATGATATTCTTTGGACTCAACTTGATGAGGGTTCAGCTATAACTGGAAGTAGACGGAACCACTTTTAGTCGACTCGTGAACTGCTACAATACTTACTTCTAATGTTTTTTTTTCTAGATTACGTGAGGACTATGGTCTCCTTCGGCATAATCAGTCTATTTGTTATGGCAATGGGATGCGGATTCTCGGTCTATACTTTCCGTAATCCCCGTTATATGTTCAAGAGGTTAGCTGCAGGAATCCATTTTATTAGTAGTGAGTATTTTTTACTTACATTTCGTTGATTTAACGTTACATAAACACAATTGTCCCCGGTTTCCGTCCTTTAAATTGGGCGAAATTAAATATTCTTCTCGTGATGTTATCGGATTTCTTAATGCCTTATTAGTATATGAGGACTTTGAATTTATCCATTTGCATGTCAGTCTTACTGAACACGTAAGTTAAACAACGCCTACTGCAACCTGTACCTGCATCAGTTGAATATCTTGTGCTACCGGTTGCTGCAGTTGTCAATAGATGAAAATAGTTAAACTTTCTCAATAACCTTTAAGCGACTTGAAAACATTGGCTACTATCTATGCGCAATTGAGTAGCGAGGCAAACTATACTTTTGAAAGCTACAGTTGAATGGAGACCTAAATACTAACAGTACTGAATACGTATGTCACGGGATATGTTGAGATTTAACTTCGGTTTTAGAATATATTAAAGTTTTCATATGCTGAATAGTAATAATTGTAAATATCTTTAATTCCCGACTTCAAAAACAATTGAAATAAAAAAAAATGCATTACGTGCTAAAAATAATTTCATGTTTACTTCAAATGGGATTGGATTATGGGAAGTTTTGGTAAGATGCTATTATTTTTCAAACGCCATGTGTACTTTGAAACATACAAGAAACATTGTTCGTGTCTACAAGTCGTGTTAATTGGTTACATTATTTAATATTTATGTGTTTTAGCTTCCTGCACGTTTGTTGTGGTTCAAGTAATGATGTCGTCTGTGGATTACATGAAAAAGAGTAAATCAACATCATACGTATACCCAGATCGCGCTTATCACTAGTAAGTATTAATTTACAAATACAGCATATGGTAATAATCCCTAAACCCATAAAATAGTACAGTTTCTCCCTCTATTTCTCTGCACTGACATTTTGGCCTCTAGAAATAAAACTATAAATGCGATTGAGATGCGGTTTTCACCAGAAAGTCAAACTAAATTGCATCTTTCTAATAGTATCAAAATGGAGTTAATTTGATAACCGGAAGTATTTAAAAAAGTACATTTTGTACTTCCAGGTTGTAATTACAGTCATCGGTCATTTGTATATAACAGTAATAACAAAAGCGTAAAAGTAGTGGTGGGATTTGCGCGAAGCGCGAACTCCAGCACTTGTGCATAATAATGCAGCTGCTCATCCGGAGCAATTTGGAATTGATTAGATTGAGCAAAATGAGTGTGTTAAAATGAGAAATTCTATTAAAAATAAAGCAACTTTGCATTGCAAAAATAAATCATTATTTTCACATAAAATTCGCGCGTTGTCACTCTTTCTGCTACTACTGCAACTCTTGTGGAACTTCCTCGAAGTGTCATTCAATCACAGGTATACAACCCACCTAAAACCTTAGTTGGCTACTGTTTCACAGTTAAGATGGTGGTACATTTTAAATCCTTAATAATTAATTAATATACAATCTAAACTAATTCATATTATAAGGAGAAAATATTTGTTTGTTTATATGTTTCCTTGTATTGGATAAAATCAAAAACTACTTAACCAATTATTTTAAAATCTGTCACCTCTAGAGTGTTACATTATCAGTAGGTAACAATGGCTGTATTTTAGTTTTATTTATATCTCTACGAATATTGCAAGAATGTATTCCAAGGTATCAAAACTTTGGCTATGAAAGTCATTATTGGCGTGCGCTGCGAAAACTATTGACCATACTTATAAATTGTATTGTATATTTGTGATATCGCAGTGTATATATATACGAGTATATATGAGTAATAATAATGTACTACATTCTTATCTCTCCCACAAAAAAGTTCGCGAGGCTATATATCTATCAATTATAGTTATGTCACAATAAACATTTTTGTTCAAATTAATCAATCAAATGAAGATGACATTCATATCGTGATATTAATTGTTATCCAACTAAATAATTAAAAGAATTGTTGTTACGTTCTTTTTGTCCAAAATAAGGTACTAATTAATCTTTATATCTACCCGTCCGAAACTCGAGCGGATTGTGGGGAAATATCATGGTAAAATTAAACTGGCGTAAAAGTAATTAATTTTCTCTCATATTTGTTATAAATTCTCCCTGTCTTTTCAGTTACCACATTAGTTTCTTCTTGGCTTGGTTCGTGGTGCTGGTAAATTTGTTCGCCGCTGCGTCTTTCCTCTGGTACTCTAGGAAGAGGAAGGGTGATAAAGCAGCCACCGACGAGTTAGCAATGGCAGACGAGCCGACCATTATTGGCCGATGACGTCACATGCTGCCACCTTCCAAGCAACTGCTGCGGTTGCATGGAATATTTCTCAAGTCTTTACTGAACAGTGCTCAAATGACCAATAGCTATAACAATGTTCACGTCTTCCATAAATCGTGTGCAGCAGAATTCTAGAGTATGATATGCAATTTGATGTAGTACATTTATTGACAATGAATCTTGACTGATAAAACGATTGACCAATGTTGTTTTATTAGCTTTGTACCTGAAAGACCAAGTTTTGATATTATTCGATGACATCAAAAAAGAAACTAAATATGGAAAACTATTAAAGTATCAAGAAAATTAAAATTAAAAACAGCTGTACTTTTATAAAACATCATTGTGTTCACATAAAATTTACGTAGCTATGCCTTGTTAATCTTATAAATAAGTGGCGAGATATATCCTAATTACGAAACTTATATGCTCGCTTTGAATGTTATGAATATAAACGAACCTTATTTAAAAAATTATAAATTTCCACTGCCTTATGGGATTAACGAAGTGTGTTAAGAATGAATTGAGTGTTGAAGAGAGATTTGCAATGTCTGCCTGTACTTCATGTCGTTGTACCTATAATATTATATTCATGCTGCCATGACATTAAAATGTAAAGATTCTAGTCATATATTTAAACGCATAATGTTTGTATGTTTGGATAAGTTTCGTGATTGGTTCTAAATTACGGTGGTAGAAACATTTACCATATACTCATAGTATAATATTGTAAATTAGCCTGTCTCAATTCATGTCAAAAATACTACAAAGGGAAACGTAATTTCGCGTAGCATTGACTATTACAGCTGAAGTCATGTTAAGCCGTTTAAATATGCATCAATTTTATTAGACAATACTAGTTTCACTGTTCACTGGATTCGATCAAGTTATTACAGATTATTATTTAAAAAAAACAATTCTTAATGACTATCTGATCTTGTATACTGCATACAGAAAGAATATTTTTAAAGATGTCCATGTCCTAAGTGATCAAAGCCTTGTATTATAAAGGTATAATGACAAGTAAAGTTATTGCAAATTTCAAAATTTCTTAATTCGTACTTTGAATATCTCACTCTAGATACATAGTGACTTCGTAATTACAAACATAAATTATGCAACACTTTAATGTTATAAAATTGCAACTTTAAGCGGGTGGACAAGGAACCGACCTCAGATAATAGCTTGATCTTTAAACTAAATTATAGCTTTGACATTAATTAGATACTTTTACTTTTTATTAGTCTACCCACCACCATATTAAACATGTCTTATATGCACATAAGTGTCTACAGAAGACGATAATAGATCACAGATATCCTGGATCATTAGATATTAAATTTAATTGCTGCCTTAATAAACAAAGTATGCACGGTGGTATACAAATAAGTACAACACGGTTTAGTTTTGCGTATGTCAATACCAATAATTGCTGTTAGCAAAAAGTTTATTCAAAACGTTAATTAAATCAGTTAAAGCATCCAATGTCGATATTGAATTCATGTTCCTAACATTGTAATTTCCCATTAATTACGGAACGTATTCTTAAAAGTGGTATCGTTTATTCCAATATTATATTTGCATTACAGTGTGTGTTGAACTAATGATGTTATGTATGCTCTTTCTATTATTTACTATTCTATTTAATGAATAAATCTCTGTAAACTTTACTGTTGCACTTTATTATAAATTATCATAGCCCATGTTTGAATGTATACATACATATAGTTGATCTCGAGTGCTTCTTAATATTGCAGTGTAAGAAAGCTTGATACATGTAGTATTTGGAGTTCAAATGGTGTGTCTGCTATTAGCAAGGTGTCACCTGCATATATCAGACATTTACCCCACTAGGTCATCCATACGCAGTCACTATATTCGTAGATCTTATCTTATTCTCTATAGAAAATGACACCGACCTAAGCCGATAGCATGCAACCCTGTTCCCACCCGCGCATACGCGGTCCAATCCCCTTAGTAGGGCACTACAGCACTCAATAGAACGCCATTAATTCAATATCAGATAGATCCTCTAGCATAATCCTGTAAAATGCTTTCTCAAGGTACAGAATACCGTAGAAACCTTACGCTAAATACTTCTCCACGAGATTGCGAAGTGAGAAAGCTTATTCCGTTATTTTATTATATTTCTGTACACTTTTGCAGTTAACATAAAGAATATAGCCTGATAACCTTATACCTGACGTAGTAATAAGCATCCCTTGCCTTTTTATACGGATACGATAACAGCACCTCTGCAATTCAATGCGTCGCCGACTTAAATCCGTCGCAGTCAAAGTGCCGTCTAGCTTGATAATCTTAACAACAAACATAACCTTTTCCTGCAAATTTTTCATTTTTAGACTATCCGTTGATAGTCATCCATTTAATCTCATCCATACTAATGTCATTATCAGATGCAGACTTCGCAAAAACACTCAAAAGCTCACTCGCAGTGTCTGTGTCCTCGATATTCATAAATTTTCGTAAAATATTTACTCCACCATTCTAACACTTTCTGAGTGTTAACACAAAGAACGTATATGCCTTGAGTTTGTAAGGGATAGAGTTTGGTTGATGGGAATGAAAAGCCGATTATGCGCGGAGTTTTGAGTGAGTAAGACTATGTGAGACAGCTATGTAGTTGTGGTTGGTTTTTATGGAGCAGATATGCCAATTTTAGATATGTGTATAGAACGAAACCTCCTTGTGTCGAACATTTTATTTCGCCATAAGAGATACGTGAAGACGGAATGATAAAACGTGTGACGCCTGTTTAATTTTGATAGTTGGTAAACTTCAAAATAATATTATGGCCCAATAACTCCCACTTTTAAAACAGACGGATAAACCGGTTAATTGGGCTTTTCAAGAAGTGGAGGCAGTGACGAGTGCGTACCAATTTCGGAGAACTGGAAAAGATAACAAGTAAATTTAAAGATAAAAGCGTAATAAGTATAGTCGTATATGTACGTCTAGTCAGTAAAAGCGTTCCGAAGGCGTATCTTTGCAGATTAGATGTAGTTTATACATCGAATTTTGTTTTCTGTATAGTTGAAGACCAACTTAAAGAAACCCTACTAGAGTTCCATTCTGAAAACATACAAGAAATATTTGTTACGTCAGATTTAATATTAACCGGTTCGGTTATATTTAATAAGAAAACTCCCCAATTTCAATAGAGAAGATGGTTGTACCACCTGCTTGGCATCCAGTTCTAAAAATAATCATGTCACAAACCCAGAGATCTACTCAAAAACATTTGGACACCGTGAGCGAATTTTGTGTGAATCGGAAGGTATATAATTAATCCATCAATGTCGGTAGATGTAATAATTGAAAAAATGGAAAAACAAAAAATCATTGCTGGTAAAACAAATATCAACACATTGAAAAATGATACAATTAGTAATAACTATAAAGAAATACTTTTAAATAATAACCTAAAAATGCATATCAATGGGTCCACACGTAAAAAGTCGTGTATTGACCATATATTCAGTAACATTCATGACGCTGAGGATGCTATCCACCACTTACACCTCTCAGATCATAACACAGGTTAATCACTGTCATTCAATGTGAAGTACCAGAATAATAACTCAGTACCATTATTTTTATACGTTCAAAGAGATTTTTTTTAGCTAATTAAAAGAACATAAAGAAATATTGCGAAAATTGTCATAGAATGATAAACAAAGCAAAATTTTAATATTTATCATGAGATATTTATACGAGTACTTTAATATAACCTGTGGTTCCCAACATATAAAATTAAATAAAATTAGATTAAAAGATACAAAACCTAAATATTTCACAAAAGGCATTTAAAAATATTGTCCATAATCAAGCGCAAGTTCTGATTCGACTATACACAATAAAGTAAAAAAATGCATTGCTAACTCTAAATCAATTACAACAAACAATTCATAGGAAAATCGAAACATAAAGGGAGGACAACATGGCAAGTTATTAAAAATAAATTGGATGTTACGAAGAATAAAATCTAAGCGATTGTTAATGTAATGATAAACGACACAGAAATAAGCACCCTGAAAAAAATTGCAGATGCTTTTAATGAGTTTTTTGTCTCTACTGCTAATACTAACACACGAAAGGGGCATCCTAACTATAAACAGATTGAAACAGTAAATTACACTTTATTTCTTTACTCTACATCGTTTGAGAAGTGATTTTTGTAATGTTGATTGGTCCGACCTTTACTCTACTCCATATGTTGATTATAAAGTGCATTTAGTTAATTTTTACCCATTTAGACTAGTTTAAGTGAAGCACTATTGTTGTCTCCGTCTAATAAGGAGATTAATACAAAACGAGACAAGGCTAAGTCCAGAATTAAAAAATCTCCTACAAAAATACATCTTCTAAAATATAGAAAACTGCGTAATGTCTCCACTAGGATGTGTATGGATCCAAAACGCCATTATATTCACTCCTCTATTACTAAAATGTCTAACTCGCATATTTGGACATTTTTACGATCACTGGATTTGGGTAAACCATGAAAATATCAATGATAATCTTGATCTTAACTCCCTAAATAAACATTTTTCTCTCTGCTCTGCCAATCTCAGTTGATACGACGAAAACATTGTTCACTCTACATACACTTTCCCAACGTTCTTCATCCACTAGTGATTCGTTCATTATCGCAATATCACAGAGGAAGTCAAAGTCAAAATCTTTTTATTCGTATAAATGGCTACATTTGTTTGGAATCGTCACAATTTTTTTCCCTACCGTGCAGTTCATGACTAGGTGAGCACTGATAAAAATACTGCCAAAAAACTCAGGCATCCCTCTTTTTTTAGAAGAGGAAGAAGTTAGCAAAAGCATTGACTCTATTTCTACAAAATGTAGGCAGCGATGTTATTGACCTTGTGGTTCCGGTGATTACACACATAATATTTTTTTCTCTCACTCACAACCTGTTCCCAACTGCTTGGAAAATGGCTCAAGTTATACCCCTTCCTAAGACATCTAATCCGATCTCAATACCGGCCTATTTCTATACTTCCCTTACGCTCTAAGGTTCTCGAAAGTGCTGTCCATAAACAACTTAACACATATCTTTCATGCAACAATCTTACTTATCAATCAGGCTTCCATCTCAACCACAGTACGGTCACTGCATTACTCAATGTCACGGACGGATGATATACGTTACGCTATGGACAACAAAAAACTCTCCTTGATTGTACTATTACACTGTAGTAATACATTAAATTCTGTCGATTTTGACATTCTCCTAGGTATACTTCGCTTTTCTCCTCCTGTGATAGCATGATTCGAATCCTATCTTCGTGGGCGCCGGCGCGTGCATCAAACTCGATGAAAGATCATCAAAGTGGATTGACCTAGTTGCAGGTGTACTTATTTTCTATTTTTATAAATGAAACATACCAAGTCCTCTCTTCTTCCTACCACCTATATGCAGACAATTTACATATTTGTAGTAATTACTCAATTTCTGAAGTCCATGAATCTATCGAGATTATAAACCATCAACTATGTGCTATCGAGGAATGGGCTGAAAACCATGATCTCCTAGTTAATTCATTAAAGTCCCAGGCTATAGTCATAGGTAGTAATCAGTTACGTAATAGGCTCAATTTTAATGACTTACCTAAAGTTTATTACAATGGTCTACAGACCCATTTGTAGTCAAAACTAATAACCTCGGATTGATCATTGATGGAACGCTATCCTGGACTGCGCATGTTAATGACATCAGTAAGCGCAAATTAAAGGAGTACTATCTGAAGACATTATTTTCTAGTGAAAGATAATATACTCGTATATAATGTGGTTATATTGATGTATATTTGTGTATATATCGGTTTATGTATATGTGTATATATGTATATATTACATTTTATGGTAATTAAATTGTTTAATAAGATACCAAGATCGATCCGTGAGCTACCGTTAAAACTTTTTAAATCTAACAAAATAAATGGCTACAAGACAAATGTTTTTATACTGTTAACGAATTTTTAATTAATAATAACAATATCTAATGACATTAGTGTGAGACAAAATAATGAAATGGTCGATACTTACTTTCATAAAAGATTCAGTTGACATTTAAAATTTCAAATATTCAAACAAGAAATTTATTATACCAATAACGATCAATAAGTATATTTTAATTTATATTGCAACTGACATTTTCATGCTATTTTATATGGCTAAATAGGATTATGACTCTTGACTATAATATGTGAACAACTGTTTTACCCTATTTTATGCTAATATATTATTTTGATTTTTATTTGATGTGGACGAATGCTGAGAAGTGATAGAGCATTTGGATAGTACAGAAGTAGTATGTGCATGTGCAAAGAGGCAAATTTTGAATGGTGATGCCTGGTATTACGGGGGAGTTGAAACATCAGAGGCAAAATATAGAGAAAAGCGTGGTTGCATTATGTCGCATATTTGCACCTAAGTGATTGTATGAGAGAGTCTCTAGTTCATTAGGTCGGCAACGCATGAGTGACGCCCCTGGTGTTGCAAATGTCCGTAGGCTACGGTGACTGTTTACCACCAGACAGGCCACATACTTGTTTGCCACCTGAGTAGTTAAAAAAAAACATAGAACAGTAACTTTGTGCGAATACGAAACCATTTAAATTCGGTTACATTATGACTATTGACAAGTTACAAAAATTAAAGATCACATTGAATTTGGCTCTAAAGATGATAGTGAGCCATGTATTCATACTAAATGGGAGAGGAATCAAGTGATTGGAATCTCATCATAAAGTAGATTTCAGTTCCTTTATGGTGAGGATTTCCATGCATTACTTTCATAAAGAAACAATTCTGACCGGAAGTCGATTGCCTATCGTCACGCGCTCTTCGTGGAATTGGTTTAAGTTAAGTTTAGAATATCATTTAATGTTAAGTTAAGGTATTTATTTGTGAATCTAATGTTGCAATTTCTATTGTCTGAAACATTTTTTTAAATTGAATATTAAATAGAAGAAAATACATTTTTTTTTAAATACGTTTTTACTTTATGTTCTCATGTGATAGTAAGAACTACATAGCCAGGAGGATAATAAACAAAACTGGCACGGAATTAGTTAGCAGTAAATATTGTGTGAAAGAAGTAACAAAAAAGTGGAAAAATGGTAAGATAATTAATGTAAAATAACAATAAACCTATCGGCGCAAGTAGATATTGGCATATTAACAAATAAAATCACATCCCAATTATACAACACTTTAAGCTTTATACGTTGACCTTAGTATCAATCTTATGCCGTACGTAATAAGAGTGAAAAAAACACTTCGAGTGTTCAGCGAGGTCTGCTCTTGGCTGTACATAGGTATTTATTCGCTTTAAATACGATTATGTTGAAAGACAAAATGTCATTATATTTAATATATATGTTAAAACATTTATCTCTTACAGCGATGATTAAAGAAGTGTTGCAAACTAACACTTAACTTCATACACTGGCGATGACAGCGTACGCTTTTTGCTGGCCAAGATGATCGTTAGTGGGATTTAGTTGCCATTAAGATGATAAATCAGAGGCCGAAACTAAACTTGTGGTAATAAAATTTTGGAGTAATTAGATGAATGCTATGCAGACGACATAATAGGAAACTTGCAACATCTCGCTAACCAGACGGAATCGCTAGCAGATCAGAATATTTTCCCTAGACTTTCCTACTGATGGTTTGTTGGACTCGGCCTTATTTAACTCCGTCAAAAGACAAGTTTTTACATTCAATGCTAAGAAAACTGATTTCCTGTAGTTGCTCAATTCCAGAATCTGCCGTTTGACATTGTAAAGTGCATTGTTATTCGTAGCATTGGGACCTCGAGCAAAGATTGTCTCTTCGTAATTACTCAGTAAACAACTTCCTAATATTTTCATGATATAAATGCTTATTATAAAGTATAATATACAAAATAAAAACTAAACCCTACGTGCACTTAAGTGCCATTGACTACTGAAAACAATAACCATAAATAAAGTTGATAAAACTATTAAAATTTGTCATTTTATTAAAAAATATTTATTATGTTTTTCAGATAAAATACTCGTATAAAGTTCATTTGATGACAAGATTACTAAAAATATGACACCAATATAGATGTTATTTAGCGTAATATTACTGATACACAAATAGCTATTAACATAAGTCTACACAATTATTAAAGGAGACATCAAATTAATACATCACAAACAATAAATTAACTAAGATATGATTCAAAGAGAACCCGGAATCATAACAGACCCGAAGATTTGGTAACAAAAAATGTGTGTTCAATTTTTTGTTGGTAGCTATTTCGAGATACCTATTGTAGAAAATCTGGCAGCGACCCAGTGGGATACTGTGACACTGCCAACGTCAACAGAGGTGAGTGTCCTAAAAAATTGTTAAAGTGAAAGCCCAGGCATACTAATGAACTGTGGCATCCAGAAGGGCCCATTTCCACAATAGTCGCTAAGCGGAAAAATCTTTCTGCAAGACCTACTTTACAGGAATCAGAATTTGGAATGTCTACTGATATATTCCGAGCGTGGTAATAAACTGTCTAGTCTTTAGTGTTGATGAGTTGTCAGGCGTCTTTATGACTTCGTTCCTCGAGGTTACGCTTCATTACTTATGTAGTCTTACTGAATCTGGAGTGACTAAGTACAGTGCATAACTGAGTGAAACAAATAGGGTAGAGCAATGTCCTCGCGACGTATCTTTTATAGACAACTATATTTTATATTGCTTAGAAAAAAAATCTATGAAATTAATGGATCGGAAATATTTTGTAACTAACATACAGCGTACTTTTTTTTGACTGTGTACTGAGGGTGAGTACTGAATTAGGAATGATTTCAATATTTTTTTTTTTGTGAAAGAAAACTCATCCATAATAAAATGAGATTCGCGTAGGTTTGAAGCAAACATTTCATTGTATCAAAAGAAAAAAAAGCGAAAGCAAAAGTTTGACCTATTTTGTAGAATGCTATTTAATACAATTTGTAAGTACTTTTTAAAATTAATACATTAATACATGCTCCCTTATCTATATACAGCAATATGATGACCATTATGAGCTTTTGTTATAGCATTAGGTTTGTGAGACTAGTGAAAACTGTATTAAATAACGGTTTTTAAAATTTTGCTTCGGCTACATCAATTTTCTTCTTTTTGTCTTTCTTTTTACGCGTGATTTTCGGGCTTGCAATTGGTTTTTAAGCCTGATCGATGTCACTGGCGACCAAAAAGCTGGCAGCTTCTTCGCACAACGTTAATAGCATTGCGATACAGTGCGGAAATGCTGCTACAAAAACAAATCATTGGTACAATCCCGAGGTGGCCACATTTTTAGGGTTCCGTACCCAAAGGGTAAAACGGAACCCTATTACTAAGGCTCCGCTGTCCGTCCGTCCGTCCGTCCGTCCGTCCGTCTGTCACCAGGCTGTATCTCATGAACCGTGATAGTTAGACAGTTTAAATTTTCACATATGATGTATTTCTGTTGCCGCTATAACAACAAATACTAAAAAATAGAATAAAATAAATATTTAAGGGGCTCCCATACAACAAACGTGATTTTTTTGCCGTTTTTATAGATGATGGTACGGAACCCTTGGTGCGCGAGTCCGACTCGCACTTGGCCGATTTTTTTTTTGATTCATTATAAGTGTTTTAATAAGTTACGTACTTTTAAATGTAATTTAGTTTTTTATACTATAAGATGGCTAATAATCACACGACATGCCTGATGGTAAGCACTATTGTATGTTGGTTACCGTAGACTATGGACATTTTTAACACCTTGGGTGCCACTCGTGTGTTGCCGATTCTATAAAAAGATATCTATTCCTTTTTATGCCTCTCTCCGTTCCGTAAGTATTCATGTTCATTTGCTAAAACTACTTGTACATCTTATATACTTGCAATGTATGTATAATGTATAATTGCAAAATAAGAAAAAAAAAATAGAACGACATTCATAAAACAACATGGAAAAACACCGTTGTTTACTCGAGCTTTGGTAAACGTTCCAAAGTTTGCATTTTATTTTTATTGTTTCGCATGTATCACATTTCGAATTTCTAAAATGACTTGGCAACACGATAAACGGCATTTACTGACGTAGCTCGGCAAGTAAATATTTATTTTTCCGTAGATCGAGTTATACACCTCAAATCTAAACTGGTACGACATTTGTAATATCAAAACAGCGACTGTCGGAATCTGTCTTGTGGATCACCGTTATCATTCATGATATGATACTCGTGTGTAGATATTTTACTTCTACAGTTATGTTAAAGTTAGGTGATTATAGGTTATGTGGTTATTATGTTAGTATATTAAAATAATTTTGGTGTTATTATGCATAAGTTAAATTTAGTTACTTATTATTAAGTGGTGAAGGTAGATCAATTTGCAATGTACATGTAAAGTACCAAAATTTGCACTTGTGAACTTATGTCAAACATTATAAAGTGATAAACAATCTTATACAAAATCACATAAATCACACTTCTAAATTTCTGATGGTAGAGCTTTATTAAAATTTTGTACAACACGTTCTTTTTAAAAGCACAGATATTTGGGATCCTTATTGTTGAGATGAGGAGAAAGTCTAAATACTGTGGAATAAATTTGGCATACTCAATAAACCAAATCACTAGTTCAACTCAGAGTGGAGACTTTCGCTAAACAAGTCTCAAGTTCGACAACGAATTGAGTATCGGCATAGCAGCTAAAAGCTTAGACCTTATGAGCTTGACCTTGTAAGATCATAGACGAGCTATGAGAATGTTGAACTGTGTCAAGTATACACACTCTATTCAGATCGTAATAGTATTAGGAGAGACTTTGCCTTCGTTTATATATTTTACTAATAAATTTAGTATACTAGGTACATAGAGAGTTATTTATAGGATGCCTACAGCCTGCTTATATATAGTCATACCAGACACTATAACAGGGAATACATTCTAACACTTTGACGCAAAATGTGCGGTCCTAGTGGACCTCGCACCTTTTAATACTTAGGCTGTAAAATGAATTACCTTACGAACTTTTAAAAATGTATATCATCTGGTTCCTCCTGATTTTTACATGGTCAGCAAGTGATTGTTTGTAAAATATATACTATATATCATTTCTCATACTTAACAGTGATTTCATACATACATATAAGTACCTATTATAACAAATTAACAAAGTTTACAAAAATACCCACCCATATTTTAATTTATGAAACTTCCCGTAGAGTTTATATGCGTACATTAATCCCACAAACACTGGCATCAAAGAATGAAAACGCTCGATACTTGTATAAAGTTACCATAGCAACAGTCCGTAAGTTTTCGCATGTTGTGCTGTACAGATAATGGAATAAAATAATTTTGTGTTACCTAAAACAGATCAATAATACGGGTAATTCGAGGAAAACACGCGATATGACAGAGTCTAAGGTACGTTTGTAATTTCATACAATTTAATTAATATGACATGCGACTGAGCACCGTCTATCACGAGCGAGTCACGACATCGAGGGGTTGACTGTGTTTTTATTATTAGCATTTTAAATGTCTGGGTATTATAGAACTAAAAACTAAGAATTAAGCTTTTCTGGGTTTTTTGTAAGGCTCTTATTTCATTTTTATTATGCACGATAATGATCATTTGGCTAGACTGCAGTCACCTTTGGGCGGGAGCACCTGGATATAATAGATTAGAGACGAGCTGTGGGACTGCAATGCTAAGCATACACACAATATTGAACCCTTAAGTTTAAACAGAGATTTTGCCTCCCTTTGTGTATTCTATCCGATTATTATATTTATCCGATTTTATTATATCCGATTGTAGAACGGGTTGTGTTCAGAAAAATTGTTCCATATAATGCCAACAACATTTTTTTTAACCCTACCGCTCGCCGACGGCGGAGTGTTCACCCTCACACGCTGGAACCGCAATGGCCGCGCACTGTGCGGTTCCAGATAAAAGATTTTTGCCATTGGACCCTCACGGGCACTTAGACATGTCTTACATTTTTTGAATTATAATCTTAATATATCTTTTCAATTCTCCATTGTTACTATTTTTCTTTATATAATCTACTCTCATTTCGGAAATGACCATTTGCGAAAATCAAATACCGAAAGAAACTTGCCAATATAGGTCTTTTCAAAACATTGTCAGGAAAGGACAGAACTGTTTCAGACAACTTACTATAAAATCTGATACAATTTACAATAAAATATCTACAAGTCCTAACAAGCCAGTGTACGCATACACAATTTATTTCTACTTTTAAGTTTTTCGCTGAAGTTTGAAAAAGACTTTAATTTTTTACGGACATACATTATGTTTTCATAAATATATTGAGAAGAAACTGTGAGGATATTTATTTATTTGAACAATTCCCTGGGTGATTCTCTGGAGCCTAAGTTATAAATAGAGCGTATGGCTCTTTTTTTAAGATAAAAATTGTCTCAATGTCACCCGCCGCTCCCCACAATAGTATAACATACGACATAATGCTGTGAAAGTTGCTGAAATAGGCTAAGCGCGCAGTAGGCACATTCGTCAATTGTTTGATTCTCCTAGCTGCATATGCAGCGGAGCTGAGCTTACCGGCAAGTTTATTTATGTGGGGACCCCATTGTAATTTGGAGTCTACTGTAAATCCAAGAAATATGTACAGTTGTTAAGTTACTTAACAAATTCTAATTTATTATTCCCAATGAGAACTATTGTATTGGCAGAATTCACATTCGGAAGACTAAATTTAATGCATTTTGTTTTAGCCGAGTTTAGCAAAAGATTATCACATGTGTACCGATGTGTTCCGACAACTCTCAAGTTGTGGAATGAACTGCCAGCCGAGGTTTTCCTAAGGAACTACAGCATAGGGTTCATCAAGAAAGGCGTGAACTGGTTTTTAGAGAGTCGGCAACGGATGAGTGACACACCTGATTTAAAAGTGTCCGTAGGCTACGTGACTGTTTACCATAAGGCAGGCCGTATGCTTGTTTACCACCTTATTGGTATAAAAAGTGACTAATAAATACACAAACAAAATCTTGTTGAATTAGTTTGCTATAGTTAAGGAAATAATCAATTCTTATCTTTACCACTTCATGCCCTGTTGTCATTTAAATATTATCTAGATAGTATTTATTTTATAGCAAAGTGGTGACAAAGATGGAAAAACTTCTGACATAACTGAAGCGAAGTCTTCAAGTGGCTCCAGTGGTAAGTTTGAATTGTTGTTATAATTTTACGGGATAACATGTGATACGATATCCAAGGTTTACTTGGAGACAGACTAGAGATCTCTATTAAAATCTTTACTCAAAACAATCCTTTTTTTGTACAACGTCGGGAGGCATACAAGCATACGGCCCACCTGGTAAAGCGGTTACCGTAGCCTATGAAAGCTTGTTATACATTAAGTATCACTCGCGCGATGCCTCTTCTGCTGCTAATACAGCAACTCCTTAGGAGCTTACTGGTGACTTCACTCACACGCAGGAATACAGCAACACTCTAGGGAGTTGTTATTTGGCTGCGGTTTTTGTGAGGTGGAGGCACTTCCCCAGATGGGCTGCTTTCATGCGCCCTACCTCTCTTAAAACATCCAGACCGAGACAAACTGACGTGTTCATGTACACACATGTTTGTCTTGTGTGGGAATCAAACCCACGAGGGTTAGTGTCAAAGTGACTACGAAAGTGACTACATAAAAGTGACTACATAAATGACTACGAAATTGCTTCATTCTACTGCCGACGCCAGCACAGGGGAGGAGGCGTCACCATACTATTGAAGAAAGGTATTAAGTTCACAGATAGACAGGATTTAACCGATTTGACAATAGATTGCGTTGTTGAATGTTGTGCAATAGAACTAAAGCCCAATATATTGTTAATTAGTATTTATAGGAGTAATCGCGAAATTGAAGTCTTTTTTAATTTTCTTGAACAATTACTAAATAAACTAAAGTCACATTTTTATAAAAAACATGTCATCATAGCTGGAGATTTCAACATTAATGCCTCAAAGAACTCAAAAGAACATAAGAAACTAACAGGTATAATGCTGGAGTATAATCTACATCAAATAGTTGTAAAGCCTACAAGAGAGACTCCCGAGTCCTCTACTTGTATAGATTTATTATTTACAAATAATAATAGCTTCACAATAAATGTGGAGGATCTAGGAATCTCAGACCATAAGTCAATTATATACAGATTTGAAGGGCGCCCACATATACGAGAAAAACCCCTTTACAAGCACATGCGTCTTATAACCAATTCAAAAAACATATTGGCATTTAAATCTGAAATAAATAAAATTAACTGGGACGATGTAATACTAGCACATAACGACGTAGATGCTAATTATAATAATTTTATTGATAAAATAAAAATAATATTAGATCAAACTATTCCATTAAAGCGAATTAAATTAACAGGGCAAAAAAGTAAAACTTGGCTTACAGTAGGTTTAAAAACCTCTTGCAAAAATAAAAGATCACTGAAAATACTTATAAATCAATCAAAAAGCAAGCTCTTAAAACAACACTACAAAGTATATAGAAAAACACTTAAGAAATCAATTAAACTATCAAAAAAACTAATATATATAATGGAAATGGAAAAATCTACAAATAAAACTAAAAAAATGTGGCAGATAATAAAACGTGTAACAGCCAAACAAAAAAAAGGTAGTAACAAAAATATCATACTAAAAACCAATAACGAAGTTATTATGTGTCCAGGTATAGTCGCGATGAAATTCAATAAATATTTTGCATCCGTTGGTGGTTCAAACCAAACTTGCAGCACACATATATTAAGAGGTGAGCCGGTAATCTCACCCTCTATAAACTCGATGTTCCTTAAACCGGTAACACGGAAAGAAATATACAAAATCATACAAACTCTCCCTAATAAGCTTAGTTGCGGTGTAGATGAGTTGCCTGTCACTTTGATCAAAACTTGCGCGAAAGAATTAACTCCTCCATTAACGAAGATAACAAATCAGTCGTATAAGGAGAAGAAATTCCCTGCCAGACTAAAAGTGGGAATTATCAAACCTGCCCTAAAAAAGGGAGGTAAATCAACAGACATATGTCAATACAGACCAATTTCATTACTTCCAAATTTTGCGAAAATTATTGAAAAAACGATGGCAAACCGAATCTGTAACTTCTTAGAAAAGTATGATATACTAGATAAGGACCAATACGGCTTTCGGGAAAAGCGATCAACGATCCTAGCTGTATATATGTATATGCAGGAAATAGTAACATATATTAGAGACAAAAACTATGCAGTTGGATTGCTGCTTGATATGACCAAGGCCTATGATAGGGTGTCGCACGAAATCCTGTTATATAAACTAAATGGAGTGGGTATCAGAGGCGATGTCCATGAGTGGCTAAAATCATATCTAGGAGACAGGGAGCAATGCGTACAGATAGAGCATGTAGACGAAATCACGGGTGAGATACAACAAGTGCGATCTGACATTACTAAAACAAATTGGTCGATCCCACAAGGAAGTGTCTTAGGTTGTATCTTGTTTTTGATTTATATCAATGATCTCCCTAAAGTAAGCAACACACTAAGTATCTTGTTTGCGGATGACATATCTCTTCTATTCAAAATAATCCCTAATAA
This sequence comes from Pyralis farinalis, assembly GCA_947507595.1. Lineage (NCBI taxonomy): Eukaryota > Metazoa > Arthropoda > Insecta > Lepidoptera > Pyralidae > Pyralis > Pyralis farinalis. The sequence goes on along the minus strand of OX382269.1, from coordinate 14,317,971 downwards.
CTGTCTCAGTGGCAACAGCTTAATAATAGAAACTTTTAATCGTATCAAACAATGGCTTGTATCCCATAACCTCGAAATAAATCACCGTAAAACGAAATTAATCCAGTTTAGACCATATCAAAAATTACCACTAGACCTAAAAATAACAAAAGCTATGTTAGACATAGAAGAAGTAGAGGACTGTAAACTTCTTGGCATAACACTGGATTCACATCTGAACTGGAAAAAGCATGTAGAAAATATCAAAGTAAAACTATCTAAATTCACGTACGCCCTTAGAGTATTAAAAAGTAACACCAAGACGAATTGTGCTCTAACAGCATATTACGCGTATGCAGACGCTTGGCTCCGGTACGGCATAATTATGTGGGGCCATAGCAAAGACGCCAAAGACCTTTTTATTCTTCAAAAGAAATGCTTACGAATTATCGCAAATATAAGACGAAGGGATAGTTGCAGACCGCATTTTGTGTCACTCGAGGTCCTCACCTTACCTGCCATCTATATATTGGAGATAGCAATGTTTGTAAGAAAAAATATCAATTTATATGTATGCGACAAAAATCCGAGACGTAAAAAGAAATTGGTACTTCCGACACCTAAAATAGAATTATACAAGAGCAGTCCGCAGTACCGTTGTATACTTATCTATAATAAATTGCCAAACATATTAAAAAATGAGTTAAAGGATACAACATTTAAAATAAAACTGAAACAACTATTAATTAAAAAATGTTACTATGACATAGACGAATTTATGAAGGATAGTACAATATAAAATATTAGAAATAAGACGAGACATATGTATTATGACATGTATGACATAGAATAAAATAAATATATTGGGCTACTTTGAATTAATTAATTAATAAATAAATACCAATCATATTAAGTTATAGTGAACATCATATTGAATTAATACTATTATATTATAATACTGATTAGGTACTTACGAATATTAATTGTTGTAAATAATTAAATATTGTTTAATTTTGATGAAATAATGTTAATGGAATAACTTATATTATGTTGCAATACCCTTACAGGGTCTATGTATTGTAGTTCAGGCTTATGCTAAACTCTGTACATACTGCATTAAATAAATAAATAAAAGTCGCGTCATTCAATGCTTCTTTTACACCAAGGGTTCGATTCTCACACAGGACAAACACATGTTTGCATGAACATATTTGCTTGGCTGGGATATTTTAAGTGAGTTGAGAAGCATCAAAGCAGCCTAATTAGAGAAGCATCTTCATCTCACAGAAAACAGCTGCCAATAACAACTTCCTGAGTTTCCTGAGGATTGATGTGTTTCTGCCAATGAGTTAAGTTACTAGTAATGATTAACGATTAAAGATTATTGTATTAGAATAATCAGTTAAAAGTAGTTTATCATCATAGAATAATTATTTCCTTATTCAGCATCAGATCATGAAAGAGAAGATGACCAAACTGACCAAATAGGAAAAGGTGTTGCCTCCGCACCCATCAATGTGAACAGGGAGGAATATCTACTAGCTCTTAGAGATCTCACAAATGATAAACACCTCGTATACCTGAAGAACAATATACTTCATCGTCGTCTGGCCGAGTATTACAAGTGAGGCTACATAATATTTAACACTACTTTCATTTTCCAATATGTCCTACCGGAGGCCATCCTGAGATATAGCGCTGTCATATTCCCTTGATAGCGTCAGATATGCAGACTAGCGATAATTTTAATTATTCATTCAAACAATTCAGTTTAACAACCTGAACAGAACTGAATAGAATTTGAGTGGCTAGTATAAAGTTGGTGGTTGGTAGTATGAGTGGCTAGTATAAAGTTGGTGGTCCAGGATCTCATATCTTTTTGAGCTAAACGAGTTACAATTGGAAATATGTCATGGTTTTAGATCTGTATCTGTTATCATGTCACGATACAGACAGCACCGAAAATCATAAAAATTATAAACGTGTTTTCTTTCTACTACCAATTTATTTCTCTTTGCATTTATACTGTCTCTTATAGTTAATTAACTCTACCATAGATATCTCCACAGCATAAATTCCGTTACAAATGAATGTGCATTTATTTTTATGAGGTAATGCAATCTTAATAATACTTATATGTACACATTTATGAAAGTCTCAGAAAAAAAAAATATTCTGTTCAAAATGGCCACCTTAGCTTTGATACAGGCCTTTAATCTCTCGGGCCACGAATCTTTGGATTTTCGCACTGTTGCCGTGGGAAAATTTCCCATGGAAACGATGCCATTACTTGCTCCAGAGATTTGTCGTTTCGAGCAGGCCATGTACTCTAAAACTGACCATAATTTGTAGTCTAAAGTGTTCAGATTTGGGCTAGACGAGAACCAATCTTGAGCCAGGAGGCAAGGTGGAAAGTCTACGGTATATTTTTAAAAGGTGTATTGCTGAGAGGTTTCACAACACGATCCAAAACAATCTCTTGATATAGTTTGGTCGAAGTCTTCGCTCCTTTTTCAGAAAAATGAAGCTTTGTTACTCCTTGATAAGACACCTCTCACCAAACCATTACGGACGCAGTATTATGACCACATTGTACCTTTCCCACCACTTGGGCGACTTTTTTGAATTGCGTGCGTACATTTTGTCACTTTGCATATTGTTGTGCTCTTCAATCGTGAATTTTTTTCATCAGTAAGGAGGATATTTCTGAGGATTATATCTTTCACCTGCGTACCGGGACAGAAGGCGTTTTAATCGATGCACATCCATGATCTCTTCAACTGTAGAGACTAATTTAGGTCATGTCCTGTATATCAACGATAAGCGCCGAGCTTCAGGTCTTGTTTTATTATACGCGACAAAGTTCTAGCTGGAATCTTCATTTCTCGCGGTAAGATTTTTTGTTTGCTAACGGGGTTTCGTCAAATTCTGGCTTTAACAGGATTAACAGCCTTTGTAGTTCTAACAGCACGTGGTTGTCCCGATCTTTTATGGTCTTTAACAGAGGAAGTGTTGATATGTCTGTCGATAGTACGGTTTACGAACATACTGCTGATACCAAGCTTTTTACCGTAATATGACCGACGGCTCCATACCCACTTTGTGTATTATTTGTCTTTAAAACCGCAAATAAAAATATCAAATTACAATATGGAAATGTTGTAATTTAATAATAAACATGATAAAAGTATGTAAAACGGCGGGAAATCGAAAGAAATGTTTGAATTAAAATATTAAACGCGTTTCAAATTCAAAATAATTAAAATGTTGCAAAAAAGAAAAGTTTCTATGTAATAGTATTTATGGCCAGACTAGTTATATGCGTAGTAAATATGTATCTATAACTTTACGCCAAATCTCTACGGCAGAGAGAACGGAGCACCACATGACTCTGTCCTCACACACCTCACTAGCTTCTTTAACATTCATAGTTCTTATTATGCACGTTCGCCGTTTTCTAAAGCTACTGCCATCACCTTTTGATAAAACACGATCAATATGGTCATGATAGGTAAGTTTTGGCCTTCTTCAGCTTTTATATCCGTCTACTTATTCATATTCATATTTATTAATTGCATTCATGTGGTAATACATTTGGTGTTAAGCTAAGTATTTAGTCCATAACATGAGCCCTGCGAGGGCATTGCAACAGTATCATACAATATAATCAATGCGTAAAATAATTCTAATTTACAAAATATATTATATGGAGAATCTATACAAATCTAAATAGCTGATTACTTTATATAAATTTAAAATGGTAAGTAAACAAATTTATACATCGAGTTAAATTAATATAGATTATGAGGCAGTTTAATAGTATTGTTTGTCAAGATATTCATCTAACGTATAGAAGCATTTTTGTACCAAATATTGTTTTAATTTTTTGTTAAATAACTTGTATGTCGCTTCGTTTTTTATGTCTTGTGGTAATTTATTATATATTTTTACTGCCATGTAGTGAGGGCTGCAGTTGAGCATCTTTATTCTAGAGGGTGGCAAGTACAGTCTCTCTTTATGGCGGGTAGGTATTTATATTATGCATGTCCTTAACTTTTTTGAATACATTTATATTTTTATAAATGAACGTAGATAATTCAAGAATATAAATAGATGTCAAGGTTAATAAATTTAGTCTTATGAAGTGCGGTCTACAACTTTGTCTATTATTTATCCGTACTATTATTCTAATGCATTTTTTCTGCAAAATAGACAATTGGTTTGCATCTACGCTATTTCCCCACAACATTATCCCATATCTAAGCCACGAGTACGCATATGCATAGTAGGCTGAGAGTGCGGTTTTTATATCAGTGCTACATTTGATCTGAAAGAGACTACTTTCGCGTTGTGTATTTGTTTCGTAATACTTTCTTCCTGCTTTATTTTTACACGTCCGAGCTTAAGGAGCATGTCTCTTGTTCTTTAACACGGTTACTTATCATAAAGGCGAAGAGGTTTTGTACGAATTTTAATATAGATACCGAAAACGTTTAGTATTTTATTTTATTTTCTATCTTTTCATTGGACCGAAAATTCAATTGACGTATTGCTGAAATTCCAATTTTTGATTGTTATTGTTTTCGAATGCTTTAATTCTGAACGTGAAATGTTTCCCATATTATGGAAAGACAACATTTTTTATTTTATTTTGATAAACAAAGCTTTAGCGAAGTTAAATATCTTAAGGAGATTTCAAAATTGATATAAATTTGTCAATAAATTTTAATTTTACTAGGAAACCTAATAAACCTAATCTACTCTCCGCGGCAAAGTTGTTTTTGTGTCTTTGTTACTTTCGCCCTAAATTTATTCGCTCGCTGGCTTCGCTCGCTTGCTCGTGTTTTGGTCACGAGGAGACATAACGAACCAACCCATCGTGGTCAAGTTGTTTTTGTTATAACGGGGGCTTCGCCCCCAAGCCCCCTTGGTGGTATTTTTTTTCTAGTCACCCTCCCTCCTCATTTTCTACTTTTATCGGTTTATTTAGGATAGTAAATTAAAATCTGTGTAAATAATAATATAGAAAAAGTTCAATCTATATTACTTCTAGAAATTAAAATGATTGTTAGTAAAACAACTATCAAAGTAAAATTACATAATTGGACAACGGTTTTTCTAGAAAACGAAATATATAAATGAAGTTTCTAGAAACACAAAATTTGTAAATGAACCTATCTGTCATTTTAAACTTCGGCATACCGTTTTCGAACAATTGAAATTCGAACAAAATATCTTCTTAAGTACAATTGGTTATCCTTTAACACCGACACTATTTCAGGCCAACTCTGTTTCTTACGTCTTCATTGCGAACGCGGTCTACGAGTGTCACGCAACAAAGTTTGTACAACGCTTGTATTTCGACTTCGTTTATCTTACTTTCATGCTGCGATACCCAGCTTTTACTTTTATAAATTAGCGTTAGAGCCAGCACCGTGTTGTGGATAGGCAAGCAGTGCGTTCTGGTTCAAACTTTAACTGACAAGAAGTTTTCAATTACCTTTGTTTTCTTCGAATTGAGTAGGAAATCCTTACCCATATAATCGTCTTTCATAATTATGCCCAGTGTGTGCAGTTCCACTGGTATTTCTTCTAATAGAACGGTACCATCTGCATAAAGCAGATAGTTCACCATTAGGTCACCCATGAACAATACTACGTTCGTTGACCTTCAGTCTATAGACAACTATCGAGATACAGTTTTTTTATTAGTTCAGCATAGTGGCTCCGCTTCGCCTGATGGTAAAGTTCGTTCAGTTCTTCAGAGTACTCACTGTGGTAAAGGGGGTAAAATATGCTTAATGTGCCAATGTTCCTACGAAGTTGCAGAGGTTCTAGATTTTTGGTGATCTCTTCGTCATCCGATTATGCGGATAGCCCGTGGCTACTGCGAGAACCTTGAGAAGATATTGTGCTGAACCGTCCCAGAGATGTGAGCTCCACGTAGGCCCAAACTTGAGTCTTATAAAGCAGATAAAGCTGGTTCGGCGTAAAGAATTGGCGCACCCTGTTCGGGACTCCGAGTTTAATGTAATGAATAGCCGAGCATAATGAATGCAACCCTGTGTTTGACATCAAAACATGTCATCCTGTTTTGCTGCCATGTATCCGCACACGTGAAACCTTCCTGCGACCACGGAGGCTACAAAGCGTTCGAAACGTCAGGTTCAACAAAAATAAATAAAACACGCGATACTTCTGTTAAAAATTGTTTAATTCAATGTGTAACAATCGCAAAAACCTAAGACAAAACTTTCCATATACTATAGCTGGCGCAGTACATACGTGACTACTTGCCTTTACGCAAGGGCACGATGACTGCGTGTCACCAGTCCATTGGGACCCCTTCAGTGTTCTAGCATAGATTGCTTAACTATGAATATCAGAAGGAAACCCAGACGTAATTGCCAACTAGTTTGATCATCTCGGCTATGATCATATCAATTCCCACTGATTTTCCATTTTCAAGATTCCTGTCGAGTATTCCATCTCATTGAGTTACGCCTTCTTCCAACGCTGACCGCGTGGAGTGAGAATCAGACTCACTCTTAGTGCCAGCGTCCGAGACATAGTCATGCATTTCCTCAAAATATTCACTCCACCATTCTGGCACTTCCTGAGAGTTAGCAAAAATAATACCAGCTTTAAACTTTATCTTGTTCAATAATTATATTATATATACAGATATATACGTAACATATATGTTTGTGCGTGTAGTATATACATATTCCAGGTATGTCTATAAAAAAATGTTAAATATAATTATAACAAACTTGGGAAAAAGAGTTTTCTGCAGATATTTTAACTTTAATTGGTTTTCGAATTCAACGTCAAATTTCATCAGCGAATCTTAACGTTTATTTTTAGCTCGAAAAACCCATGTCATATTAATTTAATTATTGAAGGCTACGGACAGTTGATAAAGTGCTAATCCTTCATCGCTCAATACAAAAACTGTAAAGCGAACAGAAAAAGATCCTTTTCAAAATGGAAGATGTGATAATTTTTTTCTTTCTTTTTGATGAGTAGTAGATCACTGACTACTATCAATAATTATAGCAACATTTCAAAATAAAATCCTACTACTATTTTGTTAAAATAGGCAACCGTAGCCATATATTTTAGTTTATCTTCTGAAAAAAATTGTACGACATTCCCTAAATCATATGTGATAATGGTTTATTGCCACTAACCGGAGTAAAACGCTATGCAAGAATTATTAGAATATGTACAGACTGCGCACTTCTGTGCTTACCACTTCATTACCTCCTGTGTTTGTTTTGTACACTATTTCTATCTGTGGGAACCTTTTATTGGCTTTCTATTGTCTATTGTGTCTTGTACTTTATTTTTTGTAAGCTGTTGGTTTTCCTTAAATATAAATAAATAAATAAATAAATTACCGAGTGCTGTTGTAGGCAGAAATCTATTGTGAGCTAATGTAGAAGAAAAGGTTAAAAGTAGCTTTAAACTTGGCAAGACGGTTAACTAAAACAGTTCAATAATTACAGCAATAGTATAAATCTTAATTTTTCGGTAGTACTTACCTATAACTATCAGTTTAAATTTAAAATGCTACAGCTAAAGCGTATATGTATTACAGATGTACAGGATCAGTTTCATCTTAGCCTAATTACGTTCCAGTGCTAACCACCCGCCTCCCTAGGGCAATTATTAGACCGAAGGTATTTAGCGACGCCTTACCTAGCGTCACCGCCTAGTGTCATAATATACTTATAGCCTTAACATTGATTTATATTGTATCCGCACATCCTTATTTGTGAAAATATGACAGTTAAAGCTTTAAGTGGTTTGAAATTTTACAAAAACACTATTATCTATTTTTTACCGATTGACGATTTTACAAAAACACTATTATCTATTTTTTACCTGTAGTGTTGTATTGACTCAATCAGAATAGCATTGCAAATAAGCATATCTGTTTACACTGACCAATTTATTGACATATTATATTCCTTAATGTGAAACATATGTGATTACTACAAATGTCGTTAGATGTAAGAATGGTTTGCCTAATATTAAGTGTTAAGCGATGAATATAATATCAATAAAAAAAGTAAATTAGTATCAGTATCAGCATTAATATCCGATGGGGTAGCTGATTGCATTGTCATCTCTTTGTCAAGAAGAAGCAAGAGATATTTTTTGTTGTCAGAACCTTTTTTTTTGTCGGATAGTATTGCACTATTATTAGAATTTCAAATATATTTTTTGATTATTAAATTTATTAGTACAAAGTAGCATTCTTGTTAAATGCTGGTCGTTACTGAATCGTTTTTGTTATACATTAAACTAGTGAAAATAGAATTAGCGAGAAAACATTAATGATAATTTTAAAAGTATCCCTTCTCCTCAAGATTGCTCTGTTCATCATCAATATGCTTTTGAGAGGAAAGCTGCTTATCTGGGTACTGTGTAACTGTAATTAAAGCATGGACTTGTTTTTCTAATTGACGGTGTGGTGTACCTTCAACGGCGTCTACTAAAGAAATTTTGTTTGTTGAAATTTGTTGTTGAAGTGAATTCATTTTGGAATAGGTATTAATAATAAAAAAAAATACTTAAACAACCTATTCCAGGTAGGAACCCTTGTTATTGTTGGATTATTAGCGAACTAACAACGCCAGAATGGAAACACTTTCATGTTGATTAGTGCATAAAGACACGATGCTAAGTAGAATAATCATTAGTTTTTTTCGCTATTACCGTTTGCAGAATAGTAATAGAAGATCAAGTAATTGTTGATTTTCATTGGTACATCACTATATTTAATGCTTCAGTAAAAGTACGAGAGTACGTGTAAGGAGCTATGAAGGAGTATTTCTTACACTATGATAATGCTTATATTCGTACATGGTGACCAAATATCTAAGATAAGTAGGGCGCATCAAAGCAATCCGTCTGGGGAAGTACCTCCACCTCACTGAAAACCGCAGCCAAATAATAACTCCCTAGAGGGTTGTTGTACTCCAGCGTGTCAGTGAGGTCACAAGTAAACCCCTACGGAGTTGCTGTGTTAGCAGCAGAGGAGGCATCGCGAGAGTGATACCTAGTTCATACAAGCGTTCATAGGCTACGGTAACCGCTTTATATCAGGTGGGCCGTATCCTTATATGCTTACCAACGTTGTATGAAAAAAAAACAAAAAGTTATTTTTAGCCTCCGAGAAAATAGAACATAAACCGCACCTCGCAACATGTGTTTTTTTTCCTCCGAACCTCAAAGATTTGATGAAAGTTTTAACTATAATGAAGTCAGAAGATGTTGGTATGAATTTTAATCAGCACGTGGGAAACATCAGTTGTCCTCATATTTCGAAAAAAAATGGTTGATTGAATAAAAAGAATATCTATCTACTACAACTTCCCGTCAAATCCCTTGCGGGGTAGGCGCGGAGAGCGGAGCGCCACATGACTACATGAAAAATAAAAAATACGAGTAAATCTATTAGGTATTTTACTATTACGTTTTCTATGCCACTAAGACACAAAACAAGCCTACGACCTACGTGAACGTAACCATTTACAGTCGCCTATTGATGCTTGCAACACCACAGGCGTTGCTCGTACGGTGACGTAACTCCAACTCTAAGTAATTTCATTTGTCAGTTACGTGAAGGCTTCGGAACCACATATAACTTGAACAAACAGTACATAAAACACCAATCAAATATAAGATATTGACGAGCACAGTGGCGCCGTGCTCGTGGGTTCGATTCCCACACAGGACAAACATTTGTGTGCATAAACATGTCTGTTTGTCTTGGTCTGGGTGTTTTTAAAAGAGGTAGGGCGCATCAAAGCAACCCGTCTGGGAACTACTTCCACCTTTCAGAAAACTGCAGCCAAGCAACAAACACAGTGGTGGGTTCGTGGGTGGGTAGGTGGTGGGTGTTGTGTTCCTGCGTGTGAGTAAGATCACCAGCAAGCGCCTAAACAATTGCCGTGTCGGCAGCAGAGGTGGCGTCGCGCTAGTGATACTTAATGTATTACCAGCGTTCATAGGCTACGGTAGCCACTTTACATCAGCTGGACCGCGTGCTTGTATGCCTCCTGACGTTGCATAAAAAAACGTGCGATGATATTATATCTGTAATCTCCTAATATTATCGTCTAGACTCTCCGAGGTGCTTCTATAAATTAGAGATGAATTATTTTGAGCGTACATTAGAAGATCAATGGGTGTTAGAGAAGCGAGTAGTAAGTATGTAAGGATCGAGTCACGTGGCGCTCGGTTCTCTCTGGCCGCAAGAGATTTGGCGTGCAGTTATTCATACATAAAAATATTTTTCAACACAAAAGTTATATATCTTTATCAAGAGTTTGTCAGAATCTACAAAAATTATATAGATTATGTTCGTCCACATTATTCTTATGTAGCAATTTGTAAACAGATATGTTGATATTATATCTGTAACCTCCTAATATTATCGTCTAGACTCTCCGAGGTGCTTCTATAAATTAGAGATGAATTATTTTGAGCGTGCATTAGAAGAACAATGGGTGTTAGAGAAGCGAGTAGTAAGTATGTAAGGATCGAGTCACGTGGCGCTCGGTTCTCTCTAACCGCAAGAGATTTGGCGTGCAGTTATTCATACATAAAAATATTTTTCAACACAAAAGTTATATATCTCTATCAAGAGTTTGTCAGATTCTACAAAAATTATATAGATTATGTTCGTCCACATTATTCTTATGTAGCAATTTGTAAACAGATATGTTGATATTATATCTTTAACCTCCAAATATTATCGTCTAGACTCTCCGAGGTACTTCTATAGTTTAGAGATGAATTATTTTGAGCGTGCATTACAAGAGCAATGAGTGTTAAAGAAGCGAGTAGTAGGTATGTAAGGATCGAGTCATGTGACGCTCTGTTCTCTCTGCCTACCGAGCAAGGGATTTGGCGTGAAGTTATACATACATAAAACTATTTTTTAACACAGAAGATCTATATCAAGAGTCAGATTCTACAAAAAATACATAGATTACGCTCATCCGCATTATTCTTATGTAGCAATCGTAAACACAGATATTTTGTAAACTTTATATACATCTTGTACTGTTCCATTTACCTATATTTAACCAAATGATTTTACAATCAAAATATGCTCAGTGTATTAGTGTAACGTAGGTTAACTACATGCGTTAACAGCTGTAAAATACTTCCAAAGCAAAACAAGTCATTTAGAAAATATAAATTTGATGATGAGTGGCTGTAATAATAACTAGATGTGGCATGTAAGTAGGTAGTTATCGCCAGCCACTTACCGCCAGGTGGGAGCAGCTGCAAAGTTTTTGTGCTGAAATAGATGATAGTGTAAATAAACTCTGTAAAGATTTTACGCACGCATAATTATTACCTTTATTCTTACTCATTGTTATATTTATTCTCCTAGCGTGGTGACTCAGGGTGTGGGTATACTGAAACTGGAACTTCTATTTCATTTATTATATTGTGCCGTCCCGAGCTATGGGACAGGCGACACGGAGATTTTTAAATAATTTTTGTACCTTTTATTTATTCTTCTCTACTCGACTGAAAACATTTCTGTTTGTCTTGGTCTGGATGTTTTAAGAGAGGTAGGGCGCATCAAAGCAGCCCGTCTGGGGAAGTACCTCCACCTCACAGAAAACCGCAACCAAATAACAACTCTCTAGAGGGTTGTTGTGTTTCTGCGTGTGAGTGAGGTCACCAGTAAAACTCCTAAGGAGTTGCTGTGTAAGCAGCAGAGGTGGCATCGCGCGAGTGATACTATGATATGATGATATATAACGCAATCGTTAATAGGCTACGGTATCCACTTTACGTCAGGTGGGACGTATGCTTGTATGCCTCCCGACGTAATGTAAAAAAAAGTACCAGTCGGATTTGAAACCCCTTTTTTTATACAACGTCGGAAGGCATATGGTCTACCTGGTAAAGCGGTTAACGGTAGCATATGAACGCTTGTAATACATTATTATTCGCGCGATGCCTCCTATGCTGCTAACACAGCAACTCCTTAGGAGCTTACTGGCGACCTCACTCACACGCGGGAAGACAGCAAACCTCTAGGGAGTTGTTATTTGGCTGCGGTTTTCTGTGAGGTGGAGGTACTTCCCCAGATAGGCTGCTTTGATGCGCCCTACCTCTCTTAAAATAACCATACCAAAACAAACAGACATGATCATGCACACAAATGTTTGTCTTGTGTATGAATTGAACCCACGAGCGTTGGTGTTAAAGTGCGTAATTCAAGACTGCGCTACCGACCTCGTCTAATTTGATATTCTTTTTGCATTTGATAGTCCAAATCTTAAGGAAGGTTATAAGGCTATTCAACATCTCGATATAATTCTAAGAAACTAAGGAAAAATAAGGAAATTAGAAAAAGGGGTGTGCACGGGATACGGGGGGACGAAGTCGCGGGGTGCAGCTAGTATAATATATACTTCTAAAAGCTGATCATTGAGAAACTTATTTCAGATGACACTAAAATTAAAAAAATCGGCCAAGTGCGAGTCGGACTCGCACACGAAGGGTTCCGTACCATTATCTATAAAAATGGCAAAAAAAATCACATTTGTTGTATGGGAGCCCCCTCTTAAATATTTGTTTTATTTTAATTTAATTATTTATTCTTAAAGTGAATATATAACTAAATATACTGTGAATATTTCAAGCGTCTACCTGTTGCCGTTATCAATATCGAGCAAAAATGAGCAAAAAAATCACGTTTGTTGTATGGGAGCCCCCTTAAATATTTATTTTATCCTCTTTTTAGGGTTCCGTACCCAAAGGGCAAAACGGAACCCTATTACTGAGGCTCCGCTGTCCGTCCGTCCGTCCGTCCGTCTGTCACCAGGCTGTATCTCTTGAACCGTGATAGTTAGACAGTTGAAATTTTCACAGATGATGTATTTCTGTTGCCGCTATAACAACAAATACTAAAAAATAGAATAAAATAAATATTTAAGGGGGCTCCCATACAATAAACGTGATTTTTTTGCTGTTTTTATAGATAATGGTACGGAACCCTTCGTACGCGAGTCCGACTCGCACTTGGCCGATTTTTTAGTATTTGTTGTTATAGCGGCAATAGAAATACATCACCTTTGAAAATTTCAACTGTCTAACTATCATGGTTCATGAGATACAGCCTGGTGACAGACGGACGGACGGACGGACAGCGGATCCTCAGTAATAGGGTTCCGTTTTACCCTTTGGGTACGGAACCCTAAAAAAGAGATCTTCAAAAGAGCCAAAGTTTTTTAAAGGTTTAGAGTGGACAAGCACGAATGACGCGTCTGATATTCTTCTGATATCTGCTTACTATGAGATAAAAAAAAATCCGCCAAGTGCGAGTGGGACTCGCGCAAAAAGGGTTCCGTACCATTATCTATAAAAAAAATGCAAAAAAAAATCACGTTTGTTGTATGGGAGCCCCGTTAAATATTTATTTTATTATATTTTTTAGTATTTGTTGTTATAGCGGCAATGGAAATACATCATCTGTAAAAATTTCAACTGTCTAACTATCACGGTTCATGAGATACAGCCTGGTGACAGACGGACGGACAGCGGAGCCTCAGTAATAGGGTTCCGTTTTACCCTTTGGGTACGGAACCCTAAAAAGGGATATGCCCTTTCTAGGATTTGCCATTACTTGCCAGTTAGGTAGTCATATTGGTGCATTATCTGATTTAAAGTTCCTACTGGACATTTACAAATTCTGTATGTTAAAAGAATCATATTACTAATTAAAGATTTTTTCTCAGATATCGGTGTCAGATATTTGTATTGTAGGAAAACATTAGATACCTTAAAATACAAATATGTGTATTAATTATGTATAATTAAAACTATATAATAATCGAAACACTTAATTTACAGGAAAAGAAAATTAGATCATGTTTTAAAACCACTAGAGATTTCTGCCGATTTAGAAGAGAAATATCAACAAAAACTACTTGTTTTTGAAGAATTGAAGCAGAAAGAAGAGAGAGAAGTAGCTGATGTAAGGATTTGCAATAGTTATTAAGTTAATGATAATAGCTTTTTTCTACTAGGCATAAAATTAAATTAAATTCATGTTGTAGGTTTTTATGCAAAAGTGACGCCATGGGGCTCATTTTTTTTATGCTACGGAGAACTAAAAGCTTGCGACTCACCGGATGTAAAGTGGTTACTGTAGCCTATGAACGCTTGTAATATAGGTAGTATCGCTCACGTGTTTGACATCCTGCTGCTTACACAGCAACTGCTACGGAACTGATTCCCTCACCTGCTCTCTGACTACCTTACACAGAAACGCTCCAGGGAATTGTTAGTGGCCTTGTTACCTTAATAATTAACGTATAAGAATACTATTTCATCACTAGATTTAAAGCAGGTATCCTATTTGTTACTTGTAACTAGCAAACCAATAAATGGCCTAATAAAGCTGGGGTTTAGCTATTTGCAACAAGAAGTAATCTGACTGGGCAAATAACTAGGCAGAGTATTTAATCCACAACCTGACGGTTATCGGAGGAAGCCCCTTGTGAAATAGCAGGGTATGCGTCATCATCAATCATTGCTCCGATATGTAAGAACGAATTCCCTGTCGATGGCGAGCACTACTGTGGTATAAAGTGTCTAACCCTAGCGTCTAGTAAGCAGCCAGATCAGTCCTAGGGGCCATATATCCCCCCAGACGCGATTAAAGTGTCACTACGAGTAGGAGCGTGACCGTGATAATTAAATGGTTTTTCAACATAGCTTTATTAAACTTATGTTATTCACGAGTTAATGGAAATTTTCAATAATAATTAAATAATATTTTAACCCCTAATAATTGAGATAATTATAGTATAATAAAATATGTATACAATTAAGCTTGTAATGTTTTTTTTTTTTTACGTACCAGTTATTGACTTACAGTAGAATGTTTTGTATTGGATGTATTAAGGAAATTAATCGTAAATAACAAAAATCAATTATAATTATATAATATAAAGCAACAGTTTATTTTTATCGTTTTTAAGAGAGCTAAGGCACATTACAAGTTGCCCGTCTGGGTGAGTACCTCCACCTCACAGGAAACCGCAGCCAAATAACAATTCCTCAGAGGGTTGTGTTGTGGGGTTGTGAGCAGCAGAGGTGGCATCGCGCGAGTGATATTTAATATAATACCAGCGTATATAGGCTACGGTAACCGCTTTACATCAGGTATACACGTATGCTTGTGTGCCTCTCGACGTTGTATAAAAAATATTTACTGAAGAAATGGGACCAGCGAACATTTTCAATCAATTAAAATATTAAGGATCATTTATTTATGAATTTTATTATTATTATTTGATCTCTTTTAAATCACATGCATTAAACCCGGTTATTTGATAGGCGTACGTGTGGATATGAATCCAGCGCGTAAAGACCCCTTTAAAAATATTGATGTAATGTATTAACATTACATCAATCTTTTCGAAGGGTCCCCGCTGTAACCTGCCAGGAGCAGGTTACAGCGGGGACCTGCTCCTGGGGATATCAAGATACCCATGGTCAGGTCACGGCAGAAATTGGGACTATTGCGAATATGTCGGAAAAGATTGGGCTATTAAAATGAGATCTGGAGGGGACATTAGAACTGGGCCATAACTATCATATATGATGTAAGTTTCGGCGCAGGCGGTGGCTCGCCACTCACTGGATGGATCCCCGAAATGCCAGAAAAAGTCGGCCGTGGGCAACTCCGGTGTGAGTGACTCAGGTGTCGAGAGGTGTGCTGCGCTTTCTGAACTTACTTGCGGCGTTATGCCCGTCAACACTTCCACCCTGGACTGACCCGTGGTTTATTATTGTTATTAATAATGAATTGAGATTTTCAAATCTTCATTTTTATCATCATTAAAGTTTGATAACACATCATCAGCGTATATTTTTCCTCTGTAAAAACAATTAAATTAATTAAAATTTAAATAGAAGTTTATATAAATAATTTAAAGTAAAAGTAAACGACACGTTTCTTTTCGAAGCGATTCGCTTACTTAGCCGGCAATTAGTCTCCATCGAACCAGTTGAAGTGATATTTCAACTTGTTCGATTAAGTCCTTAATAATGGATGGACTTCCTCCATCCATTATTTTTAGGACTGAAAATACTAAGTTTCTTTATAAAAGCATTATTCAAGAGACTCACTATGTAGCTCGCCGGAATTGCTGCAAAAGCTCACTCTTACACGGTAGTAAGTTAGTCACATCAAAGTCGTCAGCATTTTTACATTTCTGCGATTAAACTCTTTATTTAGGTCAGAAATCGTGTAAATATTGGTGATTGACGTTTGTCAGCATCTACATCGCTGTAAGAATTGCAAAGGCTGTTAATGCTGTTAAAGCTTTAATTCGCTGAATCCCCATTAGAAATGAAAAAATCTTATCGCGAGTAATGAAGATTCCCGCTAGGACTCTGTCGCGTATAATAAAACAAGACCTGAAGCTCAACGCTTTTCAGCGATATACAGGACATGCCATTGACCAATCCCTACAGTTCAAGAGAGTGGATCGATCAAAATGCCTTCTGTCGCGATACGCAGGTGAAAGGCACAGAAATATCCTCTTATATATATAAAAAAAAATTCACGATTGAAGAGCACTACAATAAGCAAAATGACAAAGTATAAGCACACAGTTTTGAAGAAGCCGCCCAAGTGGTCTGAAAGGTTTTACCTTTCCCGTTTTACCGTGGTCATCATCCTGCGTCTGTAATGGTTTTGTGGGAGGTGTCTTATTAAGGAGTAACAAAGCTTCATTTTTGTGAAACGGGAGTGAAGACTTTAGCCAAAGTGTATCAAGAGACTGTTTTGGATCGTGTCGTGTATACTGTGGACTTTCCAGCAGGACTCTGCACCTGGTCACAAAGCACGAACTACCCAAGCCTGGCTCGAGACCAACGTTCCGGTCTTTATAAGAGTTGAAGACTGGCCCTCGTCTAGCCCAGATCTGAACCCCTTAGACTACAATTATGGTCAGTTTTGGAGAACATGGCCTGCTCGAAACGACGCGCTGACATTGTGTCTCTTAAGAAATCTCTGCAGCAAGTAGAGACTAAATTCCCTTTGGAAACAGTGCGTACACACTCACAGAAAACCGCGGCCAAATAACAACTCCCTAATGGGTTGTCGTGTTCCTGCGTTTGAGTGAGGTAACCAAAAGCTCCCAAGGAGTTATTGTGTAAGCAGCAGAGGAGGCATCGCCCGAGTAATACTTAATATAATACAAGCATTAATTGGCTGCGGTAACTGCTTTACATCAGGTGGACCGTATGCTTTTACGCCTCCCGATGAATAAGCGGGATTTTTTTGTGATAAACATAGAAACATGTGTCTAAATATAGTTGAATTGAGCGCTCCCAGTCAAATACTTTAGTCACAATATCATTAATTTCAGACACATGCCTTACTCGGTTTTCCTCCCTACCCTCGCTGTTGTCATCTGCGTAGCAATGAATACGATCAATTGACAATATGCAGCAAAAAGTATCAGGGTTAGCACAGAGCCTTCCAGACACCAGCATTAATATCCATATTACCTATAGCTGCCATCATCAACGACTTTTATACATCCGCTGAATAAGAACTTAGCAACATACCCAATGGTGGTAAAATCTAAATCACATAAATGAAAATATTGAGTAACACACGAAAAATAAATAGATATTTTGAAATCTATAGAGCAGCTGTAGCCCAGTAGATACAGAACCGACATGTTAACCGATGATTCACGGTTCGATAATTGGTCACATACCGTAAATTCATTTATATATTTGAATCGAACTTATATATTTGAAGTTACTCGACGGTGAAGGAAAACATAGTAAGAAAATCAGCACGGCCCAGAAATTATATTTTTGAAAGACGTGTTACCTAACCTAAGAAAGGTCTGGTATTCCCTCTGGGTAGTGGAGGTCTGACAGAGGTCGCCTTATGTAAAAATCTTCTATTTTCATTAATCTTGTAATCTGGATTAGGAAACGGGAAATGCTAGGAAAAAGTAATTATTGAAGTCTGCTGTACTTAATAAATAATTAACGTTAATAATAAAATATATTTTTGTTAAAATCCTACTAATATTATAAACTAGCTGACCCGGCGAACTTCGTACCGCCTCAGAATCAATAAATGGTGTGTTAACTTATTAGATGGTATAAATTCTTTTAATACTTATTATCCTATTCCCGACGAAGACAAATCTAAAAACACAAAAATCATAAAATTCGGTCCAGCCGATCTTGAGTTATAAATGGTGTAACTAACACGACTTTGTTTTATATATATAGATAGATATGAATGTCCGTTTGTTTGTTACGCTTTCACGCGAAAACTACTGAACCAATCTTCATGAAACTTTGTACACATATTATTGGAGGTATCAGAAGTAACATAGGATACATTTTATTTAAAAAAATATATTTTTTATCAATGCGAGCGAAGCCGCGGGTAAAAGCTAGTATAAAATAATATAAAAACAGCAGTGTTCATAAAGTTGCAAACATTAATTCCATTGACTATTTAATATCAGGGTAAGCAAGAACATATTTTTGCCAGAAACTTCAGTAGTGTTTAAAGAAGTATGAGCGAGTAAACTAACATATAAAACTTGCAAGGTTTAAAGTAATAGAGGTAATATGATCAGTTTAATATGATTCGATATTATGCTTCTTACTTCTCACCCCTTACTACATACACACCGCTCGCCGTCGGTGAGGAATACATCCTGCAAACAAGTTTATTTACAAGAGCTAAGTTGCGGAATGAACTTCTTGACGATTTCTCCATGGAACTACAGTTTAAAGTTCTTCATAAAAATATTACAGAGGATTTATAGGGTCGGCGACATACAAGCGATGTCTCTGGTGTTGCAAGTGCTTGTGCTTGCAGGCAGTATGGTTGTTTGCTTAGTGGTATAAAAAACTCCGCTCGCTTTTTCTACTTAAAGAAAATTACATCATATATATACAAAGTTACAAAGTGCAGTGTTACCTCTAGTTTCTAGATATTTACTCTGTGAAATTATCCCAAGGTAAGGAATATAAAATAAACTTGGAAATTGACATGCATACGTAAATTCAGGTCATGCGTGTTTTAGAGTCATAGTTCAGTGATATATTACTAGGAGTTTAATATTATTGTAAATATTTATGCGACAAACGTCCACCTTTGTTGGTTAGGATAATGTAACAGTCATGACAAAGAAGCGTCTCAATCCTGGCACTAGTTTTGGTATGTTCTAACGACGTTGGACAGCATACATGTCATGTGAAATGGCTAACCTGGTGTGAAGCGTTCACTCACGCCAAAGGTTCCTTGTAACATAATTAGTATCGCTCGTACCTTGCCACTCCGACTAAATATACAACAAATACCTGATTCCTTGCTATTCTCACTCAAAGGCTGAAAGACATCAACCCATGGTTTTGTTATTTTGCTGTTGTAAGATAGACGGGATGTTTTTAGGTGTCTCTGAATCCATGACCGCATTGCTTAATTGTAACATAAAATATACTTCTTTTTGCCGGTCCTAGAATCAATAACGATGACACATAAATTTCTATAATATTTTATCTACTGTCGCCAGCGAACTTAAAAAGCATGTCGCTTAATATCTGTTCACTAATACATACGTACATATTACTGTTTGTTCCTATAAAACCAGATTCCTTAAATGGTGGTATCCTCGAAAATAAAAAACTTTAATTCACAGTGGTCGGTTTTATGTACCTATTAATCCTAGTACCTGAAATGACTTAGCTTCGCTCAGCGCTATTTATCCTTTTATGTTTAATCTTATAGTTTTTTTATTAAGATATTAATATGAAAGCGACTCGTCTATTATCACAATAGCTGACATGCATTCATGAGGTACACAATGCCTAGGGAAAGAATGAAATAAATAATATTTCTCGTTACGTGAACGTTTCAGATCCAATATTGTATTTGGATATGGGTTTACTTCTTAACTTTATCTATATAAATGTATTTTTACATAGAACGCGATAAACGAGGGATAAAGGAGGGGTAAACGTGCGGGCGCGATTGTTACATGTAAAATGGCATCCGATCATAGAGTAGATATATCACGTTTGGATTAAGTATTTAATGCCCGTAGTAGAAAGCCCGTTATTCCTTTAGCAAAAGAAAAATAAGGTGCAACGTTAAATGTCACACGTCCAAGAAATTAAATTTCGAAAAACTTGTGACCTAACCTAAGATAGATCTGGTTTTTCCTCTGTGATGTAGAGGTCTGACGACAGTCCCTTCACTCCATGTACAAATCGTTATCTTTGCCAAACCCTTGGGCTTAGGTAGTGGACCCTGCCAATCCCAATTGATTAGGAAATAGGATAACGCGAAGAAGATATGGGATAGGTAATGTAACATATATGTTTTACAGATAAAATCAAAATTAAATGCAGTGAAAGTGCAATACGAAGGGAGACTGCAGCACGCAGAAGCGAAATTTGGGGGTTTATTAGATCTTGAGCGCACTACCGGAATGGGCCTTATATACTCGGAGAAAGGCAAACCCATTGCTGATAAAGTATGTACGTTAGCTATAATTTTAATGTACATTTTTATTTATAACTAGCGGTCCCCCGCAACTTTATCCGTGTCTGTCGTTGGAATCAGAATTTGTTCACAATTAAATGGATTTTATTGGTTCTAGCGGAACCGTACTTCTTTTTCTAAAATAAAAGTAAGTTATGTTAATCCTTATAATACCAGCTATCTAGCCAATTAAAGTTCCGCAGTTTCTGAGATTAGACGGAACAAAAGATAGGCAGACAGACAAAAAAAAATGTTTTTTTAGTATAAGTACCTTGTTGAATATTTCATAATGATTTAGTAAAAAGCTGTTATTTTGATATTACAAACAGACACTTAAATTTATTTATTTGTATCGGAAAGAGGGTATTTTTATATAAAGAGACCAACTCATTATTATGCAGTATGGCAGTTTTATTACCTAGACATTTAATAGAACGAATTGTTAAAAATCGTACTGAAATGTTTATATTACGCGATTAAACTATGTTAACAGATTTAATTCGAGGTCAATTTAGTTTATGAAAATAAACAAATAAATAATGAAAAGTTCCTTAAAATTCTTCCCTTTGACAATGAAAGTTTATATGGCATGTTCTTTAGTAATCTAATTTATTGATTGTGCTAAGCCCAAATATAATATCTTGAATTAGAAATTAAATTACGTGTGCCGTATTTTATGTATGCTCTAATTTCCTAAAATCAAATATAAACAAATTTGTATTATGAACGTTAAACTTAATGCGTTAGTCTAGCCTAGAAAATGTACAGGCAGCAAAAACACTCAATTCACGTTATTTATTCCCTGCATACATTAATTTCTACACTAAAATGAGGTATATTCTTTTACTGCTAAAGGCATATCTAAGATACAAACTCATTCGTTTCATAATTATATCACGAACTGTAATTCTAACGTCAGGTCTGATTTTTTTTCATTAAATACTATGTCTTAATTTGCATTACATTGAGCTATAAACTATCTCCATGTAACATTACATGATTGAGAAAATGTTTACAAGCTAGATGGTATTTCTCCTAATATCACGGCATAATCTGCAAAAAAAGCAGACAAATAACCACTAGATCATCCATTTGTAATCTTACATATGCAAGTCTGTGATTCTCTGTAGACCACTGTCCAGATAAAGAATAAACAGCCGTGCTGATAGCTCTGAACCTAGTTTTATACAAATATTTACGTCAAACCAGTACAATAAGCGTTGCTCACCTGCACACCTACTTATTTACCTTTTTACATACCTTTTTTATAAGTAGACAGTGCCGCACGACGCCGAAAAAGTAACCTTATACAGGAGTGACAGTGCTTAGTTCTGTATATACGAATTCCTGTATTTCTATCGGATTTCACCCTCATTCTCTTCTCAATTATTTTTCCGTACACTATTACACATAAGCTCATTTAGCTGATAAATGGCATAATCATCCGTAATGTTTTGTATAAAGCTAAAATCTATCACGCATGCACTACAACGGTTGATACTGAATGTGCGATTGTAACTCTTATAGGAATAAGAACGGCAGAAATGTCAACATTATTT
Organism: Pyralis farinalis; assembly: GCA_947507595.1. Lineage (NCBI taxonomy): Eukaryota > Metazoa > Arthropoda > Insecta > Lepidoptera > Pyralidae > Pyralis > Pyralis farinalis. The sequence goes on along the minus strand of OX382269.1, from coordinate 14,295,846 downwards.
AACTTGGCGTGCACTTAGCTGTACCATGACTACGTCACTCCAATTGTTTGGATATTTTTCTGAATCTCAAGCATAAGTTGTGCATGAACTAGAAAATATCGCCGATTATGTATCAACTAATATTATGTTACAGACTGTAGAACGTTTTTTGGCTCTGCAAAGAAGCAAATGTGAGCAATCATCTGCCCTATGCCTTCGATACATTCGTGTTCGGAATGCTGTTACGGAGCTAGAGGCTATCGTTCAGAAACTTGAAAGGATCGCCCCGGGGCTGCATGTAGCGCAATATGAGCAACTTTATATTGACTATCAGAACTTGCAGAATAAGATTGAAGGTAAGTATTTTAAATAAATTTATGCTACTACTGGACCACCTATGAAAAAAAATTATTGAAGAAAAATTTACCTATCGTCATCTATGTGTACTGATGTGTAAATTTCAATCAAGGCTAATATACTTAGTTTGATTTTTTGTGGTCTTTTATACTAGCTAAGTAGTGTATTGCTATGTACTACTTGTAGATACATACACAGTGATAGAGAACCAGCCTAATCGAGTGGTCCCTGCTTCGAATCCTGGAATGTTTCACTAAATTCATGTTTTCGGATTACGTACATATTTGTAATTATTACTTAGTAATGGGTGAAGGAGAACATCATGAGTTCATCATGAGATGTACATCCATAAAAATATATTTCAAAAGGTACCATCCGCCTGTAATATTTGAAATATGATCAACCGGTAACCAAACGCGGTCTCTGTATGACAGCATGCAACCGGTTGAAAGGACATAATAATATGCCCTGTGGGCATAGTATTTTCAGCAATTGTACCGTTTTTGTCACAATTTCTGCTTGTATGCAGCGATATTCAGATTTATTTAAAACGATAAACATCAACATCTCGATTAGAACACACTAAATTAGTTACAACGAACCGATATGACACATAGCGTTGCACACAACAAGAAAGGGTATTCTTGTTGAAGGAAGGAATAAGGGATATTAGCGTGACCTGTACATGCTAACATACCTTCTTTCCATGTGGAAGGTGGTCCAATTGAAGTTCCAAAATCACCTAAAATAAAAGATCAAACTGGACATGAAAATCGGTGTCACCATATTAAAACAGTACAGATTTAGTTCGCAGCAAAGTTTTATACTACACATATCTTAAGTCAACCTGCGATGGAGTATACTGTAGTCGACTCATCATAGATAAAGTCATTCGATTCTAGTATCTGGCGATATATCATAATAATTTTAATACATTTCAGCCAATATATAGGGTCGAATATTCAATTAAATTGGAAAGTTATGCAGCTTGCACCCAAAAATAAGAGATCAGTACTACCTTGATATTTTGCAAATTCAGCGGTGCCATAAGCCTAGAATATCAGAAATATGACTAAAAGTACGACACTTAATGACGACACAATAACGAAACATTTATTTACTTGGCTTGCAAATTCTAAAACTAACAGATGAAGAGTACACAGACAATTTATAACAATCCTTTTTATCCTTTAACATGACAGTGCCATCTCAGATCAGCGAGTTTATTATTGTGGAGTGTTAGTCCTGCATAAAGATATCGTATTGAAATAAACTGTGTGTCGGCCTAATTTCATCTAAATTGATTCAGTTAGCCGTGAAAAGTAATGGACAGAGTACACTTTTACTTTCTGTGCAATTTACTTTAATATTCTTTACTCGTAGATAAAATCATACAAATAGAATACTTAAGTATAAATTGGGCAATACCGAAAGATGTTCTTTTAATCGATACAAATTAATAAATTACTATCTTTGCGTAATTTCTTAAGCTCCTCATAATATGGATATTTGTACGTTGCTAAAACATAACCTTGTTCATAATTTATCTGACTGCCATAATTCCATAACAGCTAACTGTTTTGATAAAACTTATGAGAAAAATAAATAGCCTAGAGTAGTCAAGATTTCCTGTAACAAAGTTGAACAATTGTATTGTATTTATTGATGTATGAAGTATGCTTGGAATGGAATCTTTGCGTGACCAACACAATGTTTGACCACAAAAAGATCCATTTGTATACAAGAGATGAGGGTGAGTCTAGAAGTATGATTGATTTTGTAATTATGGATGAAAGACTGAGGAAGAATGTGCTAGACACTCGGGCATATCGCGGTGTAGGCCTCGACACAGACCACTTCCTGGTCATAGCCCGAATGCGTAACCTCTTTAAACGGTGGCGACACCGAGGGGCCGAGCCTACGAGTGTTTTGGACAGAGTAAAAGTGGAAAATCTACAAGAAAAAGAAAAGAAAGACGAGTATGTAGAGAAACTGAAAGAAAGTTTTAAAGGCATAGAAGAGATAGGTGTGATTGAAGATTTGTGGGAGGCATTTAAGAAAGGGATCGTGAATGTTGCTATTGAGGTATGTGGGGTAGCTAAAAGAAGGAAAGGAAGAAAGAACTATAATGTGTGGATGGATAAAGATGTACAAAGGGCTGTGCAAGAAAAGAAGAAAGCGTGGTTGGATTGGTTAGCAACAAAAGCTAACCAAAAAGTTCAAAAGGGAACGGATGAAGAGATAAAGGAAGCAAGAACGAAGTATAAAATATTGAAATCAGCAGCGAAAGAAGTTGTGTCTAGAAAGAAAGAAGAACGAAAGGATGATTTTGATAGGAGGCTCACTGAAGATTTCCAGTCAAACATCAAGTTTTTCTGGAAATCCATCAAAACAGCCAGAGGAAAAACTTCTACCTCGGAGCTGAGTACAATCAGGAGTCAAGATGGGATCATTATAAAAGGAGAAGAATGTGTGTTAAAGAGATGGAAAGAGTATTTTGAAAGTTTGTTTGAAAGAGAGGAAGTACAGGTACAACATCCGGCACCTTCCATGGAAACTAATAGAAATGGTGATGAAAGTGAGATAAGTATGGATGAAATAGTGAAAGCGTTGAAAAGTATGAGATTAGGTAAGGCTGCAGGGTATGACAGGATTACCGTCGAGATGCTGAGGGCTGGACAGGGCATAGTGGTTAGCCAGCTGTACCGCCTTTTCAATTTGTGCTGGCGAAATGGGCAAGTACCGGGAGACTGGTGCAAAGCCGTAATCGTGCCATTGTATAAGGGAAAAGGGTCACGGCAGGACTGCATAAACTACCGCGGTATAAGCCTTCTCAGCGTCGTCGGTAAATTGTATGCGAAAGTGTTGATTGAAAGGGTGTGAATGAAACAGACGAAAAAGTATGGGATGCACAAGCGGGATTTAGAAAGGGAATGGGATGTACGGATCAGGTCTTTTCCTTGCGGTGCATAGCCGAAAAGTGTTTGGCTAAAAACAAGAAGGTCTATTGCGCGTTCGTGGATCTAGAAAAGGCCTATGATAGAGTGGTGAGGAATGAATTGTGGTCAGCATTGTCCGTAAACGGTGTGAGCAGTATCCTCATACGAGCATTGCAATCTCTTTATAGGGATTCTAGTGCTTGTGTAAGGATAAACGGGGCATACACTGAATGGTTTAATATCGAAAAAGGTGTTAGACAGGGATGTGTAGCGTCACCGTGGCTGTTTAATCTGTTCATGGACAATTGCTTGACAGATTTAAAAGAGAATGAAAATGGGTTAAGAATGAATGAGTTACTCGTCAAATGTTTTCTCTATGCTGATGACCAAGTATTACTTGCGTCTTCGGCCGAGGAGTTGCAGGAGATGGTAACTGCTATGAGTGGAGCTTTTGTTAGAAAGGGAATGAAGATGAATGTAAAGAAGACGAAAGTGATGGTGTTTGAAAGAGATAAGGCAGTGACAGACTGCAATATCGTGATTGGAGATGAACAAATCGAACAGGTGAATGAGTTTGTGTATCTGGGTTCAAAGTTTACAAGAGATGGAAAGTGTGAGAGTGATATTGAAAGAAGAGTGAATGCAGGGAACATGGTGAATGGAGCTTTGCACTCCTTTATGAGCAGTCGGAAGGTGTCTAACAAGGCTCGTTTGGCTGTGCATGGGGGGGTGCTGGTTCCGACACTCATGTACGGAAGTGAAAGTTGGGTATGGCAGAAGAAACATGAAAGCAGAATAAATGCAGTTGAGATGAGAGCGTTATGAAGTATGATAGGAGTTAAACTGAGTGACAGGATAAGAAATAGTGAGATAAGGAAACGTTGTGGTCTGAAAGAAGATGTAGTGACAAAAATTGAGAAAGGTATGCTGAGATGGTTTGGCCATGTCGAGAGAATGAACGAAGAACGATTGACGAAAAAAGTGTATAAGGCGAGTGTGAATGAAATTGTTGGAAGGGGTAGACCTAGGCGGACGTTTCGAGATCAAATCAGGGACGTCCTGAAAAAAGGCCAGGTCAAGAGTACCCTAAACCGAAGAGCATGTATGAAGAGAATAATGAGAGTGGACGAAGCGAAACAAGTATTACATACTTGTTATGTGCGAAACAAGTATGTAAGGATCGTAGCAAGTGGAAAGAAGTGGTCTCTGCCTACCCCTACGGGATAGAGGCGTGATTATATGTATATATGTATGTATTATTGATGTATATTATTAATAAAATAATGTTTCGAACTAACACAATTTCTTAGAAAATGTGAAGAAATATGACCGTAAAATTATGTTTGTTAATTAAGTTCCTAAAATATTACAGTTCATACAAAGGATGGCGTGAACCGACTCACATTTACCTTAAGATTTGAGTTACGTTTCAGTCTAGTTTAGGTTAGATTTAGAGCAAATTTGGGTAAAGATGAAATAAAATAGACGTTTCTGACTAGCACAGATTTATAACGAATTTAGTAAGGCAATGTCGGGAATTTTTGTACAATGAGTTTGACTAGCTCCTGACTAGCCTTGTTTTCAAATTAATGCGAATATTTCTGGTAAAAAAATAAATATACTTAATATTTAGATTATGTTTCTAACGTAAACACGATAGCAAGTAACAATGAGAAGCAAAACAAACAGTAACTTTCTCGTTTCATCTAGCTGTAGTTAGTTGTGGGTACAGAAATCCGATAGCAGCTTTGTGGGATTGTTTTTGTTGGATTTCATTATACAATATTAAACTAGTTCACTGGTGAGATCAAACGTTTCATTTTAATTAAATAATCTGTCAAGCTTTGGCCTAGTTTTGATTATTAAGGATTTTCCTACATTGACCTAAAAACTATATATATTACCAGTATTCTGGTTATTTTTTTTCTATGCTACGTCGAGAGGTATACAAGCATACGGCCCACCTGATGTAAAGCGGATACTGTAGCCTCTTAATGCTTGCGATATATTAAGTATCACTCGCGCCATGCCTCCTCTTCTGCTGCCTGCACAGCAACTCCTTGGGAGCTTACCGGTGACCTCACTCACACGCAGGAACACAACAACCCTCTAGGGAGTTGTTATTTTCTGTGAGGTGGACGTACTTCCCCAAACAGGCTGCTTTGATGCGCCCTAACTCTCTTAAAACATCCAGATCAAGACAAACAGACACGTTCATGCACACAAATGTTTGGCTTGTATGGGAATCGAACCCACAAGCGTTGGTGTCAAAGTCGCGCCATTCACGACTGCGCCACCGAGCTCGTCAGTTAATTTATGTAATTTGATTTTAAAAAGTCTGAAAACCAACACAGAATAATAAATAAATTTGTAATATAAGGCTAAGGTTTCGCCTGTTAGAATATTCTGACAAACCATAAATCATGGCATTGTTTGACTATGTACCTACTTTGTGTTTACTATATTATTCATCAAAAGATTCTAAATTGAATTGTCTCAATTCAATTTAGAATTCTACCATTTGTGTGATTATGCAACGCGTTCAGGCAAGAATCGTCGCAATTTTGTTGATGTTCAATCTTTCTTTTTCATCTTTCCAATTAAACGTAAATAACTATTATTGCATGTACATCGTCGGCAACTTGAGTATCGTCAGTATCGAACGCATCTATTGAAGGCTGTTGCTATTTCCAACTGCATGATGAATGTATCTATTACCACTATTGCTTTGACTTCATCGTTTCCGACTTTCATCTCTAGGAGTACACTAGAATAATACGAAATATTTATTCCCGTTAGTTTTAATCGAAATTTTTATAATACCGATTTTCGAACTTCCGAATGCTTTTAAATTCTAATATAACAACTTCGATCTAACATAAAACTTATTTTTATAAATCCTAAATTACAAAATCTGACTAGTCTAACGTTTAGTCAATCACGAAAGAACGATGAAAAATCGGATTTTGAATACACGTTACAATGAAAATATCAATAATATCGATAATAATTCGATACATCAGAAGTGCCTACGAAGTCCTGTTTCATCATCAAAAGTCCGAATTTATTCTAAGTAAAGTATTTAAACGAGAAATCTCCTTTTTGTGTAGTCACTTTTCTAATCTTACCTAACCTATACGTTAAAACGATAACAAAAAATTTGTATAACCTTTTTTATTATAATAATATTATCATTAACAAACGTATATTTTAGTTTTGAATTTTTTTTCATGTAGTTTTTTCTGGGTGGCTATAAATAAAAATTGGGTCTTAACCTTCGATGTTCGAGTTTTTTTTAAGTAACGTTCTGTTTTAAGTAACCTCTAACCTAAAGTATCCATGTCGGATGTAAATAGACCACTTAAAGGTTTGCGTAAAGTAAGTAAGTAATTATTTAAATGTTATCGCATAGTAAAATATCAATAACAGTACTTTGAGGAAATCAAATAATCAGTATAGCGAATAGTCAGTCGTGTTCCCGATCCTTGAATTCACATTACTGGATAATTTGCAACACTGTTTGTTCTTTTATAATGTGTTTACATTCAAAGGAAATTACATAATATTTACATTCAGGTGGCGTAAGCAAAATGTAATGTTGAAAGATTCATGATTTTTAGGGTTCTGTATTCGAAGGTTAAGTCGGGAACCTTATTGCTATTAATGCGTTTGTCCATGTGTAATGGCTAGTGTTACAGAGGTTAGTATCCCTGGAGCAAGAAACGCCGGTACTTTATAAAAAAAAAAGAAAATACCGGCGAGATTTTATTACAGAAAAGAAACAGATCAGGAGACGTGAGCAAGGGTGTGATTTCCGTTACGGTGGTTTAATAGATACTTAGCTTTCGTGGAGATTGCAGATTGCGCGCCGCAGATGAGGGTAGACAGACGCAGTGGAAGAATAGGTGCGACGGGCGTGTTTCAGGTTCAGCGGTAAGTACCTAGGTGTTCCGGTACCACGGGTCCGCCGATACAGGTCCGGCAGCACAGGTCAGATGTAGACTACCCTTACGGGTGAAGCCCGATAGGTCGATATCGAGGTTATATTTCAATCGCTGCACTGAGATGGCACTCTTTATTTGTTTCGGCAGTAGCCTATGTATTTTTGTTTAAGTCAAATTGGTGGCTATTAGCGTTCAGTGTTCGTTAAATCAGACAAAGAAATGGACATATCATCATCGGTTTGAACAAACGATTCGAACTAAAAAGACCGGGGTACTGAGATCGAGAACGAACGTTAAAATAATGAACTTTCTAGAATTACGGTTGATTTCATAATCAACCGTAATTCTAGAAAGTTCTAAGATGTAAAATCTAAATTAAGAATTATTGTTTTGTATAAATTTTGATAGCCAAAGGTGATAGGTTTTACTCGTCGCAGCGACACCTAGCGGTAGATAGTGTACGATTCACAATACACGTTGTGCGTACACCGATCACATGGCGCTAGTAGAAGCGTTTCAAGGCTAGATAAAATGAGTTTAGAGTTCGTTTATGTACGCATAAGAACACTTTCATTTAAGAAATGGGATTTTATATAGCTTGTAACGCATAAACGGTTCCTGAACGAAATGATTATCACATCATAATGTTGATTTTTGATAATGTTGTATTTTGCATTCAATGTTGACAACTACGAGTTAATTAAATATTTGTTTTCAAAATGTTTCCTTTTCGTTTATAAAAAAAAAACAGTTTTTTTTAATGTTCATATGCTTTTGATGATGCAACATTATTATTAAACATCATTGGGTAAGTCCTGTGAAAAACAGCTAAAGTCTATCTATCTGGTGACCAAAAAAAAAGGCGATAGATGAGACCCATCGACTTACAGGCTTATCTTTATTGTTTTCCCATCTGACCAATGTGATAAAAGCGTATGACAATTCTTCTGACATACCTGAAAGACCCTCGATAAGACTTTCAATACAGATATTCAATTAATGATCTTCTATATTTTATACACAATTGGACTTTGACAATTGAGAACCAAGCTAAAGCATTTGACATAGACTAAATATTGCGACTTATCCTGCAAATGACAACAGCCAATATTCCCATAGCTCAGACTTCAATGTGGGAGCAAAGTTTTGTTGGATAGCTAACGCTGTTACAGGTGAAGAAAAAAACAATTTATTCCATACAAGTCTCGAGTCTGACTGGACAAGTAGTAGTCTGAGTATTGTGATCATTAGACTACACATAATGTTAAGCTCCTATCTTTAAGGAAGAGTTTGCCTCCTTTTGTGTGTTCTACCGATTGTACAATGAGTTTTGTAACCACACCCCATGCTATCGGCAGGGAATTCAATTCCTAAGTAACCATGAAAAACTATATTTGTGCTATGATGTTATTAATGCTGAATACTAAAATATTATACTTTTGTAGACCGAGAAGACGAACTGATAAAAAACCGTGCTAAATGTACCGAACACAATCAAATATTAGCTCATATTAGGGAAAAGATGCATCACACAGATGAACTTATAGATAACACTGAGTGCGATCTCGGAGATGCCGAGATAAAATACCTGCGAGCTAGAGAGGAACTTGGACAAGTCAAGGTATTTAAATAATTTACCAAAATTTCATCACAATATAGTCATATAAGAGTCTCAAGTGGCAAACGGGGACAGAGCGTTACTAAGTATATGTTATACAAAGTAGCCCAAACGTTTAGGAATGCCTCATTTTAAATAACAATTCCTCAGTAGACACACAGTCTTATTATTATTTTTTCTTTCATCACGGGTGTTAACCCCGGTCTTTTGATAGGCGTGTGCGGGGATATGGATCCAACGCGTAGAGGCCCCTTAGAAAAGATTGATGTAATGTATTATACCCGCTGTGACCTGCTCTAAGGGATATCAATGGGAGAATATACCCACGAGCAGGTCACGGCAAGTAATTGGGACTATTGCAAATGTGTCGGAAATAATTGAGCTATTGAAATAAGATCTGGAGGGATTATTAGTACTGGGCTATTACAGAAGAGAGACGGACATTATTATTATTATTATTATTATTTCTTAGTCTTATTATTACGCCCATTTAGGGTTCCGTACCCATGCAACTGCATGTCTGTGCATCCGTGCATCTGTCATAGGACTATAACTTCCGAACTCAAATGTTGATAATTTTTACATAGTATATGTTATATTATAGAGTGGCGAGGGATGAACTTAGGACTACGTTCTCCATGTATGAGGTGGATAGTATTTTGATACGGGCACTCGAGTACTTGTATAAGGATTCAAGTGCCTGTGTCAGGGTAAATGGGGTCTGTACAGACTGGTTCAGTATCGAATGTGGTAGTTAGGCAGGGCTGTGTAGCATCCCCTTGGCTGTTCAACTTATTCATGGACAGTTGTTTGACAGACTTGCAAGAGTATGACTGTGGAATAAAAATGAATAAGTCAATATTTAAAACCCTGGTGTACGCCGATGATCATGTTCTCCTTGCATCTTCGACGGAAGAACTACAACAAATGGTTACTGTAATGAATGAGGCACTTAAAAGGAAAAGTATGAAAATAAATGTAATGAAGACGAAAACAATGGTGTTTGAAAGGAATGAAAGTGTTACAGAGTGTCAGATAATGATTGACGATGAAAAAGTGGAATAAGTGAGTAATTTGTGTACTTAGGTTCTATGTTTACGAGAGATGGAAAAATTGAGAGCGATATTGAAAGAAGATTGAAAGCAGGAAACCATATCAATGGTGCGCTGTACTCCGTGGTAACAAACGATAACATATCGAGCAAAGCTCGTCTTGCTATTATTCTGGGTGTATTAACGCCAATATTGATGTACGGTAGTGAATCATGGGTATGGCAGAAGAAGCATGAAAGCGAAGAAATGAGAGCGCTGAGGAGTATGTGTGGAGTGAGAATGGTTGATAGAATAAAAAATAGCACGATATGAGAACTTTGTGGGATGAAAATTGATGGAGCGACAAAAATTGAAAAGGGTATGCTGAGATGGTTTGGTCATTTAGAAAGAATGAATGACAAAAGAGTTACGAAAGAAGTGTATCAAACAAGAGTGAATGGTGATGTCGGGAGGGGCCGCCCTAGATGCACACATATAGATTCAATTGGTGATGTGTTGAAAAAGGGCCAAATCAAAAGTACCCAAAACCGAAGAGCATGCATGAAGAGGTTGATGAGTGTAGAAGAAGCGAGAGCGATATGCTTGGATCGGTGCACCTGGCGTTCTACTGTCTCTGCCTACCCCTATGGGAGACAGGCATGATGATATGTATGTATGTATATTACTATGGCTGCTTTAATAACAAATAATAATAACAATAAAAGAAAGTTGAAAATTAAAAGGGTCCTCACACATGAGAAGCGTTGTATCACCATTATTTTACACTGTGATACGAAGTCCACGATCATGCACGAGTCCGGCTAGCTTACATTAGATAGCCTTCATTACTAAGAACGCCTACAAGAAGGAGGTTATCCGTAGTTGGCATCGACGTAACTAACAACGAAACTTCAAGAGCTTACCGATAACCTCCTTTACTCGCACAATACAGGAAGATATTTGGCAGCGGCTTTCTATAGGGTACTTACTCATTTGAGCCTAAAAATCCATGCCAATTGGCAACCAAAAGCATGATAAAATCGTGTAAATATTTGTGCAACATCCATACTGAAATATCTTATATAAAGTGGATAGTGGATACTTCGACAATGAGACAATTACATTTTATGAAGTTGCTATTATTTAAGTATATAGGATTTATATCAAGGCTCAAGTCACAGAGCTACCTTAAACTAAACAACAGGCTCGGTGGCTCAGTCGTGAACGATGCGACTTTGACACCAACGCTCGTGGGTTCGATTCCCGCACAAGACAAACATTTGTGTGCATGAACATGGCTGTTTGTCTTGGTCTGGATGTATTTAGAGAGGTAGGGCGCGTCAAAGTAGCCCGTCTGGGGAAGTATGTACCTCCACACCACAGAAAACCGTAGCCAAATAACAACTCCCTAGAGGGTTGTTGTGTTCCTGTGTGTGAGTGAGGTTACCAGTAAGCTCTTAAGGAGTTGTTGTGTAAGCAGCGGAGAAGGCATCGCGCGAGTGATACTTAATGTATTACTAGCGTTAATAGGCTACGGTAACTGCCATACCATAGGCCATACCAAGGCTATTTATATGCTATAATACGCTACTGCTCCCAGCTGCGCAAACAGTTTTTTTTTATAACTCATTTACTTACCGTGCTGCCCAGTTGTGGAATAAATTACCCACTCGCCGATACAAGCCCATCGGTATTCTCATTTAAAAAGAAATTGAAAGATTATTATTTATCCATTCAGAAATAAGTGTATGTGTATATGAATGTATATGTGTATGTATGTATTTATGTGTATATATATTGTTTGTATATATGTATGTATGTTAAGTATCTGTGTACATAACATTTATCAGGCACATACAGGTATTCCGTACCTAACAATTTATCCCGCTGTTAGAGGTTGGCTGGAAGAGATCTCTTTTAGAGATAAGCTCGCCTTTGCGAACGAAATACTTTAAATATTGTATTTATTTAATGTTTTTTGTGCAATAAAGGCTAAAAAGTAACTGATTTACATCAGGTGGACCGTATGCTTGTACGTCTCCCGACGTTGTATAAAAAAAAGTCGTTAATTAGAACAAAACAATCCTGTTATTGCTTGAAGAATTAAACTTACTGCTTTATTAACAAGTAACTTTATTTAGAACCATACTTTATAATTTATATATTTATATATAATTTAATATTCACAATACATTATTTTTATCAATTTCTATTTTCTATCTTATTACGCACAATAAGAATTTACGTTAATATGCAATTTATATGAGTAAATTAACAACTCACCTAAATTATATTCCTTGGTGTCCAATATTTAATTATAGTCTTGATAGATATATTGATAAGGGTTATTAACAACTTATGCAAATATTTATTTATTATGGTAACTTTTAAATATTTCAGAGTCGTCGCGATGGACTGCGTTGGTCTTTAGAAACTGAACGACTGAAAGCGGGTCTGTTGACTAGAAAGAACTTATTGCGTGACTACCAAGACGCCACCGATCTGGTAATTTTTATATCGATTAAACATTTGGTTGTAAAGTAAAATAGCTATTAGAAACATACCTTGTGAAATGGATAAAGTTTTAAATTGTTATATAAAATCCCTAATGCCGCATTCATTAGCTATTGGTGAGCACCTGCCTCTCATCACAGTCGCATTCTCCACCTCCACTCTAATACATTCCCCATCTAGTCACATGCTGTAAAATAGTCGGCATTATATGACTACAGATGGGGAATTTGAATTTATTCACAAACAACTGATTAACAACTTCTCGATTTTTTAGGTCGTAAAGTTAAGAGAAAATAAGAATATATTAGAAGAACAAATAGCGAGTACAACGAGCAAACTGAGAGATGCACGAAAACGCATGCAACTGCAACGACCGGCTACCCAGGAACCCAGGCGTAATAGTGATGGTTAATTGAGTGGTGAAAATATATTTTGCGATTTAATGGAACGAATCACAAAAATATGATTGATTTAAACGAGTATCTAATCGAATCCTTCTATGCATTTTGTGAATAAATTTATACGTAATATTTTAAGTTATTTAATTAACAACTCTTTACACACATATATATATATATATATATATATATATATATATAAATATACTTATATATATATATATTTTATGGCACAACAAAAATAGGGTATGTTCACGACAATTGCCTAGCGGTGGAGGTAGAGAGAAATGAACGTCACGCGACTTTGTTTGATAAAATATTAATGAATAATAATGTTTATTTAGTTTTCATATATTGCATCATATATATGTACATATTTATAATAAACATTAAAGGAAACTTCATTAATCACTGCATATACAAACCGCATAAACAAAGTCCCGCACCACGTTTCTCTGTCTGTCTGTTCGCGATAAACTCAAAAACTACTAAAAGGATTTTCATGCGGTTTTCACGAATAGACAGAGCGATTCTTAAGGAAGATTTTGGTATATAATTTGTTAAGGTTTTGAGTAAATCGATTGAAATATGACGATAATTGTTGAAAATGTCGGAAAAAGTCAAGCCGCTCGGTAGCTTTCATCGGATATTATACGGATATACAGTATTAATCCTTACCAACTTAAATACGCTAATCGTTATAATATTAGCACGTACAGTTGTAACGCACGCCATAAACAGGAAGGTAGTTTTAATACCCAACTATTTTTATTAATTTTCTTGTATGTATTTAACTTCTATCTATATCTATATATAACTTCTATATCTTCACGCCAGGTCTCTTGCGGGGTAGGCAGAGGGAACCGAGCGCCATAAGACGATATTAATTTTAATATATATTAATTTGCTTAGTACATTATAATACGAATCTTTTTTTGACGAGCTCGTTGGCGCAAATATTAGTGATACTACTTTGACACCAACTTTGGGTTCGATTCTGACACAGGATAAACATTTGTGTGCATGAATATGTCTGTTTGTCTTGGTCTGGGTATTTTTAAAAGAGGTAGGGCGCATCTTGAGAAGCAGTCCATCTGGAGGAGTACCTCCACCTTATAGTAAAAGGGTTGTTGTGTTCCTGCTAGTGAGTGAGGTTACCAATAAGCTCCTACCGAGTGCTGTGTTAATAATAAGGGTGGTAACACGCGCGTTATACTTCATGTGTTACACGCAGGCTGCGGTAAGGTGCAGATTTCCATTAGGTGCACTATCTGCTTGTATGTAAAATAATGGTGATACTGCCTCCCATAGTTGTATGACGAGCTCGGTGACGCAGTGGTGAAACGCGCTGTTACGCTACTCTGACACCAACGCTCGTGGGTTCGATTCCCACACAGTACAAACATTTGTGTGCATGAACATGTCTGTTTGTCTTGGTCTGGGTATTTTCTATGTATAATAATAATAAGTATGTATTTACAAAACAAAAAAAAAAATTACGTATGTTTATCAGTTGTCTAGTACCCATAACACAAGCTTCGCTTACTTTGGGGCTAGGTGGCGCTGTGTAATTTGTCCGACAATATTTATTTATTATTATTTATTTATACTTCCTATACTAGTATTATGTATGCAGAGCAGTAATACGTTGTGGATAAGAACTGATCTTGTGACCAACAGGTCTCCGGTTCGAATACTGACATGTACCGCTAAATTCGTGTTTTCGTATTGATATATATGTACATGTTTGTAATTATCACTAGCTCGGCGGTAAATGACAACATCGTGGGGAAACCCGCACGTCCTAGAAATTGTATTTCGAATGACGTGTGACCTTACCTAAGAATGATCTGGTTTTTCCTCTGGGTTGCGAAAGTCTGACAGCAGTCGCTCCATGTAAAAATAAGTGTCTTCGCCAAATCCTTATGCTTAGGTAGCGGACCCCGCCAATTCTAATGGATTAGGAAAATGGGATAACGCTAAGAAGAAAAAGACTAATTTTATTTATTTATTTTATATTTTATTTTATATTATTTGGGAGTCCTACAGCAAAGCAATTTAATATATGTTAACAATAAATAACAATATGCCAATAACAAGACTCCACCTATACATAAAAATATAAGAACGCGACACAACAGAACGGAACAAGAAGTAGAAAGGATACTAAATCGCTATTATAAAAATAATATACCTATGTACTTCCTAAGTCGGGTTGTTTCGAATTATTATTTTTTATACGTAGCGTATAGCCTGCATGATGGTAAGCAGTTACCGTAGATGATGTTAGCTTTGGCTTGAAGGATGACTGTGAGTCACTTGCAGTAGATTGATTTGATCACAAAACTAAATCATGCAATGGCGAAACATCCGGAACACGATAAAGCTATTAGCGAAATCAGCCCGAGACCTTTAGAACAGCTATTAAGGTCGTTATGACTCAGCGTGGAGCTCACATAACCGGCAGGGGTTCTAAAGGGTTGGAAAGTTCTAAACTAATTTATAATGTGTAACTTTATTTACTAAAAACAACATACAAAATATTCATATATGTTACAAGACTTATATACATCTAATCATACATATAAAGAATATACGCCTAACGTTAACAAATCGCCTTTTTTCAAATATTGCAAGGTCCAATAGAGTTTGGTTGGGGAAAATGTGCCGCAAGAGAAACATCGCTGCCAATACTGGTATCTGTTGATACTATAGAGAAATATTCGATTGCATGAGATAGTATTGATGTTGTTTGTCTTTTTTTACCTATAATCTTCTAATTCAAATTGATAAAGATGGACGAAAAGACAAAAT
This sequence comes from Pyralis farinalis, assembly GCA_947507595.1. Lineage (NCBI taxonomy): Eukaryota > Metazoa > Arthropoda > Insecta > Lepidoptera > Pyralidae > Pyralis > Pyralis farinalis. Next base: position 14,280,252 of record OX382269.1, on the reverse strand, counting down.
ATATTGCATGAAAAAAAAATTGTAATCACGTAAGTTGGAATTTATTTCTAATTGACCGATATTATTCATTTGAAATTGATCGTGTTTTATCAGAAGGTGATGAGAAAAAGCGAGTGAGATGTGTCAAAAATGAGTCATGTAGCGCTCTGTTCTCTCTGCCTACCCCTCAAAGGATTTGGCGTGAAGTTATAGATATATGACACATACAATGATTTTATTTAAACTACACACATACATGTATTGAGCAGCTTTCGCGTGGAGTTGCCTATCTATATGCCTTTTTTTCGCTAGACTCTACTGCATAGCTCTACTAGTATGTATTTGCCGTGACCATACTTTGATGCTAATAGTGGCTTAACAGTGACATATAGAATTGGAAAAAAATATAGTTAAACGTTCCTGTAGCACAGTTGGAAGAGCGCTTCGCCTGTAATCAAGATGTCGTTCATTCGAATTTCACCCACGCAGGTATATATATTTTTTTGATTTTAAATTATTTAAGCAATATTTTTTTTATCAGTGTACGTTAAAAACAAAACAAGAGGTATAAATTTATATATATATATATATAAATTTATAATATATATAGTTATTTCTCTTATGTATACTTGTACCTATACTAAATTTATGTTTTAAGATTTATGCACATATTTGTAATTATCAATGGCTCAGCGGTGAACGAGAACATCGTGATGAAAGCCACATGTATAAGAAATTATATTACGGAAGGCGTGTGTTCTAACTTAAGAAAGGTCTCGTTTTTCCAATGAGTTAAGGAGGTATGACAACGATCGGTGCATGTAAAAATCAGTATGTTTGCCAAATACTTAGGATAGGAAACAGGATATGCTAGGGCGAAGGAGAGTACCATTATATATTTCTAGTAGAGACATAGAAAAGAAAAATCCATGACACTGCGTAGAGTTGCTTAAGGAGCAAAACTATAGTAGTATCATGGATAATGAGTTAATCCCCTGGGAAGTTTGATGCAGCAGCTTAACTATCCGATCAGAGTAGAAGAGTGCCGCGAAAGAAAAATCTCCTATGACACTAGAGCTTAGGAAAAGAGAGGTGTATATGTATGCTATATTCTTAAAATATGCAACACTTGGATAAGACTCTCTTTAAAAGTTAGATCGAGCAAACTTGCAACACTGAACAATTTTATACTTTCAAAACAATTTACTCGGCTACACAAGACTTTTTAATTATAAAAGCCTTATTTATTCATGTTTCACATCTTAAAGTGCAATGCAGCCTCGTTAATATTAAACTTGTCGATTTAATTCGAACAAACTTTGCTATTTCTACTTAATAAATATTAATAAATCGTTGCCGTCAAATATGGCCCCAATATTTACTATTATGTTTATTAACAATATGTTTTTACTTATTTACATCTCTATTATAAATATTTACGTACAAATCATTCAACAAAAATACCTTCTGGACCCAACTGTTTTGGGCTTGTAAATCAAAGCTTGACTTATAGGTCTTAAGACAAATGATATATAAACATAAATATATATTTCTGTAACTTTAAGAGAGGTAGGGCGCATCAAAGCTTCCCGTCTGGTGAAGTACCTCCACCTCGCAGAAAACCGCTGCCAAATAACAACATACTTGAGGGTTGTTGTGTTCCTGCGAGTGAGTGAGGTCACCAGTAAGCTCCCAAGGAGTTGCTGTGTAAGCAGCAGAGGAGGCATCGCGCGAGTGATACTTAATATATCGCAAGTGTTAATAGGCTACGGTACCTGCTTTACATCAGGTGGGCCGTATGCTTGCATGTCTCCGGACGTAGTATAAAAAGAAAACATACTGTATATAAAATAACCAGACCAAGATAATCAGATGTGTTCATGCTCACAAATATGTGAGCTGTGTTTCCATACATATACAATATCCGTGTTTACCGTAGCCTATAAACTCTTGAATACAACAAACATGACTCGTCCGTTATCACACCTTTCAGGAGTTATTTGTCTGCAGTTCTACAGTCGGACTATCGCCTATCTCTGTTTGTTTGATGGTTGTTATCTATCGAAAAAGCCACGTCTGACGGCTTAACGTACCTTTCGGGTACGAGGAACCCAAGACGATTAAATCTACCCATAGATAGGCTACGGTCGACTTTGCTAAACTTGGCTGTTCGATTAGAGTACCACGCGCATCACTGATATCGAGCTCCTCAAAAAGTATTACTTAAATATAATTAGGTTCGTGTTATTACTAAATGTTAATAGCATTGTATCACTTTTAGTGTTTTCAAAGTAACATCCAATTTTAAATTAGTTTGGTAAAACTTTTAAGTAAAGAGTGGTCTGAAAGAGCTTAATAAAAAAAACGGGCGCGATCTGACGCGGCGCGATTGCTTTTTGTGTAGCAGGTTGCATACAGACACCTATGTTATAATAAATCCTGTTCCGGATCCTTGCTTTTTTTGACGAGCTCGGTGGCGCAGTGGTGAAACGCGCTGTTACGCTACTTTGACACCAACGCTCGTGGGTTCGATTCCCACACAGTCCAAACATTTGTGTGCATGAACATGTCTGTTTGTATTGGTCTGGGTATTTTCTATGTATGATAAGTATGTATTTATAAAAAAAAAATGTATTTACGTTTGTTTATCAGTTATCTAGTACCCATAACACAAGCTTCGCTTACTTTGGGGCTAGGTGGCGCTGTGTAATTTGTCCGGCAATATTTATTTATTTATTGCCGCTTTCCCGCTTTTTCCGTTGTGTTGTTGTGGTTGTGACTTATACAACTGTAACAACACTGGGGATAAGAAAATGTCTGTTATTGAAATAGTTTGTTAAACATTATGGCAGACCAGTTTATAAATACTTGAACATTGTTTCACAATATTTGTATATGGTGTAACAAACATTGATATTTACTTTAATAATCCTACTAATATTATAAATGTGACAGTATGGATGTTTAGATAATTATTCCGTTTTCACGCCTTAACCGCTGAACGGATGTGGATGAAATTTGTTGGGTAGATAGATGAGGTACTGGATTAACGCATAGGCTACTATTTATCCCGGTGATATGTTCCTTTAGGATATTTAGATGTTTGAATCTTAATAAATATGGATGATTTATTTTGCTTTCATGTTTCAGCGGCTTTTCATCTTATTACTTTCCCACATATATCACTGGGATAAAAAGGGTAAAGGCTAAATTGTCAATAGATGGCGTTATGTGTGTGCATCGTGCTATGGTTGTGTTATCCTGTACGTGACGCAGTAACGGCCCATAGAGATTGTTTATGTGACGCATAAATTGATAAGTTAAAACATGTGTCCCTTTTATTCCAGGCAAATGCACGGCTCTTGTGAAATAACTCTAGAGCATGGAGAATCATAGAGCCCAAATGTTTTAGAGGGATACGTATTGTAACATTAGTGTATTTATGTGTTGGTGTGTCGTTTTTTTTCAAATCAAAACGGAGTGATGGATTGATGTGTTTTTTTTGTGATCGCGCAGCGCCCGGCAGTGACATAGGCTACTTCTTTATACATTATTTTTATATATTCCAATATCTTAAATTAAATCGACAACAGTCTAACTTTGTCGATTTAGGTGAGGTAAATAAAATAATAAAAGACGTATACCAACCAATTGTTTAATGAACAAACGAGAAGCGAAATGAGTCCATTACAAAACTTTTTACATTAATTATAGATTATTACAGATATATGGATGTGAAAACCGTAATAGAATAAAAATATCTCAATAGTTCCGTCACGGGACAATTCAAAAGGTTATGTAATACTATAGAAAGTGATAACGTAATCAAGGACTCTAGCATAGCCTAGAATTGATAATTTCGTACATACTATTTTTGTTGATTAAATTATTCACGGTTGATTACATTGCTCCCGTGAGTATAACAGACCTTTCAAATCCAAAATTTGGTCGTCTTCGTCATGATATATATATTTTCAAACCAAACGTGACGACATGTCCATATGAGAATACCTGATTATAGCAATTTTGTACTTATTTTATCATTGTCCGTTTCACGCTGACTAGTCTTACTGGTCTTATTGCTACACACTAAGATCTCATCTTAAATGTTTAATGAACACATTCAAAATCTTAAATTTGTTAATTTTACCTAATTAATGTTAACTAAAAAATACAGATTCAAACATCTACTTCAGTTTATTATGGAACCAACGACATTTGTACCAAATATTTCTTACTATAGTATTGATTTTTATGGCACAGAATTAATAATAGCATTTTACTTGTGATATTTATGCGGTCAAATTTAGGTGGTAATACAATATTTTAACCTATATATATATAATATATATGCTCATTTTTCTCAAAATAATTAAAATTTTATGTTCGCTGGAAGACCATGATAATTGTTTTTCAACATATAGGTACTTTGTACTCTTGTTTATGCTTGTCGCATAAAACAAATCACATAACGAATTAATGTTATTCTATAATTTCGTAGCATTTACATTAAATGTATTACCAAAGGGCCTAACAGATAATGTCTTTTTAAGCTTTAAAACGTGATTTTCCATGTTGTTATTATTGTGTCTTCTTTTTACAAAACTCGCCATATTCTGCAGTATAAATAGTTTAACCGGATTTCAAGCTAAGGATATCATTTCGTTCGTTTTCATCATTGGAATACCATGGACATGAAATTAATATAGCGAATGAAACTGGCAAAAGGCAGTCGAGTATTTAAAATATTGCATAATCTGCTTGTTAACCGTTTGTCCGCTTCACGCTCTATTTTCAGAGTGTATTCCATGATGCTACAGAAATTCAATTAACAAGAACGTCATTTGTTACACTTAATTAAATAATATTAGATATTGCATCATTCTTTTGATTCGTCCCTTTTCAAATCAACAGCTTCAACTTCTTCAGGACTGGTCTCCTTAATAAGAGGTCCATGTTTCCAATTATCAGGATATCCGTAATGCCGGACGTCATCCCACCACTGCTGCTCGCCATCCGCCCATATGCAGTACACGACGTTGGTACCCACCAGTACTGCAAAGCATACCCAGAATGCACCTCTCCACTCTGACAGCGTTGACTGAAATGTAATTAATTTGATTTAATTACTTAAACTATTTCAGCTATCGTGCAGGTTCTAATTAGAAAATCAAAGGGTCGATGACGATAGAAACTCGTCTAAATTATATCGATGGTTCGTTCAATGGAGGAACATTCGTGTTTTCAGATTTATGTACATACTTTTAATTATCACTAGCTCTTTTTATTTAGTGCCTACTTATAGTTAAATGCTTATATCGTATTATACCTTATTGACAAGTGCACTAGGATGGAAAAGGAATCTATATTTGTTTCATAGTAAAAAACATCACACATCTAGTTCTGTGTTATCCGAGGTGTAATATTGATGTACGTATTGTTATTTTAGTGGCAGTGCAACGTTCAATAGTTCAAAAACTTCCTCGAATATGTCGTTAGTAATGAACAGAAAATCAAACGCTACAAAAATAAAGACTTATTAAAGTAGAGGTACTAAATTATTATTGAAAAGAAAAAAGTACAAATCAAAAATTTCTTTTTAATCATAATAAATAGTTCTACTTTGACATTTTTTTTTATATTTGTAACATTGCTTGATTTTTTACACTACTAACCAAAGTAATAATTTCTGCAAAAAAAAAACTAGGTAATGATTTACAGTACCCGGCGGTAAATATTGCACTTCGACCTTTAGAAAGAGACAGTCGGCTAATTTCGGCTTCGTAGAGCGTTATCTCTGTCGCACACTACCTATATGACATTTGGAAGTCGTGGTGCAAATGCGATAGAGTGCCGTCACGTCCAGTTCAATATATATATATATATATATATCTTAAAGTTTTACGATGACATCTATAGGGAAAAAGGGTAAACCATTACGAGGCCAGTAACGAGAAATTATCTACAACTTTATAAATAATCTGTAATCGAAGCCAACAGCTTTAAAAAAATATTTTAAGAAGGTTCAAGAGAGAGTTGCAAATGTCACTGTAATTTCAAGAAGAACTTTAAGCAATATATTAAACGAAGTCAATACTGAAACACATTCCAGTGCAATTCAGTTCATCTCCAAAAAGTAGATCAAAAAAACAATTTCGTTTAGATATGGACGATTTTGATTATGATGTTCGAAGAATGATATACGATTTTCATTTGCGTTATAATGAACTGCTGACAATAAAATCATTGAAAGCTAAATTATCTGAGGCAATTAATTATAATGAGTCTGAAAAGACGTTGAGAAAATTTCATCATGAGATGGGGTTTAAGTTCACTAAGTTCTTATAGAAAAGCACGATGTTAGTTGAAAACGAATGAATACCTAAATAAGATATGCACATTTATATACATCCACACTAAAGGAAAAACTTGGAGTGACGATAAGCAGAGAGATCAACGATTGATACTTGTTCATGCAGGAAACGAAAAAGGCTTTGTAGCCGGAGCTTTTTTAACGTATAAATCCATGGACACTACAGGCGATTATCACAAGGAAATGAATAACGATAACTACGAGAAATAGCTGGTTAATCAATTAATCCCAAATATACCCTGTGTTTCTGTTATGGTTATCGATAATGCACTATATCACAATAAATATGTTAAAAGATTCAAACAATATTAAACAGGAAATGATCAACCGGTTAGAAACATATGAAATTCCAGTTGATCCAAAATTGAAACCCCAGATATACAATATTATATGTCAGCTCAAGGAGAGGTTTACAGAGATTTCCGTGGACAAGGTACTTGCCGAACATGGGTACACTGTGTTGCGATTGCACCATACCATGCGGGCTTTAATCCAATTGAAAATATATGGTCTCAACTGAAAGGCTATGTAGCCGCTAGGAACGTGGATATGAATTTAACTTCAATAAAAAAAATATCTGAAAAAGTAAACATGATCGGGGCTGAAGAGTGGAAAAAGTTTGCGATCATGCAATCGAATATAAAAATAAATATCGAAGAATTCAACACGGTGCAGACGATTACATTGATAGACTAGTGATAAACACGGCTGATAGTGAGTGATATTGACCTCAATAAGAACACAGATAGTGAAATGGAAGGAATTGAGAATTTTTCTGATTAAAACATAATAGAAACATTTTTTATTCTTTTTGCATATTTTATTTTTTCCCAATCTAAAAACAGAAATAATTATAAGTATTTAGAAATTATATTACAGTGCTTCTTATATTATCTTTCGGCAAACTTTGTATTACGTCAGACATCGGATAAATGTTCATTTGTTCAGTTGCACACCTAATTGTCAAACATTAGAAACTCTTCTTTTTTGAACGTCGGTTCAAGAAGTATTTTATTTTATATGTTTATTAATTTCGTTGGTAAACTATATATGTTGAAAAAGTGTAAACAATATTTAAAAAGGAAGTAGCTTTACAGCTATATATAGTTCATGCGTGAATCAAAACAACAATAAAGTACTTAGTTCTGAATTGAAATTAATTGTGATAAACTATAAATCTAATAATTGATGGACATGGAAATTAGCATTCATTTGTATTCGGAAATACGATGATTGCCGAAGTGTAATATTTACCGCCGGGCACTGTACCGTTGTTATGGAAATATTTCCAAGCTAAGTCATTGGCCTCGGGCGGCTTGAAAAAACACTGGCCTCCGCCAAACTACATTTGAGCAGCGTGGTCGAATATGCTCTAAACCCCTTGGGTTGAAGGGAGACCCGTATCCCTGCAGTGGGATGAGTAAGGGTTGATGTGGATGGATGGATGGGATTGTTGAATCCAATCAAACTATTCTACAACTGCAATACAGAATTACTTCCAGAACATTTCCCGCGCAGATTGCTTTTTATTGATTCTAACGTAACATTGTAGGCAAGTAGGAGAAAAATAAAAATAGTTTGTACCTAGTATTGTCTTAGGTTACCTATTTAATAATATTAATCTATATTTATATAAACCTTAAATTGTTTGGGTTCCGTACACAAAGTATCATCGGGTTGCTATTACTAAGGCTTGACCGTTTGTTCTCTTACTGTTTTTTTTAATGTAGTAACGGTTGCTTGGACATATCTTGCGAACCGTAATGGACAGAAACTTGCAATTTTTACACAGTATGAAAGCCGATATAACAATTTAAGGTTGTATCAAAAGATAATTTTTCATATTGATTTGCTAGTTCAGCACAATGGCCAAATTTATTTATTTATTGTAATGTACTTATACTCGTATGTATATATTTTCATCTCTATTATTTTGAACATTTTGTAATTTTAATTGTAATTTGTGGAAAAATATTTGCATGTATAAAAATACAAAAAGTGTGATTCTTATAATTATTAATAATTCCACTGTATCTAACATTGTAACCACTTTTAACGCAAATAAAATATATTTTATTCTATATTGTGTCCTCCCTCTGTTTTTTATACGACTATAGGACTTATTATAGGACTCCATACAAAACTATTTTCTTTTCTATTTTTCTACGTATTTCTTTTATAGTACAAATATAGTTATTGACGAGTTCAGTGGCGCAGTGGTGAAATGCACTATTACGTTACTTTGGCACCAACGTTCGGGGGTTCGATTCCCACATAGGACAAACATTGTTCAAAGAATAACCACAGCCAAATAACAACTCTATAGAGGGTTGTTCTGTTCCCGAATGTGAGTGAGATCAATAGTAAGTTCCTAAGGAGTTGCTGTGTTAGCAGCAGAGCTTACATCGCGCGAGTGATGCTTGATATATTGCAAGCATTCATTGGCTACATACAGTAAACGCGTCAGGTGGGCGGTATGCTTTATTTAATCAACGTCGTGAGGCATACAGCGTCACAACGTTGTATAAATAAAGATATACAAAAACAAATTAATAATCATATAATAATAATAATAATAATTTGACCGACATCTCCAGAGACTTTCGCTAAGTCCCTGGATCAAGAGCCGGATACAGAAGGTGGCAATTTTGGGAACTGCAGGTATTGTGCGGAGGTTCCTCAGTCTGTCTCCCTGACCACCGGCGACTTAGATAAATGTTCTGCGCCAGCGGGATTCCTTTTCATATATTTTTATATTTATAACATTGTATTTTGTATAAATATGTTGTAAATATAACAATGTAAAAACAGAGAAATAAGTAAATAAGAGAATAATAATAATATTTTATTTCTTCTCGCACAACTTACAATAATTTTACAAAAGATGGACATTTTACCTAATATGGAAAAATAATCCAAATTGAAGATCCAAATTATAAAGACACTAAATGATAGTGAAAAATTTTTTTTAGCTATACAGAAACAGAACGTTACATGTTTGTTTGTATGTATGTTTGTATGTGTTCGAAACTATCTTGTTGTGAATGTCATTGTCACGAGTAAACTTGTATCATTTAGTGACAATATACATCATAATAACTATAATCTCTCAGATCTTTTTGGTACACATGCCATTATTATTTGAGCAGTAATAGCCCAGTGGCGGCTTATTGACCAAACGGTCCCGGTTCAAATCCTGGCATGTACAACTAAATTTGTATTTTCGAAGTTACGTACTTTAACTTTAACGTATTTTAATTATCACTTGGTCGGCGGTGGCGGAAAACATCGCGAGGAAACCCGTAAGTACACGAAATTACATTTCGAAAGACGTATCACCTAACCTATGAAAGGTCTGGTTTTCCCTCTGCGTTGTCAAGGTCTGACGGTACTCGCTATATGTAAAAATCTGTATCTTCACCAAATCCCCTGACTTAGGTAGCAAACCCCGCCAATCTTAAAAACTAAAGTAAACCACAGCCGTTTACAACGATATCTTTTAACTGCCCTCCTAAATAGTTCACGCATTAATATAGGGGAAGTAGCATGCAAATGATATTGATGATACAACAAGCTTATAGACGACTATAGACTTATTAACAGATAGGATGTAACTAATGGTTGTTTGTAACTGGAGGGAAAAAGTCACTTCGCTGTGTTGTATTCTTCAAATATTTTCAACCTACGAACAATATTTATTTTTTGTTACTGTCAATTATACTAAAAATCGCAATGGACCAATACAGATTCAGTGTAATTCGATTGCTGACTTTGTTCGTATTATCATAGTAGAGTGCAATATGAAATACTTACATTTGGTGTCATCAATCCTATAAGATACGGGGTCACGATACCAGCGAACGTGGATGTCGTATTTACAAGCGATGTGAGAGATCCCGCATAGTTCGGGGACAGATCCAAGGCATTCACCTGAAATGTTATTACTATATTACAATATCAATTGGTAATCAAAGATTCACCCATTTCTAAAACAAAATACGGTAAATCTAAGTCTAGTAAACCACTTCGTCCCAAGATGCGGTCTACTCAAATGTAAATAACGGTGTGTATAATTTGCATGTAAATTATGAATATAAATTGCTGTTCTACGCCTAAAATCTAACAATACATGTTATTCAGGTCTACTTGGGATAACATTTCGGTTGTCAAAATAGTTAGGTCGTGTCCTTATTTTGTCTTAAGGGTAAATTTCTAATATAAATATATTTGTAAGAGATCCAGCTTTAAATGCGTCTGTGAAGTCTAAACCGCACTCTTGTAATTCACTTTGTACTCCAATAGCCTACCAAATAACTTGAATAAATTTCGAAGTATAATTTGTATTATTTTTATTTTACACAGGAGCATATAGACCTACAGAGATCATATGGAGAATTGTCGTACGAACGCAAACAATCTTGGCCCCTACCGTATACGTGACTGACGGCTTACGTATCCCTTCTACAGCGTTGAAATATAGTCCCTACCTTCATACCACTGTAGAAGCCCCCCATAAGAGCCATTGATACAACGAAGTACACCATAGCTGCTGTGCGATCACAACCCGCGTATGAAGCCAAAATGATGCAGATTGCAGGACCGGTGGCGGCTGAAATAAAAATTAACATTACACAATTACATAGGGGTTAATATAATATGTAAAATTTGGCGTTTATAATTCATGTTCCGATTGTTCAGGCCCGTAGGTATGCATAGAGAGATAAAAGAGACAGATATTAACTAACTAGTCCGGTTTTCGGATTCATGAACATATTTGTACCTTATTTATCACTTGCTTGGCAGTAAAGGAAAAACAATCTTAAAGAAACCCGCACATCCAAGAAATTATATTTGCAAGCACTGAGTACTTGATTAAAAAATAACTGTTTCCTCTTTGCTTCCATAAACGTCTTTGACCCTAGAAAACAAGTTATCAGTCGTTTGAAACAATTCTAGTAACCGATAAAACTATATAACCAATTAGAAGATAACCAACGTTTGGCTCGTATTTACGTAATAGGCACTCCGGACTTTCTTGATCAATCAGGATCCATAATTTTTTGATATATATGGTTAGATGCTTTTAAGTGAGCAAAAAGATTTATATGTGTCTCCTTAAAAGTAATTACAAGAAATTGTCGTTTACAAATTTCAGTATTGTCAAACTACATGCACACTGACCTGTAGGCCTGACGTCATCATAATTAATAGTTGGACTAAGTTTTTGTTCTACTAAAAATATGTAGAAAACATGAGAACTTTAAGTAGTTTGCCTACTAGTTCTACTAGTTATGCATTGATTGCGGCACTCTCAAACTTAATAGCCTCTCCATAAAATTGCAATTAAGTGACGAAATACCAATAAATGTTGTAGGGCAATCTACATAACTTTCTCGCGACCTTCCATGTCAAAGGAAATTTTACAGTGCCTATTATATGCATGCACGCATCAATTAAAAATAAACTATATACTATAACGTTATGATAAAACTGGTTTTGATTCAGTTAAAATTATCAGAAAATTTCTACGTTAAAATTTAGTTAAAATTATATATTAATGAGTAAGCCACTCGTACAAATCTATTTGATAAGTTAAAAATTAAAACCGTTTCTAGAATTATCCGTACTGTAGGTATAACCTAAAGAATTTCTCAATTTATTTACCTTCATGGGAGTCTCTATGTAAGATAGAAATAATTTCAATAAAACACAGATATTAAAAATCCATTAAAGCCCGTTTGACGTATCTAATAATCTGTAAGGTTTCACAATTACCATTGTTTATTTTATCATAAAAAACCAGTTGAGTATGCGCAAGCTTGTATTGCCAGAGAAACACCTGGCTCGTCAATTATATAACAATTCAATTATTTTTTTTAATTTATCGGCCATTTTGACCATTTTCCTGAGATAGGAACGGTGTTCCTGAACATTCCTATTCTACTTTTTTATGCTGAATCCGAATCTGAAGTCTGATTCTGGAAGAATTCTGAAGTCTGGAAATGTAATTAAGATTTTAAATTATGTATCGGGCGTACATAGTATCGGGCGATGGTTTGGTATATATTAGAATATTTTCATCTTAATATTACAGGTACACATTAGTAATCATTTTATGACGTTTGGACCACTGATTTATCGTTTCATAGTACGATGACGATGGCGCGAGGAAGTACCGCATTAATCTATCATCATCACATCTAATCGTAACCCTTTTTCAATTTAGATTAACTAAATATATAATCAAATTGTACTATGGATAGGTATTATCTATCTCAAACTTCGAAAGGCGCGTCAAGCTGTCCGGCTGTTTTCGTTATATGGCAGACGTAAAGCTAAGCTAATTCAATGATCTTAGGGCAGCTTGAAAATATTTGCACCCGTCAATCCGCATTTGAGCAGTTTGACAGGTTATTCTATAACCTGTTTGGTTAAACCATTGGTTTAGTTGAAATTGTTTATAGAAAACAGACAAATACTTTTTATTTATTTTTTGAACTCTGTTTATGCTTCTAATTAAATGTGCGTCTGAGTCTCGAAGTCCAAAAATTACAACCAATGCCTTCCTTGTGATATTAAGTCATACGAACGTAGATATGGTATTCGAGTATTTAAAAACTTTAGTAGGTATTCAATATAAATAACCATATTCTGTGTTGAATTCTACCCAAATATACCAAGTGTAAACAATAATAACGTGGGTAATAAGCTAATGGCCCGCCTGTTCGTAAGCAGTTACTGTAGCCTATATATAGCAACACGTCACTTGTGCGTTATCGACTCTAATATAATGTTTATCGTAAATTTAAGAAAATAAAATAGTTATGTCATACGTTTTAAGTTACAGCCTAAGTTTATTGCATTCTGTGCTAAAAAAAAATAAGCTGGAATAATTACCAAAGTTTGTAGGATTTCTGATTACCTACTACATTTTTGAATTTTGTTATTGGCATACTCGTTGATACGCGCGAAATAGTTCACTGGAACCCTAACATGGTGGTAAGTCAGTTATATTGCAATGTACAGCATAATAATAAAACTACTACGGCAGCCTATTATAGCCCGATTTGCACTTGACGATTTTTTTTTTAATATTAAGATTCAATCAAAATGCCACGGAAATCTGCAAAGTAAAATTATAAATCGATGAAGAAGGCTTAAAGCGCCTGTTAGAAATATGTGAGCAAAGGTATTAACCTCTAAAATTGCTAACATATTTCTAACAAGCACGTGAAATATTCTTGATTGGTTAAATATTCCAAATGTATTAAATCTACTAGATACTCGTATATATGGCAAATAAATACCTCAATATTTGGACACCGTTTCGATGTTAAATTCGTTTATTGATCCATCATTCTGACGTTCAAAGTTTTAGACAGTCAATATAGAGGCAGCGATTTGAACATTTGAATGAAGCTCCTTCAATATTCGAAATCATGGTTCGATCGCTTGAAACAAAGCAAAATGAGCGTCTAAATTACATGCACGAAGACTACAAAGTGAAGAGGTATATTGTTACCCTCATTGTGGATATTGTAGTTTCATTCATCAAAGGAACTCGTGACATATTAAACCTTCCCGTATTAATTAGCTCATATTTTGGTAAAATAGTATGCATACATCTACTTTATTACCTCAATTGCAAAGGGACTATGAAAAAACACAATTTAGTAACGCGGTAGTCGAGTTTGCCAAAAAAGGGTGTAAAACATTTTCGAAGGACTATGTATAAATCTTTGAATCTGACGAACTCGGTGGCGCAGTCGTGAATGACGCAACTTTGACACCGACGCTCGTGGATTCGATTCCCACACAAGACAAACATTTGTATACATGACATGTCTGTTTATCTTGGTCTGGATGTTTTTAAGAGAGGTAGGGCGCATCAAAGCAGCCCGAATGGTAAAGTCACCACGTCACTGCAAACCTCCTAAACTCCTAAGGAGTAGCCGAGTTAACAGCAGAGGTAGCATTACGCGAGTGATACATAATGTGTTGTCAGCAATCGTAGGCTACGGTAACCGCTTTACATCAGGTGGGCCGTAGGCTTGTACAGCGTTCGAGGTTGTATAAAAAATAATCGTAAACAGTATGTCAAAGTTAACAAAACAATCGATACCAACTTGTTGCACCGCGCCAGTCAAATAGGTTGAGAATCATTGATTACCTATTAGCCTCGCAGTTAAGCCTCGTTCCGTCAGTTAAAGCACGTACAGTTACGTAAGCCACCGTTTATATACTTCATTCACGAGTGCATCGATGTGGCATTGCGACATTTAGTTTCAGGAATATAAACAGAGGATAACCTCGTCTACGTACATTTCCTTTCCTCGCTTAAAAACACCTATACAAGACAAAAAGACGTGTTTGTGTTGGTTTGAGTTATTGTCTTACTACTCTGTGTAAAAAGTATCGGGAATATGTCAATAAAAAGACCCGCGTAAAAGAGGTCGTTCTAATTTTTTTACTGCATGTTGGTAGCACTGTACTGATTTAGCGCGCAAAATTTGAGCGGGATCTGTCATTTAATTTGTTTTAAACTACACTTTTTGTTGGTCATAGTTTTGAGTCCTCGGCGATTTTTACAATGGAAAATATTGTTGAACAAAGAGTGTGCCTTAAATTTTGTGTTTCAAATGATATTTCATGTGGTGAATCACTAAAAATGTTGCGAAATACCTACGGCGAATCGTGTATATCGAAAACAAGGGCTTATGAATGGTATAAGGCTTTTAAAGAAGGCCGAGAAGTAGTAGTAGACTTGCCTCGTTCTGGTAGACCTTCAACCGCTACGACCAGAGAAAACATCGACAGAATCAAGAAGCTAGTGCTCGAAAATCGACGTATGAGTCTGAGAGAGTTGGCTAGTGAGGTGAACATATCTTTTAAGTCCGTCCACAACATTCTCATTGACATTTTAGGCATGAAACGCGTCGCCGCTCGACTAGTTCCAAAAGAGCTCAATTTTGTTCAAAAAGCGCAGCGAAAGCATGTCGCTGAAGACATGGTTTCCCGAGCTTCTACGGATCCGACCTTTATGAAACGTATAATAACTGGCGACGAGACATGGGTTTATGAGTACGACATGCAAACAAGCCAACAGTCTTCAGAATGGCGTCTCGAAAACGAGCCGAAACCCAAAAAACCGCGGCAAAGTCGCTCCAAAATCAAGGTGATGCTGACAGTTTTTTTTGACTACCGTGGTGTGGTTCACTCCGAATTCCTTCCAGAGGGAGAAACAGTGAATAAAGAATATTATTTAGGCGTCATGAAGCGTTTGCGTGAGAGTATCCGCCGAAAACGTCCAGATTTGTGGCAACACAACTCATGGATGCTGCACCATGATAATGCACCATCACACACAGCCATTATAGTGAAAGAGTTTTTAGCGAAAAATTCAACAAAAGTTCTCGACCAAGCACCGTATTCACCTGATATGGCTCCGTCTGACTTTTTTTTATTTCCCAAGTTAAAATTACCACTTCGAGGAAAACGTTTTGAGTCGATAGAAGCCATAAAAGAAAATTCGCTGAATGAGCTAAAGGCCATACCGCAAATAGCCTATTAAAAATGTATGGAAGACTGGGTGAAGCGGTGGAGATGTTGTATTGCAAGCGATGGGGCCTACTTTGAAGGCGATAAAATAAATTTAGATGAATAATTTGTATTTTTTGTTTTATTGACAAATTCCCGATACTTAGTACACAGAATGTATGTGGGAATCGAACCCTGGAGATTTTGGCTCACTCGACCGTCGGACTTGTCATATGAATGCTATGGAAACTTCTATTAAAAATAATTTAAAAAATGCAAACCTTAGTACAACCAAACAAGTACTTAAAACTAATCTTTTAAATAATATACTTTGCAATGTATGTGCAACATACTGTGAAACATTTCGAAACCGATAATAAGTTACATAAAGGTAAAATTACATGGCCATATTGTGGAATATACGAGTATAATTCGATTAAAGGGATATTTTTCCTAATAAAGGTGCTTCATCGATTCGTTTCTGATAATGTTTTCTGAAAACTGTTTCTTAATACAGTCTGACAAATTTGATACTTTAAGAGAGCATCTCTTGGGGAACCCAGAGAGTTTAAAGTATGTCTGGCCGCAACTGTACCATTATCGAATATAGTATATTAAGCAAAAAAAAATCTCAAAGTTCGTCTAAAATACTGAAACATTATGTTTTTAATTTTAACGTCGGGAGGTATACCTGAGGTAAAACAGTTACCGTATCCTATGAACGCTTAAAATATATGAAGTATTACTCATACTTCATCACTCCTGCTGATAACGCAGCAACTTCTACACTACAACCATCCAGGGATTTGGTATTTGACTGTAGTTTTCTGTGAGGAGGAGATACATCCCAAGTAAGGTTGGTCGGTCACCCGGCTCGTAAAGTACGTTGAATTGCCGATTTGACAAGCATTTCAGAAGTTTAGATTAACATTTAATTTTTTATAGTTTAGGTTGAATATTGTTGACCAGTTAAATACTACTTTATCCTTTTATAGTTATGTATCAGACAGAAGACCTAATTTTGTCGACCCAATGACATCTATGGCAGAAACATCTAATTTTGTAATATTTTATCGTTTAATTTACCTAATATACTATACAACCACATAGATAAAATACCCAATAGACGATTCAATTAAAATTAATTTACTTAGCAATTTTTATCTTACAAAAAAGAGCCATTCGCTCTATTTATAACATGGGCTCCAGAGAATCCCTCAGGAAACTGTTCAAAGAAATAAATATCCTCACTGTTACTCCTCAATATATTTATGAAAAGATAATGTATGCCCGTAGAAATTTAAAGTCCTTTTCAAATTTCAGTGTAAAACTTAGAAGTACGAGTAGAAATAAGTTGTGTATGCCGGTACATCGGCTTGCTAGGACTGGTAGATCTTTTCTTGTAAATTGTATTCGATTTTATAATAAATTGCCTGAAACAGTTCTGTCCTGACAATGTATTCAAAAAACACATTAAAAATACTCTCTGTAGAAGGACTTGTTATAGAATTGATGAATATTTAACTGACAAAGATGTCTGGAAATAATTTAGCACAGACTATCTGTCCTTAATAATCTTAAATTTTACGATTTGATATCATTATTGTACCAATATGCTTGTGTAATTTTATTTTGTAATATCTAATTGACAATTTTAAAAGAGACCTATATTGGCAAGTTTCTTTCGGTATTTCTTCTTCGCCAATGGTCCGAAATGCTAGTAGATTAAAAAAAGGAAAAAAGTAAAACTAAGAGAATTAAACAAGATATAATAAGATTATATTTAAAAAAATGTAAGACGTGTCTAAGTGCCCGCGAGGGCCCAACGGCAAATAAAGAATTTTATTTTTTATTTATTTATTTATTTTAAACACAAATGTCGATTCATCCATATTTGTCAGACTGCACTCCTATTTCTGGGCGTGACGTCTAAATTAATCAAAACTAAATGTAGCAATGAGTGCATATTATAATGAATTTTTTACTTCTTTGGTGCATAAGTATTTAACTTATCGTGTGTATGGTGTATCGTTCATTAGGTTTTCCATTAGGTCATACAACTTTCTAATCCGATGCCCATAATAAAACAATATGTTAATTGAATCTTACCAATAGTAGTATGAATAATTCTTCCAGTCTTGATAGTATGCCATCCTTTCTTTATACAGAAATCGCAAACCAGTCCAAAAAGGAAAGAGCTCACCCACATGGCTATGTAGGGTAAGGCCGTCAGTGTGCCAGTGGTCGCAATATTGAACTTCAGAACATCGTGAGAGTATTTTGGAAGATCTGTAACCATTGTGTAGTAACCCCAATCGTGACCAACCTGTGAATACAAATAGTTTTCCAATTAGTAATTATATACATACATATCAAGCCTGTCTCTAATTGGGGTAGGTAAAGACTATGAAACTAGGTGCACCGATCCAAACATACCTCTCTCTCTTCGGCTTCGGGTGCTTTTGAATTGGCCCTTTTCAGCACATCAGCTATTAGATCCATATGTGTGTGTTAAGGGCAGTACTTGCTGATATCTCCACTCACTCTTGCTCGATATACTTCTTTAGTAACTTTTTTGTTGTCCATTCTTTCCAACTGATGAAACAATTTCAACATACCTTTTTCAACTTTTGTCACTATATCATCTTTCATTTCACATTGTTCTTGTATCGTGCTATTTATTACTCTATCAATCATCCTAACTCCATACATATTCCTCAACGATCTTATTTCAACAGCGTTGAGCCTTCTTTCATGATTCTTCTGCGACATCCATGATTCACTAATTACCTATAACTAACTAATAATATTTCTATTTTGTATTCCTAACTAATAATATTTATCAATGACTGATAGTGTGTTGAGTATGTTCTATCTGTACATGGTCAAGTACTATCAGTCAAAGTTACCACATACCGATGTATGTTATCAGTAAATAAGGGAATTTGAAGTGCCTTCTTAAGGCTGGCTTTCCACGAGAAATATGCTACTTACTGAGCGATAGGGTGTATAATATCCACTGTAATATCCGCAAATAGTATCATTTGATTTTTGGCTTATTTCTGGTGGAATAGCGTTCGAAAAAAGTATTTTTTATAGACTTGTCGAAGCGAGCGATATATAAAGTGATTCGAGCTTACTAACCAATAGGAGGATATGTATATATATCACCACGCCATGTCCCTTGCGGGGTAGATAGAGAGAACCGAGTGCTATAAGATACGATCCTTAATCAAATTACTGGCTTCTTTAACATTAATAACTCTTTTCATGTTACTCACTCGCTCACCAAAACGTAGTGTTTCATCACCTAAATAAAAGATTTCAATTTCGTTTGTACACACATCAAAAGTGACTAGGGATCAAGCATTTTTATGCGGATTTCTTGAGATTGAGATGTGGCTTTGTAATAAAAAAATATATAAAATATATAAATGTATACGACACTGGAGAACCCCTGGACGCCAACAGCGATTAAAATCCTGCCAGGAAGTCCATCCTTATAGTGGTGGAACCATCATGGTATGGGCGGGTATTTGGATCGGCGGAAGAACTGAGTTGATTTGGATCAGAGGCAACCTCAACGCTCAAATTTATGCTGAGACGATTGTATCAGACGTCATCGTTCCTCTACAAGTGCAAATCGGTCCCTTATTTCAGTTAATGCATGATAATGCACGACCGCACACCGCAAGAGTTGTAAGACAGACTCTCGCTGCAGCTAACATCAATGTCATGCCCTGGCCTGCTCAGTCGCCAGACTTGAACCCGATTGAGCATGCATGGGATATGCTACAGAGAAGAGCTCTGCCGAATATGGGGGGTATCCAGTCGCAAGAAGACCTTTTTTTGTTGTTGCAACGAACATGGGCGGCCATTCCACAGCGTGATTTGGATGAACTCATTTTGAGTATGCCAAACCGATGTTCTTGTGTTGTTAGTGTTCGCGGTAGAAACACGGATTATTAATTGTTTAAGTTACCCAATAAAATTTTAAAGAAAACTGTTATTTCAGTCTTTTTTTCGAACTTTAATGTTAGTGGTTCAAATGTCAAAAATCCCTTTATTATGAAAATGGCAAATTTCTTTATTAATGCAAAGGTGACTTGGTTTATCGTTACTGTAGACAAATGAAAACACTTTATTTGATGAATCCTTAAAGAAAATTTTAATTAATATCAATCAGGAGAAAAGTTATTGCAAAAATATATGTTGATCCCTAGACACTTTTGATGTGTGTATTTAATTAAAAGCGATCCGAGTCTACAGACCAATGGGAGGATATTTTAACAAATAAACCGATAAGTGACTTGATGTTAATCCCTGAATTAGCCAATGAGAGGTACGCGTTCTACGTTAATTGTAATAAATTATGCGAATTATTGAGGCCTATTAAGGCGCCTATAAACACATTCGTTTACAAATAACATTTTCAATGTGTGCGTGTAGATTTTCATGTACAAAAGGGGAAAAAAATGCAATTTCGTTTGCATTTAATTAAAAAAAAATTAGTATAAATATGGGCAAAACACTCACAATACTATTATTCCATGAGTAAGAACTGCCTGTAGGTACATACCTCAAGCATAATGTATCAGTTTATTAATTCATGGTCGTACTTTAATTCTTACTACATTCCAGCAACTATTCAAATGAACTCAACTCAAGTCTAATCCATTTTATGGCCCGAACTCAGACGCCTACAATAGAAACCCAGTTTACTGCCAAGTCAAGGTTTACTTCATGGAAAACAAGGCTATTAAAATGTTACGCAATTCCTATAACTATTCATATTGAAGACCAGAAACTACCTCTTTTAGTATTTGTATTATCTACCATTAATAATACAAATTTAAAATCAAGTTGAATTTCGCATGTGTATAACTGTGTATCTGTTAGAGTTATTTGATGGAGTTATTGCAGTTTCTTTAATAATAAAATATTAAGGAATATTCTAAACACAATTTCACCCGAATAAAATCGGTCTGAGTCTCTAACAGCGTGCAATTTCAATATTTATTTAAAAGATATACATTTGTATATAATGTAACGTATCGAACCTACACGAAGTCCAAAACATATTTGCTTAAGCTCAGTGCCCAAAAACGGCGCAGAATCGGGCCGATCGAATTACATAGCTTAATCTTTAACCTCCTTTCTCTCCAAGGCGGTATATCGTGTGATATGTACGTAGCTCAGGAGACGCAACTCCACTGCCGGTACTTTCGCGTCCGCCTTTTATCTGGTGATCTAGTGTGATTTTATATATCGATGACAATTTATAGTGAACTAAATATAAGCTGTCAGAATAGATAACAGTCTGTATCTAAGCTCACCAGACCAGGTCTAACCAATTCTTTCGATGATGTGGGCTGATATGCGGTTTACACAAATGGACTTCCAGTTTCTTGATGAGTAGACGTACAAAATCGTTAACAATGAGAGCTATTTCAAAACCTTGAACATTAATGCTGCCTCTCCCAAGTCCCAAGCCGAGTTCGTTGGCGCAGTGGTTAATAACGCGACTTTTTCACTTACGCTCGTGGATTCGATTCCCACACAGGG
Organism: Pyralis farinalis; assembly: GCA_947507595.1. Classification (NCBI taxonomy): domain Eukaryota; kingdom Metazoa; phylum Arthropoda; class Insecta; order Lepidoptera; family Pyralidae; genus Pyralis; species Pyralis farinalis. The sequence continues at coordinate 14,258,798 of OX382269.1, read as the reverse complement.
AAAACTTTTTATTAATTAACATATCTGTTTGTCTTAGTCTGGGTGTTTTCAAGAGAGGTAGGGTACATTAAAGCAGCCCATCTGGGGATGTACCTGTGTGTGGCTGCGGTTTTCTGTGAGGTGGCTCGCAGAAAACCGTAGCCAAATAACAACTCTCTGGAGGGTTGTTGTATTCCTGCATGTGAGTGAGGTCACCAATAAGCTCCTAAGGAGTTGCTGTGTTAGCAATAGTGGAGGCAACGTACGAGTGATACTTAATGTAATAGGGGTTAAAGTATGAAATTGCCGTTTTATAATAATAGATACTTTGAATTGACATTAAACCTTCATATGATGGCGTAACTAAGAAGTGGACATACCTATAATAAAGAACCGGCCAAGTGCGAGTGGGACTCGCGCACGAAGAGTTAGTCAGGGTACCAGAAAGCTGGTGAGCGCATTTACCACTAGCAACTGGAGTGGTAACCTGCGAAAGATACTCCCTTCCCAATGTCAAACAAAGAAGAGGCACTATGTACGTTGCTTATGATCCTTATTAGGTTTTATGAATTTGAAGCAAAATCTATCGCATAACTCAACCGATTAGCAAAATTCAATCTGTGGTAAACCACATAACTCAGAAAAAATCTATTTGTTAATATTATATATTAATATGTTAAAATATAGTCCCATAAAAATTTTGTGAAGTAATTAATTTTTTTTTTGGAAAAAGCTATTTTCAAAGTAAATGGTAAAAACCGTCTTTTTTCATGTGCTTATTTTGTTTCGGACTTGATATTTAATTACCTTTTATATATATGTTCTTTAAATGTTTCCATGTAATTCTAATCAAATATTAATGAAATTATCATGACAATTTGATACGAACCAAATAGCTGTGAAATTTTTGTATAAAAAATGAAACCCAGCGTCTACCTTGGCTACGAGTGCTAGCACCACTCGTAGCCAAGGTAGACGCTTCTCATCAGGTGGTAATACGACCTTTTTTCCTTCCTATATAGTATAAATAAAAACTGCGAGATCTAATTCTAACATTTGCATCAATTATTCACTACTTTGAAAGTGCACAGCGCAAATCCATTAGAGCGAACTAAAAGCATCATGTTTTTCAATACCCTGGCTTTGAAATAAAATATTCCATGTCCATTTGTTTTACCCTTTCCTATTGACTTTACTATTATTATTTCAGTTGTCGTATGTATTTTGTTTTATACTTCGTCAAAGCAAAAATGCAAAATACAAAAGACTGTTCCTGGCACCACTTCCTCTGTCGGGCTATTGAGGGCTGGAATTTTTTTTATACCATTACGGTGGAAAACAACTAACGGCCTGACTAATTGTCGTAGCCTAGAGACACTTGTAACACCAGGGGTATTGCTCATGCGTTGTCTCTTCACGGCTTTTTTGAAGAGAGTCCATTGGGAAAACCTCGGTTGGGAGTTTATTTCACAACTTAAGAGTTCTCAGAAGAAAACTTCTCTAGAACCGCACAGCGTGCGACCACTACTGTACCAGCGAGTGTTATCAAAGTGCCCTCAATTTCAGATACAGATTGTTTTTGTTGTTGTAATATCTTGTACTATAAATTAAAATAAAATAAATTACAATTAAATTAAATCTAGTGTTACAAATGCGGACTTATCCCTAAAAGAGATCTCTTCAAACGCAGACCTATTGACATGATAATATACATGGGCGAGAGAACACTATAACAATATCATAAATTTCATAATGTAACGCACATCAACTTTACCTTAAACATATTACGAATTGACTGTTAAACAAAACAATACATATAGATGAAAAGGGTTTATCGCAATTTTCCTCCACAAGCAAATGAGAGATGTTAGCACGGTCTGTATAATAGTGTGCCTGGTGCTGTCACTCGCATAAGAACGAATGCATCAATTAACAATATATCATTGATATGCATCAGAAATAGCGTCGGGGACAATACAAAGCCCTGTGGGACGCCAGCATTGATATCCATGATATCGTAGTAACTACCATCTACCATGGCTTTTATGCATCTGCTAGATAAGAAGCTAGCAAGCCATTGTTGATTTTGTCATCAAAAATTATGCTGGCAATCTGTAACCACGAAATTGTTCGTGTTTGATCGGAAAGTGATGTCAGGAGCCTTAATTATCGGAAAACGTGCATGAAATGACCTATTTTTAAAGAATAGTGAATCGTGTAAGGACTAAGTCGTGTGGCGTTATATTCTCAGTCCTATGAACCTATCCTGCATGGGATTTGACGTGAAAATGTAAGTTAACCAGTTACATCCGTAACACTGTCAGATACCCTAGGGATGCCCTATAATTATTTTTTACCACTAAGGTGTCTAACAATCGTACGTCCTGCCTGATGGTAAGCCGGTATCGTAGTCTATGGACGTTTGCAACACCAGGGGTGGCAATCATGCGCTACTGACCCAGTAAAGATTCAGGTTACATACTTACTTTGATACTTAACTGTACAAACGTATATACTTGTACAATTATATAAAGGTCAGAGACATGTATAGGAGGTCTCGTATTAATAGGCCAAGATTCCTTATGGGTGGCACTTGGCGCAACCTTAGTAGGACACTTCTTTAAATCTGGTTGCACTAAAAAGTAGGCAGTATCATCTAATATCTCGTAGATAAATTTGTATTCCGTAAAGATACAGTGTGGAAAAATAGATGCAATAGGTCCTAAGTCCTAAGTCACCTAAGTCATTTAGGCCTTCTTCGATATAATTACCAACGTTCACCATAATTCGTTTAGTTCTTCTCAAGATTGTAAACAGTTGTGTAGACAGACCAGATGTGGCTCATTTAACTATGAACTATGAAACATGTAACATCTCGTATCTTGTAAGTGCGACGATTTGAACGTTGTTTTGAATTTACCCTACTGCCATCTCTCTATTGCGACATAGTTGATACAAATTGTAAAGTTTACTGATATTAGAATAGTTTCTGAATAGCTTAATAATTCAGTATTCCGGTGATCAAGTGGTTACCAATATCTAGTTAATAGATTCAGGCGTTACTTTGCGAAAGTCAAATCCACAGGCAATTTGATCCAAACTACTTTGTGTATCGTATCTTCGTGTATCGGGAGCGGAAGCACACAAAGTAGTTTGGATCAAATTGTCTGTTATCAATATCTGTTTTAACAATAGATGGGTTGTGGGTTCAATTCCTGAACAAGACAAATATTTTTGTGCACGAACAGATGTGTGTCTGTTGGTTCAGCTGTTTCTTATATTTTATGAGAATGTGGTCACAAAAATAGAGTATTTATTTATGTTTATCATTTGTCTAGTACCAAAGTACAAGCTTCAGTTTAAACATGGCGACTCTGTATAATTTATTCGAATATATTTATTTTATTCCTTTTAATAGATAATGAACAATGAAGCAGGGCTCGTCGAGTTTTCAAATTATCAAGAAGTGGTAATATTTCAGTAATTTGACAATAAAATGGCTTTTTATAGTATTACTGTTGACATTGTTGGTTTGTTTGGTCTCTTTAGACTCCACACGTAGAAATTGGAACTCTGCAAAGAAGGATCCGTCAACGAAGTTTTGATTATACTCGTGAGTTTTGAGTATACGGTCGCATTTTGCGATTGAGTTCCCTCTACTCTCAATCGCACTTGATTAGGTACTACATAAAATTTGCATATCGTATATGCCTGCTTATAAATAGTTAATAGATTCAGGCATTACTTTGCGAAAGTCTAATTTACATGCAATTTGATCTAACCTGCTTTGTGTACTATTGCCACCAACGAAAATAAAAACAAAATGCAGATGGCGGAAGAAGATTAGATCAAATTAGAGCTTTTTGCAGCTTTAGTAGAATCAAGGATATTAGTTCACACCCGATGAGTTAAAACAAAACCTCTCTGAATCTGCCCTACTCTACATTAATCAAATTTAAAAAGAAGGAAGTTCTATGTTCGTCCCGAATATTTTATATATATATTCACCGATATCTGTGAAACGACTTAACATATTATTATTAACATATTATATTATTAACATATTATACAGGATTCGTAATTTAATAACTGAAAAGGTGCGTGTAAGATTGTGCGAATCATTGGTACTGTCTAGGCTGAATTATGGCGACACAGTCTACGGCCCTCGTTTACTATCTAAAAGCCAGCGTCTAATCCAGCGTGTTCAAAATGCTTGCTGCAGATACTGTTTTGATATCCCTCCTAGAAGTCACATCACTCCGTACCTTAACAATGCCTCTTTACTGAATATGGAAGCTCGTAGGCAGCTCCATCTCGCGAGTCTATTGTTTGGGGTTATCAAACACGGGCAACCGGAATACCTATACTTAAAGCTAAATTTTTCACGATTTGGCGACAAGTATGGTACTCGCTCTATTCGGTCTCAACTAAGAGTTTATTCTCACAAGACTGTAGCGTTCACTGGCAGCTTCCGCCATCAGGCAACTAAATGCTGGAATGACATACCACCTCCTATTAGAAACTGTATCTCTGGCTATTCTTTCAAAAAGCAATTATCAACGTTCCTACTAGAAAAACAAAAAAAATAAGCATTCTATACAGTTGCCTATAGCTGCCGCTGTCGGAAACGATTTACAGTAATTCTATGTTATTCCATTTACTTTACTATTATTGATCTTATTTTACCCTCTTGATATAATGTTGTCCAATTCCATTCTGTCTATAATTCATTCCCAATCAGCTTTGTGATAAAAATTGACTGCCACTTAACCTCTATGCTTAAAACAAAAGATACATTTACAATACACACTCATACTAATCGATCTTATCACTAGAGACTAACACGTTATCTCATATCAAACCTACCTGCTGCACTCGCGCCCGCACTCGGCTATGGCTGAAAATCAGTGTTTTTGCAAATCATCTTGCAAAAATTTTATACTGAGCCATGGCCTTTTTGTATTGCTGCAGCACACACATACCTGTACTAAACCTTTCAAATACACAACTTTGTAACAATTTATTGGTCAACGATTCATTGTATCCTACGTGTATGTGTGTGACTGTGGAAACAAATAAATAAATAAATAAATAAATAAATAAAATAAAATATTTAAAAAGATTAAAAAATAATAATAATATATTAAGGTTTTGACGTAGATATTGTAATATTACATTCCCAACATAATATCCCGTATGAAGGCAAATATTGATAATGAGTTAAAAAGTTATTTGACAAAAACAATCACCATTCCATTGACTTTATGAAGATTTTTATTCATGATCTCATTGTAACTTTCGTGATTATACTCTTGTGACGATGTTACAAAATTTGACAAAGGATTCTATAATAAACAAAATTTTTTTGACGTATAATTTCCAGTATACAATCGTGAAAACGTTTTAATTAAAGTCTAGGTATCTTCATTCAAGTTTTTATATCGGTTTCAAATCACGTATATGAGACGAAATTATCTACATAATTCTACCTCTAATTCTGCTATATTTTCAGCGGACCCAGGGCTCCGAAGAAAGCGCAGGACACGACAGGGATTAACGCTCGGATGGTGAGGATGAAGTCTACCTTCATGTCTAAGTAGTTATAAATATTTGTATCTCATTAAATATATTTACTTAATCGTAAATCGTAATTAATAATCGTAAATCATTAAATATATTTACTTACAGCAGCGCACACTAAGGCCCAGACTGGCGCCGACCGCAATATCCCCTTCCAGGGCACGGGGTCCTTCACAGCTTGGCTCTCAGCAGTCGTCACGTTTTTGTTCAAGTACGCCAACTCTTTCTTCGAGATGTAGGGATGAGTGTTTGGTGTACTGTAGCACAGAAGACTCTAAAATAGTGTCACAGTTAGAAATTTTAATGATAGTAAAATAATATGCGTGATCCCATCTGACAAACGCCTATTGGCTACTTTAACTTCTTGCCATCAGATAAGCTACGTTTATTTTTTCACTTTATTGGTATATAGTATATATACTTTTATCGTTGCAATTACTGTAGTTTGTCATTGTTTGCAATAAACATCTTTCTAAATATCCATACCCGTTGTCTTATTATGGCGTATAACAGTAATAGGAACAAGTGCATAGTATATTCTACCAAGATATGTGTCAAAAATATTATTAAGTATTAAAAGTATTATTAAAATTTTATATAATAAATAAAAAAAAATATTTTTAAGCATATGCTCCCACAAGGAGCCAAAATATTTTTAAGTTAATACTTGAACTCATTTTTACGCTAGTAAGGCTGATTTCTGAATTCCCATATGATGACGACTAAAATATTCTCGTCCCATGGCCATTTGCAATATTCTATCCTATCCAGTACATCCTTTTTAATGCTTCTGTCCACTAATATCATCAAATAATAATTTCAGACTTCAATTTGTCACAAGCGCAACTCAAGCCGTTCATATCGATACGTTTGGTTTAATATATCGATGTACAGTCACAATCAAACAGCAAAAGTTAGAGTAAGATATTTTGGATCTAAGATTATTAATAAAAAAACCGTAAACATGTTATTTCCAAAGTCGTAAAGATCAAATATATTTCTTATCTGATTTTACGTAAAATAGATAATATTGCAAATAGCGCCTTCAATTGTTACAAATTAAAATGTTCTTCGATACGGTACCCCATCAACGACGTAAAAACAAAAGAGGGTACTAAATACCTTATCGTTTAAATAACAACAACGAACAAGTAAAGGAATAGGCGCTGGGCGACAATAGTAATAATCAATTAACTTTTTACCAATATTTAGTTAGCATTACTCGGTACAATTATTTGCTTCAAATGCCATAATGAAATTTTAACATAAAGAATATCTTATATTCAATCGAATTAAAATTGAACATATTCATGTAAGATTAATGAATGTACCAGTAAATGGGGTAAGGTGAAACTTACTAGCGAAATGTACTACCAACAATATTGGCCTACTTCTACTTGTAGCCACTGAAAATTAAAAAAAAAAATTTTAGATTGTCTTAATAATAATTATTGGCTATAGTCTTGTAAAAAGACTATAGTTAATAATTATTTTCATGGATATCTTAAATGAATGGTTACATATACGTTTTAATATGCAAATTACTTTGTAATCGTTCGTTACTAACAAATTAAAATTGAAAAAAAGACAGAAAGATATAGAATATGCATATGTTTTTCTCAATTTTTAATAACATATGGTCGAATTTCTGGGGTTAAGACTAGTTTTATTAAAACAACAAATTGACAAGTTCACGTAAACACCTCTACTTTCATTATCTTTAAAATTTCAATGTCGGTTCCATTCAATTAATTTTATATCATGTCTATTTACCTACTTAGTGTGTACATGACAAAGCTTAGAACAATTAGTAAAAAAGTGCTGAAATAATGCAAATAATTAAAAAAAAAGTAACAATTACTACGAAATGTCCAACCTCGTGTCATACAAATATCAATATTTCCAAATGAATTACATAGTGCCACCTAAACTCAGACAGTTATTGGTACTACTTTATATAATTACGTTTAAAGTTAGAGTAATTTAAACTTTAATTTAATATGACTTATGCACGTGACTGTCCATATAACAAATATTCGCATTCGAGTTCCACGTTGGTAGTAGAGTTATGTTGGTACTCTGTCTTGTGCGGTTGACACATTAATCATAGTACAACGCTGTTCATTCAATGCACGAGTCCTTGTACACGGTATTCACATTACTGTATATCGTGATTCATGTTCATATCAACTCAATTAGTGTTGTGTTCTAGCAAGTTTTGATAATAATAAATTTACAATACAATACAATACAAAACTCTTTATTGCACCAATAAAATATACAAATATACATAGTCTATATAGGAAAGTACAATAGGCGGCCTTATCGCTAATGCAATTTCTTCCAAATTTATTTAAAGGATTTTAAGTTTTGTACTATAACTCTTTACAGAAAATGCAACAATTATCATAAATGTCACATGTCGGGAACTGTGATATAAATATAATATATTTGTTGGCGATGTGTCTCTTCTCTAGCCCACCAACCAATAAAGAGTCTCACTGTAAGTTAGTGAGGTTATATTAATTGTTATCAAGTTCGCAAGCGTCTCTAGGCTATGGTAACCGGCTTATATCAGGCGGGCCAAATGTTTGTTTCCTCCCGACTATACTATAATATAGTAACTAACTAAGACCCCGGCTTCAACCGCGAGTGGCTTGGTTTTTTTTATTAATTTTTATCCAACAACCCTAAATGTAATGTACCCTACAGGTTAACACGGAATGTAATCCATCCTTGCATAACTCGTTCACTATAAAAAGACATCCATTTAGATTTTTGAATAATCTATTGCCAGTCATGGGAATCGAACACACATTTGGAAAATAATTTTCTATTTCTATGATTCCAATCAAAGCATCAATATTAAAGATTAAATACATATCTAATATTGGTGACTAAAGGAGGATTATGAAATTTGACATCCAAAAGAACATAGTTTATACTTTCACATCATGTTACTTTAAGTAGAAATTATTCCATTCAGTAATAAGATATGTTGAACTGTACGTGAAATGTATTCCATTTTGTAGTATTTTTACTGTTTTGATAATATGCTTACTGATTTACTTATCTCCGTATTGTGAATGTTTGAATAACATATGTAAGTGTCAAGTTATCAGCCAATACTCATAAATGATAATACCTAACTTATTACAGCCATCAAAAAGTGATAAGAAGTTTTTAATTTGCCTGAACAAGATTATAATTTCAATGATAAATTTCATAACCCTAAAGTAAAAATGATATGTTACTTACGAAATTTAATACAACTTAATCATTAGGATCGACTCTATTCCAAACATAAAAGAAGTATGTTTTTTTTTACATTTAATGAATTCATTTCGCAGAACACACAGGTGACTTTTTAAAAATCGTCAAGAACAGTTCAAGTTATTTTTAAACTCAAAATAAAATCTCTCATTACATTTTAATATATATAATAATATTTTTAAAACCTTCCTTCTATATAGCGTAGCCTTGTTATGCCTTTATATTTATAGATTAGGACAAAAATCACCACCAGAAAGACCACTCGGTACTTAAAAACCTCACTCGGATCAAGTAGGTATATACAGGCCTAATGAATTCCAATTCTAACTCAGAATGATAGTTTATACTATACTCACCCAAAGTATGAACCAGAATATTCCAAATCCACCAAAGAAATAAAACACATAAGCCCAATCCCTGCCATCAGCTAGCAAGATTCCAGACATGAAAGAACCAAATATATTTCCAATCTGAGCCCCACCGAAAACCAGGGCACCTTGGAATGATCTCTCGTGCGGTGGTACCCATCGAGCCAACATAATCATGAGAGCTGGCATTGTAGGTCCCTGAAAGAAAGATAATGGATGATCATATATCTTTTCCCCTTTATATGGTCCCCTTGACCCTGAAATATGTCGAACTTTTTTGAGTTATCCTATCATTTTGTTTTATGGAATACAAGAAATTGACTCAACTCAACTCAACTGAAGAGAAACGCTTTTAAATAATGTTTCTCCTTATATTTCTTTCTGTCCTTGGTATCTGAATATAAAGTTATTGACTCTATTTCCCTCTCTTGTTCTTTGCAGATAAGATTAAAAGTTTATTCATCATTATCATTATGTAATATTTACGTTCTTTATGTTTTCAGGAACTTTCTGTATAAGAATAAAACCAGAGCATAATAACCAATTTTGAAATTTACCTCTCCCATTCCTTGAAGAACTCGCAGTATAAAAAGCCACGTAGCTCCTCCCGCCCTAATCACCACTGGAGTCAGGAAAGTAAATAGGGCTGTGCTCAATAGCCCTAAGCCTAAGGTCCATTTTCCTCCGAACTTCTCTGCAAAGTAACCTCCAGGCACTTGCGTTGCTGCATAGCCATAGTAAAATCCACTTAGAATAAGACCCTGTGTTGATTGATCCCAGTCGAATATTGCGTACTAAAATAAACAAAAAAAAAGTCAATCGAATCCTTATTTAATATAAATAATTACAATATTAAAATAAAAGTCGTCATATTTTTAACGCCTGCTCAACAAAGTGGGATACACAAGTATACAGCCTACCTGATGTAAAAAGGTTACCGTAGTATGCTTGCAATACTTTAAGTATCACTCGCGCGATGCCACCTCTGCTGCAAACACTGCAACTCCTTAGGTGCTTACTAGTGAACTCACTTACTCGCAGGAACACAACAACCCTCTAGGGAGTTGTTAATGGGCTGAGAGATGGGAGGTACTTCCCCAGAAGGGCTGCATTGAGGGGCCCTCCTTAAAAGTGTAACCAATATCATTGAATTCAATGTAAGTAAAGTTAAAAAACGATGGCATTTCTACTTTAATGAGTCGTCTATTCCTATAATTTAAAGTATGTAATTCGTTAGCCATTACCGTGATTTTAGTGAACATGCTTATAAATATATGCGCGGTTAACATTATGCCTTATCTGAAGTCATTTAAAAAGTATTCTCTATACGTTTTATTTGCTGACTACGGAATTGTGCTGTTACTGTCGTAGTAAAATTGTTTTCTTAACACATCACTAATAAATTCAACGTAATAAAATCAACAAACTCACATTATATTAACTAGCGGAACCGACTGATATAGTAAAATAATAATAAAAAATCTAGAACCCGAATGCGGCCCTACCAACCGGGTCTAATCGTAAATCTAAACCATCCACGGACCCACTCAAATACACAAAAATTTTAACAAAATCGGTCCAGCTGTTTAGTAGAAATTCAGTACAAAGTTCTAGTCTCATATCCATATCTGATTCATATAGAGTTTGTTTGTTTGTTTGTTGAACTTTATTGCATAAATGTTTACATTCGTAAAACATCAGAATGTGATTTGCAAAGGCCGGTTTTTTCCTTCGAAGAATCTCTTCCAGCCAACCATTGCTATTGAGTTCCTGAGTGAAATAAATAATGTATGGCGGTGGTAGATAAAAAAGTGTATATAAGGTTAACATATCAACTACATTGATGCCAACATATTTTAAGAAAATGAAGTTTATTGCATATACAGAGTTTATTAAGAGAAGACTTTATAACTCATATAAATAAGACAAATTCATAACTGAATTAAAAATGCACTCAGGTGTACGATCAATATGTTGATATAACTTACTCAAATTTGATTAGATATTTTATATTATGACTAAGATGACAGTCGTTAAGCTTAGTCAAAGGCCTTCGCGCGGCTTGAGTATGCTAACCTCCGTCAATGCGCAGTTAGAAGCATGGCGGCGCATGCTTTATACTACTTCTGTTGTAGGGAGACCTGTATCCCTGCAGTGCGATGAAGAACTCGGCAATTTGATTATAATTGAGATGTCAATACAATAATTATTGACCATCGAGGGTGTCTGGTAATAGAGAGGTGGCCAACGAAATTTATTAATAGTTAAATGAAAGTTTATCTTGTTTGGGTTATAATAATTTAAGCTTTAATTGTTTTGTAAAACCACGACTACCGGTGTACTAAAGTTATTATTGAGACCAATAATTTATGAAGAAATTTTAATTGAGAGTGACGGCGTATTTTTCTTCCTGTAAAAGTTTTTTACGGTCTATTAATCATTTTGTTAATGAATAAGATTAAAAGGTTTGACAAGGTCAATATTTTGGTAAGGTTTTAATGGTACGAGGGAGTCAATTAAAAGGGTCATTGTTCATGAATATGGACATGGGAGTGACATTGAGTAGAACTCCAAGACAAAACCAATTAAAATACAAGAAGGGTATGGAGCGGCGATGAGGTTTGAAGGACTATGAACCTTCCTCGAAAATACTTATAGAGGTATGTAGATATATCTATATGTTATTGTCAGGAATTAATTGTACACAGTAATTTTGTCACGTATTCGTTAACAATTAGAAACTGTAGGAAATAACGAAAAGTACTTAAAAAGTATCAGTATCGATTTTCATAAAAATGAAAATTTAATAGTTCGTTTTTAAAATAAATTTTAGTAGCCGAAAATTGATTTGGTTGATTTTTAAATGTAATTGACCCAACTGAATTAAAAGAATACTTTTAACTTTTAATAATTTACGAATTCGATACAGTGAAAATATTCACCAAAGGACCCCGCAGGTCTAAGATCTTGAAAGATTAGCCCTAATTACTAAATGTAAGCCAAATACAGCCATGCAGGGTATTAATGTAGATATATTATTTGTGACACATTTCCTAATTTCGTTTTGACCTCTGTATCTACTCAATACCTAGCAAATACTTTTTTATAATTAGTTCGTAAAGCAAGACCGTGTAGTTATTAGTACTAAAAGCAACTATATCTCTTTGAAGGAAATGTTACGGTTATTCATCAGGATCAGGATCTTTTTGATTTCCTGTTTAGGTGTCTCAGATTTGATGACAAGTCTATACGGGCCTCTTTACGTCATAAAGATCCATTCATCCCCTTTAGAAAACTATGGGAATTGTTTATAACTCGGTGTAAACTGAATTAAACACCGTGAGAGTTCTTCACAATTGATGAGCGAATACTGGGGTTTCGAGGACGGTGCCCTATCCGCATATACACCCCCAACAAACCCAGTAAATATGGGATTTAAATCCCTATAATATGTGACAGCAGAACGAAATACATGCTAAATGCAATGCCGTATATTGGGAGAGCCACGAACACGAATGGGTTGCCACAAGGAGAATATTATGTAAAGGAGTTGTCTCGACCCTTGCATGGTACAAACTGGAATATTCCTTTCGGTTTCGTTTCCTCTTGCAAAATCTCTACTTCAGGAACTGTATAAACCGACCCTCATTGGCACTATACTGTGTTTTTTAATTCTTCAATGCCAATGGTTTGTTACAATGGATGTTTGACCCTCGTCTCGTACAAACCGAAACCGTCTAAGATGGTTTACCTGCTATCATTGTGTGATGAAGAAGGTGTCATCAACCCTACAACTGGTAAACTTGAAATGATTATGTATTATCACTTTTCATTTTTGATCAAATGTGTTCCTATATATCATATTCAAGAAAAAACAATAGATGACCAATGACGATGCTTTATGGCATACTGAACATGGCTTTCGTCAATTCTTATGTTATATATTATCACAAAGTTCTTACTAAAAATGAAAATTCTCTAAATAGATAATAAGAAATAAAGGGAATACATGAAAAAGTTAACTGATTGCATCGAAAACTCATTCGCAAGCAGATACCGATCCGATCAGTGCACGGCAAACTACTTATGAGCGTGTACGCGACAGTTATCCTAACAACAAACGACCATTACAAATACGATCGTAACGCCTATCAAAATTGTAACCGCCTTTTTAAATTTTTGGTGTTCTTAGTGAATTTTCCTTTACTGGGAACATCGTTGGGGTTCAAATATTGAGCCTGACAATCATCTAGCTCACCACTGACTGCGAACCTCTACATCCTGTGCCTGTGCCGCAGCAGCTGTCTCCATTCCGGTGGATCTTCCGTGGCCAGACAAAGGAGAGTGCGGTAGATTTCAATAATAGTGTACAAACTCGATCACTAAATTTAAATGAATCCGCGACCTGTCTAATTTTCTTCGCTTAGCTAAAATCATTTAATAAACATCTTAGTTTGCTATTCACGTTTGTTTAATTTATCCTCTATGCTAGGGCACCTTGTAGCAACATGACAGCCTCTAAACCAAATTTTGTTAAATAAATATAGTTTCGACTGATTACTTAAAATATAATATTGAAAGAAAAAAAAATATTTGTGATAATATTTTACTGTAAACAGAAGACTGTTAATTTTGTTAAGTTTTTTCTAGAGGAATACTGATTTAAGTTTAAAATTTGAAATAAATAAATAATTTTACTAGAAAACGTTCCAACCACACATTAATATGTTAAAGTCATTAATATGCCATGCGCCTCCGAAGCGTATGGTTATCTTTTATGTACGTCAGAATAAAGTTATCTTTCCAGGGTTAACTTGTCTGCCGAAGAATATTATTTGCGGACAATAGTATAGCTAATTATTGTATCGTGATAACATAGTAGTAAATACACAAATCTATATCGCTAGCTATATTTACTGTGATTATACTTTATAGCATAAGCTAAGTCTAAGATTTCATGTTCAATATTTTTTGCTTATGCAATGAATTGGATTCCCCGTATACAATAGAGCTTATAAATATAATTACTTTGGATTGCTTGCATCCACATCCGCATCAACCCTTACTAATCCTGCTCCAGGGATACGGATCTCCCTTCAACCGAAGGGGTTTAGAGCATAGTCCACCAAGCTGCTCAAATGCAGATTGGCGGAGCTTGTATAAAAACATATAAATATAAGCCATAAGAGCGTGAAAGGTAAGTAATATCAACGTTGCAGCCGTACGATATATAATTCATTCTAATTAAATTTTACTCTTTCCTCCACTAGTCGCCTCCTAATCAAAGTAAAGGCCTTCAATCAAAAGGCGAACCTAAAGACTGAAATCTCTATATAATATATGATAATTAATTAATCACTTACCGGTTTATTGTCTATAGTAACAGAAGTAACATTATTAATAACATCATCACTGGGGCATGCGTCGGGATCGAAGTGACTGTTTTGTGTTTTATTACTCCTAACCATCTGGGTGATGGCTAAATTGAGACATACTCGCATGGTGTACGCGTTGCAAACTCCGAGTAATCCCATCACACCGAGCACATATCGCTGAGGTATTATACAACCTGGAATTTAAAAGATGGGTATCTATGATATTGACAATAGCATTTACTTCTCAACAAAGCAGAAAATGTGTTTTGAACTATCTACGACAACAAGTATTTAATACTTGTTGTCGTAGATAGTTCATCCCTATCTTTAGTGTGCTACAATATTTCTAGTTGAAAAGCAGCGTAATGGCACTGCCTGTACGAATACTGTCACCATATCTTCAGACTTCGGTATAATATTTAAGTATAAATAAATAAATAAATATTGTCAGACAAATTACACAGCGCCACCTAGCCCCAAAGTAAGCGAAGCTTGTGTTATGGGTACTAGATAACTGATAAACATACGTAAATACATTTTTTTTTTGTAAATACATACTTATTATACATAGAAAATACCCAGACCAATACAAACAGACATCTTCATGCACACAAATGTTTGTACTGTGTGGGAATCGAACCCACGAGCGTTAGTGTCAAAGTCGCGTAACAGCGCGTTCCACCACTGAGCCACCGAGCTCGTCTTATGTCATTTATCAAAACTGGAAGATTAGTATAGATGCTATGATGAAACACACATAAATACAGACATATGTATATATATATATATATATATATATATATATATATAGACTACTAAAATTATACCCATTCTTTTGCGTTTACCGTAGGGAAGTTAAAATCGTAGAAGTGTCGAAATTGCACACAGAATATATATTCTTTAATTGTGCTACACGTGAACTCTACTATACTCGACTATAGCCATCCAGGTTCAATATTGGTGAGATATTGATTAAGGAAAAACTTGAAAAATCAAATCACGCAGTTAGCTGCGAGTAAAAAATAATAATTTATAACAATACGTAACAGTTTTCTAAATAACCGTGATAGCTTGAGTAAATAAAAAAATGTTGTATTACGATACTTATACTACTAAGAAAGTAAGCAGGCGAAGTTGGAGAATTTTAATATCAGTAGCAATGTATTTGCCACTGTGGTCATAAATGCTTATCAAAAAAAAAGAAAATGATTAATGTACTTAGTTAATATACCCACTACTGGTGTATATATTGTAAGATTGCACTATACCTGCCATGTACAAAATGTATGATACACATTTGGCATGCCAATCTACCGTATGATATTACATAATACTGCAACTTGATGCTGCATACATCACGGGGCAAAACTATATGGAGTTAATATTACGTACTTCTTCTCAGCGCTATCCCATTCCTAATCCGCTAGGATTGGCGAGGTGCGCAACCTTAATCTAAGAATTTGGCAAAGATACCGATTTTTTTACATGGAACGACTGCTGTCAGACCTCCACAACCCAGACGGAAAACCAGAACTTTCTTCGGTAAGGTCACGCGTCTTACGATTTATAATTTCGAATTATAATTTCTTGGACGTGCGGATTCCTTCACGATCTTTTCTTTCACATAACAAGTGATATTTACACATTGTATAAATCCGAAAAAAGAATTTAGTGGTACGTGCCAGGATTCGAACTGAGGACCAGTTCTTTATTAATTTTGCTATCACTGGTCATACTGGATGTAATACTATGAACCTTATCCATAATTCATAAGCTTCGATCGCGGATACATAACATTGGATAAGCTGTTCAAAATATGTGAACTTCAATGTCGAGCCAATCCAAAGAGTATGCGACGTATTTGTGTAGAGAATTTTAATATGCGCAATTTATAACAGTATATACAGGTAATTTATTACATGGACTTGATAGTACTAAGTCTTATGCAACAAATATCTTGTCTAAACAAAATGCATTACATCAAGGCAGCTGTATACATATTTACAAATTGAGATACTTAGGTACACAAGATATTATAACATAATTGTAAAAACAATAGAATGCTAATTTTGATTAGGTATATTATGTTAACCTTGAAGGATCTTGTCGGTATTTAAAATTTTCCTTATCGTACAATTTGATAATATTTTATCATTACATTATATTTGCATAAGATTTTTCGATCTCAGCATTAAATGATGCACCTTATCTACCTACTATTTCTTCAACTTGTCATGTAATACTTGAATACATAACCTACAATATGCCAATTTTGTGCCTATATAACATTCTTTGTGAGCAGTAAATGAACAATTATTATCATTATTACAATAATATGTGCAATCGTAACAATCGAAGCACAAATTTAATTAAGTCAGCTATTTTAATGTTGGTCGGAAGCTTATCTCATTCATATCTATACATGTATACGTATAGGATTGCTCTCAACATCGTTTGCGAGTGTGTTGGCAACTAGTGGTATCCAGGCAGAAAGTTTCTGGATAGTTTCCGCGACAGCAGAGGAAATGGGTATGCCCCAGCTTTTCTCTTCATGTTGAAGTCCATACGCTAAGGTAAAGCACTTCACACAACCTGAACCTAATATTTGTTTGCCACTTGTATAAAAATGTCAGCCAGATCTGTTTCTTCTTTTTTTGACGTAATACACAGAATGTTAACCATGTTTAGAATAAGTACATACAATATAATGAATTAAATCATGTTTGGTTGTTTCTATAATTTAAAATGTATGTATAAAAATTAAATCATATACTTAAACTGAACAATTAATATATTGAAGTTTAATAGAACTCAATCAAATAAATTGAATATGTGCATGATTTTCATATACCACAGTAAGATCCAAAAGCGACATTTATGTAGAAACTCTAACACAAAGCTTTTGGCATACAACTTGGCTCACATTCAACAACGACTTACAAACTAAACCCTTTCATTATTTTGCAATGTCAACGAACTAAGCCGGCGCTTATGCCATGGAAATGGCATGAATTATATATAACTACTAACAAGTTTGTCTTGAGAACGTCTTGTGGGAAGCGAAAGACCTACTTTGCATTCAATACAAATTTTGCTCCATAAGATAGAATATTTAGAACAAGAGGAGCAAAACGAGATACTTACAGCATTAATACTACGTTTATTTACGACGTTTTTAATGAATTCACCCTCTCGAATACTGAAACCTTGAAATTTGAAAGCGTCTCAATTTCTCAAAAGGGTTTTTAAAGGATAACTTGGAAAATAACTTCTGTTATTCATTTGTTATTTATATCTTTAAATAATAATAAAATAAACTTCGCTAACTAAGTACTTGGAGTTAGCTCACTAGGTTACCGACATGTGCGTGTGGACTCAACGATTATTGTTCCGATTGTCGTATCAGTGAACGGACTTATAGCGAAGAGTCTCGACCGCTACCTTGAGAGGCTCTCGCTTGACAGTTGGGTCAAGAACCAGATTCAGAAGGCGGTTCTTTTGGACACTGCCCGCATTGTGAGGAAGTTCCTCACTCTAGAGCCCTGACCACCAGCTTGGGTCTTTACTTCGTTACCGGCGGCTGCCCATATTTTATATTTTTTAAATGTATTTTTATAACCATTTATGTTTAAAAAATGTGATGTAACAAAAAAATAAAAATAAACTTCGTATTGATTTAAAAACCTTTTAAAATATAATATTACTTGATATTTTTCTCTCTCTCTCACTCGACCGAAAACTTGCTGCTTGTTATTCGCATCATATTAACAGCTAAAATCATAACATGTTTTTTTCGACGATAGCCATCCCGGTTCAATATTGATGAGATATTGAGTGAGAAATATAGAGTTGCTACGTAAAACATGAAAAATCAAGTTTGGTGCGCGTGGAGTAGCAGGCAGCAGAGAACAAAAAATAAGAATTGAAAAAATAGGTAACAGTTTCCTAAATAATAGTGAAAACTCGAGTAAAAGGAGACTGAGTTTACGATAGTTAATTTAAGAATTTCTTGCTACTATATTAGGTTTTCCTAAGAAGTTTTAAACCATATGACGTCTGCATTTCAGATAGTATGTTTATTCGTAACCGTATTTTAATTGCCTTGCTAAGTTAAAGTACTACATTAAAATAGCAAGACAGCGTATTTGCATACGGTCGAAGTCCATTGGAATGGAATTTCCTGCGTGCTCATTGACTAAGAGTAAACAACCAATTTAGTGTTTAATAACTTATGTCTATTTATTTATTTTAATGAGTACTCTGATTGTCAAATAAAGATTGCGGCTGACAAGTAGATGGTAAGTATGGCGAATTATTTGTATATTAACATTAGCTTCTGATATAAATTAAGATAAACTTATACTATGAGTCACTCTTCTGTCAGGCTATCTATCTCGTAAACAAAATATGTTATAAACCTAAAACTTTTAAACATTTTATACGTTAAAACGGTTTAACAAACAATAATTTGAAAGAAAAACTAAATTTATACCTATAGTAAATTTTTGTATTCTTATCAAATTTTCACATAAAACACAAAAAAAATAATAAGATCAAATCATATAATAAAAAAACGAGCCTAAATCCCATAAAAATTTAGTTAAAATGTTTTTTTTTTTATAGAACGTCGGAAGGCTTTCAAGCATACGACCCACCTGATGTAATCCGATTACGATAGCCTATAAACGCTTGCAATACTTTAAATAATACTCACGCGATGCTACCTCTGCTGCTAACACAGCAACTCCTTAGGAGCTTACTGGAGATCTCACTCATACGCAGGAACGCAACAACCCTCCGGGGGGTTGTTATATGGCTGCGGTTTTCTGTGAGGTGGAGGTACTTCCCCAGACGGGTTGCTTTGATGCGCCCAACCTCTCTTAAGTACACCCAGACCAAGACAACCAGATATGTTAATGCACACAAATGTTTGTCCTGTGTAGGAATCGAACCCACGAGCTTTGGTGTCAAAGTAGCGTAACATCGCGTTTCATCATTGCGCCACCGAGCGCGTCAACCGACATTTTTATGAGGATTTAAAAATTTTAATTAATATTTAATTTCAAAATAATATAAAAATTGACTGACTCAGGCCATGTTTGTTCCGATTTACAGTTATGTAGATACGATGATGTTCATAACGTACGATGTTCAAAACACCGAGTCTCTCATAAAATTTATTACTATTAACTTCTAAAATATCCTAGATGTCATCCTTGCATGCACTTTACAACTTTATTCATTGTAACTTTGGTAATTGCAACTATAAGTTCAGAAATACCTGGCGAACATGCCTAAATATTTGGTAAATACGGTTAGTTAAACACATTTCTATTAATATATAGAGTACTTACATGACCGCAAAGTTCTGGTAAGTGTGTTGTCTGGTTTTGTTGGTGCTTGTGTATTCTGTCCAAGGAGCTTGTGCGCTTGCGCAGGTGCATCACGATCTTCCATTTTAAGTACTATCTAATGAAGTACGTCTATATTGTTTAAGTAATAACTTGTTTTTCGATCTGAAAATAAAAGTCTATTTTAAAGTTAATGGATTTCGGGAAATTATATAACAAAAGTCCAACCAAAAGTCTAGTCTATATAGGTATATATATATACACACATCAAAAGTGTCTAGGGATCAAGCATTTTTATGCGGATTTCTTGAAATTGAGATGTGGCTTTGTAATAAAAAAATATATAAAATATATAAACGTATACGACACTGGAGAACCCCTGGACGCCAACAGCGATTAAAATCCTGCCAGGAAGTCCATCCTTATAGTGGTGGAACCATCATGGTATGGGCGGGTATTTGGATCGGCGGAAGAACTGAGTTGATTTGGATCAGAGGCAACCTCAACGCTCAAATTTATGCTGAGACGATTGTATCAGACGTCATCGTTCCTCTACAAGTGCAAATCGGTCCCTTATTTCAGTTAATGCATGATAATGCACGACCGCACACCGCAAGAGTTGTAAGACAGACTCTCACCGCAGCTAACATCAATGTCATGCCCTGGCCTGCTCAGTCGCCAGACTTGAACCCGATTGAGCATGCATGGGATATGCTACAGAGAAGAGCTCTGCCGAATATGGAGGGTATCCAGTCGCAAGAAGACCTTTTTTTGTTGTTGCAACGAACATGGGCGGCCATTCCACAGCGTGATTTGGATGAACTCATTTTGAGTATGCCAAACCGATGTTCTTGTGTTGTTAGTGTTCGCGGTAGAAACACGGATTATTAATTGTTAAAGTTACCCAATAAAATTTTAAAGAAAACTGTTATTTCAGTCTTTTTTTCGAACTTTAATGTTAGTGGTTCAAATGTCAAAAATCCCTTTATTATGAAAATGGCAAATTTCTTTATTAATGCAAAGGTGACTTGGTTTATCGTTACTGTAGACAAACGAAAACACTTTATTTGATGAATCCTTAAAGAAAATTTTAATTAATATCAATCAGGAGAAAAGTTATTGCAAAAATATATGTTGATCCCTAGACACTTTTGATGTGTATATATATATATATATATATATACCTATATATATATACATATATATATATATATATATATGTATATATATATATATACCTATATATATATATATATATACATATATATATATATATATAAAGCAGAATCGATAAGTCTTAAGTCTTAAAAAATGACTGTATGTGAATTCAAGCTTACGTGAATGTAAATAGTAAAAATTTCGCGTTTTCCGAGAGATTATACTCAAGAAAATAAGAAATAGGTAAAAACTACAATTTTCATTCAAAATAATTAATCTTCGTTACGAAAAATCATTTCAAATAATAAATCATTTTTTTCAGGACATGAAGTTATAGTTACTTATTACCAATATGAGATGTCAGATGTAACATATCATGCACTAGTACTGTAAGATTCGTTTTTTTACACTGTCTCTATATTGCTCACTGATATATGCACTACTGTAACATTGGGAAGTATCTCAACCTCACTGAATACCCCAGCCAAATAACAACTCTCTGGAAGGTTGGTGCGGTCCTGCGTGAGAGTGAGGTCACTAGTAAGCTCCTAAGGAGTTGGTGTGTTAGCAGCAGAGGTGGCATCACGTTAGTAATACTTAATGTATTACAAGTGTTTACAGGTTACGGTAACCGCTTTACATCAAGAGAGCCGTATGCTGGTATGCCTCCCGTTATATAAAAATAGGCCAAGTGCGAGTCGAACTCGCACACGAAGGGTTCCGTACCATTATCAATAAAAACGGCAAAAAATACTCCCATAAAAGGCTCCCATACAACAAACGTGAGTTTGTTGTATGGGAGCCCCCCTTAAATATTTGTTTTATGTAAATATATAACTAAATATTCTGTGAATATTTCAAGCATCTACCTGTTGCCGTTATCAATATCTCTTAAATATTTATTTTATTCTATTTTTTAGTATTTGTTGTTATAGTGGTAACGGCAATACATCATCTGTGAAAATTTCAACTGTCTAACTACTCGTATCACGGTTCATGAGATACAGCCTGGTGACAGACGGACGGACGGACAGCGGAGCCTCAGTTATAGGGTTCCGTTTTACCCTTTGGGTACGGAACCCTAAAAATGATATTCATATATTAAATATAATTTACCAAATTTGAGTACTTAACTATTTTTCACTTATTGACTAATTCTAAGATATACAAATAATCAATTATATAATAAAAAATAATAAATATAAATTCTGTATACATTTGATGAAGCTTTGACTTCATTAAAGCCAGTTTACAGAATTATAACTGTTTGATTATGTTACTGTCGTAAAGTTAGCGTCTATTGCACCCATATAACTTCATTGGGTCTTGAGCATGGTTTTTACGTATTTATAATCTTTATAATTATTATTTTTTGACACATATTTATGACATAACTACTAGAAATAGAAAAACAAGACATGAGAGATTTACGTAAAACGTTATCCTCGCTAAATTTATTAAAGGTCGTCAAAGAAGTGTCCTAATAAAATATTAAACTAAATGAACGCAAGAGCAACGGTAATATTAATGATAATACGATTAATTAACGTATTTTTTATGAACATGATTTTTTTAATGTAAGGATTACGATTGATGATGAAGTGTTGGAACAAGTGGATGAGTTTGTATATCTTGGATGCGCTTTCAGCAGGGATGGAAGGTACACCGCAGATGTGGAAAGACGAGTGAGTGCTGGGAATAGTGTGAATGGAGCGTTGGGAAAACTTCTTGGCAGTAAAATCCTGAGCCAGAAGGCACAACTCGCTATACACAATGCAGTGTTGGTCCCAACGCTAACTTATGGAAGCGAGAGTTGGGTATGGCAGAAAGAGCATGAAAGTAGAATAAACGCGGTTGAAATGCGAGCGCTGCGCAAAATTTGTGGCGTAAGGCTCGTAGACCGTATTCGCAATGATGATGTTAGAAATAGAGTTGGTCTGAAAGAGAGCGTCGGTGTTAAAATAAGAAGAGGCATGCTCCGATGGTTCGGGCATGTAGAAAGAATGCAAGATGAAAGAATGACGAAGCAGATATACAATGCAAAAGTGGAAGGATGTAGGAGCCGGGGAAGGCCAAGACTTACCTACCATGACCAAATTGGTCATGTTCTATCAGAAGGTGATGTCAGGAGCCCTAGAAACCGGCGTGCGTGCATGAGAAGAGCAATGAATGTTAAAGAAGCGAGTGAGATATGTAAGGATCGAGTCACGTGGCGCTCGGTTCTCTCTGCCTACCCCGCAAGGGATTTGGCGTGAAGTTATAGATAGATGATTTTTTTAACGTTTATACACTTTTTTTTTTATTTGTTAAAATCACCAGGAAGATCTTAAGGTGCGGTATTTACAACGTGAACAGTTTTGTACATACTGCAAACATCTATATAGATTGTAATAACTTCATATTGAGCGGCTCAAATATTAGCCTAACGTCCCACCGGATATATTAAAATTATGTTATTCCCTCAACCTTACCTACATAAATTTCATACAATGTCAAATTATTGATTTTATTCTAATTATTAGAGTCATCTTCTTGTTTATAGCGTTATCCCGATGCTTAATCCATTACGATTGGCGGTGTCAGTTACCTAAGCCTAAGGATTTAAGGATTTGAAAGACACGATTTTGATATGGGGCGACAACAACCCAAGAAGGAGAATCATATCTTTCTTTGACAAGGTTACAAATATTTCGAAATCTTCTTGGGCATACGAGAATCGGAAGTGAGTGATAATTACTAAAATGTACACAAATAAGAAAACATGAATTCATCAATAGGCTGGTCCTTTCCTCTGCGCTATCATTGCTCATTCGGTTGTTAAAGTGAGGTCGCCTTTTTAACCAGCTTGAAAGAAGGAAGAGTTACTGTGTTATATTATGATACGTTTTATGTAGGTTATTGGCTGCCATACAGTCCTTTAAATGTTGGGGCCAGTTATCAAGAGAAGCATGCCCTCTTTCCATGGGAAAATTCTTCACTGCCAATCGTACGAACTGTTTTAGGGACTCAAAATTATCATGGCGTTTAGAGCAAGCTCCATAACAACACCATGTTCAGTAACCAAGAATGGTCCTTCCAGCAAGACTCGGCGCCGGGTCATAAAGCTCGGTCTACGCAGTCTTGGTTGGAAACGAACGTTTCGGATTTCATCAGAGCTGAAGACTGGCCGTCGTCTAGTCCTGATCTTAATCCGCTGGATTATGATTTATGGTCAGTTTTGAGAGTACTCTCTAAAACTGACCATAAATCATAATCCACCCGGCGCCGAGTCTTGCTGGAAGGACCATTCTTGGTTATTGAACATGGTGTTGTTAAGGGGCTTCACTACCTTCTCAAGAATGGTATCTTGATACACTTGTGCCGATGTTTTGATACTTTTTTCACAAAAGTATGGCTCAGTCACTCCTTCATAGCTAATACGCCACCAAACCATCACTGAAGTCGGATAGTGCCCACGTTGCACTCTGTCGACTAATTGGGAAGCTTCATTAGAGTTTTGAGCATAAATACGGTCATTTTGTTTGTTAAAAGGTTGCTCAATTGTAAAAATTTTCTCATCCGTAAACAATTTTTTCTGTTACCTCCCTTTGCGTACCACTTCAGTAGTTGTTTCGATTTTACCACCCTATTATTTTTTTAATTATCAGTTAAGAAATGACCAGTACTTCTCTTATCGGTTGCAAGTCCTAAGTCATCTTTTAAAATACGTGACATGGTTCTAGGTGCTATCTTCATCTCCCGAGATAAATCTTTTGCTTTCGGACAGGATTTCTTCGAATTCTTTTCCTTACTGCTTTGACCACCTTTTTCGTACGAACCCACGTAGACGGCCAGATCTTTTTCTGTCACAAACACAGGAGGTCTCATTGTACTTATCAATAGCCCGGTACACAAACATTTTACTAATACAAAGCGTATAGAGAGATTTAAAAATTGAATTTGGCTCCATACCTATTTTGTGTAATGCAATCACAGCGATTCGGTTCTCTTTATCACCCCACTCCATTTTAATATCGCAAAATATTGTACAATGTATTGGCGCCAAAATGAGTAAACTCAATGAACAATCATATAAAAATGACAGATTCCAAATTCAAATGTAATATTTTGTTTATTTTTAATTGTAACAGTATTTATGGCCAGACTAAGTATATACAAATTATCTTTATTTATTGAACTGTGCAAATTATTTATCAAAATTACGTAACTGAAATTAAATAAATATACAATAAACCTAAAATCAAATTACATCTAAAATTTAATAAATGTAATAAAATAATAATAATAACCTAAAATAAATCTAAGTGTGGTCCCCGCAGCATGGTACCAACGATGCTGGCAGCATTTCCGCGCTGCGTCGTAATACTAATACGATTAATTAATAATAATAATATATTACTTCAGTTTATTTATATATTTTTCAAACATAGTTTTTACGTTATCGAGAAAATAATAGAAATTTGTAAGTGTAGACGGTGATAACAGTTAAACGGATGGACTGATAGAAACCTTATCTTCGTCTGGTATTATTTGTACAAGATACTTCTAGATAAACAAATTTGGTATTTTGACAGATTATAGGTTTTCTCAGAAAACTTGACTACTACGAGTATATAGTCGTCAAATAGGATATGAGCTTTTTTTTATTCTTATGTAGTTAAAAATATATATGGATTGTAGATTTGGCACCCCATCGGGAGGGTTATTTATTATATCTTAAAACAAAATTTTAATGTACAATAAATTTCATCAAACATCGGTATTACAAGAATTGATAAGCAGATTTTTCCATGAAATACCAATACAGATAAGATGTTTTTAAGTATGTTAATTATGAACGTAATAAATTTAGTGTAGACAATAAAATAAAGGACAAAAAAATTATATCTACGAATACCTACAGAATTCTGAGTAAGTAAACTAGTAGTAAATTAGCTACTGTAAATAATGCCATTAAATTAGGAGAATCATCAACTAGACTACAAACACAATTCAAAATTATAAGAGATGATAAAATAGAGACCAAGAATACGAATAAAACCAAAACGAACGCAAGGGTTAAAAAATGAACGACGATATATTGTAATAGTACTGTAAAGTATAGCGAAAATCAGTAAAAATCTGACATATCTGTTATAGGTTTTTGTTTAACATTCAGCTCGCTTTACACGGTTCGGACATGTAGCAGATCAAGAACCAAGGAAGCTCATAAGTTACAAACTACGACCAATTAAGTAGTAGTTTATTAGAACTAGATGCCAGAAGCTAGGAACTAAAACGTTGTGAACCTACATGAAACCTACATGAAGTGAGCTAGATACGGAAGGTTTGTGTCATGTACCAAACCACTCAGAAAGTATTGGGAAAAAAGTTTTTATTTAAGAAAGACAGGTCAGTTATAATATATTTTAAAAATATGATTAGTTATAAGTAAAAATAGGTACGTTCTAATTTCAAAATTTCCCTTCATATTGTTTGCCAGATAGTTTAAATTATCGTGTCTCATAAAAAAATGGATCTACACCGGGAACATTTTTGCGCTATGATTTTTTACGATTTCAAGTGTAGCCTGAAACCGGACGAATTGTACAATACGACTTTAAATGGCATTCATGGATTAAGGCCCTTCCAAGACAACCGTGCATCGTTGGTATAATGAATTCAAGCGCGGTCGACTAACTTTTGGGAATGAAGAAGGGTAGTGATCTCCCTTTGACGGCTGTTATGGAAGAAAACATGCTAGAAGTGAAAAATTTAATCCAAGACAATAGGCGAGTTACGTACCAGGAGATTCAGCATATACTGTAGATGCGGATCAGAAAGCCGTCACGAGATTATACACTTGCATCTTCGCGTGAGAAGGATAGTTTCACGCTATGTGCCACACAACCTCACCGTTGCTCAGAAGTAGGCCCGGGTGAAATGGTGCGGTGATATGATTAACAAATTAGGTTCGTCTCGACGTGTTTACGACATCATTACAAGTGATGAGTTCTGGATTTATCGATATAATCCAGAAATGAAACGCCAATCGACGGTTTGGATGTTTTAAAACGATCAACGCCTACCAAAGTGAAGCGATCTAGAAGCGGGGGAAGATTTTGATCGTGAGCTTTTCAATTTGACTGACTACCTGGTGTTAATTCCCGAACCAAAGGAGCATCAGCGCTGAATAAATATACTACCAAATGCTTGGTAGAAGTTTTCTTTGTTGAGTTACCCTTCTTACAGCTCTGACACGGTGCTACCGTGTCACTTCTTTTTGTTCCCGAAAATAAAAAATCTGCTCATAAGGATACAATTTTTGTCGCCGGAAAATGCGCTATCAGCGTTCGAGCAGGCTGTAAATAAGACGTCTGCAGCGGACTAGAAAAAGTATTTCGAGAACTGGTTCAGACGCATGAAACTTTGCATAGAAGCTGGTGAAGAGTACTTTGAACTTGGTTTAAAAAAATCGGCCAAGTGCGAGTCGAACTCACGCACGAAGGGTTCCGTACCATTATCTATAAAAACGGCAAAAAAATCACGTTTGTTGTATGAGAGCCCCCTTAAATATTTAATTTATTCTATTTTTTAGTATTTGTTGTTATAGCGGCAATAAAAATACATCATCTGTGAAAATTTCAACTCTCTAACTATCACGGTTCATGAGATACAGCCTGGTGACAGACGGACGGACGGACGGACGGACGGACGGACAGCGAAGTCTCAGTAATAGGGTTCCGTTTTACCCTTTGGGTACGGGACCCTAAAAATGAAATAAAGTGAGAATTGTTTTTTTTTTTTATATTCAGCTATGGTAAAGTCATTAGCTGTGTCCTCATAAGTTTCAAACTCCTAGTAAAACGGCAATTGTCAGGTGTAACCTGATAGCTAATGTTTAAATAAATACTTGTGATAAAAAATAATGTGTTTAGTTTCTTGGACTTGATAGTACAATCTAAAAACATTTCGTTTCATGTACTAAAGGAAATGATATACGGTATATAGGAATATAAATATAACCAATGCTAAAATGTATCGTTGAGTTTGCAAGATTTATCGCTCTGACCTCATAACTTCAAGTTCAAGTATATACTGAATGAGATTATTCGTCAGTGTGTAGAGTTTTGAGCACGCCAAGCTAATAAAACGGGAAACTTGAAACTGCAATTAAAGTAAAGTATAAACTGCACTTTCGTATAACGTCTGCATGAATACCGTTACTTATTTAATAAGTTACATAGTAATTGATGATGACGGCGCTTCTTCTGGCGGATTCTGCTAACATATATTCGTCATTGATCCGTAGCTTTCGGATTCCATAGAAATGTTTTCTTTATGCATCGTCTATACATCGTCTGGAAATATCTCTCCTCACCTGGTGTGAAGTTGTTACTATTTTATATATTCGCGCATATCCCACGGTGTGGGTGTGTGCTTTCGCAATTATAATGCAATAAAAAGGGTTGCTCCGAAAGAGACTGTCTGGTGATAGGATACGAAAAAATACTTCGTTGATCCGAGCGTGTAGATAGAAAGAACGAATGGAGAAACAAATTTTAAACGCCAAAGTCGAAGAATTTTGTAACCGAGGGAAGCTCTATTCGTCGTCCACCGTTTATCATGACATACTGGTTATATTCCTAGTCGTCCTTTATCAGAGCCTTAGAAGCTACCAAGCATGTTTGAAAAGAGCTACGGATGTAAAAAGCAAGTGAAACGGTTTGTGGTTATATCTGCCTAGCTCGTAAGGTTCCCGGCGTGAAGGTATATATAAATAAATAAATATTGTTGGACAAATTACACAGCGCCATCTAGCCCCAAAGTAAACGAAGCTTGTGTCATGGGTACTAGACAACTGATAAACATACGTAAATACATTTTTTTTTTGTAAATACATACTTATTATACATAGAAAATACCCAGACCAAGACAAACAGACATGTTCATGCACCCAAATGTTTGTCCTGTGTGGGAATCCAACCCACGAGCGTTGGTGTCAAAGTAGCGTAACAGCGCGTTTCACCACTGCGCCACCGAGCTCGTCATATATATAATTACACATACACATATATATATAAATAAAAATAAATATATTTAGATAAGCAAATAGACATTTCTGACGTTTCGAATTTCAATGCAAAACGTGCATACATCCATACATGATGTAATCGAACATCGAACGGTAGCTGTACGCGTTTACTTTGGAGAGATTTTGAGTTACGAATCAAAATTTCTTTTATATTTATGTAGCACAACTGATGTATTTAATAACAATAAAGTACAGTAACACACCATTACTTTTAATGATAAGACAGCTGTTACTGTTACAGTGTTACGGATAACATCTAAACAACTATAATTTTCATTTTATTGTTTCTCAATATTATAAATCCACATTGTGTTTAAACAATTGGTTTAGAAGTTTCTAAATCAATTGTTTAAACATATACTATATATTATAGTTCAAGTAAAAGCCCATCTTGTTAAATCTTGTCAGTGAATTATCTCGGTTGGGTCGAAGTTGATTATTTATCGATATTCTTTGGTCCCTTCTGTCTTTCTTTGTAATATTTTGTACCTATATCGTATACATGCCTAAATGTATTTAACAAACCAAAATTCTTAAACTAAAAGTTAGTTTGTAGTATGTTTATTTAACAAAGCCTTATTATATACAGCTATAATATTTTGACGGGCTCGGTGGCGCAGTGGTGAACCGCGCTACTTTGACATCAACGCTCGTGGGTTTGATTCCCTCACATTACAAATATTTGTGTGCATGAATATGTCTGTTTGTCTTGGTCAGGATGTTTTTAAGAGAGCTATGGCGCATCAAAGCTGGGGAAGTACCTCCACCTCACAGAAAACCGCAGCCAATTCCTTAGAGGTTGTTGTGTTAATACTTATTGGATTGCAAGCGTTAATAGACTGCGGTAACTGCTTTACATCAGGTAGGCCGTATGGTTGTATGTCTTCCTACGTTGTATTAAAAAAAAATATGTTGTGTAAATTTTTACACCGAACCTATCTCAACATTTTCCTTACAAGGTTGGATACGTCCGATTTCGGTGACGTAGTAACAGCCCACTCGGAGCTAACTACATAGTCAGGTCAAAAAAAAAGAAACGTAGTAAAGGTCCACAGTGGCCAGCTGCATAGTCAGTGTCAAAAAAAAAGTGATCGATCTGGATAGTGGCAGATTTAATTCTACTTTGTATTATACCTTTGGATATTTAGTTACATTATCTGAATAGGTATAGTTATAAGTAGTAAAGTATAAATAAAATAGTTATAGTAGCATTTCATAGTTAACACGGCGTGATTTTTGAATGTATGTATAACCCTTACAATATTCAACTATGCTCAGTAACTTGGTTTTGAATGTTACTGAGCATTGTTAAATATTGTAAGGATTGCAAGCGTTAATAGACTGCGGTAACTGCTTTACATCAGGTAGGCCGTATGGTTGTATGTCTTCCTACGATTAAAAAGAATATGTTGTGTAAATTTTTACACCGAACCTATCTCAACATTTTCCTTACAAGGTTGGATATGTCCGATTTCGGTGACGTAGTAACAGCCCACTCGGAGCTAACTACATAGTCAGGTCAAAAAAAAAAGAAACGTAGTAAAGGTCCACAGTGGCCAGCTGCATAGTCAGTGTCAAAAAAAAGTGATCGATCTGGATAGTCGTAGATTTAACCCTTACAATATTCAACTATAATCAGTAACTTGGTTTTGAATGTTACTGAGCATTGTTAAATATTATAAGGGTTGTACATACATTCAAAAATCATGCCGTGTTAGCTATTAAATGCTAGTATAACCATTTTATTTATACTTTACTACTTATAACTATACCTATTTAAATAACGTAACTAAATATCGAAATGTTAGAAAAAATCCAATAGGCTCGATTTCCTATTATTTTAGAAAACTATTAATTTTTTCGCAAGCAAGCAAAGCGAAGCAAATACGGAATCCTACACTGTGCTTGGCCCAAAATGCACTTGGCCGGTTTTTGTTTATTATTGTTTTATATCTTTAATAAAATTTATTTCGCATTACGATCCAGATATTGGTATCAACATCATAGGTATTATGTTAATATATTATTATCCTAATCGATTATTATTTTAGGTCTAATTTATGAGTAAATCTAAATTTAGCATTGCAATAACTACAAGGACTATTTCACCACATTTCATTGATTTATCTGGTTTAATAACACATTTTCAATAGAAGGACAAACATAGCGTTATCATTACTACAATTTCTATTAATAAATTGCCTGAAAGTTGTAATATCAATCTAATTGATATATCACATAAAGCTCCTAATCAAACTAGCGCCGTCTTGCCTTATCAGTCGATATCAGGTACTACTTTGAGTAGTTTAGTTCAGTTTGGTTATAAACTGAACGCTGGATATAAAGTTAACATGGAATAGCACAATAGGTACTGTTGCCAATGCTACACACCGTTATGCCCGATTAGCCGCATTATATGGTCCTTCAAGCCGGATAATATGAAGTAGAAAATTCATTTATGTTACTTTAGCAGAAAATAAAATCAAATTCAACTGTAATTAGTACTTCGCAGCTACAGTTAAATTAATTATGTATACTTAGTCTGGCTATAAATACTGTTACAATTAAAAATAAACAAAATATTACATTTGAATTTGGAATCTGACATTTTTATATGATTGTTCATTGAGTTTACTCATTTTGGCGCCGATACATTGTACAATATTTTGCGATATTAAAATGGAGTGGGGTGATAAAGAGAACTGAATCGCTGTGATTGCATTACACAAAGTAGGTATGGAACCAAATGTAATTTTTAAAACTCTCCATACGCTTGGTGTTAGTAAAATGTTTGTGTACCGGGCTATTAATAGGTACAATGAGACCTCCTTTGTTTGTGACAGAAAAAGATCTGGCCGTCCACGTAGTGTTCGTACGAAAAAGGTGGTCAAAACAGTAAGGGAAAGAATTCGAAGAAATCCTGTCCGAAAGCAAAAGATTTTATCTCGGGAGATGAAGATAGCACCTAGAACCATGTCGCGTATTTTAAAAGATGACTTAGGACTTGCAGCCTATAAGAGACGTACTGGTCATTTCTTAACTGATAATTTAAAAAAGTGGTGGTAAAATCGAAACAACTACTAAAGCGGTACGCAAAGGGAGGTCACAGAAAAATTTTGTTTACGGATGAGAAAATTTTTACAATTGAGCAACATTTTAACAAACAAAATGACCGTATTTATGCTCAAAGCTCTAAGGAAGCTTCCCAATTAGTCGACAGAGTGCAACGTGGGCACTATCCGACTTCAGTGATGGTTTGGTGGGGTATTAGCTATGAAGGAGTGACTGAGCCATACTTTTGTGAAAAAGGTATCAAAACATCGGTACAAGTGTATCAAGATACCATTCTTGAGAAGGTAGTGAAGCCCCTTAACAACACCATGTTCAAAAACCGAGAATGGTCCTTCCAGCAAGACTCGGCGCCGGGTCATAAAGCTCGGTCCACGCAGTCTTGGTTGGAAACGAACGTTTCGGACTTCATCAGAGCTGAAGACTGGCTATCGTCTAGTCCCAATCTTAATCCGCTGGATTATGATTTATGGTCTGTTTTAGAGAGTACGGCTTGCTCTAAACGCCATGATAATTTGGAGTCCCTAAAACAATCCGTACGATTGGCAGTGAAGAATTATCCCATGGAAACAGTCGTGCTTCTTTTGATAACTGGCCTCAACGTATTTTTTTTTTATTTTAAATTGTTTTATATTTATGTATTAACCTAACACACTGTAAAAGTAATAAATGTTATTTGCAATAGAATTTTTTTTTCTTTGTTTCAGTATTTATGGCAAGTTACATGGGACTTCTTCCCGCGCGACATTGTTGTTTTACTTGAATTTTTTACAATTCAGTATAAAATTAGTTTTGTGTGACAATTTCGATAGTATTTTGTACCATAAGTGCTAGTGAATTTATACAGTAATGAAAAAACTCAAATATAACACGTTTATGCACTTTTTGAAAGACGTGAATAAGTTCATCAAGAAAACCTTATTAAATCACTATCGTTTTATGAGTGATATTTACACAGGGTTGATTGGGTCTAGATACCCTTCCCAAGTATTTTTTCAGCAGAGTTCCTGAAGCTGGAACATAGAATTAAGATTTTCAAATGGTTCTAAACTGATGACTTGGCTGTATGGGCTAGATCCCTTTGCCTTTCCCCTCGGGGATAAAAAGAACCATACTGTTACATAAAAGCTTTTGTTTTTTTCAACTCTTTAGTTATTTTGAATTTGGAATGCGTTTATGAAGCGGGAGACACAAGTTGCTCTTAAACATTATTATTTTAACTGCAACAGTTAAAATAATGATGTTAAGTGCGAGTTGGGTCTCCCGCAAGTTTTCGTAACGCACAGGACAATATTAAATAGTTAATAAATTCAGTCCTTACAAGCGAAACAAATTGTAATTTCGTCAAAAATATGCTCTCTAGACCATTAATGTCCATTCCAAACTTCGTACTTATATCTGTGCCTGTATTATCAGACAGTTAAGCTTGTCATTTTCATATGTGTTCCATATATTTAGAGACACATATATTATCTTATAAATGTATCTCTAAATAGTTGTATGTGTGTATATCGTCACGCCGGCTCCCTGAGTAGGTGACGAGAAACGAGCGCCATAAGACGCGGTCCTTACACACCTCACTCGCTTCTTAACATTCATAACACGTTTCATGCACGCTCCCCAGTTCCTAGGGCTCCTGACATCACCTTCTGATAACAGACGACCAATTTGGTCATTGCGTTCATTGATACGTGACTCACTGAACTCTCCTTATACGCCTAGATCTTGCAGAATTATGTTTTGTGTCATGTGAACCATAGGATAATTACCACTGTTAATATTTCATCAGTAATTCTAGAGAATTAGTGTAATGTGATTGGTATGACAAAAGTGCGTAGATTGCAGTATGACTGTTTAACATAAGATCATTTGGCAAGAAGCAATATTTTTTACAATAATAATAATTTATTCTCACACATAGTACGAGTACCATAATATATTTTTACCTGGTATCTAAATCTTATATCCTACTAATATTATAAATGCAAAAATTTGTATGTATGGATGTTTGTTTCTTTTTCACGCTTAAACGGCTAAACGGATTTGAATGAAATTTGGCACGTAGATAGATTAGGACCTGAATTATCACATAGGCTACGTTATTTGACTCTACGCGGGCGGAGCCGCGGGCAGCAGCTAGTACTAAATACATTAATAATACAGATAGCTGTTGTGTTAGAAATTGGTGCCTGAAAGTAGACTTAAGAGCGTGTCAATTTAATATTATTAAACTTAACAAGAATCAACTTTAATAATATAAAAAAAAACTGCATTTGATTTAGTCACTATTCAAACTTGTAACTTGCGTGGGCCACCGAACATTTTGTGTAGGCACATAACATGCAAAAAGTTATTGTAATAGCCGTTAAGGCTAACTCCCAAAACCTGTTTCTGTAAACTGGTTACCAGAACGCAGGTTTCTTTGATACACAGTTAGCAACGCAAAACGTACAGGGATTTGAAATAAGACCTGATAAACAAATTTAGGACATAAACAAGGTTTTATTCTGAGCATTTACAATAGGTAGCTTATAGTAATTTCTATTAGGAAGTAACTTGTAAGTTAGAAGTGATACTTTAATAAAAATAATGTCTTACCACTAGCGGTAAATTAAGAAATATAATCATTCTGTCGTTAAAGGTAACTAGAAAATAAAGAAATTATAATAAATTGAGCATCAAAAAATACTCAACTATACATCTAAAATACTGAAATGCACATCAAATCAATAATCTAGTGTGTTTTTCAGTATTTTTAGCTGTGAACGTACTTTCGTAGGTTAGATTAGGGTTACTATGTTGATCAATTAAATACAATCCGAATATAAAACTAATAGTTCAAAAAGTTGTATCTATTTTTGTCAAACGTTTAGTATGCGCTTTTCGCGACATTGTTAATTAACAATAATATTATAACCACCTCTACGAAAAAAATGTTATTATTTCTACTTGAGCGTTGCTTGAAAAGAAACCATTTGATAAATATTTTCATCAACAATATTCAATTTATAATTAGATATTATTGGTCATACCAATGTTGTTGTCATATGCTGAATGAAGGAGAATTTTTTGTACTGATCTGTTGTA
The DNA here is from genome assembly GCA_947507595.1 of Pyralis farinalis. Lineage (NCBI taxonomy): Eukaryota > Metazoa > Arthropoda > Insecta > Lepidoptera > Pyralidae > Pyralis > Pyralis farinalis. The sequence goes on along the minus strand of OX382269.1, from coordinate 14,223,484 downwards.
TTTTTACTATATGCAAATTTACGGGTTGTTATTTTTCTAGAAGTAACTTCGTATTTGGTTCTAAGGACTTGCTTTTACATTCATCTTCTTGTAATACCCGAAACACGGGAGTAGAAGTTACAAAATCAGGTTCATTATTTTGGAGAATAAGCTTACTGGAACAATCGTGAATAGGTCGTATAGTTTTAAAATGGTATCAAAGAGATCTTCACTGAAATAAGTTCTTTAAGTCAATTACTATATGTAATAATTTCTAAACACTGTTAACTTTGTGGCTAAATGTCTGCCGCTGTAGTAACACACAAGAAATTTACTTGCAATTTGATCTAACCTGCTCGGTGTGCTTTCGCAACCAACTGCATGTAAATTTGACTTTAAACTTTAAACCTTAGTAAAATAAAGCCTGAATCTATTAACTAATAAATTTACACTTTGTTAGTGTGCGTTAAGGTTCAAATATTAGTAACTAGTAAAATTGTAAAAGTTGTAAAGACTGTACAAAAATTACCGGTAACATTTTTGTGATAATAAGAATAAACATAAGTAAACTTTTAAAATAATAAGCTACTGAAAAATTCATTAAGTTAAACGAATAGCTATGGTCACTTCTAACCACAGTGTTATTGTATTGTCATCAGATCTACACTCCCCGTGTTGTTTTATGATAATACTAAAATTAAGTGGGGTTGAAATACGGTTGCTTAAATTTTAGTCGTTTTTAGTGTTCCATCCAAAAGTCCGACTTTAACCAAAGGGTACTAAGACTCAGCCGTCCATCTGTCCATCTGTCACGTGGCTAATCTTTTGAATAATAAGTAGACTTCGAATCACAAAGTGTGTATTATGTCCTTATTGTTTGTATATGAAAAATAGAAAATTAACCGCGCCCACAACAAACGTGTTTTTCTTCTGTTTTTGCTACATATTACAGAGCACATAACCGGATTTTCACGTATGTAAAAAAAAATTAATACATAAGACATACACTTTGTAGTATTTTCATCATACATAACTCCCTTCATAAATATTTTGTACATAATTGTTATTAATCAAAGTTAACCTATTATAATATGAATACTATCTATCCATAACTTCACGCCAAATCCCTTGTGGGTAGGCAGAGATAACAGAACGCCACGTGACTCGATTTTACTCACCTCACTCGCTTCTTTAACATTCATTGCTCTTCTCATGCACGCTCGCTATGAATACTACATGAACAAAAATATCTTTCTGGCATATTGAGACAATTGTATTACATGGTATTATGTAATGTTGCCATTATTTTACCTGCACCACGAAATAGAATCTCGGCATAGCAATATCGAATAACCCCTCGGTATCACCATCGCAATTACCGCTATCAAATGAAAAAGCAACGAATGATAATCAACGTGACGAAACAACAGTCATGTATTAGGTTCTTTTCATTTGAAATATTGTAACAAGTTTATAACTCAAAGTGTCCATGTCTAGAACATATTTAGTAATGTATACACGCATATTTTTAAACATTCATCTGAAGTTCGGACCCATGACTGATATCTGTGATTTGATTACATTCAATTGCTACCTATTTCAAGTCTGCTTAAGTTGTGTGTTTCTTATTTGTTTACTTTAAACGCCAACTTTGTAAACAGTTTCGACATTCGACGGTATAACCTGAAAATTTGCATATGGAAAGAAGTCAAATAGAGGCAAAATTATTTAAAAAAAAACGTCGAGAGGCATAAAAGTCTACCATCCACCTGATGTAAAGCTGTAACCATAACCTATAAACCCTCCCACTATATAAAGTATCACTTGCGAGATGAGACCTCTGCTGCTAACACATCAACTCATTAGGAGCTTACTGATAACTGTAACATACAGTGTAGTCAGCCTATTTTAATGAATATCTTTGTGCAAAAATATGATTCTTGCATATGTTTGTTATTAAATAGCAATGAGGTGACAAACAAGTACATAGTCCATCTGGTGGTGGGTAGCATACGAAGCCTATTGATTCTTATAATAGAAGCGATAATGCTCACGCGTTATATACCTTTCATAATCTCTTTCATTTTTATTTAAAACAACTGTAGACTATCTATAGCCACATGTATATATTTATTATTATTATTTGCTCGGCGGTGAAGGAAAACATCGTGAGGAAACCCGCACGTCCACGAAATTATATTTCGAAATACGCATAAACTTACCTAAGAATGGGTCTGACTTTCACTCTGGCTTAAGGTCTAACAGCAGTCCCCCCATTCAATAAAATAATAAATCATTGTATTTAAAAGGGTTGTGTAAAATAGCAAAGAAAAAAATTTAAAAAAGTACCATACTTTTTGTTCAATATGAGATAATTGGCCAGAGCTTGCATTAACATTTCATCCCTTTTCCACCTTATTACTCATATTTATTATATTTTAAATAACTTCTAACTAGTTTCTAACTAATCATCAGATACACGCCAAATTTAAATAGGATTTAATTTGGTCTATTTTAAAAGAAATTGGTTATAAACATTTCTACGATGATCATGTCAGAATAAATAATTTAAACATCATTTGAACTAAATAATAAAAGGTAGTTTTTTTGGGTGTCAAAGTTAATCTATATCAATAAAAATCTCGTGTCACGGTGTTTGTGGTCGCACTCCTCCAAGCGGCTCGACCGATTTTCATGATTTTTTTAATGCCTATCGTAAATAATATTTCATTAAAAAAATATTTAGTAATGAAAATAAATAATAAGAAATAATTTATATGGCAGAACAACGTTTACCGGGTCAGATAGTTTTATAATAACTGTTTGAATATGAATAATTCAACTATTAATAATTAGATACTTAAAAAAAATATTTCAAGAGAAATAATAAATCACTATTAAAATATTAATTAAAATGAAATAAACAAAAACGAATCGTAATTGAATTAAACAATTGTCAACCGTTTCCGTCAAAAATTGTTTAATTCAATGTATAACAATCGCGAAAACCTAAGACAATACTAACCGTAATTCAAATGAAAAAGTAGCACTTGTTATAAAATAATTGTCAATTGCACAAAGCACAGTCGCTGCACTGACCTACATTATGTGTAAAAACATGTGCACAAATTATTATTAACCATGGGCATGCGTAAGCGCCCTCACTTCGTTTTATTATGTATTTATCAATTCGCTCGTTTAGATTGGTCGAATACTCGCGTCTCACTCACTTGATCGTATGGCGAATATTGTCGACGTCTGTTAGTTACCCACGCTTCACACGCCGAAACCACGAGGCGGTTAGCCTTGGGCATACCACGCTGATACGAGTTGTGAAGTTACTATAAAATGGTATAAACGCAAACGTCGCGTTTGCCCGCAATCAAGTTTTCGTCCCAAAACCATTGTGTTTGATTTCTGATTTATTTTTAAAATATTGTTATTTCTCTATTACGTAGAGAATTGTTTGTAAGGAGCCCTGGAAACCGGCGAGCATACATCAGAACAGATATGAATGGTAAAGAAGCAAGTAAGGTGTGTAGTACTGGGTTCTCAATGCCGACTTTACGGATTCGAGTAAAGCCTCTTTTATACAACATACAAACATAGGAGGCATAGAAACATATGACCCACCTGATGTAAACCAAAGCCTGCAATACATTAAGTATCACTCACGCGATGTCATCTCTGCTGCTAACACAGCAACCCCTTAGGAGCTTACAGGTGACCTTACTCATTCGCAGGAACATAACAAACCTCCGGGGCTTATTATTTCGCTGCAATTTTCTATGAGGTGAAGGGACTTCTCCTGACGATCCACTTTGATGTGTTTTGTGTAGGGTACCTCTCTTAAAATAACCCAGTCCAAGACAAACTGATATTTTCAGTCACTCGAATGAGTCCTGTATAGGAATCGAACCCACGAGCGTAGGCGACAAAGTAACGTTACTAACCACTGTGCCACCGAGCTCGTGAAAAGAATGAATATAAATAGATGGACAGATAGAGAATTATTATAATAAGCTTTAGGTTTAATCTGTCCTTTATGTTAAGCATTGTGCAGATTTCAAATAGTACGTGAAGTTTAAAGTATTTCTTGCCCTTTGAATGTTCACGGCGGTATTTCGAACATTTAGTCCCTCATCCGATTGAACTCAAATATGGGTACAAGACGAACGAGGATTTATTCAAACTCCAAATTGTAATTCCGTACTTGAAAGAAAAAGCAGAAACTCTATTATAGTTGTTCTGTTCTCTATCTATTTGTAGGATACGCATCTCTACCTCATAAAATAAATGAACTAAAGACGAATATATATTTAATATAATTGTAACTTAAAACCGAATATTAGTTTGGAAATTCAATTATATTTAATAATCTCTACGGAGGTATAAATTTAAAGGAACAAAAGAATATAATTAGATTTGTGTGTTTATATTAATTCGCGGGTTCAAGTATGTTTATGATTATTTTATTTTTTGTCTTTAAAGATAATTATGTATTCTAAATCATTTTTTTCACAGTAACTAAATTAGTCACATTTGGATTTTCTGTATATTATGAATGCGAAGAAAACAAAGATAATGTTATTTGAAAGAGAAGAATCCAGAACTAATGTAAGGATTACGGTTGATGATGAAGTGTTGGAACAAGTGGAGTGGATGAGATTGTATGGGATGGAAGGTACACCGCAGATGTGGAAAGATGAGTGAGTGCTGGAAATAGTGTGAATGGCTCAGATTTTTTCTGCCAAGAAGTTTTTCCAGTGCTCCATTGGGAAAACTTCTTGGCAGTAAAAACCTGAGCCAGAAGGCACAAGTTGCTATATACAATGCAGTGCTGGTCCCAATGCTAACTTATGAAAACGAGAGCTGGGTGTGGCAGATAGAGAATGAAAATAGAATAAACACGGTCCAAATGCGAGCGCTGTGCAAAATTTGTGGCGTACGGCTTGTAGACCGTATTCACAATGATGATGTTAGAAACAGAGTTGGTCTGAAAGAGAGCGTCGGTGTTAAAATAAGAAGAGGCATGCTCCGTTGGTTCGGACATGTAGAAAGAATGCAGGATGAAATAATAATGAAGAAGATATACAATGCAAAAGTGGAAGGATGTAGGAGCCGAGGAAGGCCAAGACTTATCTACCATGACCAAATTGGTCGCGTTCTATCCGAAAGTGATGTCAGAAGCCCTAGAAACCGGCGAGCGTGCATGACAAGAGCAATGAATGTTAAAGAAGCGAGTGAGATATGTAAGGATCGAGTCACGTGGCGTTCGGTTCTCTCTACCTATCCCGCAAGGGATTTGGCGTGAAGTTATAGATAGATAGACTGTATATTATGTAAATAGGTATCACATGATTACAAAAAATGCCGACGCTATTTATTTTTAGTTTGTAAACTTTGGGTAAAATAAATAAACATTTATTTGCATTCAATAAACTAATACGGAAAAAAGCGTACAAGTGAAATCGCACAGATAGATTTATACAAATAGTTTCAAACATGAACCCTGTACAGGGCACAGCATACAGAAGAAGTTTTTTTTTTTTAGTTTCCATTCTATGAATATGTTATCTGCCACAATTTTTTAAGTTTCCTCATAATTTGGTTATCAAAAATAGTTTACCCCAAGGACAAACTTATCTTGGGTTTTCCTGTAATAAATGAGTACGTAGTATACGTAATGAACTATTTCCTGCATAATTTTTCTTAATTTTAAGGTTAAGTTTCAATGATTTAAGAAAACAAATTACTTTAAAACTGTTTATTTCAACAACTAAAAAAAAATTGTGTAAATCGCATTTGTTCATTTTGAATTAATAGAAATAAATAACATTATTTTAGGCGTGCGATCGTAGTAACGACTAACATTAAAGTGTATTTTCCTTGTCTTTGTTTAAAATAAACAATGAAGAACCTAATTTACGTTATGCAATATGTAGAGTTTAACGCCTTCACTTGCCATTGAATAGGAAATACGCATGTTACCGCTGCTGGCTGGCGCAGCTGGTGCGTAGTTCAAGGCTGTTTGATCTTTGATTATGATCGGTATAGCTCTGTAGTTGTGTAGCTTATACACTCTGAATATATTTACGAAAATTCATCCAAGAAACTTGGTGTGCTCAGCAGAGCAAAGCAGTACTTCAGTGCGAAACAAAAACTTGACGAGCTCGGTGGCGCAGTGGTGGAACGCGCTGTTACGCTACTGTGACATCAACGCTCGTGTCACAACATGTCTGTTTGTATTGGTCTGGCTATTTTCTACGTATAATAAGTATGTATTTACAAAAAAAAATGTATTTACGTATGTTTATCAGTTGCCTAGTACCCATAATACAAGCTTCGCTTACTTTGGGGCTAGGTGGCGCTGTGTAATTTATCCGAAAATATTTATATTTACTTATATTATACAAGTCTCAAGTCAGACCGCACATGGAGTAGTGTAGTTACCTTTGGGCGGATACCAGCTGGGAGCTTGTGATTCGGTTCAGGGACGAGCTGTGGGAATTATCGGCGATCCCAAGCTTAGAGACGGTATTGAGCCCTTTAGTTTAAGGCGAGATTTTGCCTCTCTTTGTGTGTTCTACCGATAGTACAATGATTTGTGTTCTAGAATTCTTTGATATGATGCCGGTAGCTTTTTTATAACCGCTCGCCGACGACGGGCAGTTCACTCTCACAGACTGGAACCGCAATGGTTGCGTACAGTATGGTTCCAGCGAAGTTTTCTTCCGTGAACTCTCAAGTTGTGGAATGAACTCCCAGCTGAGGTTTTCCCAAGGGACTACAGCACCGGGTTCTTCAAGAAAGACGTTAAGAGGTTTTTACAGGGCCGGCAACGCATGAGTGACACTCCTGGTGTTGCAAATGTCTATAGGCTACGGTAACTGCTTACCATCAGGCAGACCGTTCTCTTTATTGTTACCTTAGTAATATAAAAAAATCACACAATGTAAAATACACTCTTTAGTATTTGGAATTAAAAATTAACTTTAATGCTTGAGATGTATCTGAAAAGACTGAAATCCTTTAATAAATAACGGCGTCAAACTTATGGCAAAAGCCGAATATTTTTCTACACAATGTTGAGAGCCATGCAAAGATACGGCCCACCTAATGCCAAGTGGTTACCGTAGCCTAAGAATGCTTCTAAAATATTAAGTATCACTCGCGCAATGCCACCTCTGCTGCTAACACACTTTTGAAGCATAATGGTAACCTCATTCACGTGCAAGAACACAAAAACTCTCCAGCGAGTCGTTATTGCATGTGGTTTTCTTTGAGGTGGAGATACTCCCGCAGTCGTTTGATGCGCCCTAACTTAGTTTTGCGGTGACAGTTAAATGTTTTTTTTTTATTACGTTGTATACGCATTTTACTAAAAAAAAATTGTGTGACGTAAAGCATACTAGGTACATACCTTACCCTTAATTTGATTTTGTTACTTTTTGGCAACAGTTACTATCGAATAATCTACGGCCTTCGATTATGTCTTTTTTTTTAAATCGATAGATTCAGTTATATTGTTGAGTTGTGTACGGCACTCGAAAAAAGCCGACTCACGTTTTTGACTATTGCACAACACTATTTTTGACAGTCAGCTGACATGCAGCGCAACGCGAGCAACAGTTCCGTAAGTTTTGTCAATTTTTCTATGTAATAAGCTTCCGATGTTTGTGCTTTTATTCAAGATAACTAATATTGAAGCAAACTAACGTTATCAATGAAGTTTTCGCTTGATAATAAGCTTACTGAGCCATGACAAGTTTCCTAACCTAATTGCGGTAAAGAAGCAACATTGCCAAAGACCGGTCAAAGTACTTCATTTTGTATTTGTGGTAAAAAAGCAACATCGCCAAAGACCCGTCAATGTAATGCATTGCGTGTTTGTTGTAAAATATATATATATATATAGCCTATTGACGAGCTCGGTGGCTCAGTGGTGAAACGCGTTGTTACGCTACTTTGACACCAACGCTCGTGGGTTCGATTCCCACACACTACAAATATTTGTCTGCTTGTCTTGGTCTGGGTGTTTTAAGAGAGATAGGACGAACTAAAACAGTACGTCTAGGAAAGTACCTCCACCTCACAGAAAACCGCTGCCAAATAACACCTGAAGTCACCTGTAGGATCCTCTGAGCAGTTGCTGTATAAGCAGCAGAGCTGGCATAGCGTAAGTAATACTTAATGTATTGCAAGCGTTTATGGGTTACGGTAACCGCTTTATATCAGGTGGGCCGTATGCTTGTATGCCTCCCGAATTTGTATAAAAAAGTGAATTATGTGGCAATAATATCCTTTTAGGAAAATGCAAAGAAATGTTCAAATTTATGAATTCAAATTATTTTTTGTTACCTTTAGTTGTCACCTTAGCGTTTTAAACATAAAACTATAATATGATTCCTACAGAGCCTTCAAATTGTTGTTGATAAAACTGTTGTACCAAATAAAAATAGAACTACATTTTACTTCAATTGAGACTATAACAATAACTGATTATACGAATCTAGTTGTTATCTGCTACATAAAGCCACAATTTAAATAACAAATTACGTAAAGATACTCTGTGTCAGAAGTAACTAGTCATATGATGCTGATTATAAAAACTAAACAAATTTGATAAAATAACCCTGAAAGTTACATTCGCTCTGCTTCTGAAGATTACGAACATATAAATTACGAATAGTATAAAAACTGTAGTAATACAAAGTACGAGTAAAATTCTAACTATAGGTGATTAAATGTTATTGATAATTTATAAGTAGAAAACTTTTACTCTACATTCAATATAAATGTTAAATTAGTTAACTTATTTTGTTTGTTTGTCAATAGTTTACAAAGTAGTCCGGTCGGCACACAGCCAGAGACACGAGTGACGCGACCATGGCTCGCTCGCCGCTGACATGGCTGCTTTGGGCGTCTCTGCATCGCTGGCTGCGCGTCTTTGCATTTACCTGCAATCTGGAACAGAAGCCGATGGAAGCAGATCAAAATCAAATACATCATCAGAATCAAATACGTAATCAAAATAAAACGTACTGGTTAGGTGCTAGGACCGGATAGACTGCATATTTTATTGGTTAAAATCGTTGAGAAATTCACATGAGTGCTGAGCATTCTAGGAAGCTATAGAACGTGGGTCTCTGACCATTTTTATGACAAGAGGTGTCTTATATACTTTACTGCTTCATGAATCAGATAGTACTACATCCATAACCTCTTTACATCTATTCAGAGAATAAAATTAAATAATGATTTGAAATATCATCGACATAGCCGTTCGGCCGACGGCCCGTCCGTCCGCTCCATCAAGGGCACAAGAATCTCACCGATGTTTGGTTTGATTATAAAAAAGCCTACGATTGGACGCAACATTCATGGCTAAGACGGGTACTGGAACTGTATAAAATTGATACAGATATAAACACCTTTCTCAGCTTGTGTATGGCGCAGTGGAACCCGGCTCTTTATCTTTCAGGATACGGATCGATTTATCGATTTATCTCGGAAGCCATGAGGATTGAACGAGGGATATTTTAGAGCGACTGTTTGAGTCATCTTTGGTTTTGTATAGTTTTGAATCCCCTGAGTACTTTGCTAAAGAATTCCAAGCTAGGCTATCGGTTTCGAAGAGGTAGTAAGGTCATTTATCATCTCTTATATATGAATTCCCTCAAATAATATGCACCAAATGAACATAATTTGGTGGCAATTCTGAATGTAATTCATATACTATTTAATATGTGACATTAACATAGAATTTGGTGTACATAAATGTTAGCAGTATTACATGTGTAAAGTGGGAGAATAAATAGATAACATTTAGAAATTTCAGAGACTGTGACCCTCAAATCTCTTTGCGAAAAGGAAACTTATAAACACTTCGGTATAGCGTTTAGGTATTCGAGATACGGATATAAAACAATCAGCGAGGGAATGTTTCTTTATCCGACTTTCAAAAGTTCTGAAAAGTCTCTTGTCAGGTAACAAGGTGCGTGCTTTCAATGTTTCAATTATGCCCTTATTTGTGAACACTTTCAGCATACGGTGGACTCAAACTGAACTAGATGTCCTGGAGTCTTGAAAGTTCTATCAACGTATCATATGCATCATCTGTGATGAGCTTGTACCCCCACTTGTGACTTGCTTAATCTCAACCAAATTGATAATCGACGGACTAAAGATGACAAACATAAACCAGACGTACCTACTTAATATTGGAGATAGTTTGACCGTTTGGAAGAGCAGGAAGCTATATGGACGGTTCCATTGGGCGCTTCATGGACCGATGTTGACTTTCTGTCATCCGTGTCCTGACTACGACTCGGTGACTTAGCTTACCAACAGTGAGTATTTGTATAGACAAAACCAGGTTGCGAGGATTATCCATCTGCAGCTTGCTCTTCGATATGGTCTTGTGAGCTCACGGATAGTCTGACTATTATCATTACGGACAGAATTATTGTTGCTTAAGCTTGATTTCGTACTGGTATATCGTCATCCTCTGTGATCAGATTCTTGTGGAGGGTAAACATGATAAGTTAACAAAATACTTGGACTTGCCTCACGAGGTTACCGCCATGCAGGATGATGATTCAACGGAAATTGTCCGAATAACCATGTCGGTGTTATTAGACCACTAATAACGAAAAGTCTGGATGGACACTTACAAAGATTTTCGCTAAGTTGCTAGGTTAAGATCTGGATACACAAGGTGGCAATTTTGTGCATTGCATGTATTGTGCGGAAGTTTCTTAGCCTGTCGCCCTGACCACCGCCATCTTAGATGTATGTCTCGCGCCGGCAGTTATTCTTTTCATATGTAATTATATTCAAAACTAGCCTTTGCCTGCGGCTTCGCACGCGTAGATTTTGGAATTTCGGCAGTTTTACTTATTTTTATTTTACTTCTTATTTTTAAGTACAATCAGTATTATATGGTTAGTAAAAGTACCAAATATCCTTATTTGTGTAGTAATGAAGATATATCACGATCTGTTCAGTTTTCGTTAACTATTTGATGCTGACTGTATATACTCAAAACACGTCTTTATACACAACATTGCCTGTTTTTAAAACATAAAAGTTTCAAGTCACTAACTTGAAAAATATTTGTCTGGACTGAAATTCAAAAAATCCTTTATTATCTCTCATATGCATTACAAAAGGAACCTCTTGATGAGTCATTGAATTAGTCAGGAACTCCATTTCTATTAATATAGATTAGCGCCTTGTCTTGTAACTTATAGAGAATCCAAGTGAGACCTTCGGATGACTTCGTAAAATATTGAAATATCTATATATATTAGGATAGATAGGAGAACAATATCTCAATCGTGAAATAGGGTTTATGTGATCTACATTAATTTTGGGTGTTCAAAGCGTAGTCATTTACACTACAGTAGGGAGAGTCAGTGATGCCGGTGTAGGCCACAGTATATTTCAATATTTTTACGAATTTATCGCAAGATCACTGATTTGGATTAAAGTCTTTCACCAGCCTGTCGAAAATGGTAGAGACTATCACTCTAAGGCATAATAATTATTTTAACGAGTTCGGTGCACCAACGCTACTGGGTTCGATTCCCTCAAAGAAAATAATTACTCCCTGGAGGGTTGTTGTGTGAGTGAGATCACCAATAAGCTCCTATGGAGCTGTTGTGTTAACAAGAGGTGGCATTACGCAAGTGATACTTATTGTGTTGCAAGGTTCATTGGCTACCAATGTTGCGTAATAAAAAAAAAACTTCAACAAATCCATCCACTGAGAGGTTACGGTCAATGCTACTTAACTTGCAAGTTTAATTATAGTGACATAGGGACCGTAGTCATCGAATTCCTAAAGATATTACTCGTCTAACGTATTAAAGTTTAACCGTTACTTCTCGTTTGCTATAAAGTTGGTTTATCCACTTTTGGCCCTGTTTTGATATTTATAGCCCAACTTCTTGGCTTTGCGAGCACAACGCCTTTTATTCTAGGTCTGTCAACTTTATTGCCTGGGCGACAGGGTTTCGTTCGGAGTTTTTTTTTAAAGTAATAGGCATAAATGATGTTTTTTAAAGAGAGGTAGGGCGCATCAAAGCAGCCCGTCTGGGGAAGTAATTCCACCTCACAGAAACCTGCAGCCAAATAACAACTCCGTAGAGAATTTGTTGTATTACTGCGTGTAAGTGAGGTCACCAGTAAACTCCTAAGGAATTGCTGTGTTATCAGCAGAGGAATCATCGCGCGAGTAATGTGTAACCGCCGTTCATCAGATGCTTTCAACGCTTACATCAGATAGACCATATCCTTGTATGCACTCCGACGTTGTATAAAAAAAAATGTGCTAAAAGAGAGCGCTGTAATGAGGGTATCGAAGCGGGGAGCTATGTGACCTTATACGGCGGGACCAAACAGATAATAACAATCATGTCGAATTACTAGTATATCTTCACGCCAGGTCCCTTGCGGGGTAGGCAGAGAGAACCGAGCGCCATAAGACGCGGTCCTTACACACTTCACTCGCTTCTTTCACATTCATAGCTCTTTTCTTTTCGAATTACTAGTATTAGTATTTAACACAATAAACAATTAAGAAACATTTACATAGATAAACTTAAAAAGCAAAACATTATCTAAATACAAAATTTGCTCCAAATCGTTAGTGCCATTTTCGAAATATACGAATAATAAGTATACATGGGGCACACTAAAAGTTTTGCACTTCTAGCTAATCGGAACTATTTGAATTTCGAATGTTATATTTTTTGAAACGTTGCAACCTACTTAGTAATAAAAAAAAACAATTGGCGGGAAATCATTTGTCAATTGTTTTTTATCACACATCAAAGTTCTACGTACGCAACGAAAATGGAATTGAGGCGAAAAGATTTTAGAGCGATGATTTTTTATGATTTTAAAAGTTCTCTCTCTCCGCAAGACTGTGCTGCTCGTCTTGAAAATGCTTTTGGGAGAGAAGCACCTTCTTTGAACACCGTGAGGCGATGATTTGCTGAATTTGAGAGAGGTCGAGTTTCTTTACATGAAGAATTTCGTGAAGGGCGGCCTTCAACTGCCGTCAACGTAAATAATGTGGCTACTGTTAAGCGGCTAATTGAAGAAAACCCGCGGATTACCTATGAGACAATTCGAGAACTATTGGGGATTGGTATGAGCCAAATTCAGAAAATTTTCACGAAGAATTGAAAGTTCGGAAACTTTGTTGTCGTTGGATCCCTCATGAACTGACAGCGGAGCAGAAGCGGGCTCGCGTGGAATGGTGCTCACAGATGCTACTGAAGTACGACCACGGACATTCTAATGCTGTTTATGACATTGTCACAGGAGACGAAACGTGGATTTATTGTTTTGAACCCGAAAAAAAAACAGCAATCTTGTGAATGGGTGTTTGAAAATGAGAACAGGCCAACAAAAGTGAGGCAGGCGAGAAACGTTGGTAAAAAAATTATCGCGTTTTTTTTCTCAGCTACGGGTCCCATCTGCACAATTCCACTTGAAGATCAAAAGAGTGTTAATGCCGAGTGGTATTCTACCATTTGTTTACCCAGGGTGTAAGAAAAAGTTCACGAAAGACGACCAAAAAGCCGGTTCTCCTACATCATGACAACGCTTCTTCACACACGGCCAACAAAACAAAGTCATTTTTAACTTCCGAAAAAGTACAACTCGTTACCCATCCTGCGCATAGCCCCGACCTAGCACCCTGTAATTTCTGTATTTTCCCCAAAATCAAAGATTTGATGAGAGGTTTCACTTTTACCGACTCCGAAGAGGCAGTGATAGCGTTCAATCAGCACGTAGAAAACATGCCTTCCGATCTGTGATCCTCCCGTTTTAAAAAATGGTTCGATCGCATGAAAAAATGTTTAAAATGTAAAGGAGAGTATTTTGAAAAGCAATAAACGTAATATTTTGGTTATAACATGTTGTTTTTTATGTTGTTGTTACGTAAAACTTATAGTGTGACCTACGTATACGTAGGACACACAGAAAGTTTTGCGAAAAAGTGTTCTATAGGTGAATATTTATTTATTAAATCTTTTCAAAGTACTCTCCATCAGCCTCTATACAAAGTTTCATGCGTCTGAATCAGTTTTCGAAACAGTTTTTCCAGACACCACATTTACAGCCTGCTCGAACGCTGACAGCGCATCTTCCGGCGACGAAATTGTATCCCTTTGCGCTAATTGTTTATTTTCGGGAATAAAGTCCTCAAGTATCAGGTATACCGGTGCTATATCAGGGCTGTAAGGAGGGTGACAGAGGAGTTTGACCGGCGTGTAGTCCAGGAAGTCCCTCGATTTGAGCGCGGTGTGCGCGGGCGCGTTGTCGTGGTGGCGCAGTAGCCCGTAGAGTCCTGTGTTTGGTCGGTTGTTGCTCACTACAAAGAAAACTTCTGCCAAACATTTGGTAGTATACCATTCGGCGTTGATGCTTCGTTGGTTCTGTAAAAGAATTGATAGCCAGTTGAATTGAAAAAGCTCGCGATCAAAATCTTTCGTGTGAAACTATCCTTCTCACGCGAAGTTGCAAATGTAGAATAACGTGAAGGCTTCCCGGTCCAATCTGTAGCATGTGCTGTATCTCCTGATATGTAACTCGGCTATTGTCTTGGATTAAATTTTTCACTGCTAGCACGTTTTCTTCCGTAACAGCCGTCGAAGGGCGACGACTTCTTTCTTTATCTCCCAAAGTTAGTCTACCGCGTCTAACTGGCCAGACTCTCATACATGACATTTTTTGGCAATACTTTCTGATTGGCCTGGTTCATACAAGATTTGCTCGTTTAAATATATAAGATGTATGTCTTCACGGTAAGTCCTTATACAATCACTTCTTTAACATAATAATAGCTCATTTCAGGTTCCGGGTTTTTAAGGCACTAACACCACTTTTTTATTTCTGATTACTGAGATACTACAATTTGATCGTAATAGGTAAACCATGACATTCCTTGATTACTACATCCTTCCACTTTGGCGTTGTATATCTGTTTCGTCTTTCTTCCTGCATTCTTTCCACATATCAGTACCAACGGAGCATGCCTCTTCTTATCTTATTACCAATACTATCTTTCAGATGAACTCTACGTATCTAATAATATCTAAATAATCGGCAGTTTTGTTAATATGGTTATGTTCTATTATAAGCCAGACAGAATGAAGAGCACTTGCTGACTCGCAGATAATAATAACGAAAACAGTGTAAAAAAGAATTATCTGAGTACTAGAACTTGACTCAAGAGCTCCCTATGATGTGACCAGTGGTTATTACGATAATTGTTCCGATAATCGTGATAGTAAACGGACTTATAGCAAAGAACCGCGACCGTTATTATCAGACTCCGTATTGGGGTAAGAACCATATACAAAAAGCGGTTCTCCTGGACACGCCTCACATTGCGCCTAGGTTCCTTTCTCGGAAGCACTGATCATCGATGTTTTAGGCCTTCGCGCTGCTAACTGTGGTTGCCCATGTTTTTGATTTTGAAATGAATTTTTAAATCCCGTAAAAATTTTGAGTGAAGTATGTAAGGACCGCATCTTATGACGCGCGGTTCTTTCTGCCTACCCCGCAAGGGGCCTGGCGTGAAGATATACATACATACAAAAAAATGTTTGCAGTCACTCTCAGGAACACAACGAACCCATATGGAGATGTTACTTGTTTCCGGTTTCATATAAAATTAAGGAACCTGCCCAAGTGGGCTGCTACGAAATATATATACTCTGCCCCTGTTTAGATACAAATGCACGTGGTATTAAGCCCCAGAAGACCATTTTATACGTTCCAAACAGGCAACGATTACGATTCCTCATGTTTTTTTTAATTGTTCACTGTTCGTATGTCAGATCTAACTTTGAATGGGTTGAACCGACTTTGACAAGACATTGACAGGTGATGATCTCGAATGAGTAGCCTAGATAACTGTCTGATAAGTATGAAGGGTTATCTAGCCTCTTCACGCGAAAAATATTCAGGGTTCCTTAGTAAAACTTAAAATACTCAAAACGCGGAAAAAACGCTTTGTTCACAGTGCTTGGCATCGAGTGTAAGCTAATTTTAATATTTTTCGCCAATTCTCCTTCATTCGCCTCTTCGATAGTGTGCACGGAAATTGCGTGGATACCTTAGCTTATTTTTAGTTTTATTATAACTGTTAATATAGTCTCACTTAGATAATTAGCGAATTTTGATTTGGACCCGTTCAGTAGACTTGGTGTAACCGTTCACGGATGGATGGATCATGCATTCTGAATTGCAACTTGTAAGTAATAGTTATGAAGAAAATAGACATTCGTTCATTTTATCAATACGCCGTATACTATAAGATCTTACACACATACGAATATAGTGTATTTACAATCGCTTACTACCCTGACATACGATGATTAATAATTATACATATATACAGGCAAATATATAATTTTTTTATGGTAAGGATTATAATTAAAGCATACACAGACTAAAAAATATTGTGGAAGTGCATGTCCTGCTAAGCATAAGAATGTAAGGATTCCGAAAAATTCGTAATCTGATATGTTGAGCTATAATATCCTTGAGTAATTTAAAACTTATGGAATCGCCGGTAAATAATTTTATATAAATAATTTTATAACACAGAATTTCATAACACAAGATACTTTTATATACCTATTAAATCTTTACTTACTTCTTTATTATTTTTTGTATATTAAACCTGAAATTTTCTCTTTTTCTATTTAAAATAAAACAATTTGCTTATATGAAACCGCACTTTATTATTCAAATTAGGGAAAAATCTATCTGGATATCTAAAAATATAGATATGTTGCAAAATTAATCGAGATTCGTGTATTAATTTTGCTCAAATCATCCACAACGGGTGACAGAGAGAGAGAGATCTTTTTAAAGTAGCTTTTAGAGTTTATTAACACATTTCCATCAATATTGTTGAAATTAAAAACATCGGGAGGCATACAAGCATACAATCCGCCTAATGTAAAGTAGTTACCGTAGGCTATAAACGCTTATAATACAGCGGAGCTCGCACGTTAGTACGTCCTGTTAACACTGCTAACTGAACTTGCTAGTAATTTCGCTCACTAGCTGGAACACAACACCGCTCTAGGGAGTTATTAAATGGGTGTGGTTTTCTGTGAGGTGGAGGATTACGTTTTTATTAGATATACTCATGAACAAACATGTTTTATACGCTTTATGTGCAACTGTTATAGTTTTAATTAATTCGCTAACTCAGACAAAACAAAATATTACTTTTCGTCTAAATTATCAACCATGTATCGGTCTCTACTTGGTTAAATTTATCAGTTTGTTAATAGTTGGCAACAAAAATAATACAGAATATATTTTTTTTAAGTTTATCAAAAAATAACACCATTTAGTTAATACGAGTACATTCAAAACATAAGTATTTATCTTAATTTTATATATTATACATAGGTTTACACTATATATTAGTGGTCAGATTATATTAAATTGTGCAATACATATTAGCTACAAATTAGAACTTTGAATAATTTGCCTAATGCACTCATTCGCCCGAATATTATACAATATAATACAAACCGCAAACGGCAGAGGATATTACAAAACTGTTACATATTTAATATAAAACTACAGACCAACCGCGTCGCAAAGATTTCAAACTCTTTACTTAGTTGCCATCGGAGTAGATATACTTCAGGAGTTATAGATAACATTAAAGACCAACTAAGAGACACGTTCAACTCGGAATGTATATAGTGCATTCGCTAATGTTAAACAATGAATAAGAATAGGAGTATTATTCGTGCTTATGTTAAAACAGTGCTCGCTAGAATGACCTATTTTATACATTGTTTTCTTGTATATACGTAATAAAATATAATTACATAATGTTGCCGTACGGAATCTTATATCCGCCATTCCGAATCGCATGGTTTTAGTTCTTCTTTTAGCTTAGCTACTACACTATATCACCCCATGTCATACTTATCTCATTGCTGACATGCCCTTCAATCGAAGAGGCTTAGTATAATCCACCACGGTGCTCCATTACCGGTTGACGGTGGTCAGGATTTTCAAGGATCCCTGACTACTGATTTGGCTGACTGACTTAGGTATAACAACGCCAACCAGGACCGAAAATTGATACCTTTCGTTAAAAGGGCGTTTAAAGCTAAGTGACGGCACTCGTTTTGTTTTTATTAATAATGTTGAATTTAAGACCAATTCCATAAAACGCTCAATACGGTCACAGAACCATATTTAAGTATTTTTTTAAACATATCTACCTATCTATAACTTCACGCCAAATCTCTTGCGGTGTAGGCAGAGAGAACCGAGCGCCACGTTAATCGATGCTTACACACCTCACTCGCTTCTTTAACATTCATTGCTCTTCTCATGCACGCTCGGCGGTTTAAAGCTCCTGATATCACCTGCTGTTAGAAAATGATCAATTTGGTCATAGTAGGTAAGTCTTGACCGTTTTTTTTTTTTTTTTTTTTTTTTTTTTTTTTTTTTTTTTTTTTTTTTTTGTGACGCGGGGAAAAATGCGTTACGCACACCACCGGTGCCTGGGTGGCCTCCGGTGGTAGTGTGGGACTCCCCGTCGGCTGTCCGATGGTATACCCACTAAACAACCCCGCGAAATGCCATCGGCCGCGTTGGTGTGGTGCCCCGGATCTGTCAGCAACAGGGCACCACTACGACTGGCCAGCCCCTCAAAAGGGGCCGGACTTCTTCTCTCTAGGGGCCATCCCGGCAAATTGGGACAGCCCCTCCGGCGGCGGGACCATTATGGGGCCAGGTTCCCATCCTGACCCCTAGTCCCTCAGGTTAGGGAGGCGGCAGTAGGTGCGCATAGCGCCTACGCCGCACTCCCGTCCGCCGTCTCCGGAGCGGGACAGCCTCCGGATCGTCCTCCCTGTCCCGCTCCGAGGCCTCCTTCTGGGACATGACCGTCTCACAGAAGGAGGCCATCGCCTGCCAGGCTCTGTCACTCCCGAGCATGGAGTGGACCACGCTCGGGAGCGAGAGGTCCGCGCTTCCCAGCGCGGACACCAGATCGCGGCGCTGCCGAGACCACTTGGGACACCGCTCCAGAGTGTGCTGAGCGGTGTCCTCGGCCGCGCCACAATCGTGGCAGCCCGGCGTCACCTCCCGCCTCGCGACCCGGTGCAGGTACTCACCGAAGCACCCATGTCCAGTGAGCACCTGCACCATGCGGAAAGTGAGGGGTTTGCGCCGGCGGCGCATCCACGCCTCCAGGACCGGGCGCAGCGCATCCGCAACGCGGACTCCGTACCGCGGCTGCGCCAGGTCCTCCCCCCACCTCCGCATCATCTCCACTTGCCCTCGCTGGCGATACCGCCCCACCTCCACCGACGTGGGGCGCTCGCCGAGACTCCTCCTATCAGCAACGAAGCCGTATAGTCGCGGCCGTCCAAGCTACCGTACGATACCCCCTTATCGCCCTCTGCGCTATGACCCGCTGCGCTCTGCGCAGCTGGGCCCTGTTGCGGCTGCAGAGGGCGTCCGCCCATATTGGGGCACCGTACGTGGCCATACTCCGGCAGATGCCGGAGTACAGCCGCCTGCACGCGGCGCTGGGCCCGCCCACATTGGGCAGGAGGCGACCCAGCGCCGCCGCAGCTCTGATGACCCTCGGCCCCAACCGCTCGAAGTGGGGGCCGAAGGTCCATCTCCCGTCCAGGGTGAGGCCCAGGTAGCTCATCTGGGCACTCACCCTTATCCTCTCTCCTCCTATTTGGAGGTGTGCTCCGGGGGGTGGGCCCCGTCTGCCGGTCCCGCGGAAGAGGAGGGCCTCGGTCTTGTCCAAACGGACCCGAAGCCCAAGCCTCTCTATACGGCTGACCACCAGTCCTACTCCGACTTCGGCCAGCCGCGCCGCCTCCACAAAGGTCTTACCCCGGGATGTGACAAGGGTGTCATCTGCATAGCAGATGACACTCATCCCGGGGAGGAGACGGCACCGCAGGACCCAGTCGTATGCGAGGTCCCACAGAATGGGGCCCAGAACGGACCCCTGCGGGACCCCGCACCCGACAGACCTCCTGACCATACGGCCCCTCGCATCCTCGAAGCACACCTCCCTGTCCTCCAAGTATGCCTTCAGCAGTCTCCCCAAGTACGGAGGCACCTCAAAGTATTTGAGGGCCTCCAGTATGGTACTGTGGGGGAGGCTGTTGAAGGCATTGGCGATGTCCAGCGACACCGCCACCACCACCTTAGGTAAGTCTTGACCGTCTTCGACCCCTATATCCTTCCACTATTGCGTTGTATATCTGCTTCGTCATTTTTTTATCCTGCATTCTTTCTACATGTCCGAACTAACGGAGCTTGCCTCTCCTTATTTTAACACCAAAGCTCTCTTTCAAACCAACTCTGTTTCTAACATCATCATAGTGAATACGTTGCAAGCGTTACGCCACAAATTTTGCGGAACGCTCGTATAATTAGTTATTAAAACATAGCTAATTATGCGAGTGCGAGTTGTTTCAATAACTTGTACAAGATATGTTACGAGTTATTGTAACATAATTTGTATTGAAAAAGGAAACCCCATTGTTATATAGAGTTTTTTTTCAATAATTGCCTTTGAGTACTGGCAATAATTTTATTTAAATGGTGAACCGGAACTTGAGAGTTACGTTATGACATTAAAGTACTTATGGTTAATTTTATGTAATTTATAAAAGAGAGATTTTTCCTCCTATTTCTAGCTCAATCTTATGGGAGATGTAGTGAAAAATAATGATTTGATTTTTAGTGCTAATCTTAACTGTTCACAACTTGAAACCACGTATGGGCATTCTCCTTTATTATCTACGTATCAGTAACCAACATCTTAATTATTGCTTATTGCGGCCACTTGTAGCAATAATACAAATTATGACTAATTGTATATATATAATAATAACAGAATATGTCTCATAAACATAAATGTGATTCTACACTGCTAGTATTAAGCGTTTTCAGGAACACCGTTCCTATATGAAATCTATATGTTTTTCTGTGCGTTTGTCTGTGTGTTTGTCTGTCGCTTTTTTTTAATATTCGAATTTTGACTTCAGATTCGGATTCAGCATAAAAGAGTAGAATAGGAATGTTCAGGAACACTATTCCTATCTCTTAAGGAACATGGTCAAAATGGTTAATAAATAAAAATAAAAATAAAATAATTGTTATATAATTGACGAGCCAGGTATTCCTCTAGCAATGCAAGCTTGCGCATTCTCAACTGGGTTTTTTTTGGAATTGGTCTTAAATTGAGTGTTTGATAATAATAAAATAAGGGTGTCACTTAGCTTTATACGCCCTCTTAAGTTCAATGCATAGCTTTATCTATTTATATATAAAATTAATATCGTAGTATCTATTTATGTGTCAATAGGTTAATACTTTATTCCATTAACCTCATTCATCGGTTGTTCTATCGAAGACCTTATACGGAGCGCTAACAAAGTGTTAGCAATTTACATATAACAATCTTGAATATAAATGTGATGAACCGTGACCTTCGGACTGGACGACCGGTTGTATGATAATGATAAGTTGTGTTTTCTGTTCAAATTTAAATATACGAATGCGAATCATTGACATAAAACGGCCAATCAACTATAGATGTTATAAATATGTCAATGTCATTATGACTTGTTGCTAAGATAGCGGTTTTAGTAGAGATGTAGCGATTAATGTATACCAGAGGAAGACCCACGCAGACGACTTTTGTACAAAGTCTTCCTCTGTATCACCTATTTCTACCGCCAATATTTATATAGCTATATGTCTTCCGGTTTGAAGGTTGAGATAGGGCAGAGTAATTACTGGGTACTGTAACGAAACATCCTTAGGTCACAAGATTGGCAGCGCGCAAATAACATCTCCGTGGTGTTGCAAGCGTCAATAGGCGACGGTGACCGCTTACTTAGTTTCTTAAAATTAAAAATGAATGTAACCATAGTACACATTAAAGTGCGAGCGACCCTCGCGTAATCTCCTTTTTTCTCGACCAAGACAAGGATTTTTGAAAATTCTGGCTTCGAAAAATCTCGAACAGATACTATAGTGTCTATTCGTACCTGAAGTGGCTGAAACATACAAAGAGGTGTAGTGCCGAAGAAGCGTAAGGTATAGGACGTTCGCCCAATTTAATTCAAATACTAGCAATCAAAGTTATATATAAGCGGTAAACAGACGACACAAGAAATTGAAGAAGAGAACCATCGAGCAATATGTGAATTGTCGTGCCGTGTTTTTAATTTTACGAATTGGCATTAGTACGAGTACCTATCAGCTTATTTCATCTGATAAAAACCTCATAATATTTACTTACTTTAGTTTCTAATATTAGCAACTTTCTATGTAATAATATTAGTAATTAATTGACAGACATTAGTAATATTTTAAATAATTATTAATAATGTTGAAAACAAGATGTTCAGTGGCGAAGTGTGTCCCCAATATTTATAATCCGCAGGAATATAAGTTGTAACCCTTCGTCTCAACTAAGACTGGGATAGACTTACCTTCTAAAAGATCATTCCAACTTAAGGTAAGTAGGGGTCCCGGTAAGGCGCGAGCCACAGACAGCGATGTGCTGAAAATGTTCATAAGCTACAGAAGTCCCACATTAGTAGTTCGTTTCATTAGGTGTCCCGTTTATTTGTTATCCAGCCGGCGTAGTATTACAAATGGTCATTCTTGAACACAGACAGTAATTATATTTACAAAGGATCCCATAATAATAATCCCATGGTCCCATAACTAATACAGATTAGTTTCTCGTTGAGGCAGTCGACTTAGTGTCGTACATCACGAATAAAATTCATCAAAATTCGGTATTGGAAAATCATCGCGCGATTTGAGGAAACCTGTTCGATTTAGAAGTTAATTAAATGTTTCTTGACTTTCTGCCGATACTTTCTTTCGCTATTCTCCATTTTTACAAGCTTTTATTTAGGTTCACCTGCCCCAATAATCTGTCAATGGGTAATGAAATAGTGTACGTTAAATTTGACCTGTATCCGATTGAGCTGAAATTTTGGTTACGTTCCGATGACAATGCATTTTTACTGTAAACATGACCTGAACGGATATCCAGGATCAACCAGGATTAGCTGTAAATAAAGGAAATCTTCATTAACAGCACAGACACGAAATGTTCCAGACACATTCAATTGTAATAATCCGTGTAATTGTACGCGTCACCATGAGATGGCTACTGCACGGAAAGTTGGCTACTAGCGAGACGAGACATGGCTACTATGCGCAGGGCTGGATTTCTAGTAACGAACAAACTGTTCAACGATCAACAGAACAGCCACAATATATTGTGTATGAATTTAATAATAAAAGTCAGTTTTGATGTATGGCATAACGGACAGTGCGTCTTAGTCAGTTTCTTACTATGACTTGTGTAATTTAACTAGATTGGTGTTATAAGAACAGGTTTCTGTCTTGGAGAAGGAATACTCCAAGAACAAATCTGGAAGTGTGTTTCGATAGTTATAAGTGGCATGCACCTATAAACACCTTAGTTAGGCCGAAGACATGCCTCGTGAATGTACCACCTCAGGGCACCGGGGCGAAGCCTGTTGTATATTGCGCTATTTTCACCCTTCTAGACGAAACTCTGGGAGTGTCGATAGATATTTCTAAAGTATTCACCTTATGGCGCTCGGTTCTCTCTGCATACCCTGCAAGGCGCCTGGCGTGAAGATATACATAAATATTAGCTGAACAACATGAAAAAACTGAAACACCAACACAAAGGAATACAAAATTAGAGAAAACGAAGTTAAAACGGCAAGAAAAACTTGCTACCGAAATCGATAGCGCTACAAAATGTTAAAAACCACATTAGATCCAAATCTGTTCAATTTTCAGCAAAGTACAGTCTGTACCGGTGATAGAAGATTGTTGCCAATTGTATTACGCTGAACTTGCACTGCACACGATATATAAAATAGTACTATCGACTATGCCGTTGTCTATTTAGGCTCAAAGCTTTTCGCTGCTGGCTAAGCATACGTGGCCTTAAGTAGAGTCAAGTCCTGATGAGGTATCCTTCTTGAAGAACTAAGCCAAATAAACATATCCAGCGAAAATTAAAAAATAAAATAAAAAATTGATAGTAGAAAACGTTTTAAACACAAGTATTTATTTGAAAGTTCTAAAGAGATAAAAATGAGATTTAAGTTAAATCAAATTCAACATTCTTTTACATTATACAATATTATATGATATAAAAGCTTGTCGCGAGATTTTCCTGTAAATTTATATTCACTCAATTTATTATAGTTCCTAATATAACACGTGTGTTAAGGGGAATAAGTGGCAACCCACCGGGGTACGGAGCCAGACCCAAGCTACTGGTGGTCAGGGCTCCAGAGTGTGGAACCAACTCACAATGCAGGCCGTGTCCAGAAGATCCGCCTTCTGAATTTGGTTCTTGACCCAACCGTTGTAACACATTAATTAAAACTTTTTTTATTGTCTTTGTACATAGCGATCCTTCATTTGGAATGTCTGTCAAAATTTGTCAGAAAAATTTATATGTGAAAATATTTAAAATAAAAAAAATGAAAATCTGTAGTAGACCAACGAGGAGGAAACAAGAGTCAGAAGACGCTCGCCTTCTACTGCGTCCGCTGCGGTAATGGATCGCATGGCGATCTCCACCGACTCAGACTTCAACAGACCTATTGCGATCGTGAGCGCTTCACGGTCCTGCTTGCTGACTGAGGTTCGCTGGGCGAACTACACTACTACAGCCTACATCCTGCCTACATCTCCGTCCGGACCTCCCGACATGACCGCGCCTCCTTGTGTACTCTTCTGAACTTTGGTTAGACCCAACCACGCGAGTCTATAAAGCCAGACCTAAACCTAGACCGAACTTTAGAACCAGTCTTTTTTATGTCTTATTTATAAATATTAAATTGTTAATTGTCAGACCTTCACAACCCAGGGCATAACCAGACCATTGCATAGGTAAGTTAACACGTCTTCTATACAGATAAATAAAATTGGAATGTCCGTTTGTAATATTAAAATAACCGCTTTTTATTAAATGCATATGGATGTATACACGGTACATATACCAAAATATTTTTTTTATAATTTTTGTCTGTCTGTCTGGCTGTCTGTATGTTCCGACTGATCTTTGAAACGGCTGGACCGATTTTGACTGGACTTTCACTGGCAGATAGCTGATGTAATAAAGAGTAACTTAGGCTACTTTTATTTTAGAAATTTTATTTAATTTTATTAATATAAATAAATAATAAAAAAATAACTATTCCGCGCGGACGAAGTCGCGAGCACAGCTAGTTTTGGAATGTAATTTCTTGGACGTGAAGGTTTCCTCATGACTTTTTTTTGTATACTACATCGGGATCGGGCGTCTTCTATGCCACAAGCATACGGCTCACCTGATGTAAAGCTTACTGGTGACCTCACTCACACGCTGGAACACAACAACCCTCTAGGGAGTTGTTATTTGGTTGCGGTTTTCTGTAAGGTGGAGGTACTTCCCCAGACGGGCTGCTTTGACAAGTTCATGTACACAAATGTTTGCCTTGTGTGGGAATCGAATCCACGAGCAATAGTGTCATAGTCGCGTCATTAACGACTGAGCCACCGAGCTCGTCTCCATTCACCTCCTTGATCGCCGAACAAGTGATAATTACAAATATGTACATAAATCCCAAACACGAATTTAATAGGCCATGCCCTCGCCAGGATTCGTACGAGTATATTCATACATTCAGTATAGTAGGTAAAATTTAAGAAAATGTTATTACAATATTTGGTATTGGAGAAAAAGTAATTATTTTTGTGGGAAAATCATAACATTTGCATTCTTTTTCTCCAATAAAAAAATTAAAGTTAAGTAATCTTGGGTTTCCTTAAAGTTTAGTTTTCTGAAATCTAAAATATTTTCTTCCTTTATTATAAACTAGCTGACCCGGCGAACTTCGAACCGCCTCAGGATCAATAAATGGTGTGTTAACTTATTAGATGGTATCAATTCTTTTAATACTTATTATCCTATTCCGGACGAAGACAAATCCAAAAACACAAAAATCATAAAAATCGGTCCAGCCGTTCTTGAGTTATAAATGGTGTAACTAACACGACTTTGTTTTATATATATATATATATATATATATATATATATATATATATATATATATATATATATATATATATAGATAATGGACCAATGTTACGAGTATTATAAAATATAGTCGGACATGAAAAGCCGATATTGATAACTCATTGGCTGACGCTGATAATGCGATTGATGGCACAAGAAAGGCGTATAGTTTACCATACCCAATTTATTTATTCAGTGATAGAGTAGTTAGGGGCGCTATGCACATTAAGGGCGCCCAGACGCCGGGCGCCCGGATACGTGTCGGATTTCGGCTTAGAACATTGGTTGGGCTAAATATTTGAAATCTGCGTGTCACAGCGTTTTCTCTGTTTTGTAAAATCGATTTTCATTTTTCAAGAACGATATTTATGATAGTTAATTTTAAAGCAAAACCTTATCTTAACATAAAATTTGATCCAAATCTTTAGACCAGTTTTCGAGATACATGAAATATATTTATGTATATACAAGAATTGCTTGTTTAAAGAAATAGATTTTCTACTATAGTCAAGTGAGATATCATTAAGTATTCATTGTATAATAATATATACATATAGTACGTATTGCTCGCCCATTACCGCCCCGGCAGCTAAAACAGTGACTCCTTAGGAGCTTACAACCCAATTCTACTCCCTCGCAGGAATACAATTAACCTGCCAGGGAGTTGTTGCTTGGTAGCGGTTTGCTGTAAAGTGGAGGTACGTACTCAGTCGGGTTGCTTTGATGCACCCTATCTCTTTTCAAAAACTCCGACAAAGAAAATCGGATATATTTATGCACATAGATGTTGGTATTTATTCATGCACACTCCCACGAGTCTTAGTGTTAAAGTGGCATTACTAATCTTCTCCGCCGCCACCGGGTCATTTGTAAATTTATTTATTGTTTTCATGCGAACTGTGAACGGAGTTGCTCATTGCTCCTAATTTAAAAGAGCACAAGAAACCCTAACACAAGCATTGGTATTTACGGCTAACATGCCTATACGCTAATTCATATACCACTCTATAATATTTGCAGTGTGGATAATCGATTACTCGAGATTATCGAGTATCGATTGATAATGATTCCTCACTCACTACAGATGAGTGAGGTTACCAGTAATCATCAGCAACCAGTAAGATGTAAGTAAGGAGTTGCTGTGTTAGTAGCTAAGCATGGCGCGAGCGACACTTAATGTATTACATGCGTTCATAGATTACGGTAACCACATAATATTAGGCGGGCCGTATACTTGTATACTTCTCGACGTTATATGACAATGGCTGCGGAATTTGTGTATCGTTAAAGGTCTCAAAGAACAATACAAGAAATCTCAACGCGGAGTTTCTAATTATTAAAGCAATGCATTTCCTTGCGGATTTAAATTCCATATCTTACATTATTTAGGATTATAACCCTCAATAGAACTGAAAAATACTCAGAATTTTCGTGTACTTTACTAGAAAAAAAGACATTTTTGTTGTTACTTTATATTGACAATATTTTCCAATATATGAGCTGCATCACTGACGCAAGAAATTGGGAGCTTCCATAGAAATGGGTACCTTTCGTAGTTTACGTAGTAGTAGTTTTATGTATTATATTTTAGAACCTCTAACACATGAGCACACTGACAACGATGCGGAGATAATGATATGATGCGAGAGTCGGGAGGCACACAGGCACACGACCCACATCTTGTCCCCTGCTGCTAACACAACAACTCCTTACGAGTTTACTGGTATCCGCGCTCACTCATATCAACACAACAACCCTCCACTTCAGGCAGTTATTAATTGATTGCGGTTTTCTGTGAGCTGGATGTACTTCCCCGTTGGAATCTAATCTGAAAGCCTTAGGGTCAAAGTAGCCATTCCTACTGGTCTAGTCTATATATGAAGGTAACAAGAATCATAGTCACAATTACAGAAAAACCAAATAAACATTTCCGCTCCAAACAAACACGATTAAACTGCTCTAAACTGGGTCAGATGCCATGTGGTGTATTCTTTTTTCAATATCGCCACGCTCCGCCGCTTCGCTTAGTCGCGTACTATCGTAATGACCTTGGCCGTATAGGTCACATAATAGTTCTGTTGCAATGTAGCATTGAACAATTGTAAATAAAACTTATAATATAGTAAAGCATTTAATTGAATTATTACGAATTAATATATTTTTTAAATAAGCGTAAAAATAAGCGTATGGTACATCAGATGATAAGCAGTTGCTATGCTATGGATATCTCGCCGCTAAATTTATTCTACAACCTCAAGGTATTCGGAAGAAACCCTCTGCAACCGCACAGTCGATCATTGTGGTTCTAGTGTGAGATGATAATTTTCTGTATCCACTGATGTTTCTCAATATATTTATAAAAAAATATAAATTATGTCTGAAAAAAAAATCGTTTAAAAAAATTCGGTGAAAATCCAAACAGCAGAAATAAGTTTCGTATGCTGCTACATCATCGGCTTGCTAGGTCTTTTATTGTAAATTGCATTCGGTTTTATAATAAATTGTCTGATAATGTCTATCGTTTTTCAAAAATATCTTGTAAAGGCACATCAAGGAAATACATTGTAAATAGCATCGATTTAGATTTGATGAATCTTAATGAAAAATATACTAAAATACAGCGACGTATCAAAAGGTAGACACGTTATACATCAAAATTATTGTATTTTAAAATGGCGCAAGTAGTATCTACGTACAGTTATTTATTATGACACATTGCTCTAACAAAGAGACAAATGATAATATATACCTGTCGTTCGAAAGCGATGAATATACATATATCTTAAGACATTTATGCCTTGTGGCGAAGTACGTATAGGCGCGACGCGAGAGCGTGGCCAACTGAATGCGAGTTGGGCAATTACCTCACTTTCGCATTGCTATTCTAGAGCGTGTAAGACGTATCTATAAGTATAAAAACATCTTACCAAAAACATCTATCTGTTCCTTACGCAAAGTTCTTCACGTTACCATAAGTTACTTACGTTTGTCAGTATTTGAGCACCACATAACTTGATCCTTATACTTATACGTCACTCACTTCACTAACATTCATAGCCCTTTTATAACACGCTCGCCTGACGTCACCTTTAAAAACCATATAGGTTTTAGTAGTATTCAATACAAATTTACAGTTAGAATATCTTCAATTTACTTATGAGCCTTACTTATTACTTAAATAGTAACGTTACTTAGGATATGGTTTCGGCATTGAAAATATTGCTTTTTGCAGTAAGATCGTTTTGTTCCAAATACATTGTTAAATTGTGAACATGCTTCATTAAACATGATTTATGTATGATAGTGTATCACCTACATATGATTTAAAGAACACAATCACAGCATACAACGCATAAACTTTTTCAGGAACACCGTTCCTATATGAAATCTATATGTTTGGCTATGCGTTTGTCTGTTTGTGCGTTTTTTCGAATATTCGAATTTTGACTTCAGCTTCGGATTCAGCATAAAAAAGTAGAATAGGAATGGAACACCGTTCCTATCTCTTAAGGAACATGACCAAATGGCCGACAAATTTAAATAAAAAAAATTGAATTGTTATATAAATTGACGAGCCAGGTGTTCCTCTGGCAATGCAAGCTTGCGTATTCTCAACTGGTTATATTTAACTTATTATTTCGTTCTATGGCACTAATGCGAAAATTAATTTGGTCTCCAATAACCACGTGTCAGATTTATACCCAAGATTGAATATACAACTGAATTGAATACAACAAGCTGCAAAGAATACTTTAAGAAATTTAACATGTTATGTTAATTTTAACAACGATCTGTATTATTATTTTTTCTTTTTTGTAGTGTTCTTACCAATAACAACGCTTTTATTATTTTAACTCAGCGCGTGTTTATGTAGGACCCGAGCTTAGTAAGTGGTCAGGTTTAGAATATGGCTCTGCTTTAAAATTACCTTGTGAGTGACCTATATTATAAATGTGTGTTAATTTGTAAGGAAATACCCGCATTTTTTCCAATATTCCGTAAAAATACCCACTGCGATAAAATATAAATAATGGTTGACGAAATCTACTATGAAATTTCACAGTACAAATGCTAATATTATACAACAAACTACTATCGGTACTAAAACCCGTAAATAAATGTGACTATAATTTTGACGACTTATTCGACGACAAATACATCGGTATGCCTGCCTGTTTAAATTGTTGAGCAGACGCTTATGTGAATTATACGTATCTATACCATCAGCGATTATTCATAAGAATAAGTATTTATTACGATAATAATTGCAATATATGATAAAGTCACTTTCAAGTCAGGCACAACAGTAAGCGCTATAAACACACATTGTAACGAAGTTACTCAAAGCTATCAATATAATCTAAGTAATAATAGTTACTGTGGTGTACGCCCCAGATGGCATCTTATCTCTTGAGATGCATTTGAGATAAAATTAGATAAAATTGATTGATTAACGTAAAGTTCGAGAACACTAGTACAGTTGTCGCAATATTGTTAGTAAATTTGATGTTTACTCCGATGTCTAGATAGAACATACAAATATCATGATAATTGACATTAAACTATTTTTAACGGAAGTATCGCGTGTTTTATTTATTTTGTTGAAACCTGACGTTTCGAACGCTTTGCAGCGTCCGTGGTCGCAGGACAGACTAAGGTTGTATTTGTCTTACATTAGTTATTCAATTATTACATCTACCGACATGGATGGATTAATTGTATATGTTTCGATTCACACAAAAATCGCTCACAGTGTCCGAACATTTTTTAGTAGATCTTTGGATTTGTGACTTGATTATTTTTAGGACTGGATCCCAAGCAGGTGGTACTTGCCAACCATCTTCTCATTGAAATTGGGGTGTTTTCTTATTTCAATAGCCTCGCGCGATATTTCCATTAAAAATAGTTTAATTTCAATGTGTAACAATCGCGAAAACCTAAGACAATACTATCATGATAAATCTTCGGCGATATTTATATTAGTATACGGTTTTATAAAATAAAAAAATACTTAAAAGTTTTCGAGAAACATATGCACTGTAGCGCTCCCTGGCGAACTTTTAACACTAAAACTTAGCTAATAACATGCTCAGGAATAAGACTTTTACGAACCAGAGAACCATTTCAAAGTCGCCCTGGCTATTTTCGAGAAAAATGTAACAAACACACACGCAAATATCTCTTACCCCAAACGCATATACCGTCTACGGGATAATAAAGGCAATAAAATTTACCTAACTTTTTTGTGCAGAGATCGAAAGCGCGAGTAATCCTCACATAAATTGGCAGATTGTGTTAGTGATAAGTCAAATGTCAGTTTAGTATGCCAGGAATTCGAGTTTTTGACAAGCTCGGTGGCTCAGTCGTGAATGACGCGACTCTGACACCAACGCTCGTGGGTTCGATTCCCACACAAGGTAAACATTTGTGTGCATGAACATGTCTGCTTGTCTTGGTCTGGATGTTTTAAGAGAGGTAGAGCGCATCAAAGCAGCCCGTCAGCTCGGGAAATACCTCCACCTCACAGAAAACCGCAGCCAAATAACAACTTCCTAAAGGGTTGTTGTGTTCCTGCGTGTGAGTAAGGTCACCAGTAAGGTCCCAAGGAGTTGCTGTGTAAGCAGCAGAGGAGGCATCGCGCGAGTGATAATTAATATATCGCAAGCGTTAATAGGCTACGGTACCCGCTTTACATCAGGTGGGCCGTAAGCTTGTATGACTCCCGACGTAGTATAAAAAAAAACGAGCATGGATTCAATTATGGCTACACTCTCACAGCACTGTGCGGTTCAGTATAAAACTATTAACTATACGAAGTCAATTTTATTGCGTAAGCGGTACAAAAAAAAAAGACAATTGTTTGTTATACGCATCGCCCTCATTCCTTTAGTAAACGGAAGACCTTAATAGTTATACAGCCATGGTCAAACGCATTAAGGTTCTCTGCCGCATAATTACGAAATATTCCCATAGTACGCTAATCTACTATGATGTCATGAGACGTAGATGCCTATTATCCGTTTAATTGTAAGAACATAACTAAATTCAGAGGCGGTATTTGTTTAGGTATTAGTAATAAATAGCTTTTATCTAAAATAGCGTCATGTTAATTTGCTGAACAATGTATCCAATCAATTTTTATCATCATACTAATATGTATGACCATACATATTTCTACCAGATGTATTGAAAAAATATTCTAGTGACTCGTTTCCGAGATACGTCATTGCGAAACGAAAATATAGACATGGTCATACCAATAAACCTAACACTAATTACTAATTATTTCCCACTCCAATACAATTTTGAAACTTGAATTAAGAACATATTTTTACCGATTAGTGACTGACTGAGTAAACTTTTTTTTTACAACGTCGGGAGGCATACTCGTACCGGTTACTGTAGCCTATAAACGCTTGCGATACATTAAGTATCACTGGATCGATGCCACCTCTGCTGCTAACACAGCAACTCCTAAGGAGCTTACCGGAGACCTCACTCACATGCAAGAACATCACAATCGTATAAAGAATTGTTATTTGGCTGCGGTTTTCTGTGAGATAGAGAAATTAATTAAATTTACTAGAACTAAAAATAAAATCGTCAATATTGCACACTCAACGACAATTTTACCTTTAATTTTTATTCCTTCAAATATTCTGAAATCTACTACATCGCTTAATGTCGCTAGAGTAGTCTGAGGACATAACTATGTTTTTTTTTTGAAGATTTTTTAGTAAACGGTTTTATTTAATGAACTACCTTCTACAGTGAAAAAGAACGTGCTGTAACTATACATTAAACATATATTTAAGAACAGAAATGTGATTGTGAATACTTTTATCAATTGTTTAACTTCTTTATAGTTACAGATTACTAACGTGTATATTCCTGCCTCCTATTTATTAAGCACACCTTTTGTAGCGTTATTCCGTATTCAATGAAGCTTATTTTTGTAAAGTGATTACGAGTCGCTATGTAGAATGTGTCTCTACACTATTTTGCACGCTTTATAAAACAGCGGGCGTCGCGGCCTTCTTTAGGCTAACACTCAGTTGAGACAGAGGGCAGCGAAGCGGACATGTGTTTCATACATTAGGCAAACCGCTTTACTCCGCTCGATACGTCAAATGTATGAAAATACATCGTCACTCCGCTCCTCTCCACCTCAATGGAGTGCCAGCATTAATGTGCATAAGCTGATGCCAATGGATCCGCTAGCGGTGTGTTCGGCTCTTCTTATACACCACAGGAACCCTAAATATATAAAAACCCCTGTAGCAGTCAGGGATAATAAAGCTTTATATCAGTGAAAGTATTTTCAGAACCACAATTCCACAATATATCTCTCCTTGAAATGAAATTATGCGCTATGAAATTAAATACCGCTAAGAAAACCCCATTTGCTGTGATTCTTCAATTTCAGTATACACTTCTTACCATCGCCAATAGCATTAGCATTATCGGTGTCGACATCTCCAGCCATGTTCAATACCAAAGTCCAGGTGACTTCGGTTAGTCAGACCGGTGTCCAAGAAACTGGGTGTGCTCTACAGAACAAAGCAGCACTTCACTGCGAGGTAAAGACTTATATTGTGTAAGTCTCAAGTTAGACCTCACATGGAATACTATAGTTATATTTGAGCGGGTGCACCTGGTAACCAGCTAGGACCATAAGATTCGATTCAGAGATGACCTGATGAGTTGATGATCAGAGATGATGAGAATTGTTACTCACGGTAAAGAGCCTTTAAATTTAAGGTGGGATATTGTTTCCGTTTTTGTGTTCTATGTATCTTTTTTTCATACAACTAAATTGGCAAACAAGCTTGCGGCCTGCATTAGATGGTAGGTGGTCACCGTAGCCTATTGACGCTCGCAACACCGGTGATGTTACTCGCGCGCTGCCAATCTTGTGACCTAAGCTTGTTTCATCACAGTACCTAGTAATTTCACTGCCATATCTCACCCTTCAAACCGGAACACAGCTATATAAATATAGCTGCTTGCCATTATAGCCATATTAATGGTGTCAAAAAAATAATGACTGTAAACACCTCTGAATTACATATTTTTTTCAGTTATTTTAATTTAAAAACCAAATTACTAAATGAATTTTGATAAAACTTGTGTGAAACTAATATGAAGCTTGGACTTTTCGATTAAAAAAAAACTTTTTCAAATCGGTTTATAAATGACGGAGTTCTGTTGTAACAAAAATAAAAAACATTCAACCGATTTGATAACTTCCTCCCCTTTTTCGGTTAGTCGGTCGGTTAAAATATTACCCTAAAACAGAGATTCTCAAACCTATTACGTATACCGTCCTTTTTGAAAATCAATTATTATTCAGCGCTCCCATTTTTTTACATTCCTAAAACTTGAAAACCGCAATGACATTCTTTACCTTAATTGTAGTGTGCAATATTAGTCTGTTCTGGAGTTTTACATACATTCTAAACGAAACATTTTTACCAGTGAGAGCAATTAAAACGCAACTTTATAATATTAAGAATATCTTTTATTCACATTAAAAGAAACAATATAGATAAATAATCAATTTTAATTTTAAAACTAATCTAATGAGAAGTGTGAATCTGATATTTTTTTACAAGTTTGTTGATATCAGGATCGATTTTACTCAAAAACAGTCATAAGTCGCCGCGTTCGGTAACATGCAAACAATTTCTCTTTTTAGCAAGCAGCGTTGCCACAGCGCTGAATCCACGTTAACACAAATATGACGATGGAAATGCTATCAAAAGTCATTGAACGTTCGACTACGATCCATGGTACAATTACGGGATTAGCTTTGGTAGCCAAAATGCTTGGTAGCCATTTTGAATTTTATCTTTATTTCCTCGTTCGTTGTCTGTTCTACAAGTTCTTTTTCCAGCTGGGGTGAAATTGCTGTGTTGACATTTGAAAAAGGATCCAACACCCAGTCTGGTATTTCCAATTTCAAAATGTCCTGGAAGCTTTCTATGAAATTACTGCGGAGGTTTTCCAAATGTTCCAAAAACAAGTCGTCGTTGTTGCAGGATACTGATAAATTGGGAAAATTGTGGAACTCACGTCTGCCAATATTCTTCTTGTGTAAGAGCAGCTTGGCCACGAAAGCAGCAACGACATTTTTTTGTTTCTCTTAAGTTCAAGTCATCTCCTTGAAGTTGGTGATTCATATCATTAAGCAATTTATAAAGGTATGTCAGGTACGCGACATGATTATTTGATGTGATGAGGTTGTCGCTCAATTCTATGTCTTTGTTTTCCAAGAACTCTACGACAGAGTCAAACAGATTGTAAAATCGAGTCAGTCAATTTCCTTTTCATAGCCAATGCACTTCTCTGTGAAATATCAATCGATTGAAATCTTCATCATTAGCAACACAAAGCTGGTTAAATATTATATTGTGAGTTGTTCCGGATTTTATTGAATGCTTTGATGACATAGTGCAGTGATTAAAACAGTCTTTCACTTAAATTTCTAACAACAAAATGTTGTAGTTGTGTTTTCTACACCCTGTCATTGCCGCAGCGCCATCTGTAACAGCTGATATAATATTCTTCAAGGGAATTCCTTTGTCATCACAAAACTTTTCCAATGTATTAAATAAGGTTTCTCCTTTTGTATCTGTCTCAAAATTTTTAACAAGTAATAGCTCGTGATATATTTTTTCATCTTTAATAAACCTCACGAAAGACAGCAACAATGCTTGGCAAAGTGAACTGAACCAACTGAATTCAAAAATTGACTAGTCTTCAGATAATTACGCAATGACTCTTCAATCGTCACAGAACTATTGCTCAAAGGAATTTTTCGGATAATATCTGCCGCTGGTTTATGGAGCACGGTAGCTATAACTTCTTTTATTGTCGGCAAAATTA
Source organism: Pyralis farinalis (assembly GCA_947507595.1). Lineage (NCBI taxonomy): Eukaryota > Metazoa > Arthropoda > Insecta > Lepidoptera > Pyralidae > Pyralis > Pyralis farinalis. The sequence continues at coordinate 14,187,435 of OX382269.1, read as the reverse complement.
ACATTTCTCTTTTACCAGTTTGAGTTTGAGCAATTAACAATTAATTAAGATATATTGTATGAAGCTCGAAGTCCGTCACCGTCTTGCGAAGCAGCCACCGAAAACAATTTTGATACACTTTGATGCTTCTTCTCCAGCTCTTGAAAATAGGCTTCATTTTTGTCCTTCTTATTTAGATGCATTTTATTCAAATGATCTTGAAGTCTTGAAGGCATCATCGCTACGTTTGAAAATGTTTTTGCACAAAGAAGGCACAAAGGCAAAGATTGATTTGTGGAATTTTCTATGAATCCATATTTAATATATTCTGCACTGTATTGCCGTCTCTTCTTGTTTGCTTCCGATATGGTTTTATATACAAATATATAAGTAAAGTGTTTAACTTAAGTACTTGTTTAACGTTTGCGCGCGAAACCACTAATGAAAATATAAGAAATACTACGAGCTTTTATATAGAATTGAAATACAGAACGGACCGACAGGAATAAAACAAACATGCACAAACTCGTTTATTTCTTTCGACGCTCAATCGTACTAAGCAAGTTAGAGCAAGTATCGTTGAACCAGCCAATTGCTACAGGATTGCACAAATCGCGTTATTTAACAAAAACTTGTTACAAATTGATTGCGTACGGGTTATCCTACGGTAGCTGTGTTATTTTTAGTTTTTATGGAATCATACAGAGCAGAAATATAAACTAAATAATCGATATTGTGTAGTAGGTAGGTTTTAATTTCAGTGAATTATAAAATATAAAGTAAACACTACAACACAAGTGACCCTTACCACCCCCCTCTAGGCCTTCAACACCCAAAAGTAGGCGTTATCCCCCACTTTGAGAAAGACTGTTCTAAAACATAGTATGTTTCATAATAAGATTTTCGTGTTCAATAAAATTATGCATTCTGTACTTTCAAATAGTAAATAAAGTGCGAATAATTGTACTATATTGAAAAATTAAATGCATATCTGATGTTAAAGAGAACTTTTTTAATGTTTTTATAATTAATTTGTATACTACTACTATATATTATAAAATAAATGTAATAATGTCCGTTAGCGAGAGCGTTATCGAGAGGCGAGAATCTGGAGACCTGTAATATAGGCTCTCAAAGTTTACTTAAAACACCAGCTTCTCAGACTACAGCTATTTCTAATATTAATGTACTTAGTATATAAGATTTAGATACTAGGAAAAAGTATATATATTATTATGTGTGAGAAGAAATAAAATAAATATTTATTATTATTATTATATACACGACGAACTCATCTGTTAGACATAAGTACTTGATTAAATTACGGTAGTTAATTTATATCTTTCTTTATTTTCCCTTTTTCAAGTTCTTTAAGATTCGTTTCCTTGATGAGAGGACCATGCTTCCATCCATCTGGGTATCCGTGCTTCCTGACATCATCCCACCACTGCTGTTTGTCATCCAGCAATATGCAATACGCTACGTTGGTACCCACCAACACTGCGAAACATACCCAGAATACTCCTCTCCATTCTACCAACAAAGACTGTAAATAATTTAAATAATTTAAAAAGTAAAGTAGTAGTAAATTATATTTTAAAACAATACCTATAGATATATACATTTTTAAGAAAAATCTCACAATTTTATACTAAATAAGGTAATTTATACTTCAGTATGAACTTGTATAAATATATAGATCCTTGACTGTAAAGTTGAGGAAGCTATCTATCTATAAATTCACGCCAAATCCCTTGCGGGGTAGCCAGAGAGAACCGAACGCCACGTGACTCGATCCTTACATATCTCACATGAGGCTGAGGAAAATTGTCCTCTGGGCTTGAGGAGAGTGATCGATAGCTATCTCAGCGATAGGACGGTCAGAGTTAGGTACGCCGGGGGGGAAACCTTGCGGTCCACCACCAAAGGGTGTGTCCAAGGGTCCATAGGAGGACCGATTTTGTGGAACCTCCTATTGGATCCTCTTCTGCAGCAACTCGACCTTGCGGGGGTGCACTGTCAGGCCTTCGCCGATGACGTCGTGCTGATGTTCGACGGCAACACTGCGCTGGATATAGAGAGACAGGCCAATGCCGCTCTCGAGCATGTGAGGGCGTGGGGTGTCAAAAACCGGTTGAAGTTTGCGCCGCATAAGACCAGCGCTATGCTGGTCACGCGCAAACTTAGGTATGACACTCCGCGGCTTACCATGGGCGGGATAGACATTGGCATGTCTCGGCAGATCAAACTACTGGGGTTGACGATTGACGCGGGTCTGACGTTCAACGCGCACGTGGCTACTGTCTGTAAAAGGGCAGTGGCCATATACGGGCGCCTTGCGCGTACGGCCCGCGTCAGTTGGGGTCTCAACCCTGAAGTAGTGAAGATCATATATTCAGCCGTAGTGGAACCTACGATATTGTACGCTGCCGCCGCATGGGCTCCAGCGGTCAATAAGCTGGGCATCCAGAAACAGCTCAACAGCGTACAGCGGGGCTTCGCTCAGAAGATCTGTAGAGCCTACCGCACGGTCTCCCTGAACTCCGCACTGCTGCTGGCCGGGGTGCTGCCTCTTGACCTCAGAGTGCGCGAAGTCGCCTCTTTATATGAGGCCAAGAGGGGGCTACCCCATCCGCTGCTCGGGGACAGGGAGATCGAGCGGATGGCCTCGAAGATCGAGGCCCCGCATCCCGCGGAGCTAGATAGCTTGGAGTTCGGCAGCCTGGTAGACGAGGAACAATGCAGGGCACACTCCAACTTTGCCCTGCGAATATTTACGGACGGCAGCAAGATTGAGGGCCGGGTTGGCGCCGCTGTGTCCATATGGAACGGTGACGCCGAAACCAAGGCCCTCAAACTTGCTTTGTCGTCCTACTGTACCGTCTACCAGGCGGAACTCCTGGCTATCTGCACGGCGGCCGAGTACGCTTTGAGCTGCGATGGACCCAGTATCGGCATCTTCAGCGACTCCATGGCGGCGCTCCAGGCGGTGGCGAACGTCGAGTCCCCCCATCCCCTGGCGGTGCAGACACGGGACGCTCTTAAACTGTGCAAAAGCCAGGGTAAGAGCGTCTCGTTGTTCTGGATCAAGGCACACGCGGGGTTGGAGGGGAACGAACGTGCCGATGAACTCGCCAGGAGCGCCGCACTGGGGTTGCGGAGGCGGCCAGATTATGACCGCTGCCCTGTCTCATTCGTCAAAGGTATGATCCGCAAGGGGACCATTGACGAATGGGACAGGAGATACAAATCGGGAACAACAGCTTCGACGACGAAGCTGTTCTTCCCGAGTGCGGCGGAGGCGTACGGCGTCGTGGGCAAAATGGTGCCGTCGAGCATCACCACGCAGGTCCTCTCGGGGCATGGTGGGTTCTCCGCGTATTTGCACAGGTTCAAGTGCGCGGATGACCCATCCTGCTTCTGCGAGCCCGGCGTGGACCAGACAGTGCAGCATATATTGTTTCGGTGTCCCGCATTCTCCAAACAGAGGTACGACTTGGAGCAGGAGTTGGGAATGCGGGTCACCGAAACTACAGTCTCCGAAGTAGTTGTGGGGAGAAATAGGTCTAAATTTTTAAAATACTGCGTCGGTCTAGCTATGGCTGTCATAGATCGGAATAAGCAGAGCAGCTCCACCTAGGACTAATATTGTATACCTCGGCTATACTCAGTATAGCCGACGGAATCGCGGTGGTTAGGTGGAGCTGCGAAGCTCGCTATCGCCCGTGGTTGGACCGATGCAGTATGGGGAGGGAAGTTTGAAAATAGATGTAATTGTTTCACCGGCGTTCGAAGATGGGCCAAATTAAAAATTTTTTAATAATAAAATTGAAAGATGATGAATGGAAGATGTATTGTGGAATGAAAGAGAGCATGATGTATGAATGTGTTAGTGTTATCTATGTTATGTTATGTATAATTTTAGTAGAAAATAGTTACATATGTTGCAAATAGAGCCTTGCCCATGGCAGGGGTGCACGATTTAAAAAAAAAAAAAAAAAAAAAAAAAAGAAAAAAAAAAAAAAAAAACTATGCTCTGCAATAACATGAATACAGAGTGTATGATAAAGAAACAATCTATACGCGAGCGGAGTTACTCTTCCAATCAACAATTATCAATTTAATCATATCATTACATAGTACCCACGATTTAGTTCTTTACTTTACTTTGTATGGGTATTACAAATATTATAAATGGTTTTACACATTTCAACTCAGCGTCTTAGCAATCAAATAAATCAAATAATTTAACCTAAACTAGGCCTATGCATTGCATAAACCAGATCTAACCTTCACCTAAAACTGACCAAATTTTCATCGCAATCTGACCTACAATTTAAGATAACCGAAGATAACCTAAACCTGACCTAAATTTGATCCAAACATGGTAGTTCGAACATTGTTTGAACTTAACAGAACGTAGCCAACCCAGGTCAAGCATAATCCAAGCGTAGCCCAAACCTGAGTTAAAAATAAGCAGGTCATATGCTTTAAAAACGCGTGACAGGCAGTTATTTCAGTTTCAGTTATACCTCGAGATAAGCAATGACTATACCAAAACTGGTATAGTAGGAATCTGCAATATATGTTTAGAGTAAACACTCTAAACATATATTGCACATTCCTACCACAAAAGTAGTAAGATCATAATGAATGTGAAAAGGAGATTAATTTTCAGGAACACCGTTCCTATATGAAATGTGCATTTGTCTGTGTGTTTGTCTATCGCATTTTTTCGAATATTCGAATTTTGCCTTCAGATTCGGATTCAGCATAAAAAAGTAGAATAGGAATATTCAAGAACACCGTTCCTATCTCTTAAGGAACATGGTCAAAATGGCCGAAAAATTAAATATAGAAATGAATTGTTATATTATTGACGAGAAAGGTGTTGCCAGAGGCAATGCAAGCTTGCGCATTCTCAACTGGTTGTTGATTGATTTTATACATTTGGGGTACCAAATTTGTATAGTTCTCCTTCATTGTGAAACTTGTGTACATTTTACTTTAATTGGTAGCAGTTATTTACTTACATTAGGTGTCATTAATCCGACAAGGTACGGGGCCACGATACCGCTGAACGACGATATGGTATTAATAATAGATGTAATAGAGCCAGCGTAGTTTGGGGAGATATCCAGAGTATTTACCTGAAATAATATTATGATATCTTTAACGTAAAATATCTAAGTCCTTAGACACTATAACTTTCTAGCAACGCCGAATATAAACTAGTGAAGCCGTGGTAACGTAGCAAGGAAGGTGTCAATTTTGTCTTAACATACAAGAGGCGTGTATTTAAGAACGTTTCAGTGGTTGCTTGGTTCTTCTAAAAGAAGCCTAATAAAAAGGAGATGAACTTGGCAAAGCCTCCATAAAGCGACAGGCAACGAAATCATCATAACGCACACGAGGCGCATATTTATAGATATCTCAGTGGTTATTAGCTTAGGCTCACTATGTGGTTATCTTGTACTTCAAGTAAAGTAATAAACCTTGTTCACGTACTGACGCAAGTGTTCAGAGACTGATCGTAAACAGTTATTACAGTAAATGTTTATGATGAGGCTTGTTTCTCATCTTGGTAGTATAAAAAACCATCACACCCTGAATCGTGATAACTACCAGCCTAAAGAAAATAAATACACACGTCAGGTACAGTATCATGCTGCAATGTCAAGTAATCCACTACTATTCAAGGTGTAAAATGAATGTATTATCCTGCGATGATGACTGTACACATCCAAGACCGACAGTTTAGACTGCCAGTCATTTGCTGCAGAGCGAGTCACAAAGACTTAGTTTCCCCGACTTTCTTCACAGCTTTATAAGTGATCATGTCTCATCATCATCATCCTCATCTCAGCATGTATTCGTCCGCTGCTGAACGTAGGCCTCTCCTCTAGAGTGCCACTCGTCTCGATCCTGTGCCACCTGCATCCATCGGCTCCCTACAAACCGCATGAGGTTGTTGCTCCACTTAGTGGGGCGTCGTCGTCGTCGTCGAGTACAAGTACGGGGATGCCATTCGAGAACCATTCTTCCACAGCGGTTGTCGGTTCTACGAACTTTGTGGCCGGCCCACTATCACTTCAGCTTGCCTATCCAGTAGGCTATGTCGGTTACTTTAGTTCTACTGCGGATTTAGTTCATTTCTGATTCTATCGCGCAGAGAAACCCCGAGCACAGCTCCTCCCATAGCATGCTGAGCATTGCCGATCTCTCGGTCGAAGTCGAAGATGTAACATGGACATTCGACATGATCTTAGTCTTGCCCATGTTCATCTTGAAACTTGCCGGGTTAGAAACACTATTGAAGTCAGCATAGCGCTAAGTTCCTCCAGCGATTTCGCCATAAGAACTATATCGTCGGCAAATGGAAGGTGAGTGATGTATTCGCCATTGCTGTTTATACCGTATCCTTTTCAGTCCAAGAGCTTGAAGACATCTTCCAATACTGCGGTGAGGGGTTTTGGAAATATAACATTGCCCTATATTAAACCTTTTTGCACTGGGATTCTGGTACTGTACTCGAATACATATCGTTTCTGTATAATAATAATAATAATTTTATTTCAAGGTAAGAGAACATAATAAATACAATTAAAGTGTGCATTGCTAAATAGTACAATATTTGCAAACATCTGTGTCCGAACTAGGTTACAATAAACCTGTATTTCGAACGACAGTGCTCTTCCTTAATTTTATACAAACAATAGCAAAATGTAAGATACTTTTAGGGTATTCTAGGTAATACATACAATTTGTATTAATCTAAAATCAGATACAAAAATAAAACAAAGGCAAAAATACATAAAATACAAAAAAGGCAAAATAAATGAAGAAATTGTAGTAGTGTATCGTGTTCTCCTCTCCTTGTGTAATGTATGAGTGTATTTATGAGTGTGGCGACTGAGTGCGTGTGAGAGGGTGTGTGAAGAGTTTAGCCACTAATTGACCCACATACATACTAATAATCATATGGTTATAAAAGTACATTAATGATGAAGTAAATGTTCCGTATTATCGTAATTTAATGTTTTTAAATAATTCAGTATTTTATCTTTACATTCTTTATTATTTCTTTGATAAATATTTAGTAATTTATTAATTTTATTATACAAATATGGACCTAAGTAGCAAAAAAATCTATTTGCGTATTTATGCTTAAATATACTAGTCTCTACACAAACTTTGTAATTGCGGCGTTTTCTATTATGAATTGAATTTTTGTTGTAAACTGTTCTAGAATGTTGTTTTAGTATTGTTTTTAGAATAAAAATTTGCCGGACTGTCAATACATCGCAAGACTGGTATAACATGTGAGTAGGGAATAGGATTAGTCTGAACGTACTTACCTTAAGAATTACTCTTTGAGCTATTTCTAAGGGTTTTAAACTTGTTTTTGGGACCCCACCCCATATAGTAATACAATATTCAGTATTGACTGTACTAATGCAAAATATACTTGTTTTACTAGTTTGTAATCAGCCACATGTCGTAGATTTTTAAAAACAAATATTAATTTTCTGAGTCTGGAAGTCATTAGTTTAATATGTTCTTTGAAGGAAAGATGTTTGTCAATGATAACACCGAGGTATTTAAGATGGCTGGATTTTTTTAATATAGGACAGGAACAAGCTAGTTGGCTAGAGCAGTTGTGTCCTATAATATTTAAATTAGATGTTGAATTAAGGCAGTTTTTCATAGAAAAAGTAATATATTGGGTTTTCTCAGTGTTCAACGACAAATCATTACTCGCCAACCAATGCTTAATCCTGTCCAAACCCGCCTGAGCAGCCGCAAATGCATCAGGCCACTTGTCAGCCGAAAACAGAAGCACTGTGTCGTCTGCATAAGATATAATTTTACCATGCGATAAGTTCATTCGACACAGGTCATTTAGGTAGACTAAGAATAAGCTAGGACCTAAAATGCTACCCTGCGGGACACCGTAGGAGATAGGTAGGGTCCGGCTCTCATATTCATTAATTTTAACACTTTGCACCCTGTTAGAGAGATAGTCCTGGAACAATTTAAGTTGCAGGCCCCTCACTCCAAGTCTCTCCAGTTTTTTGAGAAGAAGCGGAATAGAGACCGTATCAAAGGCTTTAGCAAGATCCAAAAATATACCTATAGTCTTTTTACCCCCATCAATGTTTGTCACCACATAATCCACAAGCTCATGGACTGCATCACTAGTAGATTTCTTGGCTCTAAAGCCAAATTGATTATGTGATAGCAGTTGATTTTTTTCGAGATAGTTAATTAATCTTGTGTTTATGATACGTTCAAGAAGTTTGGAAATAGATGGAAGTATTGAAATAGGCCTGTAGTTATTGATACAGTCTCTATTTCCCGACTTATAAATAGGATGAACTACGGACCTCTTTAGTACTTTAGGAAAAACACCTTCACTTAGGCAGATATTAAATATATGCGTGAGGGGTGGGGTTTAAATGTCCTTATATTTCTTTAATAGTGAGTTAGGTATCCCATCCCATCCCACAGCACAAACATCTTTTAAGGTCAGAATCATCTGTTCCACCTCATTTTCATCGATACTACTCATAACTAATGATTTTAATGATGTTTGATCGCAAATTTGATCTTTCCTACGATATTTGTGACTAGAACTAATGTTAGCAGCTATTTTAGGGCCAATATTGACAAAAAAGTCATTGACTTTATCAATAGATACTTGTGGACAAGTAAGATTAATCAAATCAAAATTATTAATTTTATTATTTTTTCTATTCGTTATAACATTTATTGCATCCCATATTTTTTTATTATTTTTACCCGCTAATTGTATTTGAGATTTTTCATATGCCCTTTTCAGTTTTTTTAAAAGCTTAGTACAAAAATTTCTATATCGCTTATATGTCGTTTTCAGTGTCTCATTTTCCGGAGAGCGATTTGAGTTCATATGCAATTTATCTCTGGTTTTCATACAGCGTATTAAGCCAGGCGTAATCCAGGGTTGAATAATTCTATTTCGTTATTTGAATAACTTCAGCCCCTGCTGTGTTGGCTACGCGGTGGACTACGGCGGGCGGCATCTTTTACCCGCTGCAGTGTTGGACCGCAAGGCGATCCGCACCGATTCCTGCCATCTTCTGCATTTTGGACTGCGACGTCCGTGTGTTCCTCACGGATCTGCGGCGGCCCACTACAGCCAGCGGCCGCTTACTACATTCGCGGGCGCTTCGGACAGTGAAATACGGGTTAGATTGTTCCATCGCGAGTTCTTAAAGACTTAAATTAGCTGAACTTGTAAGAAATCCTTTTATATATATATATATACGATTATGGTGTTCCACCTCAATGTGAATGTAAATTAAACACATTCAGTGTATCAGTTTTCGATTCGAATGCAAATGTTCCGTATCAATGCGTATACCCATGCAGATTTATAGTGCAGAGACGTGGCTTCTTATCGATAGGTTTTCACAAGTTGAAAGTCATGTAGCGAGCTATAGAAAAGAACTATGCTCGTGGTCACTCTAAGGTACAAAACCCGGCAAATGTGTCCGACCTCTCTTTTCTTGTACATTATAATTCACATCGAGTAGAATGCGCAAATATTCGAGTGTACTGCCAGACTAGATGAGCTCAATTGCTGTGGCATGATGTTTTATGCACATAGTTTAGCTCGCCAAAACATCGCTTAGTATGTATAATTTCTATCGCCTCGCTTCGCCCGCCAGTTCGCTTGCTCACTCGGTAACTGGCGGTGACGCCTGCGCTCAGCTTACCTTCATACCACTGTAGAAGGCTCCCATAAGAGCCATAGATAAAACAAAATACACCATAGCTGCAGTGCGATCGCAACCTGCGTATGACGCCATTACGATGCAGATTGCAGGGCCGGTGGCGGCTGAAAGAAAAAAATTAAATATGCATTGATACGTGAAAAAAATCTTTTATATATCTTGTCAAGCACATTTATGGAAAAGTATGAGTTTTGGCATAATTAAAGTTCATACGAAGGAGTGCTGAATAAACTTTAATCTTAAATGCGACATTTTTTTTATACGTCGTCGGGCGGCATACAAGCATACGGTCCACCTTATATACAGTGGTTACCGTAGCCTAAGTAGCCGGGTAATACATTTGTCATTCGTGTGATACCAACCTCTGCTGCTAATACTTTCTCACTCATCCGCAGGAACACAACAACCCTCTAGAGAGTTGTTAATTGACTGCGGTTTTCTGTGAGGTAGAGGTACTTCCCCATTTTTTTTGACACTTACTATGCTGTCAGCCCCTGTGGACCGTTACTGCGTCACCGGATTCAAAAAAGTCCTATATATATATATATATTTAATATATTTCTACTCGCACGCCATCTCTGGGGGGCAAGTGACATTACCTTAGTAAAAAAAATGCTTACGCGAAAATGAAGGAGAAATAGAGAAGAAACTCTCACGTCCAAGAAATTGAATGTTGAATGATGTGTGACCTAACCTAAGAAAGGTCTAGTTTTCCCTTTAGGGTGTGGTTCCCTCTGACGGCAGCAGTTCTAGGCTCCAAAATCAACTTCTTCACTGTGCTACGGTATTCTAATATTTTCAAGAAACTAGAGTAAGGAGCTTTAGCCTTGTCTCCTTATGAGGTCAAATATAGAATGATAATGGAGAAAGTTTAACCCAAAATAATTATATAATGACTTTACAGGAATAGTTATGCCTATTATACATTCACGTATCCCTTCTTCATGGTTAGAGAAACATAAGACAAATTCTGTCGGTTAATTTACTTTTTGTTTAAACTACTTCATAGAAGTGACAGCTTACAGGTACTTAAGAAATTACTTGTATTGCCCAGTAGTATTCCTTAATATGCCATGGCAGCAGAGGCCTTGTGCCGATGATAACGTATTTTGAATTTATATTAATTTGACAATAAACTTTAACTTTATTTAACAAATATTTAAACGAATGTTAAGCGTGATTAATTACATTGTCACCTTAAGTTTGTTAGCCTGTAAAATTATTTAGAATTTGTATAATAAAAAAATAAACGCATTATTTATCACATCATCGGGGAAGAATAGAATGGGATGACTCACGTCGTAGACTTTTGGAGTAAAATGAAATTAATGCCCCTGATATTGGTTCGATTTTTGCTCCAGAATTACAATCCACTGGATTAATGGGGATCGCACTTTTACGCAACCTAGTGATGCGACATAAACTACTGTTAGTCTTAACATTATAATGTATTTTATTGCTGGTAGACCTATTCCTACTTTGTTTGTAATATGCTTTTCGTTACAAAATTCACAATGATTACTTAATGAGGTCTGAAAAAATCTAAAATTTTTATCTTACCTATGGTGGTATAAATAATTCTTCCAGTCTTTATAGTATGCCATCCTTTCTTAATACTGAAATCGCAGAGTAATCCGAATGGGAATGAACACACCACACAAGCAATATATGGTAAAGCTGTTAGTGCTCCAGTAGTCATAATGTTGAACTTTAAAACATCGTGAGAGTACTTTGGAAGATCTGAGACCATCGTGTAGTAACCATAGTCATGACCAAACTGTAGATATATAAAAAAAAATACTTATCGCTAAATATTCCAATGGTAAAATTATTTAACAAAACTCCCATGTTAAAGTGCATGTTGGCATAGTTTCTGTTTGAAAAAACATATTAATGGAAAATTTTCACTGTAATGAATGCAAATCATTTAAAATATCATCATCATCTCAGCCTGTAATAGTCCACTGCTGAACATATGCTTCCCCTCTAGAGTGCCACTCGTCTCGACCCTGTGCCACCTGCATCCATCGACTCCCTACAAACCTCTTGAGGTCGTCGCTCCATTTAGTGGGGGTCGTCCCACAATGCGAGTACAAGCAGGGGGGGTCAATCCGCACTTTACCATCGGCCGCGACTCCGGGCAGACGTATGTCAGGAGGTTGCCACTTAGCTCTCGGCTCATACGATAGTCACTTCGCACATAATTAATTAAGCATCTTATCTGTGATTATTGCAACGAACGATGACTTCTAAACGATCTTATTATTTGTATAATAAATACTGTTGTGTTTACGAGTTTCTAAATAAAAGGAAGACTAATTAATCGATGATATTATAGTGCTGTCAGGAGCCCCAGGAACCGGCGAGCGTGCATGAAAACAGCTATGAATGTTAGAGAAATGAGCGAAATATGTAAGGACCGCGTCTTATGGCGCTCGATTCTCTCTGCCTACCCCGCAAGGGACCTGGCGTGAAGATATACATACATACAATAATATCAAAATTTAATATATTATTTTGTATTTCTAATACATCTTGATGCTTAAGCAGTAAATTATAAGTACTTACTACATAGTTACATACATTATTATCTGCTACAAGTTATTTTGTTTATTGTGTGTTAACTAGATGTATTTATATGTTATGTCTGTGAGTATAAATTAAGTAGATATACTTACAGCAGCGAAAACTAAAGCCCAAACTGGGGCTGATCGCAATATTGCTTTCCAAGGAATCGGGTCATTCACAATTTGATTTCCAGCTGAAGTCACGTGCTTGTTTAGATATGTGAGCTCTTCCTTCGAAATGTAGGGATGAGTATTTGGCGTGCTGTAGCACAGAAGACTCTACAATAGTGTTATAGTTAGTCGTTTTAAATAAAATATTAATTTTGTTTGTTAAAGAGTTTATATTTAGGTAACTTTGTGAAACAACTTTAGTTAAATTTTTCTTTTTATGATTTAAAAACAATGTAAAGGATAATAAAAAAATATTTTTATTTGATATGTTGACATATTGAATTGAATAACAGCCCCACCACCTGGTGGGTCCGACAGATCAACCAGATGGTGGAGTGTTGGACCCGTAAATAAATCCTTTTGGGAATTTTAACGCTAAAAACGACATGGGATTTTTATTATATATAACAAATTTACAAAACTTATCTTTTATCTAAGTGTAATTGGTGCATGATTGTTGTTTTGCATATGTTTTAATAATATTTCAAGTTGTTTGCGTCGTTCCGTTTGGTAATAACTCGAGAGTTATATTTATAATTGTTATTAATTGTACGAGTATTACGAGCCTACAATTTTAGAAGTTAATTATTATGCGTAAATAAATTAATGCTTTAGAATGTTATGCTTAAACATTATTACACTCAGAGAAATTATGCGTAAGCTGTTATGCGTAAATAATGTTATACGTAAACATCATTAGGATTAACAAAAATATGCCATGTTATATTATGTCTTGACATTTTATACATATGGATAGGGAACCATTTTATCATTACCTAATACACTTACACTAAGAGGAGCTTTTGTAAAAGAAATGATTTTTAAAAGACTGTGTCTATACAGATAAATAAAATTGAAGTATCTTTTTTGTAATATTAAAATAACCGCTTTTTACATTAAAATGCATAAGGATGTATACACGGTACATGTACCAAAATGAATATTTTTACAATTTTTGTGTGTACAAGTTTGTTTTACAATCTTAGCTGATGTAATAAGGAGTAACTTAGGCTACTTTTATTTTAGATATTTTATTTATTTTTATTAATATAAATAAATAATATTCCACGCGGACGAAGTCGCAGGCACAGCTAGTTAGTAAAAAATGTTCATAAACTCGTATGTTTAACGTGAAAGTTCACGTTAAACATACGAGTTTCTGAATAATATCTAATAATAGTTGATAAATAACGTTTGAATAAAAGAACGTTTTGGCATAATAAAATACATGCACTTTTGGTGTTATATATAAAATAATAAATTATTATTATTATGTTATATATAAAATAAATAGAAGTTGAATATCATTTCACAAAACTTGAAAAGCTACACTAATTATTTCCTTAATACTTGTAAATGTAATTATTTCAACTTTGGAACGCGTTTATTATGTTAAAAACTTCTTTCGATTTCTAGCCGTTTCGCATATTTTTTTTTGTATTTATTATCAAATTACAATATGCAATGAGGTGTCAAAAAAAAGGATTGCAGTGATTGCCTTGCACGAAATGGGTATGGTACTGTCGGTCATATTCACGATACTTCAAAAGCTTGGGAACAGTCGTATGTTTGTATATTATACTATCGACAGATATACCAACACTTCCTCTGTTGAAGACCATAAAAGATCGGCGCGACCGCATGCTGTTACTATAAATGCTGTTAAAGCCAGAATTCGCCGAAACCCCTTTAGGTAAATAAAAATCTTATCGCGATAAATGAAGTTTCCCGCTAGGACTCTGTCGCATATAATGAAATAATACCTGAAGCTCGGCGCTCATCGTCAATATACAGGACATGTCCTAAATTAATCCCTACAGTTGAAGAGAGTGGATCGATCAATACGTCTTTTATCTCGATAAGCAGGTGAAAAGCACAGAAATATCCTCTTTACTGATGAAAACAATTTTCACGATTGAAGAGCACTACAACAAGCAAAATGACAAAGTGTACGCACACAGTTCTAAAGAAGCCGCCCAAGAGGTCGGAAAGGTACAACGTTTTCATCATCCTGCATGTGTAATGGTTTAGTGGGGGGTGTCTTATCAAGTAGTCCCAATGGTTCATTTTTGTGAAAAAGGAGTGAAGACTTCAGACAAAGTATATTGTACAGACTGTATTGAATAATGTCGAAAAACCTCTTAGCAATACACTTTTTAAACATGTACCGTGGACTTTCCAGCAGGAATCTGAACCTGCTTACAAAGCACGAACTACCCAAGCCTGGCTCGAAATCAACGTCCTGGACTTTATAAGAGCAAAAGACTGGCCCTCTTCTAGACCAGATGTGAACCCCTTTAATTACAAATTATGGTCAGTTTTAGAGGACATAGCCTGCTCGAAACGAGACGCCGATATTGTGTCTCAAGAAATCTCTGGAGCAAGCAGTGGCTAAATTTCCCATGGAAATAGTGCGTAATCCACAGATTCGTCACCAGACAGATTAAAGGCCGGTATCATTTTTATCCGTGCGGTGACGGAGAAAGAATATTAAAAATCACCGCCCCCTCTCTTCCCCTGGGTGTCGTAAGAGGCGACTATGGGATTTCCTAACGTTCCAGCATTTCAGCCGGTGGTAGGGTAAATACCCGCCTGGTTGGCTACCACCGTACACACGGCGAAACACCCGTGAAGTGGCGTACCTATGAGTACGTCGCGTTTCGGGATCAGCTGGTGTATAACCAGTGCTCGGGGGATTGTTGACGCGATATTGCGGGAACAGTGGTGGATTCTGTCTATCCATTGTCAGAAGGACTGAGCTGACCCGTCGGCCAGGGAGACCCGTTGAAACGGTTGTTCCGCTGGCCGCCCGCGGTATAGTACAGGGGCCCAATCAAGACTAACCACCTTGAGAGGCTGCCCTTTCATACCGCGCATAATCTCGGGGTAGATCGTCGTGCCGATTGGTGACCGGATGGTGGGGACCCGGCGACTACTTCCGGGGGGGTTCGGGGGCCCTTCCGTCCGACGGATCAGCACAGCTCCTTTCGACAAACTAATGGAGAAACAGTCCACCGCGTTTCTTCCCCAATGTCGTGGCAATTCTCTCCCGCTTCACGCTTCCGTTCTATACATTACTCATGACAGCGTAAATAGGAAAAGATGGTCTAACAGCGGTGCACTCCCCCACCACCCTGTTCAAGGTTGAGTTCGCTAACATCCGCGGACTCCACTCTAACCTTAATGCCGTCCACCAACACCTAGAGACGGCACGGCCCACCATGCTCTTCCTGACGGAGACACAGATTCAGCGTCCAGCGGACACGTCCTACCTCCAGTATCCCGGTTATGTGCTTGAGGAGAATTTCCTCGCGAAAGCCGGGGTCTGTTTGTTTGTCCGCTCGGATGTATGTTGTCGCCGTCTGCGCTGCCTAGAGGATTCCTCCTTTCCTGTCCTCTGGGTGCATGTAAACCTGGGCCTTCAGAGCCGTATTTACATGTGCCTATACCGACCCCATACTAGGGACACGGAGACAACTCGGCTCTTTGAGTACATGAGTCGGGCGGCAGATGTAGCGCAGGAGCGGTATCCTACTGCAGAGATGGTATGTTTGGGGGACTTTAACTCTCACCACGACTCCTGGTTGGGATCCTCCACAACTAACCATGCAGGAAGGATCGCCCACGCGTTCGCTCTTTCGCACAACCTGACGCAACTGGTGCACCAACCCACCAGAATACCTGATGTTGCTGGTCAGGAGCCCTCTCTGCTAGATCTACTGCTGACCACCCACCCTGCTGGCTACCGGGTTGAGGTTGGGGCGCCCCTGGGCACATCTGACCACTGCCTAGTATCCAGCACAGTGCCGAGCGCGATTCCGCCACAACCCACGGAGGTTAGGCGGCGTGTCTGGCACTACTCGTCAGCAGATTGGGACGGTATGCGCGACTACTTTGCTTCCGTCCCATGGGGGCAGCGATGTTTCAGTGAGAAGAATCTGACGGCGAGTGCTGCGGCCATTGTTGATGAGATCGGCGTTGGCATGGAATACTACATTCCCCACTCCGATGTCGTCATCAAAAGCCGGAGACGCCCTTGGTTTAATCGCGAATGCGCTGAAGCTGTTAGTAACAAACAGGCGGCGTATCGCGCTTGGATCAGGGGTCGCGCCCTTAAAGATCCGAATACTAACTCACTGAAATCAGCCTACAACACTGCCACCAAGATCTGCAAGAGAGCATACATAAGAGCGGACGCCCAGCGCGTTACACGAGTCGGCACGGAACTAGTGGCGCACCCTACTGGATCGCGTAGCTACTGGCGACTGGCCAAAGCCGTGCAGGCCAACTTCTGCCAGCCCTCGCTGCCACCGCTGCGATGCCCTGATGGCTCACTGGCTCATCAGCCGCAGGAGAAAGCCGATCTTATGGCCAGCCTCTTTGCGGCCAACTCCCGGATCGATGACTGTAGCACGCAACCACCAACAATACCCTCCAGTGGATCCGCTATGCCTGATATCCACATCAGGCAGCGCGATGTGCGTTTTGAACTACAGTCACTCGATGTCCGAAAAGCCAGTGGTCCTGACGGTATCCCAGCGATTGTTCTTAAAAAATGTGCAGCGGAGTTGTCTCCGGTGCTGACGCGCCTCTTCCGCCTCTCGGACTCGACCGGTTCCGTTCCGGATGCTTGGAGAGAGGCTAATGTGCAGCCGGTCCCCAAAAAGGGAGACCGTTCTGACCCATCGAATTACCGCCCCATTGCCGTAACTTCAGTGTTGTGCAAAGTCATGGAACGGATCCTTAACAAACAATTGATCCGTTACCTAGAAGATCACTCCATAATCAATGATCGTCGGTATGGTTTTAGACCGAAACGATCAACGGGTGATCTTCTAGCGTATGTGACGCACCTCTGGGGGGAGGCAATCGATAAATATGGCGAATCCATGGCAGTCAGCCTAGATATCGCCAAGGCGTTTGATCGGGTCTGGCACAAAGCACTTCTCTCCAAACTTCCGGCATACGGTCTGGCCCTCCAGCTTTGTAATTGGATTGCTGGCTTCCTGCATGAGCGTAGAATCCGCGTCCTTGCAGATGGATGCGCTTCGCGGTTCATGTCAGTGAATGCCGGTGTCCCACAGGGCTCCGTTCTATCGCCCACCCTCTTTCTTCTGCATATCAATGACATGCTGCCACTTGGTAATATTCATTGCTATGCAGATGACAGTACGGTCCATGGGCGATATTTCGGTCGGCCTGGTGCTGGTCGGACAGAAATCGGTGAGAGGCGTGAGAGTCTTGTCGTTGAACTGAATCGGGTTTTGGATCTCATTAGTAAATGGGGTTCCAATAACCTGGTTGAGTTTAATGCCGAGAAAACTCAGGTTTGCGCGTTTACAACAAAAATGTCCCCCTTCCTTCCCACTCCCAGTCTTCAGGGTGCTTCCCTCAGTATGCGTGATAGCCTGAACATGCTGGGTATGGGTATTCATTGCGACCTTAACCAGCGTTATTACATCGAGAGCCTCATCTCAACAGCCTCAAGAAAGCTCGGAGTCCTGAACAGGGTGCGCCGGTTCTTCACGCCGGACCAACTTTGTCTGCTTTATAAGACACAAGTTCGGGCCTGCGTGAAGTATTGCTCGCATCTCTGGGACGGCTCCACACAGTATCTTCTTGAGGCTCTCGATAGGTTACAGCGACGGGCTATCCGCATAATTGACGACGAAGAGGTCACCAAAAGCCTAGAACCTCTTCAACTCCGTAGGGACATAGGCTCTCTAAGCGTATTTTACCGCCTTTACCATGGCGAGTGCTCTGAAGAACTGTTTTCCCTTATCCCACCCTCACCCTTCCGTCATAGAACCACACGTGCGGGCTTGCGATGTCATAGTTCCACGGTTGAGAATATCTCTTCGCGTACCAAAAAGTTCGGCAACTCCTATCTTTGTCGTACCATCAAAAAGTGGAACGCCTTGCCTGCACATGTGTTCCCTCCTTCCTACAATATGGGATTCTTCAAACGAAGCGTGAAGAAGCATTTTGCGGGTCAGCATGGCAGCGTCAACTGACAGGATGCGGGATGTAGTATGCTGTCAGTTGCAGTTGCGATTTGGGCTCCTCTTTCGCTTACCATCAGGCAAAGAGGGGCCACTATGCTGAACTAATATAAAAAAAAAAAAAAAAACAAAATCCAAGGTGGCCATTTCGAATAGAATCATTTTTTATTTTTTGCTGAGACTTCCATAATGTACATATATGTACATATTAGATTTATTAAGATTATATTACTTCATAAAAAATAAAAGCATATTCATTAGTAACAGAACTTATAGCCATAGGCAGAGAGACGTTTGATTTGGTCGGAAGAATTAACTGTACCTACAGATACCATAAAATACAGACACACTTTATTTTATCTGTGACCAGTTTGAGTCCCACATGCTTTCAAATTATTTCGTTGATATGAATACATTTGCGATGTAAAAAAAATATTGCTTCGTTGAATTTATAGTTAGGGGCAAAACAAATATACACACGAAGGTGTTACGACAGCTAGTTTCATGTATTGTTCTACATTATTTATCTTGCTTGCTTCACTTGTTACTTATATAGGTTTAACTTATCATTTTTTTCACTAATAGTTTATAATATCCAAAATTGCATTACTTACCCAAAGTATAAACCAAAATATACCAAAGGAACCGAAGAAATAAAATACGTAAGCCCAATCTCTGCCATCCGCCAGTAAGATTCCGGACATGAAAGAACCAAATATGTTTCCAATCTGTGCACCACCAAAAATCAGGGCAGCCTGGAATGATCTCTCGTGTGGTGGCACCCATCTAGCCATAATGTTCATGAGAGTTGGGATTACTGGTCCCTGAAATTATAAGGGAACATAATAATATGTAGCCTGTGTTAAATATTGTGAAACTTTTTAGTTTACAACAACATTTCAAATTGATATTCGAACATGTGTTTTTGGTAGTGACTTGTGTCATCTAGTTATACATACAATAAAGAAATTTTTCTCTGTGCAGACAACATTTTCACTTATAATATCCAGTCATCTAGTTTTATATCATCAAAAAATATCTATACTATTCTGCCCACCCTGTCTGGTCTTATCCCGTCCCGTTCTATTTGTTGTATTCGGTTCTGTTCTGTTCTATTCCATTTTTTACGATTGTATTCCATTTATTCCGTTCTATCCCATTTTATTGCACACAATTTATTTTATTAAATTCCATTTATGTTAATAAATAATAGAGTAGAGTAGGTTAAGTAAGACGAATAATACAGTAATTGAAATTGAACTTGCTTATTCATTATTTATGGCAATATTGCCATATATTAAGAAATAAGAATGTAAATCGGTTATGATTTTCAAGCTCGGTGAAATAGAAATTTATCTTTCATTTGGTCAGTGCTATATATTCCCAGTATCTAAATATGAATATTATTTTTTTATACTAGCTCAGCATAGTGGCTCCGCTTCGCCTGATGTTAAGCGAAAAGAGGAGCACAAATCGCAGCGGTAGCTGACAAAAGACTACAGTATCCTTTCAGTTGACGCTGCTATGCAGGCGCGCAAGGTGCTTCTTCACGCTTCGTTTGAAGGATCGTATATTGTAGGAAGGAGGAAACATATGTGTCTACAAGGCGTTCCACTTTTTGATGGTACGACTGAGGTAGGAGCTGCCGAACTTTTTAGTACGCGAATGGAATAATGACATCGCAAGCCTGCACGTGCGGTTCTATGACGGAAGGGAGAGGGTTGGATAAGGGAAAATAGTTCTTCAGAGCACTCACCATGGTAAAGTCAGTAAAATACGCTTAGTGAGCCAATGTCCCAACGAAGTTGAAGAGGTTCCAGATTTTTTGTAACCTCTTCGTCGTCGATTATGCGGATATCCCGTTGCTGCAACCTATCGACAGCCTTGAGAAGATATTGTGCAGAGCCGTCCCAGAAATGCAAGCAGTACTCGACGGAGGCGCAACCTTGAATCTTATAAATCAGACAAAGCTGGATCCGGCGAAAAGAACCGGCGCGGCGCACCCTGTTCAGGACTCCGAGTTTTTTGGAAGCTGATTAGAAAAGGCACTCGATGTAGTTCCGTTGTTTAAGATTGCAGCGAATAGTCATGGCTAGCATATTCAGGCCATCTCGCAAACTGAAGCAAGCGTCCTGAAGACTGGAAGTAGGTAGGAATCAGGACGTTTTTAACGTTTTTTTTGATAACGCGCACACCTGAGTTTCTTGGGTTTAAACTAAACCAAGTTCTTGGAACCCCAGTTACTAATGAGACCCAAAACGCGATTCAGCTCAACGACAAGACTCTCACGCTTCATTCGTTCATCCATTTCTGTCCGACCTGCACCAGGCCGACCCAAGTATCGCCCATGGACCGTACTATCATCTGCATAGCAATAAATATTACTAAGTGGCAGCATTGACATGAAATAGAAAGAGCTTGGGCGATAGAACGGAGCCCTGTGGGACACCGGCATTCACTGACATGAACCGCTAAGCGCATCCATTTGCAAGGACACGGATTCTACGCTCACGTAGGAAGCCTGCAATCCAATTACAAAGCTGGAGGGGCAGATCGTATGCCTGAAGTTTGGAGAGAGGTGATTTGTGTCAAACTCGATCAAATGCCTTGAAAATATCTAGGCTGACTTTTTTTTTACACTACGTCGGGAGGCATACAAGCATACGGCCCACCTGATGTAAAGTGGGTACCGTAGCTTATTAACGCTTGCAATATATTAAGTATCACTCGCGCGATGCCTCCTCTGCTGCTTACGCAGCAACTCCTTGGGAGTTTACTGGTGACCTCAATCACACACAGGAACACAACAACCCTCTAGGGAGTTGTTATTTGGTTGCGGTTTTCTGCGAGGTGGAGGCACTTCCCCAGACCGGCTGCTTGATGCACCGTACCTCTCTTAATAATTGACTTCCATAGATTCATCATGTTTATCAATTGCCTCCCGCCAGAGCTGCGTCACATACGCTAGAAGATCACGCGTTGATCGTTTAGGTCTAAAACCATACTGACGATCATTAAATAGGTAGTGATCTTCTAGGTAGCTGATCAATTGATTGTTAAGAATCCGTTCCATGACTTTGTGTAACACTGAAATTGCGCCAATGAAGCGGTAATTTGATGGGTCAAAATGGTCTCTCTTTTTGGGGGCCGGCTGCACATGAGCCTCTTTCCAAGCCTCCGGAATATAACCAGTCGAGCGTGGCTGGTATACGTATCATTATTGCCCTTAAATGAAAGTAAGAGTTAGAAGAAGAAAGAAATGTACCGCCTATGTAAGAATGAAACCAATGCTTATGTGAAAGAGAAGCGTAAAAGACAAATTATGAATTTGGAAGCGAATATGATGAAAAACTTCGAGGCAAATACCAAACCCTTTTGGAGAGAGGTAAAGAAGTCTCGGAGTGGTAAACCCGACGAAGACATAACTATGGATGAAATCGAATAGTCGATATGAAGTTTGAAAAATGGAAAGTCAGCAGGAATTAATCTGATCCAGCACAGATTGCTTAAGTACCATCTTCCCAGACGTAAGTGCCACCTAGTTTGAGATGATCAAACTAGGTGGCTCCCAAGTGGATTGTTCCCACTTGCACAATAAAAAATAACCACAATTTATAGTTCTCGCCGTACCGCGGCTTCGTTGCCTCACCTCTCCGGTAGCTCCTTTATACTTTAAATCAAATCTAAATAATAATACACCCGATGAGTCGATCTCGAAATTTGTACTAGTATTCGATATCTCATTTATTCAAACTAAACTTTTCGAAGCTTGTCTCTTTGTGAAGGTATATTTAATATTCATTCATTTCGGTCAGTCTGTCTAATTATTCATTATTGAATCCATAAAGTTATTGGACTGTTAAATTTAACATTAAAAATAATACATAGTGTAATATATTCTTAAAATATAAAAAACGTATTTTGAAATGTAAAATCATATGTAGGCAAAGAGAGAAAGTAATAAATAATGTTACCCGCTGCTGAAATTCTCACTTATACAATGAGAATTTCAACAGCGGGTACATGAGCCCTTAGCTTAAAATTATAAAAAACATATTTACCTCTCCCATTCCTTGAAGAACCCGCAGTATAAAAAGCCACGTAGCGCCTCCCGCTCTAGTCACAACAGGAGTCAGGAAAGTAAATATAGCAGTGCTCAATAACCCTATACCTAGAGTCCATTTTGCTCCATATTTTTCCGCACAGTAACCCCCGGGTAATTGTGTTACAGTATAACCATAGTAAAAACCGCTTAGAATAAAACCCTGAGTTGATTGGTCCCAGTCGAATATTGCGTACTGAAATAAATGTATGACAATGATAAATTAGCGTTCCATTCTCAAAGATGTCAATGGTCTCTATTACATATAATATAAACGCTATTTGTCTGGATATGCACTTATAAAGGGTTGTATCTAAAGGATAATTCAAATCAGTAAATTAAAATTTGCGTATAAAATCACGAATTTCTTTAAAACGAAATTACCGATGGAACGTGTTCTCATATTATTAATAAATAAATAAATAAATATTGTCGGACAAATTACACAGCGCCATCTAACCCCAAAGTAAGCGAAGCTTGTATTATGGGTACTAGACAACTGATAAACATACGTAAATACATTAAGTATTGTTTTTGCATATCTTGAAAATAGTACTCGTAATACGCACAATCGGTAAATTCGGTGTAAGGCCGACTTACGCTCAATATTATGAATTATTAGTAGATAGTAGATAGTATATAAGGTATAATGTGGGAGTTCAACTGGCAGGCACTAAAATCTAACTGACATGTATATACACACATCAAAAGTGTCTAGGGATCAACATATATTTTTGCAATAACTTTTCTCCTGATTGATATTAATTAAAATTTTCTTTAAGGATTCATCAAATAAAGTGTTTTCGTTTGTCTACAGTAACGATAAACCAAGTCACCTTTGCATTAATAAAGAAATTTGCCATTTTCATAATAAAGGGATTTTTGACATTTGAACCACTAACATTAAAGTTCGAAAAAAAGACTGAAATAACAGTTTTCTTTAAAATTTTATTGGGTAACTTAAACAATTAATAATCCGTGTTTCTACCGCGAACACTAACAACACAAGAACATCGGTTTGGCATACTCAAAATGAGTTCATCCAAATCACGCTGTGGAATGGCCGCCCATGTTCGTTGCAAAAACAAAAAAAGGTCTTCTTGCGACTGGATACCCTGCATATTCGGCAAAGCTATTCTCTGTAGCATATCCCATGCATGCTCAATCGGGTTCAAGTCTGGCGACTGAGCAGGCCAGGGCATGACATTGATGTTAGCTGTGGCGAGAGTCTGTCTTACAACTCTTGCGGTGTGCGGTCGTGCATTATCATGCATTAACTGAAATAAGGGACCGATTTGCACTTGTAGAGGAACGATGACGTCTGATACAATCGTCTCAGCATAAATTTGAGCGTTGAGGTTGCCTCTGATCCAAATCAACTCAGTTCTTCCGCCGATCCAAATACCCGCCCATACCATGATGGTTCCACCACTATAAGGATGGACTTCCTGGCAGGATTTTAATCGCTGTTGGCGTCCTGGGGTTCTCCAGTGTCGTATACGTTTATATATTTTATATATTTTTTTATTACAAAGCCACATCTCAATCTCAAGAAATCCGCATAAAAAAGCTTGATCCCTAGACACTTTTGATGTGTGTATTAACATTTTAGTAAGTGCAACTCACTAAATTATGCGCAACCAACCAGCTAGTGGCGATAAAAGTAAATAAATTGTAAATTTAAATTGTGTATATATATATATGTATATATAAGATAATAGGTTCGCTTTAGATATAGTTATTTTGCACAATTTAAATATATATATATATTAAATTGAAGTACCAAAATGATTTTTGCCTATAGACAAGTTTCAAAGATTCCCATATTTACTTGCGAAGAAGTTCATATGCAATTTTAAGGGGCAAATTATGTATTTACAGCTAAAATTAATTGCAAGTACACGAAGGTCACCAACCAATAATAAGCAAAAAAAAAGAAAAAGGACTCAAAAAAGATAAGCCACAGAGAAATATGGTAAGGAACACCGCTTAACAAAATAATTAACAATTCTTTGGAGAAGTATTCTTGCAAGCAGGTAAGTAATAAGTGTCCAGGAAGAAGTTGAAGAAAATCAACATTTGTAAAAAGAGCGATACTCATAACATAAATACTATATATAAGCATAATCTTGTGTTACATGCAAGCCATCTCCACAAAATAAGTAATTCTTTTATGGGGCAATGTATACGGTTCTATAACAAACTTCCCAGCAATATAAGAGAATTGTCAATAAACAAGTTTAAAACTACTATTAAAGCCAAATTGTGTAGCAGGGCATATTATAAAGTATCTGACTATATTAATGATAAAAATGCCTGGGATTGAGTCGATCCAATTATAATGTAATTAATAAATTATGTAAATTTGTTTGGATACCAAAAGAGGGATGCCTGAGTTTTTTGGCAGTATTTTTATCAGTGCTCACCTAGTCATGAACTGCACGGTAGGGAAAAAAATTGTGACGATTCCAAACAAATGTAGCCATTTTTACGGAATAAAAAGATTTTGACTTTGACTTTGACTTTGACAACTTTAGAGCGTGACTAAGATTGGACACTTTAAACTATATATTATTTGACATTGGATCATTGAGATATTGTAATGAGGCAATATCTTACCGGTTTATTGATCGCTGTCACACTGGTAACATTATAAATAACATCGTCATTTGGACATGTATCTGGATCAAAATGCTCTTCTTGGGTTTTGTTAACTCTAAGCATCTGTGTAATAGCAATGTTAAGAGATACTCGCATTGTATACGCATTACAGAATCCAATTAAGCAGATAATGCCGAGTATGTATCGCTGGGGTATAATGCAACCTGAAATTTCAATTATTAGTTAATTAGAACATAAATGCAATTTTTTTATATTACGATGGATTGCAAACAAGCGTACGATCCGCCTGATGTGAAGCGGTTACCGTAGCCTATGAACGCCACGAACAAAATTAATGTGGCTAGCGCGTTGCCACACACACAAACTAAAGGTGGTTTTTAGCCACTCGCACCCCTATTTTGAATGATGGTAATCTTGCTCCAATGATATTTAGAAATTTAAGGACCAACCCCGACATAGGTTAGTTAAGAAGCTATCAAAAGGCAATAAATATATCAGCAAAAGAGTGCAAAACAGATGATAAAAGGCGAAAGAAACACAGACGTACGTGCAAAATAAAACTGCCTGATGTTCTGTCACCATAAAGTAACAAAACCCATGTTATTACATAAAATTTTAACATAACAGCTATAATAGGTACATAGAAATGGAATAAGAAATATAGATATCTCACGCCATGGAAAGAGGAAAGGCGTAAGCGTATCTTCCTCTTCGAAAAAAGCAAAAACTGAAACTGATAATTTTGTATATACGTACATTCTGATGTATATACGAATAAATACTTCATTAGTAAAAAATAATTTCAATAAACGTTATAGTAGCGCGCAAAGCCCGTATTCTTAAAACTCTTTAGATAATTATTTTCCATTCACAAGTTACAACAAAATTATTAGAAATATTTCGGTATCCTGTGATCAGGATACCGAAATATTTCTAATAATTTTTGTTTAAACAGAGTCGATCGAGCATGTTATAGTCACAGGTACTTTCCCAATGAGCAGAGACGAACTTGCTAGTAAATAACAAGCCATTCCACAGGACAATGACAATTGAAGAGTTGTCATGTTACGACTAAATACTCACTTGCCTGCCCCGAAGGAGCAGATAACTGAGTACAGCTTTCAATATCAGTAACTTAGATATCTACACGATTACCAGAGGGTCCTCGTAACTTTGTGAGAAATCCCATTGGTATTTTTAAAAATCCTTTCTTAGCGCATATCTTAAATAAATACGTCATGTTCTCACCTTTCAAATTTACAATGCTACTAATTTAGTATATACAGTATCTGTCAGGGAAGGTAGTTGGTCTATTTAATAAGTATATATTTCGAGCTCTGTAGTTAAATTTAGACTATCTTATCATGAATTATAAAATTTGAATAGGATTGCCTCATTGTATGAGTGAATATTATTTACTGAATCTTAGTAACTGAATTACTCAACACTGATAAATTATCGTATCGCATATAATGTGCCTAGCGTAGTAGTCCTTTAATAAAGCATTATTCTTTAGTACACAAGTGAACTCGATGCTCAGTCAGCTATAATCTTAAGGTTTGAAATTAATGGGATTGGCTGAATTCTACTTCTATCAGGAAAATAGTTATTAGTTCTAATAATTTCATACACACATATACTACTTATATTGCGTAAGTATACACGTATTACTTTAAAACTAACTCTTCTTAGAGCCCTCCACTCTTCGCTCGTCGGGATTTCTTCTTTCTTTTACAAATATTATGCATCAATCCGAAATACTTTCGAGAGTCTAAATATTGAATCAATGACTGAATGATTATCATTATGAGATCAAGCTAGCATTGTGTAAAATATCGTTAAAATCTATGCTGTTGACTTTGCGTGGTGGATGCATGAAAGACGCGCTGCCAGGCAGGTATAAGTAAAAAAGATACTGTTTTGGCTTCAATACTGACAAGTTCAGCTGTATCAATACTTATAAATATTAGTACATGTATGAACATGAACTTAATACGATTTTAATATATTTATAGATATAGATAGAAAATTCGGGATTTTAAAGTGGACCGGAAATTTGAACCATATTTGATACTGCAGGATAACCATTTATCATACACATGTGTACAATTCGATCAAAACTGCGCGGGTAATAATATATGTAGGTACTATGACGTAAGTTATATATCATTTAGAATTAGATTTTCGGACATATCATTTAGATCTAGATTACGTATTAAAAAATGATGTAACTAAATATCTATTCCACTAAAAATCAGCTAAAATGATCAATAATTGCCTATAGGAGATTTATCAAGAACATATCTCTCTCTTTCAAATCTCGTGACTACCTATGTGTTGATTTCCCTTTTCATATTCCATGGATCATGCGATTTGAAACAAGTAATCATGTCACCGATGGGAGTGTATTTAAATTATTTACGAGGATGTTCATATTTTATCCACCCAGTATTCTTCACCTTATTTTTCCCCCACTTTTTCCTCACATTTAAATACTCACATGATCGTAGAGTTCTAACAAGTGCATTGTCAGGTGTCTCCGTCTGCTGTTCGAGTAATTTCTGAACTTGCCCAGATGTATCTTTCTCGTCCATTTTAAATACTAGCAACTTACATACATTATAGTAACTGTTCAAAAAACTGAAAAGCAGAGATAATACAACGATAAACAGATCATTTCACACACACAGATCTACTCTAAAACCAGGATTTAATGTAGGTTCGGGCTATGAACATTTACGAAAAAAGTACATCGAGTAAGAGTGAATGGATGCACTCATATGGATCAAATAAGTGATGTACTGAAAAAGAGTCAAACCAAAAGCATCCGAAACCGGAGAGCATGCTAGAAGAGATTTATGTAATGAGTGTGGAAGAGGCGAGAGAGGTATGTTTGAATCGGTGCACCTGTCATTCCATAGTATCTGCCTACCCCAATGGGAGATAGACGTGATGTTCAGCTTATCGATCAGGAGTGGTTTCGTTGAGGTTGAGCTGAAACGGGAGTCCGATTTTCGAGTTCTCATGTAATTAGAGATATAGAATAAATTCTCAGTATCTAAAATCGTTCGCATTGAATGCAAAAATACAAAATTATTCTTTATTTTCAAATGCACTATTCTAACAGCAGTAATATATCAGTATTATCAGTATTTTTTTAATATATTTACAATAAATAAAAAAATGATGCATGTTCAATAGGATTTACGAAGTTAACAATACAGGTTTATTTAAAAAATAATACGAAAATAAAACACTAGTCGAAAAGTATCTTAGGTGTGTTAATTTTACAGCGATAATAGAAAACAACATGCACCTGATGGCGAACAATGATCCAGTATATGGCCTTTTACAGTACCAGAGACATCAATGTAGAATAAATGCTTATTTAAAACCTCTAGGGACTATAATTGTAATGTAAATATAGGTAATATAATTTAGAAGTTAAGTTTAAAATTATTCAATAATTATAAAACCTAGCTTACCCGCATAGCACCGCCTGCCTGAATGTTACAGTTGCTATCGCGTAAATTCGATTTATATATGCTTAAAGATAAAGTGTCTATTTGTCTTTGTATGGAGGAAAATTACGTGAGCACATTTTTTTTAAATAACTAGTTTGAAAGTGACGCAACTCATGTGTCGACGGTTTTCAGTATATATTCTTCCTTTTCAGTATTCGAGATCCAAATTGAAAAATAGAATATCTATGGACTCACCTTGATTGTCAATCATGTATCGTGTGCTTGCAAAGCCAAACGGTATAAATTAGAGAATGGGATACTATTATTATATCTTCACGATAAGTCCCTAGTGGGATAGATAGAGATTACCTAGCGCCACACGACTCAGTCCTTACACACCTCAGTCGTTTCTTTAACATTCATAGCTCTTGTCATGCACGGTCGCCGGTTTCTAGGGCTCCTTCTAATAAAACATGACTGATGTGGTCATGGTAGGTAAGTCTTCGCCTTCTGCGGCTTTCCTTCTACGTTCGCGCTGTACATCGGTTTCGTAATTATTTACTCCCGCATTTTTGTTTTAATCTATTTTGAATTATTTAAGAATTCGTCAACCGAATAAAATATTTTTTTTTCCAAAAGCCACTTATCAAACGTTATTTTGAACTTCAGAGTATTTATTATACGATAATGTTTTATCTTATTAGATATATTATTAAAAAAAAATGTAATTAACATTTTTTTGTATGCGTCTGCTGGTATCAAATTTGTTACAAGTTTGTAAGGATATCTCATACTTCTTCGTGCTTGATTTTAGCTTGTATGAACATATGTTTATTTTGTTCATCAAACTTTCCTAATTCGAACATATAAAAATAAGGTATCGGTAATATATTGAGGGATCTAAAGTACGGTCTACATGAAACATCAGGAGTAATATCGCATATAGCTCGAATATTTCGTTTTTGAGCCACGACTAATTTATTTATGTAGTCACCATTTTCCTAAGGTATAAGTCCATGCCTAATTACAGACTCCTCATGTGCATACTAAGCTGTAATACTCGTAGCAGTATTTTTAGAAGCTATTTCAGTCAATTTATGAAGCGCAAAAGGAAATCTTTCAGCACAAATTTTAGCTACCTGTTCTCTCCACGTAAAGTTTAAACTTAGGATTTATAGTTATACTCTACCTAGGAATGTCACTTTACTAACGTTTTGTAGAAGTTGTCCATTTATATCGATGTTAACGTCAAATTTTTGAAAGTTCTCACTAACTAACTAACTAACTAATTTTATTTTATCTAAATTTACTTTTAAATTATTTCCATGTAATCACACAATCACAATGGCAATGTATATTGTAATGTCCAACTTGTGTTGCAATAACGTCAATTCTTGGTTAGTATTCGCTAGTACTAAAATTTCATCTGCTAACAGTATTATTTTACTGTTTGTAATGTCTGGTAGGTAATTTACATATAGTAGAAACAAGAATAGTCCCAGCATACTTCTTACTTATTTGCCTAAAACTTTATATACCTATATATATTTGGGATCTAGTTGATTCACCTCTAAGCATTGCTGCCTATTTTTCAGATAGAATTTCAAGTTTTTCGCTGGTCCTCTTATTCCGTTGCGTTCTAGCTGTAAAAGTAGCAAATTATGTCATGCCAGGTCAAACATTTGGACATATCGAGCAATATTACAGTTGCATAATTATTTTTATTGACATTGTGCGTTATTTCGTTTGTTCAATTAAAAGTATGTTATGGATTTGTTTTTTTGAAAACCATACTGTTGATTTTATAATCATACTGTTGAGCTTATACCAAATCAATACTCACATGATGATTAGTTTTATAGACAGCGTCGTTGCGCGTGCCATTCTAAACAAAGCAGCCTGTCTATGCATGGGTTTATGTATCTCGAGTTTTTCCGTTTCGGAGGGCACGCTAAGCCATCAGTCCCGGCTGTTGTCGATAGATGACAGTCGTTAAGCTAAGTCAGTTGCCCTCGGGCGGCTTGAAAACACTGGCCTCCACCAATCCGCAATTGAGCAGCGTGGTGGAGTATGCTCTAAATCCCTTCGGTTGAAGAAATACCCCTATCCTTGCAGTGGGATAAGTAAAGGTTGATATGGTGGATCAGTTTTATGCGAACTCAGAGATGTCGAAGCCATAGCAAACTATAATCTCTCACGCAAGTTTAAGCAGGGAAAACGATGAGAGAAGACCATCAGCGTTGCTCACCCATTACTAACCTCACCCTTTGTCTGTCATACAAAAAGTTGATCGACGAAGTCGTTACATCGATTAGCTGGTTCATCTAATCATTCAATCCACCTTTCACATTTCATGTTCCTATGCGGCACTCAGTTTTCCTTGACGTGACGGAATTGGCGCTGCGAGTATTCGCCGTATGCACACTATGTGTAGTACGGAAGCAGATCGATGCGCGTCAACTCTGTGGGACATACCATGGTATAGTTTTGGATCAAAAAGCAGGGTTCGGGACGAATACGCTTGTGGCCCATGAACCCCTAGGAATTTAAATTTGGAGAAGCTATGTTTAATTGTATCTCTAATTATTTGATTCTTAAATGATATATCTAAACAGAACCATTTACTTGTGTATATATTTTTTTAATGATATCTTTATTTATTAATGATATATTAAATGCCAAGCAGATATTTAGTAAGAAAATCAAATTAGGTAAAAAATCTTCAACACGTTCCTAAAAATATAGAAAGTCAAAACAGGGACGAACTCTAATGAATCTTTTACTACGAGTATCATAATGTGAATATGACACCGACATCATAATGTACTCGTATTTGCTAACGTCTATACGCACCTGGATATCAGCTGGAATTTCTTTTAACCGGATTACCTTGTGTTCCGATTCAAAGAAAGAACATGAACAGTGAAAACCATCATGATCCTTTGTACACACATTGGCCCCTTCAGTTTAAGAAGATTTTTTCCGTCCCTTTATATACTTTACGAATTGTACAATAATTTGTATTCCGAGTAGTTGTTTGATATGATGCCAACAGCCTCATTTTACAATCACATCGTTCGCCAACCGTTGGGAATTCATCCTCACACACTGGAAACATTGGAAACAAAATAGTCACGTACTGTGCGGTTCCAGAGAAGTTTTCTACCGAGAACTCTGAAGTTGTGAAATGAACTCCTTGCCGAAGTTTTCGCTTTTTAGTTTTCTAGGTCTGGATATTTTAGGAGAGGTAGGGCGCATCAAAACAGCCCGTCTGGGAAAGTACCCCCACGACACAGAAACCCGCAGCCAAATAACAACTCCCTAGCAGGTTGTTGTGTTCCTGCGTGTGAGTGAGGTCACCAGTAAACTCCCAAGGAGTTGCTGTGTAGGCAGCAGAGGAGGCATCACGCGAGTGATACTTAATATATCGCAAGCGTTAATAGGCTTTACATCAGATGGGTCGTATGCTTGTAAGCCTCCCGACGTAGTATAAAAAAAAGTTGATGCTTGTCACGCAACTGATACTATATGACGTTTCCCCATTTAATACATAAAATATCAACTGTTTGTCAGTCAGGAACATGCTCTCACGGACACCGGATAGCAAGATTAAATTATTAATAGTGTTGCCCGGTACAATGTGACTTAGAATTTACATAATCATGTACTTACCATCGGTAATACAAGGTTAAAGTACGGATTAGTATTCTACGTATACGTTCCAGCCTTCGGTATACACTGGTCTGAAATTATGATTTAACAACTATGTTAGCGAAACAAATAGGCTAGTCAACTTTAAGCCATTTTGAAATTTTAATCTGCAGTAACCATTAGTAACGCAATGACATTTTAGAGCAATAACTAAACTCGTCGACACGTTATGTATCCTGCCGTTTATAAAAAGAAACGACACAATAAAGAATTTGTTAATAAACAATTAAATATTCAAGGAAAGCATTAATTGATTATAAAAAGTAATTGACGATAATTTAATTACAAGAAATATTTAATCGTGATCAATTTTTAACTGCAGTTTACTATTTATTTATTTTGTTTAATCTATATACTTGTCTACTGCAATATTTGATTAATCTCCTTCTCCTTTTTTAATCGTTCATCGTTAGCCCAGTGGACAAATAATCGACCGATTGACGAACTGGTCTTCGGTTCAAATCCTGGAGTGTATCACAAAATTCGTGTTTTCGGATTTATGATGTTTATTATCACTTGCTCGGTGGTAAAAGAAAACATCATGAGTAAAACTACATGACCAAAGCTATGAAAGGTCTGGTTTTACCTCTGGATCTGTCTGTTATGTATCATTAAATTCGTGTTTTCAGATTAATGTACAGATTTGTAATTATCACTTGCGCGGCAGTGAAGGAAACACGTCCAAAAAATTATATTTCGAAAGAAAAAGAAAACTAGAGCATTCTTGGGAAAGGTCGCACACCTTTCCCAAGAAAGCTCCAGGTTTCCTTTTCGGAGATCTTACGGCAGTAGCTCTGTGTAAAAATCAGTATATTAGCAAAATCTTTAAGCTTAGGTAGCGGACCCTGCAAATACTAATGAATTAGGAAACGAGATAATACTAGGGAGACCTTTTTTATTGGTTAGTTAACATATTAAAACTAGCAATTAGCCTGTCTTTATAATGTAACTATTTATTACATTTTATAGTACCTATTTATGATTTGTTTATTAAAATATTTATAAAAATAAGTCGGTTACGCACTATGCTGTACTCTATATATTTGCATAATAAATATTAAAATTAAATTTGTGCCCAAACTTCTAAAATGTAAGATATTGGCATTTTTGACGTCATTGCCCCACGAAAATCAAACTGGATTTAGGGGATCCGCCATGATTAGTATTTTATATAACGTCGAGTGCAACAATTATAAGTGCCGCGTAATGCGAAGCGGTTACCGTACCTGTGAATGAGTATATTCATAGCGCTTTACTGATTCTTTATTGTATTAGTCGCAGTTAATGTTTAATTGCAATAACAATTGCCTAAATAGTATAGCTGGTGTGGTCAAATAGAAGTGTAATTTATTCGATAGCGAATGTAATCGTGGGGTATTGGCCACAAACATAATCAGAGTAATCACTAGTTCAATCAAAGCCAATCCTGAAAGCCGAATTCAATCACCTTGTATGATAAAGGGGAAAAATGTATTATATTGTATATCTTTACGCCAGGTCCCTTGCGAGGTAGGCAGACAGAACCGAGTGCCATAAGACGCGGTCCTTATACACTTCACTCGCTTCTTTCACATTCATAGCTCTTTTCATGCCGCTCAACGGAGCATGAACCTTTCTTATATTAACACCGACACTCTCTTTCAGACCAACTCTCTTTCGTACGCCATCATTTCGAACGCGAAAAAAATTACAACATAATATACTCATAAGGTAAATATGAATTGAAGAACGCGTAAATTTTATCTGAAATACTGTTTACTTACTATCATCATATCTTTGCAGTAGGTGATAATAAGGTTTGAAATATAATTATTGTATCTGTCCTTGTTAATAAACTTGCTACTTTGCGGAGGTCAAAGAACACACATCACTATTATGTGAGAAAAGCCAACGAAACAAATACCGGATACTACCGGTATCTGTTTGTTCGTAGCTTTTTTCTCAGAGCAACAGTTTTAATTAGTGTAATAATTCTGTGAATATTTCACAAGGTAGATTAATGTGACATTGCTATGTCTTTTTCACTAGGATTGATTTCACTAGGACGGGCTCGGTGGCGCAGGCGTGAAACACGCTGTTACGCTACTTTGACGTTCGTCGCTTCGATTCCCACACAGGACAAATATTTATGTCTGGATATTTTCTATGTATAATAAGTATGTATTAAAAAAATGTATTTACGTATGTTTGTCAGTTGTCTAGTACCTATTACACAAGCTTCGCTTACTTGGTAGCGCTGTGTAATTTGTCCATCAATATATATTGATTTTCCCGTGTATGAAGGTTTAAGATGCTATATCATTGCGTACGAACATGCTACGCACGTTGACTTAGCTTCGCTTTGCATAAAAACATATGTGATACTGTTCATTCCAAGCCACGTACTCGCAACGTATGAATGCGCTGGTAGGCCTATGATCTACAAGGCTGTAACCTATGCGTCCACATACTAAGCAGTAATTATATAGCGATTTCTAATTTATAAGATGAGATACAAAAATATATTCTCATCTCAAAATGGTCACTGTTTATATCGCACTGTTATGAAAAATATTGTACAGAAATCGAAATTGTCTATGGCAATTTTTTGTATATAATAGCTTGGAATATCTATTAAACTCTGTTCTTCTAAATTAGCACTAACAAGGAGGCAACTTTTGGATTCATTGTTTATGTGTGTTTCAACCTAAGATGTTTTTATAGTTATAGATTCGACGTACAATTTCTAGAATGGAAATAAGAAGAAAGTAAGGTAATTGCCAAACTCGCATTCAGTTGGCCACACTCTCGCGTCGCGTCTATACGTATTTCGCCACAAAGCATAAATGTCTAAGATATATATTCATCTCTTTCTAACGACAGGTATATCATTTGTCTCTTTGCTAGAGCAAAGTGTCATAACAAATAATTGTACGTAGATATAGTACTACTTGCGCCATTTTAAAATACAATAACGTTGGTGTATAACGTGTCTACCTTTTCATACGTCTCTGGTTTTAACATATCTCGTGACAATTACAATTGTGCTGATTTGTGCCGACAAACAATGTGTCAAATACCTACCGCATATAACTGGCGGCAGTAAATGTACAGAAGCCGGTAGCGGAGTGGCCAGCAATGCTACTTTAACACTAAGGCTCGTAAGTTAGATTGCTACGCAGGACAAACATTTGTGTGCATATACATGTTTTTGTCTTAGCCTTGTATTTTTCAGAGAAGTAGGGCGCATCAAACAGCTGGCACTCCACAGAAAACTGCAGCCAAACAACAGCACAACAACACTTCGGACAGTTGTAAAACTCTCTGGGGAGTTGTAGTATTCTTGCGAGTGAGTGGGGTTACCAGCAAGCTCCTAAGGAGTTACTGTATTAGCAGCAAGGGTAGCAAAGCGCGAGCAATATTTTTTGTGTTGCAAGCACTCATAGGCTACGATTACTACTTTACATCGTGTGGGACGTATTCTTGCATGCCTCCAGACGTTGTGTAGAAAAAGGTACATGAAACACATACAAATCGCATGTTTGTGCTGTAAAACAAATTCAAGTAATCGCATCTTTCACCAATGTTATCTTTAATAATGAAGCCTGAATCACCTACACATATTTGTGACGTATATCTGCTTCGTCATTCTTTCATCTTGCATTCTTTGTACATGTTCGAACCAACGGAGCATGCCTCTTCTTATTTTAACACCGAAACTCTCTTTTAGACCAACTTTGTTTCTAACATCATCATTACAAATACGGAACACAAATTTTTCGCAACGCTCGCATTTCGACCGCGTTTTTTCAACTTTCATGCTCTCTCTGTCATATCCAGCTCTCGCTTCCATTGTATACAGTGTATAGCGAGCTGATATACAACCTAAAAGTGGAATGATGTGGCGCTTAGTTATATATCCGCCTACCCCGCAAGGGATTTGGCGTGAAGTTATAGATACTTGAGTCATTAACGTTTCATTCGAATGAAAAGATTTTCAAAAATTACATCACAAGTCTTCTTTCTAGCATTATCGTTGCCTAATACATTCGAATTGACAATGACCTAAGGAAACTTATAAAATATACTGCATATATATCAAAATGTGTAAGTTGGTAATTTGTATATAAACATATATAATTTTATGTTTTATTAATTATTATTTGTAGATGTAGTCGTTGGTTACACATTGTTTTTCCTGAATTCAACATTGCGTAACAGTTTCATATGTCTAATAAATATAACAAACAGTATTCAAATATTAACCACTGTAGTCATGAAAATATATTAAAATTATTGAATAATATCTATACATATATTGTTGTTATTGTAATATCTTTATTGTACGATAAATTAAAAATAAATTACAATGAAATTAAATCTAGCTAACATCTTCTTATTAGCGTTATCCTGTTTCCTGATTAGTATTCCTCATTAGTATTTGCGGGATCCACGACCTAAGTCTAAAAGTTTGGTGAAGATACCGATTTTTAAACAGAGCGACTGCCGTCAGATCTCCGTAATCCAAAAAGAAAACAAGAGCATTCTCGGGAAAGGTTGCACTGCTTTCGAAATAATTACAAATATGTATATTAATCCGAAAACATGAAATGGTATATAACAGGATTCAACTTGGAACCAGGTGGTCAACAGGCCAGTTCTGTATCCACTGGTCTCTCATTGAATAATGTTTGTACGTCATACACGACGATAAAAAATATATAGCCCCTATTAACAAAGTACTCGTATTAGCAATTATTATAGGTTTTTAAACTTAATAGAACTAAAAATAATCACCAGTGTTTTGATTATAAATTATTTATTTAAACAAAAGTAAACATGTGACGGAAACGTTATTTTTGAAATAATCATTAATTATAATAAAATAATTTCAATAACTCTGAATATCACCTTTTTCAGACAGGCATTCCCGGAATTTATACAATATTTAAATACATAATTTTAATTGAGAATAGTTCAACTTAATCTGACTGAAAAACTTCTAATAAAGAAAATCAGTTTAGACTGTACGCTTATGTACTGTACGGGTTATGGCTTATTCCGGGACGGAGCATTGCCAATCATTCAAGTGAAAGTAGAGGCTGTGATAGGTTGTCTTGGATGTATTAAGACTATATACTAATGTCACTGCAAACTTGCATTATAAAACAATATTTGCATGGAAAGTACTGGGTATTTACTTTTATTAGTATTTACTTTAAAAATCTACTATTACATACGACTTCATGGTTTTCTAATCCAGTGAAATTAGCGGGGTCCGCTGCCTTAGTCTAAGAATTTGACGAAGATACTGATTTTGACATGCAGCGACTGCAGCCAGAGCTCCACAACTCAGAGGGAAAGCAATATCTTTCTTGCCTTTCGAAAGATAATTTCTTGGACGGGTGGATTTCCTCACGGTGTTTTCCTTCATTACTGAATAAATGATCTATCTATCTATATCTTCACACTAATACCCACCCCTTGTGGGATCGACATAGGGCAAAGAGCGCCATGAAGAGCGATTCTCGCACACTTCAATCGGTTCTTGAACATTCTTAGCAATTTTATGTATTGTTATCTCTTTCTGGTAAAACACGACTAAGTTGGTCATGGTAGTCTTGGCCTTCCTGAGCTTCTAAATCTCTATACTTTTGCCGGCACGTGTCGGAACCAACAACATGACTTTTATTATCTTAAATTTCGGCACTCTCTTCCAGACCAATTAGATGATAAGCAATTGCGACAAAAATATTTTTATTTGCGATTACAGTAACAACTCACTACTAAAAGACAAGTAATGAAAGTTCATTAGTGGATGACGTAAGTATGCTAAGTTAAAAAAGGTCTCTTTTAGTACTGAGTTGTTACTGTAATCGCAGTGGATAGCATTTTTGTCGCAATGGCTTATCATCATCTTTTAATCAAAGTACATCGGAGAGCTGTTTAGCGAATAACACCCACGGAATATATAAAAGATACAAAGCTATATTTTAGAACATCACATGTAAAAAATGTGTTCCCATGCATTTAAAGCTTCAGTATGCTACATAATCTGTTTTGCATAGGGACGTATCTACGTACTGCATCTACGTACAATAAAAATATTATTCAATTCAATATCTAAACCCCTTTGTGCATTTTTGCCTATAAAACAATACCATCTACACTACATATGAGAATGTTGCTGCAACTTCACATTAAAACAATAACGAACATTTTCATCACTGATAAAATTTATTATTTATATAATATATAATAACATTTTACATTTCATCACTATTATCATATCACATCAAATTTATATTACATCTCACTGACACATATGCTACCTATATTACAATTTTTCTCACACATATAATACTTTTTACGAACATAACAAAATATAAATTTGTGTGAATATCTGTAACCCTTTCACTCAAAATCATTTCATTACAAATTAACTTTGAAAGTATTCGGCTACCAAATATTGTACTTCCGGCTTGGCAATAATGTGCTACTATTTGTTCTTACACAAATCTAAATCATTTAAATCTATTGAACAAGGCAATCAATTTCAGATGCATGAGCTGTATTCGTTAAATTTCTGCTATTATTGAGTTTGTAAAGACCTTTCTTTATATATCTTTGAGTACATAAACGACTATAGCAGTAATGCAAATTTTCTGAGAAAAACGTTAGTGGAAAAATTCTTAGAACAAACGTTTTTTGCAATGTTATTAATTTTTACGAGAATCTGATATTTCACTCACATATAGTTTTTAACCAATATTTGTTTTGTGTTCCACAACAAATTTTATATCAAATCGCGAAATATGTAACTGGAAATACTCAGCATCACTGAATTGAATGGATCCTATTGCTTTTGAATCCCTACTCATTTTTTGATAGGGGGTATTTTGACATAATGTGATTATACCTATTGAAACAATGAGTTGACCATATAATCGCGCAGCTCCGTTAGAAAAAAAATAAACAAAGAGATAAGCAACTGTTTCTAATTCTGTTATAACTGTAACTTACAGATTAAAGTAGGAAAACTATATTAAACTTCATATTTGCCCACATTTTTTTTCTAAAATACTGTGTCCAAAAATGGCACTTAACATTTTTAATTTATATTAATATAAGACTATCAATACTTCAGTAAATTCGTAATTAACTTATATAACTTTACAATATATTCGTTAAGTAATGCTTTAAAAACAGCAATATAAATATACAGATAAATTGCGTAAATTCCTAAATTTTAGGAACGAATACTTAAAATATTTTTGTACAAGCAAGAAGTTGTTACATTAGCAATGGCACTGATCAACAACGATAGCCACCTTTCATATTCTATTAGTATTACCTTAACATCGGTAGGGTCGTATGTTTGTATGCCACTAGCGAAAGTATAAATACCTTATTAGCTTAGTCTCGGCAGTGGCAGTATTCTCTACTATATTACGCTCAATTTACCAACTAGAATTAACTTTTTTCTTGGAAACTCACCGATTTCGTGCATGCGACAAAGTGAAAATATGAATAACATTTGATACTGTCAATATTTAAACAATTACAAATTAAACTTATTGAATACTGTATGCTCCTAAAATATTAGCGAAATTCGAATCAGTGAGTGGGTGTTTAGACCGTGACTGAAAGTATCTAACAACTTCTTAAATATTTTCAGACCCCAGTCAGTTTTAAGGGATCTTAACATCAAATTCCAATCAATACTAACCGGTATATGTGGACATTTATATGTTTCATTACCTTTAGCTATCTAAAGGTAATGAAATGTATAGACAAAACAACCTAATTTACCTATATTTGTGTTTATTTATGATATTTTCCCAGTTAGAGTTATGGTTTTTAGAAAATATCTAGACAAAATTGTACCCTATTTCGTTTTATTTACGAACTATTAGTATATATTATAATGTGTGTATAATATAGTGCATGCTTAATTAATTATAGTTTTAGACAACCCTGTATAATTTATATAGAATTTCAATACGAGGCTCAAAATGTTTCACACGAAATAAACTGAAATTAATCGTAAAAAGCAATTCAGTGGAAAAATTACATAAATCATCGATCGATTTACAATTGATAAGCATTGGTTTAACTAATCCATATTTCAGTTAAGCTAATCGAATGTTAATCGATAGTTCTACTTAATTAGCTCACAGGTTCATACAGTTATTTAAAACTCTAAACACACATGTGATTTTATTTCATACGTAATTACCAAGGTCGTATTACTTTTATTTAAATCTCAAGGGTTACCTATATTTACATTATTTTGTACCAAATATAAGTAGACAGTTTCATGTGCCTTTTATTATGCAGTATTGCCCTTGTCTATATAAATAAAAAAAAAAATATTAGTTTAGTTAAAATATTAATTATTTGAAAGTTCTTAATCGTTAGCAATCAAATTTACAAATAAAGAAATGTCTATTTTAATCAGACTGGACCTCATCAACGTATTACTGGTCACAGCTACTTTTAAGCAGTCATTAAAAATAAATTAAGCTTTATTAGTATATTTTAGGAATATAATATTTTTACATCACATTATAATTGTATAAAAAATGGTTATAAAATATCAACAAACTTTGCTAGACGTTCGTGAACGACACCGAGAAATAGCATAATAATGCCAGTGCTGCCTTGTGCCTGTTTATTATGTATTTGACAGAAATTCTATTAAGATTTTTTATAAAACTCGTAATCAAAAATCTTATTTTATGAAAATGGATAATACCTTGGGTGCTTACACTTTATTTAAATTTATACAATTAAATTACAGGTTGACAGTTTGTGTCTACTTGAGAATACTTATTCTCTAAAACTAATTAAGACAATTGAGTAATTCAAAATTACTGCTACTTCTATGAAAAACATCATCAAGTGCCCGTTACTTTTCTATATATAAGATTATATGTAATTTGTATGTTTTATATATATTATGTAAGTCTATATTTGAGTTATTTATTAGGCAATTATTTCCCCAAAGCAAATTTTAAGCATAGTACTTGCCGGCGATAGTTAAGTAATTATATAATAGATTCTTATGTTATATATGTAAACCAGTACCAACTTTATACTAGTTTATAGGTAAGAGACTACTTTATTGGGCACATGTACATAAAATGAAAAATACTTGTTACGTACAAGTTACGTTATGATTCGGTTTAAATGCCCATGTTAGTATCTTTAAGTACTATGTGCAATAAAATGGACCTATACAAAAAGGTTTCTGCAATTGTATCTTATTTCTACTAGCTTGGTATAATAAGAACTACTTTCTTGAATTATTATCGTCTTCTTTCTCTGTACCTCTGTTAAAGGGCTGCTTCAACCATTTTCTTTTCTTTTTTGTTTTTCTCTTTGTCAAGATCTACAGTCTTAAGAGGACCATGTTTCCAACCCTCTGGGTATCCATATTGTCGGATGTCGTCCCACCATTGCTGCTTGCCGTCTGCCCAGATGCAGTAGATTACGTTAGTGCCCACTAAAACGGCGAAACATACCCAGAACGCCACTCGCCATTGTGATAATGTTGACTGAAATAGAAAAATTAACAGTTTAATAATTTAGAATTTATTGCAATTTTATACAGTAGAATGGATTTATCTCTAGTTTAAATATATATATTAAAAATATGCAAACATTACTGCAGTTTATATTTTCATTATATAAATTAGTGAATAGTTATACTATTTCTATCATGGAAAAGTAATTCTGAACAAATAAATATAAGCATCAGTCTTTCCATTTGACACAAATAAAACTTACTTTTTCTTACAACGAATTTTTGATATGTCATAAATCTTACATTAGCAGTAATGGCGCTAATTATTGTATTATTCTAAAGAAAAAATATCTTAAATACACATCAGTTAAAAATATTTTTTAATTTTACACGTAATTAAAAAAAAGTATAATTTTCAATAACCAGTAAATCCATCTACCTTTATTTTCCACTTAGTGTTCTACATTTCTCAGTAATTTGTTTGATACGTTTTGTCATTCAATAAGCATCACTCGAGTAAACATAGAACATATCTCAAAGACTTTAAGCTTCAAGTCCATAAAGTCAACAGGGCAGAGCTGAGAGCGTTTATCAATATAAGCGTATTGTTCCACGAAAACTTTGTCAAAGGCTGGCCCGAAGTCAAAATTTATGCCGAGTTGTTTGCAAGTTGGAGATTACGGTAGAGAATACATTAAACGTGAAAAATGAGAATCGGTATGAACTCATTAGGGCTATTTTTGTTGGTACAGTGAAAGTTAGGAATCTTATCGAAGAGGAATATTTCTTAAATATTCCAAATGATCACAGAACTCATTTGTGCAGATTCGCTACCGCTGATATGAATTTTACGCTGCAATCGAAGACAAAATGTCACTTTAAAAAATGTGGTAAGCGGGTACATAATATCGCGATCGTAAGATATGGGTCAATAAAATAAAATGAAATTTTATTAGTTAGCTCCCATATAACTTATGTGGGATTAAATTAGCTAATGCTTAGGTTAAGATAACTTATAAAATTTTATTCTCACGAAGAGAAACTTTAATTTCTCAAGAAAACCATAAAATTGCAGTTTCTGTTTTGCTTCCGCCGAGCAATATCATTAAAAGTACCTGCAAGCTACAAAACTTTGTTGAATAAATAATATCTCGTACCGGACTTAGCAAACTGAACAGGGAAAAACAAATTTATTATTTACTAACTATATGAAGATGAAACATGTTTATTATATATTGTAAAATTGCAATTTATCCTAGGAAATAATCTTTTCTGCTTCTATATAGTTTGTCAAAATTATGAAAGGGTTGGGGCCACACATGGAATATTTTTTTTGAAATAGAGTTGCAGTAGAGTGCTACAATTGATAGAGAAAATAATACAGCCTTTTTTATTATTTTTCTCTATCTACCCCTGAGTACCTGTTGACAAAGAATTTTAGCTATCAAAGGGTATTTCAATAATTTTTTTCAGTATTTTATGTGATACGTACGTAACAGATCTGTCTGTCTGTTGAATACTGAAAGGATTTTAATGAAATACCCTTTGATAGCTAAAATTCCTTGTCAACACATAGGCTAACTTCTTGTTCCGGAGATATTCAACGTTCCTCGATAAATCTTGAAAAAACAGCTCAATGTGAACGAAGTTTTAGACTCAGCTAGTTGTGCTTAAAATAAGGTTTTTTTTTATATGTTTAATAAAGGGCACTAGCTCATTTCA
Organism: Pyralis farinalis; assembly: GCA_947507595.1. Taxonomy (NCBI): domain Eukaryota; kingdom Metazoa; phylum Arthropoda; class Insecta; order Lepidoptera; family Pyralidae; genus Pyralis; species Pyralis farinalis. The sequence goes on along the minus strand of OX382269.1, from coordinate 14,143,811 downwards.
ATATTAATTCATTGATTTCCACATTTAGGCGCTATCCAAAAGCTTTTAATTATGAAAATGAATTATCTTGTAGACAAGAGTTAAATGGTAAATTAGAAATGTTAATTTATTAGCATACCTTCATTGTTTTATTTGGGACATGGACGTTTACGTTATATTGATAAACGTCTGGCCTCATTATTTCGACATGACATGGAACCCGATAAACGCTGACCAGGAAAGTTACTCTTTAATTCAGTTGCAGTCGACCAGAATTTGTTGAACTGTTCACCCTCAGTAGAATTGCTCTTAAATTCAGTTCCGATTAATCGAAATAATAACTATTGTTAACGCGCGTTTATTTTACTCTTGGTAGTGGATTATAAAGTCACGCACTATTGATGATATAATTTGGCAAAATCATTGTCGAGATTTCGAAATATTACTCTAAACTTTTCTATTGAAATCGGATTGTCTTGACTTTGCTTCAAGAGTAACCCAACTTGGCGTGGGTATTGTTAGTTTAGAACAATGAGTAAGGATGTCGACAGAGATCTTCACTGTTTATATGGGTAGCATGCGGCCTCTTTTCAAATAGGCTTCAAACTACGCCATTTGTGATATAGATACGCTATTAAATTAGTTCCCGTTATTATTGAAAGCTCTTGTGTGTCACATATATGTGGTAAAATAACACTTTTCATTGGCAGTCTGCATGGAAAATTCATTCCTTGCATAGTTACACCAATTTATCATACTTGCGTAACTGTGAACATTCTAAATGAATATCTAAATACAATTTCGGGCAGGGAATATTAATATTTTGTATTGATTTCTACACGAAATATCAAACACTCTGGTCTGTAACTAGTAATGTTTACTAGTCAAACCCATCTAATAACACATAATTTTGGATTTGAATCACATACCGTCATCTTTACAGTTCAAGTCAATCTTGTGCATGGTGCACTGTTCTAATAAATTAAACGAGGCTTATAGGAATAAAGATCGAGAGGGCTTAGGCATGCGCGTCCGCGTTAGCCTTAGTTAGCCAAAATCCATTTGGGATTTTGTTGCAGATTAATTTTGCTTTAAAGTCGGTTTGTCCATTGTAGGTGGAATCTGATCCGTTTTCAGACGACACTGAGGCTGTTAGAGGCGTGTCGTATTAATAGTGAGACCGGAATTTCAGGTCAATCTGTTAATGCACTCGAGTAGAGGGGACAATATTGTATCATTACTGAAACAATATTGTACCTATTTCAATTCGCGAGTGTTTTCGGAATGTGAATTGTTCATGCATGTCGAATTGACTAGTCAGAGTACCCAGGTTCTATTGAAATCCCAAGCGGGGAATCGCTGCTGCCAGACCGCCCGGCATTTGACACACAGTCGCCTTAAACTTGCAGAATTATTTACCTTGACCAAATAAGAATATATGTGGAAACAACCCCACAATACAACCACCCCACTATATACTGAAAAGTGTAATCAGCACACGAAGTGTACACAAATACATATATACAAGACTTCTTGTCCTAGCACGTGATTGGTATATAAACAGCAGTTAGTATACTAATCGCGTAACTATCAAGTACGTTCGAAAGGAGATAAACTCATGGGTCCTGTTATAATAAAATATTGCGCTAACTTGACATATTCGAAGGTTCTAACCTTGAACGTGTTTGGTCAGTAAAATTCTGAAGCCTATAAAGTAAATAATCTAAGTTGAATCTTGACTCTGTAACATTGTATGACAATTTGATCTAACTCTAAGTGCTTGAAACCATAATAATCGCTCTTGAATTACGCGTTATAACACGAACTCAAAATAAAATATTATGCTAGACGATCACTCAAAATAACTACTTGTAAGTTTGTAAACCAAGTTTATAAACACGGCTAAGACTAGATTAGTGGTAACGTAAAGTTCGTAGTTCGAGGCGACCGACGTGTCTTACGGGATTTTATATCACAGTAGAAGTACTTCTACCTTATAAAAATATAGCTGCAAATAACAGCTCCCTATAGGAAATGAGGTTGTCAGTAAGGTCCTAAGAAATTATTGTGTTAACAACGAGACTTGCAGCATGCAGGCGGTACTCCTTTAACTGCATAAGCTCATAGATGGTTGATGTTGATTATTGTTGAATAACAAAATCAGGCAGATACATGGAAGAGTGACAGAGACAGGATTCCCGTCTTGCTCTTCATGCTTTGTAAACTTAGAAAAATGCATAACTACGGAGCATATACTAAGGAGTTACGTACATCAGGTGTCAGAAGTCCTATTAGATACGGTGTAATGATCCCAGATAGTGTCGAGGTGCCATTAATCATAGCAGTCAAGGAACCAGCATAATTCGGCGCCAAATCTAAAGCGTTTACCTGGAAACAGAGATATAAATATACTGTACGATTAATATGTCAATCTTGTGATTTATCTTAAGATAGGTGGAGATAAATATCATATCTACTATTATCCAAGGTTGTAGATGCTGTTACTCTAATGAGATTATAGTGACTCGTTTATACATGTGTATACTCAGATAAATAATATTTTGAAATTCTGCTGACTCATGGTTACGAGTTCTGGAACGATATCGAATTTTGGGATACTTATGATATGGATAAATATGTAGTCATTTCATAACGATAGGTATCTTAAATTCCAAGAGAGGTAGAGTGCATCAAAGGAACCCGACTGTGGGGCTACGGGTGCCTTACAGAAAACTACAGCCAAATAATAACTCCCTGTAAGGTTGTCGTGTAGCTAATATAGTAAACTCCTAAGAAATTCCTGTGATAACAGCAGAGGTGGATCACGCGAGTGATAGGTAATGTATTCCAAGCATTCGTCGACTACAGTAACGACTATATATCAGGTGGACCCTTTGCTAATGCTTCCGGTCGTTGCTTCTAAAAAAATATGACATAATACTCTTAAGTTAAAGAATATGATAAAAAAGACCCATGCATATTAGAAGAGTATTAGTTAATCATCATCAGCTTTAGAACCAAAACCACTTTCAATGCCAATTATTATACATGGCTCTGTTGACAAAGAGATGGCAGAGCGACATTTAAAAATAATCATCAGTCTGTGCTTACAAAATCCCAGATACAAATGATACTTTCCTGGAGTATTTGGAGTAAATTAGGCGGGTCGTGTGTACCATTCCGTCCATGTGACACTTAGTATACAAAAAAAACGGGTTGCACTCCGGGAGTGCCGGCAGAAGTGAAAACTTGAACATTAACGTTGTGCATTTTTGAATATTTTGGAATGGTTAGGGAATCATTTCGCACGAATTGCTTTATTTATCAGTATAAAGTACTATCATGTATGTGGTAAAATACAATATTCATTTATTGCGCTATCGTACACAAACGTGACAATTTATATTACATTAAAAATTTAACACTTCAGAACTACTCGTATTACAATTATTTTACATTAAAAAGTTTATCTCTCAGAAAAATCAACTCATCCATAATTTCAACGACTCTTTCACCGTCATCATTACCAGCATCATCATCGCCAATCTCTAAAACCCGAACACACAGGCACACTCGCGCAAGCGCCCTGCGCCGCTTAAACCAAACAGCGATGTTGATAAACTACGTTGAACGAAACGCTTAAGCGCCAACAATTTCATGGCGCTTACAATGTTTTGGTCGCGCAAAAATAATGCCCTATGAACGATCTAGCGCTTCATGTTTAATTAGAGGTAACTAATGTTAAAGCGCTGCAGCGAACTTAAGTTCTAATTCTCACCAAAATCTTACGGTCAGGGTCACGTATCCTGACGTGAGTTTAGCATTTTTTACTTATCCCAAAAAGTGCACAACGTCGCTAAAGAAGTTTTCACTTCAAAATATTATACTCTAGATTACATTTAAAATTATTGCATAATTGAGTAAATGACAATAATTTCAACGGTGACATGAGTACCGTCTTTATTACGACTAAATATCATCTGCTGTATTATACGTTACCATGACACCAACTGTACTTACGAATACTGGTCAGGTTACCAACCAACATTTAACACAGCATGGCAGTTTATAATATAATTAATTAATTAATATAATCATAATTGCATAGTAAGCAAGTAGGTATCATATCCCCTACAGTAGTAACGCAGAGATATAAATGATTGTTTGTCTTCTCTTAACAAATATTCAAATATGCTTTCTCATTTATAGATAGGTACTAAAAAGTGTAAAGTCTTGCAACTTTTATTAACAGAAGTAAGACATAACAGGGAGGGTTGGAAACAATAATTAATGTAATAACTAACCTTCATACCGCTGTAGAAACCCCCCATGAGAGCCATGGAAGCAATGAAATAACCGACGGCTGCAAAACGATCACAGCCGGCATAAGATGCCAATATGATACATATTGCGGGCCCCGTCGCAGCTGTTGGCAATGAAACATGATATCAGAAACAGGCACGTAACGACTAGAGATTTCCAATAACACTACTAACACAGTTTGATGATGTATATAATTTATGTATGTACTAAATAAAACATTAAGACTTTATAGTAACAATTTGAAAGGGTGGTCACAGAAAATTCATGAGGACTGCTCTGTAAATAACATAGCGAAAATTCTTACAACTATTATATATATAAGAAGTTTGAAGCATAATATCGTAGAATCAGAAAGAAGTAACGAACATTCATAAAATGGTTATCCCTAGATTGAGAGCTTATGAACATCACTTAGAAGCTTGGCCATACAGCAAATTACATTATACAAGCATTGCGTAAATGTTTATTTTGGCACAGCACTCATAAATCTAAGTAATACGGTAGTAAATGTCTCATTTGCTTCTACTCCTGTACTAAATTCAAAAAGTACATATGGCTTTATATTATTTCACTACATTTGTTACTATTACAATTTTTGTTACTTTGACGAGCTCGGTGGCTCAGTCGTGAATGACGCGACTTCGACACCAACGCTCGTAGGTTCGATTCCCACACAAAGCAAACATTTGTGTGCATGAACTGTGTGTCTTGGTCTGGATGTTTTAAGAGAGGTAGGAAATCATCAAAGCAGCCCGTCTGGGGAAGTACCTCTACCTCACAGAAAACCGCAGCCAAATGGGTTTGTTGTGTTCCTGCGTGTGAGTGAGGTCACCAGTAAGGTCCCAAGGAGTTGCTGTGTAAGCAGCAGAGGAGGCATCGCGCGAGTGATACTTAATATATCGCAAGCGTTAATAGGCTACGGTACCTGCTTTACATCAGTTGGGCCGTATGCTTGTATGCCTCCCGACGTAGTATAAAAAAAAGTTTAAATAAAGAAACTTTTTTTGAGAACATATGAATTAATGTTGTATGAACTAATCTCTAATAGGGTATATTTTATAATTCACACATCTTTCCACTCGTATAAAATTAATAAAGTAGTTTAGATCAAATTGCCTGTATATTTGACTTTCGCAAAGTAACGCCTAAGTAACCCTTGTCTCAGTCTTAACAACATATAAATATGTACCAATATCTGTGCACAGATTTGCATATTCACATAACAGTTGATATTAGTTTATATAATTAAATACAAAATAAATTACTATAATTGAATTTCTCATAAACTAACCTATTGTGGTATGTATAATTCTGCCAGTCTTTATCGAATGCCATTTTCTAGTGACACAAATGTCGCAGACCCAACCGAAGATGAAAGAACTGATCCACATAGCAAGGTAAGGAATAGCAGTCAACGTTCCTGTGGTCGCAATGTTAAACTTCAAAACGTCCGTCATATATTTCGGTAGATCTGTTACCATCGTGTAGTAACCCCAGTCGTGTCCAACCTGGAAGAATGTTATATTACTTTGTTGTACAATCAAATTCAAATAAATCTTAAGATAAGTACAAATATACATGTCATTTTATTTATTTATTCTAGTCAAAAAGTCCGCCCCGAATCGTACCTGACGCAAAAGTCCCCATAACACTTGCAGCATTCCCCCGCTGTATCGCGAGGGATATGCGTTGCGTCAAGTATGACTCGGCGCGAAGGTCAGCACCACTATTCTTTAAGCACCTTCCCAACTGCCTCACAAATAACTTGGCTTCCTCACACCAAGCTCCGCCAACCTCCGTACTACTTATATTACTTTAAATACATACAATACTACTCGTAACATATTACAAGGATTTTTTATACTACTTCAGGCTTGCAATAAAGGACTGTCTTCCGCATGTTAATATCTGCCACTGCTAATGCAAAAGAACTTCTCAGAACTTTACTGCTGACCACTTTTAGTCACATAAATACAATAACTCTCCAGAGAGTTGTTATTTGACTGAGTTTGTCTGTAAGGTGGTATGTTTTTTTCTTCCTGTGTACATGAAACAGTGGTGAATATAAAGTATTTGGGTAATCAATTAAATGAAATTAAAATTAATTAGACTAATGTTGGTAATTATTACGAACATTTAAAACAAACATCTAGATAATTTCTATTGATAATAAACAGCACAGGTTTTGTTAATGCGATTCCCTTTCGAAATAATACTCTGTAAGAGGTTTACATAAACTAAAAGCATATTTTACTTTTGCTTATTAGAAGCATTAAGATTTTATTATTAGCTCTATGGTCAAAGAAGTAGCAACAGATGTGCGTGCAGCTAACCAATAATTGCAAATACGAGAACTGTCTTACAACATAGGAAACATTTTAAAATCGTCTACTAAAATATTTCAAATAGAGTACTTTATTGTACTTCATCCAATGTTCTGAAATAAATAACATGACCATGACACGATTTTAGAGCTGATGAAGGTAAGTGTCCTTTATAGTTTAAGAAATGTATTTGATCAATCAACATCAAGTTGGCAAGGGCAATTGAATAATTACATCGGTAACAGACACTTACAAAGTCACTTAACACAAGTAGTTTAAAGTGAACCTCATTACTATTAGTACGAGTACAATCTTCAATATGCTAACTTGACCGCATTTTTTCAATAAAGTGACTCCGCGGTTGCCCCTTATGCAAATATTAACAAAATAAGTGGACACGTATATTTACGATCAAGGAGGTTTAAAAATGTTTGTTATTACATGTATATCTACTATTTGATGATATAAAGATAGAATAACGCGTATATTGGTTACAATATTCCGCAACAGTAGAGAGATATTCACTCGTTACTCAGAACGCCATGTTGAATTGGTTTGTGTAGAATATTTGATCTATCTATGTATAACTTCACGCCAAATCCCTTGCAGGGTAGGCAGAGAGAACCGAGCGCCACGTGACTCGATCCTTACATATCTCACTCGCTTCGTTTCTAGGGCTCCTGACATCACCTTCTGATAGAACACGACCAATTTAAGTAGTAAGTCTTGGCCTTCCTCGGCTCCTACATCCTTCCACTTTTGCATTGTATATCTGCTTCGTCATTCTTTCATCCTGCATTCTTTCTATATGTCCGAACCAACGGAGCATGCCTCTTCTTATTTTAACACCGACGCTCTCTTTCAGACAAACTCTGTTTCTAACATCATCATTGTGAATATTTGATGATTTCTGAAAACTGCAATTTTAAAAAATACTCTACATTTTTCTTTTCATGCATCTTTCTCAAACCTGACCCAAATCTGGGTACAAACCTCAAGGTCAAGTGGTTGGCGACTCGAATAGTTATTTTCTTTGACCGGAAAAATTAAGGTTGTTTGTAAAAGATTTTCTTCATTTTAAATTTTGAGGTTTTAGGTAAATACTTTTACTTACAGCAGCAAACAGTAAAGCCCAGACAGGTACCGATCTGACTATTGCTTTCCAGGGCACAGGATCTCTTACGCGGTTTTTATCGGCACTTGTTACGGTCTCATTTAAATAATTTAGTTCTTCCTCGGATATGTAAGGATGCGTGTTAGGTGTGCTGTAGCAGAGCAGGCTCTGAAACCCACATTTAAAAGTTTGTTCACATTACTGGTACATTTTTATGTCAGTTAATTAGCAAATATTTCAGTACTAAGGGCATCACTTACGTGATATATATTGTAAGAAAGTTATCACGCCCTTTTAAGAAAATACTTTAAAAATTACATACATATATGAAATGAAATACAAGAGATGGAACTCTTATATGTAGCTGGATGTACAATACTTATATATAAAAAAGAGTAATACGAGTATTTGTAATAGCAAGAGATAATTTTAAAAACTTACCCAAGTTATAAACCATAAAATACCAAAGCAGCCAAAGAAGTAGAACACATTGGCCCAATGGCCGTTACCAGCCATGAGAAACCCTGACATAAAGGATCCAAATATATTTCCTATTTGGGCTCCACCAAATACTAGTGCTCCTTGTCGAGATCTTTCATGAGGTGGTACCCATCTAGCCAAGACTATCATCAACGCCGGCATAGTTGGTCCCTGGAATTAAAAAGAAAAAAAAATACCGTACAGAAAGAATAATAACGAAATATATTATGTATCAGCGAAAATAAAATTAGGATTTTTGATAAACTACTTCCACTAAACGTAAAGAGTTTACCGTGGCTTCGGTATAGACGCTGGCAAAACAGAAATATTGCTTGCGCTTTCCTATTACTAACATGACCACCCCTTTTTGATCACTTTTTTTATTTCCCGGAATGCCCTCAATGGGCTAGTTCTTTTACATTTATTTACATTGTTGTATGTATGTGTATGTATAACTTCACGCCAAATCCCTTGAAAGACAGAACTGAGCGCCACATGACGCGATCTTACACACCTCACTCGCTTCTTCAATACTTTTATATAATGTATGTATGTATATATTCACGCCAGTTCCCTTGCGTTAGTTTTTGATATTTATTTAGTTCCTTAGTTTTATGTAACGTAGAAAATTATATAACCATTTAAGCTACAGCCCCCCAATTGAGAGATAAATAATGCTTCCCTGGCCCAGAGCCTCGTTCGCAAATTCCAGGTAGGCTGCATCATTTGCTTGTCGGACTTAATGAATCTGCTTTCCATTGCAGTCAAATGTCTAGACGCTATAAAATACCTCACCTAATGCGGCTAATATAAGTGTATTATATAATTAAAGCTAAAAATATGCTTATTTATATTAGATTTTTTTAAATTACCTTATAGCACCAGTGGTTTGGTTTATACAAGTAATTTACCATGATTTCAGTATGTTAAATATATATATATTAATAGTCTAAAATATCATCTTCATATCTATACTACTACTTGAATATATAGAAAACGTAGAGTTTGCATATAAGTAAAATCGTGGGACTCGAACAAAAATAAATTACATAAAATGTAAATAAAATATTTACAATTTTGGGTTGTTGCCAGTGTACACCATTACTGTGTTCCAATATTTTAAAGAAAACACTTTTTCCACGCGTGATTTAGTTCTTAGAATAGTATATGCTGGTTGTAATCGATAAATGTGTCCATATGACTATTCCGTAAAAAAATATCAGAAAACTGACATCAAAACTCCATATCGAGTGACCAAAATCATAACAAATAGCATTATTAATAAAACTTGAAAATAACAAAATTGCATAAATCTCTATTTAGAAACTGTAAATGCTAGTCAATGTATCGCACCGCAAAGACGTCATTATGAACAGCTGCTTCGACAATGTCACTTTGTCTTAATATTGTAAAAGATTATTACTTTATTGGCTTTAGTAATGTAGTTAAATACCAGTAAGGCTCTCTATAAACATAAAGAGTATTATTTTAACTACTCTGCATAGTCATATATATTCTGGAGTAAGATTATATGTTATAGTAGTAGAATTAAACGAAATATTTTTATCACATATTATGCTGAAGTAATTGACAAATCATCTTGGATTACTTTGAAACCAAACCAATATGTTGAATTGTCTTACCTCTCCCATTCCTTGTAAAACCCGTAATATAAAAAGCCATGTTGCCCCTCCTGCGGTCACTACTATTGGTGTTAACAGCGTAAAAATTGCTGTACTCAGCAAACCAATACCCAATGTCCATTTGCCTCCATATCTCTCCGCTAAGTATCCTCCAGGGACATGGGTAATAGCGTACCCGTAATAGAATCCGCTGAGTATAAGTCCTTGTGTAGATTCCGACCAGTCGAAAATTGCGTGCTGAAAAATTGGAATTTATAGATATCGTTAGTATGTTGTGGTGAAATTGGTGATATATTTTAATTCTTTGTTAGAGTTCCATATTCGTATAGAAAAACAATGGAACTATAAAATCTCTGATGTTTCAATGTCACATGCATTTAAATCAGAAAATATCTAAAATACAAACAGTGAAGTTTTCGTATTACATAACATGTCGACGCCTAATAATGTATTATTTTTATTAATACGTGAACTATTAAATCGGATTAAAATTAAATACTTTTTCTATCGATGATTTCCATGTGGCGTATTGTATGCAAGAACATAAAATAATTTCAAAAGTGGTCTATATATTAAATCATTAAAAGTTGCAAAAATAGGCCTGACAGGAGTCAAACTCACTAACAAGGAATTCCATGTTACCATATGAAAAAGACATAGAAAAAAATTATTTTTTATACGGGGATGAACCCCTTTAATTTTGAATTAAAATTTTATTTATTTTATTTTTATTATTTGGCGTTATAGCGGCTATAGTAATACGCAATCTGTAAAATTTCAAGCTTCTACCTAATACGATTTAAGAAATGTAGCCCTGTGACAGATAGATGACAGACATATGAACAGACAAAAGCTCCGCTACCTTACAAATAAGCGTACGGAACCCAAAAATAGTATTGCGCATTGAGTTTAATGAAAAGTCTTATTCTGCAAATACACCTCCCATTTTACCGAGTCTTATTTTTTTCTGTCCGGTATCATGGTCGAGGACAATATATAAACAGCGATTAGGGAGATATTTTATGTGTTATAGGTAGTTCTACTGATATAATTGCCTATAACATACTGTAGTTGTATACTTTCAGAAGTAATAGATGATTATTTATCTCTTTTGTACAGAAAGTAAGCAATTTATCTAAATGGTAGCTGGAAAAATCGCTTTACTCTCCGTAGTGAAAAAAGTATTTTATTGGAACCCATGATTCCAATAGAAATACTTTTTTTTCTGGTTTAGTTTGGTTGTTTTAGTTAGTAGCCTTTTAGCAGTCAGAACCCGTTATATACGTTTTCCCATACATTTCGCGGTCGTATACGACCATCCGGGTTTTGAAGGGTTAATAGATGTAGAATGCATCGAAGCAGACGTTGTAGAGAAGTAACTCCACAGAAAACCACAACCAAATAACTTGTTATATTCTGCGCGTGAGTGAGGTTGGTAACGCTTGACGAGCTCGATGGCGTAGAGGAGAAACACACTGTTACGTTACTTTGACACCACCGCTCGTGAATTCGATTCACAGTACAAAAACTTGTGTACATGAACATGTCTGTTTGTTTTGGTCTCGGTATTTTAAGAGAGATAGGGCGCATCAAAGCATCCCGTCTGGCAGCGCTCCATATCAGTTGGGCCGTATTTATTTGCCGTAGCAAATATAAAAAAAAGTTCTTCACGTAACATTAGAGACATAACTACTATAAATTTACTAAAAGTTTTTATACTTGCACATTGAGAGGATATGTGCAAGCAAAAATAAAAGAAAAATACGAAGAATTTCACAACTTATACAAAAAATCTGAAAAAAACCCGTTTCTTGTATGTAACGTATTTTTTACGTTATTTTAATTTCATTATTTGTTGTTTTAGCGGCTGTGAAAAAATCAAGGCTTTACATTGAAAAGATATAGCCTTATAACAGATAGATGGATAAACAGAGAGACGGGCGGTCAGATAGTCCGACAGACAGACGGCCAGACGTACAGATGGACAGACAGATAGACAAATAACGGAGCCTTAGTAACAGCATTTTGTTTGTTTTATGTGGCTATTGAGCGGCTTCGTTACTAATAAATTTTAACTTGCATGTTCTCATATAAAAAAAATATCATAAAAGTTAACGAGTAATTTTAGACATTCAATATTTTGTATGGGCGATAAAAACAAAAATTAATGTTCAAAAAAGATTTGGTAAAAGATTATTTGTACTCGGCCTTTGCATTTACTATAAATTTATTTCTGAACGTTTAAACGTAGGTACTGTTATCTATTTTTAGCAATCATAAAAATTCAAAATAGTACACCATTTTGAATTTTTGAACACAGATAAACATCGAGGCATATACGAAACCCTTAGAGTGCGAACTCGTCTTGCACTTGATCTTGGTTTTTAACCTTCAAAATTTTTTTAATGTTACAAAAATTTATAACTTTCGCAAATTTTGGTTTTTTAACTCTAACTCAGTCTGTGAATTAAATTATTAAATTAGCAACATACGGACAGACACCACGAAACTATAAGGGTTCGTTATTTATTACTGAACTCTTCAATTACGTAATAAAATTTTACGAGGTAAAAATAATGATTCTCAACCTCCAAATTTATCATCAAATAGGACGTGTTTTAATAAATATCATCCAGTATTGTCCCTACTGAAATCAAAGTTTGTAACCCATTTCCACTAGATAAAGTTTATTTACTACGAATTCGACCCTTGAGACATGAGAATAGCCAGTGAGTTATGAAAACAAAATCGTTTCACACCCACCAGATCCCTAATGATTTCAATTTAACTAGTACTTACTGTTTACTTTATGTTAGTTGACTAATGCCATATTCACATGGAAATCGGTTTTTCAAATCGTATAAAGCAAATTACTCAATATGGGAGAATGCAGCTCTTTATAAGATTAGAATAGTTTATGTTATTTAAGTACGGTGGCATACAGAGTGACTACATTGCTCATACAATAACCCTCCTGAGAATAGTTACTTTGCTGAGATCTAAGGTAGTACGCCATTTATATACTTAACATGTTACAAAATGAAAACCTGTGCACATTAGATAGCAACTTCCCATTCATCACCCGGTATGTCGTTAGCACTTATTCATCAAATAGTCAAATTTTCATTCTTTAAACTACTTCACAGTGTGTCTACGAGTATTTTGCAACTTCTATTTTAGGACAAATTATTAGAAATGACACGTTATCAACCCTTATGAAAAAATAACTATTTTGATGTTATGGGAGAGGTTATCCAAAAAAAAAATCCAAAAATGTTTATTTCGTTGTAAACAGTTGTTACAAAACATAGAGACTGACTCCTTCTTTTAAGTGTGTAAACACCTGTAACAGAAGGAGTCGCTCTTCCATAGCAACACAATATTTATTATTTTACCTAATTATATAATATAATATTACAAAGGTGCATTTTGCAGTAACAGGATGTATATTAAGGTTGTGTGTGAGTGAGGTGTTCTTGGGTGTAAGTGTGGTGTGTTTGGGTGTGAGTGTAAGTAGTGTGTAAGGTGTTAGTGCTGTGTATTCGTGTGTGTAATTATGTAGGTGCATGGGGTTATATAATCCACTTCTGGGAAATAACTAGTGTGGCCATAAATACTGTTGCATAGAAACTTTACTTTTTTTCAACTTTTTAATTATTTTGAATTTGGAACGCGTTCATTGTGTTTTTTAATTTTTTTTTTTTTTATTTTCAAAACCTTTTTCGATTTCTTGGATCATGTTGTGAAACCTCTCAGCAATACACTTTTTAAACATGTACCATCGTGTTTCCAGCAAGACTCTGCACCTGGTCACAAGGCACAAACTACCCAAGCCTGATTCGAAACGACTTTATAAGAGCAGAAGACTGGCCCTTGTCTAGCCCAGATATGAACCCGTTAGACTACAAACTATAGTCAGTTTTAGAGGACATAGCCTGCTCAAAACGATACGCTGTAATTAACCCTTCGAAACCCGGGTGGTCGTATACGATCGCGAAATGTATGGGAAAACGTATATAACGGGTTCTGACTGCTCAAAATTTTCCATGGAAACAGTGCATAAATCCATAGATTCATGGCCAGACAGATTAAAGGCCTGTATTAAAGCCAAAGGTGGTCATTTCAAATAGAATCATTTTTGTTATATTTTACGGAGACTTTCATAAATATTTACATATAAGTTTTTTTATTCCACTAAGGTAATCAAACATACGGCCTATCTGATGGTAAACAGTCACTGTAGCCTATGGACATTTGCAACACCAGGGATATCACTCATGCATTGCCGACCCTCTAAAAACCACTTCACGCATTTCGGCCTGGAGCTCATTCCACAGTTTAAGAGTTCTCGGAAGAAAACTTCTCTGGGACCACACAGTACGCGACTATTGCGATTCCAGTGTGTGAGGGTGAACGCCGTCGGCGAGCAGTGCGCTTATAGAAAGTAGCTGTCGACATCATTTTGATCAATTCTTCAGAACACAACCCGTTGTACAATCGGTAGAACACACAAAGGGAGGCAAAATCTCTCCTTAAACTTAAGGGTTAGTAGTAAGTGGTAGAGGTAAGGTGTTTAGGATTGTCGACAATTCTCACACCTTGTCTCTGAATCGAATCACATGATCCAAGCTGGTGCTCCCGGCCTGCAGTACTCCAAGTGCGGTCTGACTTATATAACATAAGTCGTTATCCCGCGCTGAAGTACTGCTTAGCTCTATTAAGCACACCAAGTTTTTTGGACGCCAGCTTGACCTTCTCCTTCAGGTGACTTCGATATTGCACTTCATTGGCGATCTCTACGCCAAGCATCCTAATACCTTTGGTGACGGTAAGAGGTGTGTTCTGTACAGCAAATGGAGTTTTCCTAGTATTGAACGTAAGTTTTATTACGTTTATACTTCTTCATAAAAATATAAATACATATTACATTTGTAACATAACTTATGGCCGGACTAGGTAGACATGCTATATGCAAAGTAATTTGTTCGACAAGTAGGCTATTTGCCTTATATTGATTTTTATTTGTCTAGTCCCTTGAAGTTGTTAAATTGGAAAATTGCTTATTTAGTAATAACTAAGTGCTAAAGGCCTTCAAAACTAATTTCAGTGAAGTTGTAATTTCACTACAAAAAGTCACTTTTCATAATGACAAAGATTTCGGACATTATTGAAGGCCTAACTTTTTTAAATCGGACAATTCGCATGTTAGAATCTTCCCAATTACAGAAAAAAATATTCAAATCAAATCACACTAGTGGAATTCAGAACCTCCTCTTTTTGAATTCAGTTAACTATTAGACTAATAAATCTGGCGCAAAGGACAAATTTTGGTATTGGGTGATTTTTTTATCTTACAATTTGATCTTAAAATTTTATTCTGAAATTACTACTGTGGATCATTAAAAATAATGACATATATAAGGTACATAGGTGTTAAATGCTTCTTAACACAAATACATATGATTCAGATGGGTTTAGTTTTTGCAGTTAACCTAGTTAACCCCAGAAATATAATAAATCATTTTTCAAAAATATAAAAATGTAATGTTTAATGTAAATTGATGTCCGCTTGCCACTGAAGTACCGACTGGGGAAAACCTCCATCTTACTGAAAACAGCAGACAAGAAACAACTGCCTGGAGAGTTGTTATATTCCAGCGAGTGTGTGATACTATCGGAAAGCTATTATGGAGTCGCTGTGTTAGCAGCAGGGGTGGCAACTTGCTGCGAGGGTCATTTGAAAAGTTCTTAGCCTAACATACTCGTACTTAATGAAACCACACGATTTTGATTATTCTTCAACATACTCTCCTCCGAGCTCAAAACACTTTTTCCATCGACCCGGTAAGGCTTCGATACCAGTTTTAAAAAAATCTTCGTCTAACTCCTCAAAATAAGCGTCCACGGAGGCTATGACCTCTTCATTTGTAAAAAAATGTTTACCACCTAAAAATTTTTTCAGCTTTGGGAACAGATAAAAGTCGGACGGTGCTAAATCCGGTGAATATGGGGGATGAGGTAACAATTCGAAGCCACATTGATGGATTTCTGCCATAGATTGCACAGAGGTGTGAACGCGCGCATTGTCCTGATGAAACAAGACTTTTCTTCTCAATAAACCTGGACGTTTTTCTTTGATTTCTTCTCTCAAACGACGCAACAGGTTGCAATAGTAATCGGTGTTTATTATTTCACCCTTTTTTAAATAATCCACGAGAATTATATATACCCTTTGCATCTCAAAAAACGGATGCCATGACTTTGTCCGCCGATAAAACCACCTTTGCCTTCCTTGGGGTGGGCGATCCTGCTCTTTTCCATTGTTTCGACTGTTCTTTTGTCTCGGGCGCATTGTGGTGAACCCAGGTTTCATCCATGGTTATAAATCTTTCAACAAATTCTATTGGATCAGCTTCATATAACTCTAAACAGTCGCGAGAAGTTGTGAGTCGGTTGCGTTTTTGTTCCACTGAAAGCAGTCGCGGTACCCACCGCGCAGACACCTTAGAGAATCCAAGTTCAGTAGTAATTATATGATGTGTTCGCTCAGATGAGATGCATACAGTCTTAGCTATCTCCTCGACAGTCAGTCTTCGATCAGATAAAATTAAATCACAGATTTTTTCTTTGTTTTGATTAGTGGAAGCAGTCGAAGGCCGGTCACTACGGGGCTCATCTTGAATGGTCTCACGACCACGTTTAAACTCTGCCACCCAGTTTTTAACAGTCGCATACGAAGGAGCGGACTCACCCAAAGTAACAGACTTGTCTTCATGTATAGCTTTTGGAGTTAAACCTTTCAAATTCAGGTATTTTATCACTGCACGATGTTCAATTTTATCCATTTTCAAAAATAGCTCTGACTTGACTTACGGTACCACGTGTAAACGAACATTGAGGTACTGTGAATAAACTAAACTGTGCATACTTGTTGCTAAATAATGTAACTACAAAATGAGGGTAGTTATAAAAAAAACCAATGACTTTAACCATGTTAGGCTAAGAACTTTTCAAATGACCTCGTATATTATATGCTATAGATCATAGGCTACATTCACCACTTTATATAAGGTGAATCATATGATTGTATGCCTCCTAATGTTGTAAAATAAGAGGAAAATGCTTTTTTAATATTATGAACACCGTCAACATTTTTTTTAGATGAGGATCGCAGTCGTGCCAATGCGCATTTGGATTCCAGCAAATTTTTCAGCTTTGTCGCTAAGGAAGGAAGTCCATCAGGAAGTCGAGTTTATTGTGATCGCAATATTAGAAAAAAATACTTACAGGCTTTGAAACAGAAGTTCCATTGACTATAAACTCGCTTTCGTCAGGACAAGCGTTTGGGTCATAATGCGACGAGTCGTCTTTCGTATTGTTGACCATCTGTGTTACAGCCAGGTTGAGGCACACGCGCATCGTATACGCGTTGCACACAGCAAGTAGACCCATAATACCCAGGACATACCGCTGGGGAATTAGGAACACTGAGCGGACAAAATTGTTCATATAATCACACGTCAATATCATCAGGATCCTATCGGTTAACTTGAAGACGCTAAGCTAATCCAATGTTCGGTTATTCATGTTTAAAAAAGTACAATTTAAATCAGCTTCAACTTAGCCGGTAGGAGCCTTAAGCGTAATCATTTATAACCTATATGTACTAGTTGTAACTTATAAACACCGGCTGCGAATCTACTTTTTTAAGCGATACCACGAGCCTATTGTCAACGCTTCAGAAAATGCCAATTTAAGTAAAAATATTACAATAATTCGTATTTGACCAAAATAGTAAGAATAAAGGGGGTAAGGAAGAGGAGGTTTGAGAGGGCATATTAAACATCTGATAATAGGGGGAAAGTCATGTTACATATGCTATGCAATACCTACTAAAAGAGTGTCAATTTATAGGTTCATAATATAAAGGGTACAAATTGTCACATTCAATGCTGTCAAGGAAGAAAAAACAATATTGATTATTCTCTTATGTAGCCACTTGTTTCATGGAATTGGCAACACATGTAATACTTGATACCCCCTTGACTTGTCCACCCTACCGATACACTTTGATTATTAAATTGATGAAAGAGAACGAGGATAAATTCGCAGCTGGCATTGGAACTAGTAAGGTTCACACCAGTGACTATTTTGTTTTAGCAGACGATGTTAAGAGCCCTTGAAACCGGCGAGTGAACATAGAAGAACTTATGAATGTTAAAGAAACGAAGATATGTAACAGCCGAGTCAGGTCACACTCAGATCTCTCTGCCTACCCCGTAAGAGACTTGTCGTGAAACTATACGTAGACTTATCTTGATGTGTTTAGTATGCCCACTAAATGTGGTACTTTCTGTAGCGTTTTGTAAAGGGCGTTTTGTTAAGGGATTGACAAACTGTTGCAAATTAACCAACGAAACTGCTGTGCGTTATTATAAATAAAACTACTATTTATGTATATTAAATCATGTAATATGCGTGAAAGCATTCAAGATATTATTTCGCAAATAACTGAATACCTGTGTTAGATATGGTACTGTGACTAAGAGAATTTATTGCATTCCATTGAAACACTATATTACATAATACATAATAACCAAATAAGGTTTTTTTGACACTAACTATACTGACTATAGTCAGTGTCAAAAAAGCCTTTTTAGGTCAAAGTCCCTGTAGGCCATTACTGCGTCACGTATGATTTGATTTTGGACTATACATGGTTTATTTTCACAAAAGCCCGCGACTAGGAAAGTACTGTCATGTCACAGTAGACAGTTGCCAGGAGGATCGTTGTATTCTTGTGAGTGAGTTTACTGGAAACCTTCTGAAGAGTGTTGTCTTAGCAGCAGGATGGTAACTCGTGATTCCATAGATTGTTCTTACTCTATGGTGAACACTTCAGATTATACGGGCAGAATAATTGCTTGTCACTCAACGTAATACATAACCAGTCAATGCTGGGCTGGGCCTAATAAAATTCGCAAGGACCAGATAATCATGACTTTCATATTCCTTAATAATAAATGGTCTAAACAGAACTGACTGTGGGCTGTTGAATCTTCATGGAATGACAGTGTTTTCAAAACATTGGAAATAAATACATTTGTTGTACTAATACTATTTTAACTTTTAAAATGCAAATGTCTGTCACGCCGTCCCCCGTATCCGCGTGTTGTCCTTCATAATTATAGTTTTCAAAGTTTATGATGTCAAGTAAAACGGGCTGGATATATAAGATAAATGTATCTCTATGGGAAAACAATTGCCAAAAAAAATATCGCACAGATACTAATCTTAACAAATATATGCTCTGAAATTGATACGCTATTTAGAATTTTCAGATTTCCGATATCTTTAATAAGATCCGTCTCCCTTCCACGGAATTTCGAATCTAATCATGGGCAATCGAGGGGAATGGAAACACTATAATGACACAAAGGAATACTACTGAGAAATTCTAAGAATAAACATTACAAAAAATCCATGAATACACCGATTGACGATATCCTAACATTAGGGACCTTCCATTGAAACGATTAATTCTTAGATCGGAAGTTATAGCTACTATTAACACACTAAAAACCTGATACTTGCCTACTTACTACATTATGTCTGCAATTAAGTATGACAACACGGATACTGTCTGGTTTATTGGTACAATTCTTGCACGAAAAGGTCTAAAAGTGTAATAGTATAAAATATTTTGTGACATAAATATCGTATATAGAGTCGTAATACCATTTGATACTTTCTGGACTGGTAGATAACAAAAGAGCAAGAAGATTTTCAAAGGGAGAGCGTAAAAATAAAATTTCGACAGCGATGAACATTCTCTTTATAATATGTTTATTTGATTACAACAAAGCCTTAGACCAAATCGACTGGGACTAATTCTGGTCTGTTTTATCGAAATTTAGAATGGCAAGGACAATCTCAATAAAGAAGGAATGTATCTTATCACCCCAAGTTGTAAGTAGACACTAGCTGTGGTTAATTCGACTGCAAACTGTTCTAGAATATTAATAAGCAAAGCTACATTACTGTCACTGTATAGCGACTCGCATCAATGCGTGTTTAACGATGTTGAACCTTCTTTAAAGTTATACTACTCTTAATATATCTACTGCGGTATGATCCTTGTACACCTCACACTATTTTATTTGTTCAAGACTGGCAATAAACGTTATGTTACTTACACCTGGATATAAATTGCCGCCATCTTGGTAACATGTCACTAGTAGATCTCAGTCAGTTTCGCTAATAGCGTACCTGAAATTTAAAAAAATCTAATAAATGAGCAAATCGTAATTATATTACCTGCTGAGTCCTGTTAGTTATTATAAACAGTTCTATAAAAGGATTACAAAATATAAATAATAGAAAAATGTGTTTATTCGGTTTCCCTTCGGTTGAAGGGAAATCCGTATCCCTGCAGTGGGAATAGTAAGGGTTAATGTGGACGTGGAAAAGGAGTACCCAGTTCAAAATACTTGTGTGATTATAGATGAAAACTTAAAGGTTTAAAGAGAGATAGGGCGCATCAAAGCAGCCCGTCTGGGGAAATACCTCCACCTCACAGAAAACCGCAGCCAAATAACAACTCCCTAGAGGGTTGTTGTGTTTCTGCGTGTGAGTTAGGTCACCAGTAAGCTCCTAAGGAGTTGCTATCTAAGCAGCAGAGGAGGCATCGTGCGAGTGATACTTAATATATTACAAGTGTTAATAGGCTACGGTAACTGCTTTACATCAGGTGGGGCGTATGCTTGAATGTCTCCCGACGTTGTATAAAAAAATTTATAAGCCCATTGTTGCCACATCCGCTAGAATCCGGAAACTAATATCACTACATATTATAAAACAAAGTCCTACGCCGCGTTCGCTATCACGAAAAAATTTCGAGTTTATCAACTCAAAAACTAGGGAACGGATTTTCATGCGGTTTTCACCAATAGACAGAGTGATTTTTGAGAAATATTTAGGTGTTCAATTTATTAAGGTTCTGTGGAAATCGGTTGAAAAAGCCGTTTCGCTTTCCTACCTATGATCGACATTCTCAACGTTAGTGTGTTATTTGTTTTAAGAAAGGCATGTTCATGCACACAAATGTTTGTCCTATGTGGGAATTGAACCCGTGAGTGTCATTAATCACTGCGCCACCGAGCTCGTCAATTTTTCTGATCGTAAAAAAGTATCAATAACCAGTTGAGAATGCGCAAGCTTGCATTGCCAGAGGAACACCTGGTTCGTCAATTACATAACAATTAAATTTTTTTTTTCGGCCATTTTGACCATGTTCCTTAAGAGATAGGAACGGTGTTCCTGAACATTCCTATTCTACTTTTTTATGCTGAATCCGAATCTGAAGTCAAAATTCGAATATTCGAAAAAAAGCGACAGACAAACGCACAGACAAACATATAGAATTCATATAGGAACGGTGTTCCTGAAAATTCGGTTTCACTTGTTGTCACTTTTTCTTTTGTTTATATAATTCAATGAGAAAGAAGATTAAATCGACGACGAGAATAGGAGTTTACTACAAATTAAGTTAATCATCTTAATTATATAATAGAAGCCCATTCACACCGTCGTCGCTTTCTTATATATTAAACAGATTTTTGCTCGAGAACAGCCTCGTAATACTCAAGGAAACAATACTGCGTGATTTTCATAACACCCGAGGACGTAATATTACACATAATTATGTGCCTCGCACTAAAGGATTTCTGTGACTTCGAATGCACTCCCGTAAATTGTACGTCTTTCCTCCGTTGATTCCTAATGAACACAAGAATTTCTAAAATACTTTATCATTTCATTGTAACTGTTTAAACTGTGTCAATCAGTAAGTCATTTAACATACTATGTTTATGTAATAATAATTCATACTCAACTCCTCAGTTTAACTGTCAACATCGTTTTTGAGCTAACTCCTACTCCTAAAAAATTAAAAACCAGTAGCCATTTTCCTTCCTTATCTTTTAAAGTTTACACCCAAAAAGTGTTCTACAGGAAACTTTCACACGTTTTCATGAGTTTACGCATTAATTTTTGCTTTTGCAACAAAAATCAAGAACATTCGTACCACATCAATCCCCTACTTTACACGTTAGAAAATTAAGTTTTAAAATCCCTTCCTAGCATTATCTGAAGTCATTTAATGACGGCTTATTTATTATCTTAATATTTACAATACCATTTTCTCAATATTAATTTTATATGTTTTTGAGTAACTAAGCGCGCGAGAAAAACGATACTTGAAATTTCTTCGGAATAAGCAGATTATGAAGGCAATATGAAGAGGGCCGTTATCGTATCTCTGGTCATAAATTGCAATCACTGTACACTTTATCTTGTTTGTTTCATGTTACACTATCAAAATAAACTGCGAAATATACAAAAATAAAAAAAAATACTCAGCCACGTTAACCGAACCTGAACAGTGTTCCCGCCAGAATCCAGGAACCTTTTTTGAAAATTTCACATATATCAGAATTGGATTAGCAGTTTTGAATATTACCTACATCATGACATACAAAATAAAAACTCTCTTGATACATTGAAAGTTTTGCGTAACTCATTTTCTTCTCTCTAGCATCATCCTGTTTCCAAATCCGTTAGGATTGGCTGACTCCGCTACCTAAACCTAAGGATTTCGCGTAGACGCTAATTTTGACATTGACCTACTACCATCAGCCCTCTAGAACCCAGATCATTTTTAGGTTAGGTTATACGTCTTTTGATATTGGACGTGCGGATGTCCTCTCGATGTTTTCCTTCACCACCGAGCAAGAGCAAGAGAGCCGAAGTCACCGAGCAAAGGGGAAAGACTTATTTTATATAAGTCTCAAGTCAGATCGCACTTGGAGTATTGCAGTCATCTTTGGGCGGGAGCACCTGGATACGAGCTTGGACCATGTGATTCGATACAGAGACAAGCTGTGCGAATTGTCGATAATTCTAACCTTACACACGGTATTGCCCCTTAAGTCTAAGGAGAGATTTTGCCTTCCTTTTATATGTTCTACCGATTGTACAACGGGTTGTGTTCTGAAGAATTGTTTGACATGATGCCGACAGCATATTTTTATTACCGCGGCGTCTTTTCATTATTAGGCGGGGAGTTCAGCATCATATGCTGGAACCGCAATGATCGCGTACTGTGCGGTTTCAGAGAAGTTTTCTTCAGCAAACTCTCAAGTTGTGGAATGAGCTCCCAGCTGAGGTTTTTCAAAGGCGTATAGAGGTTTAAGTGGGTCGGCAACGCTTGAGCGATGCCCCTAGTGTCGCAAATGTCCATAGGCTACGGTGACTGTTTACCATCAGACGGGTCGTATGCTTTTTTACCACTACAAGAAAAAAAGACAGTCGCTCTTTATCCACGGGGTTATCACTGCTCATAGTTTCGAGTAACTTTTAAATACACCATGTCTAGGTCAAAATAATGTATTTATACATCTACTACATCGGTACTACTGCTTCGTACATCTTGATATAACTTTTTCATCGTCATTCTCGACATTAACATTATTTGATCTTCAAGCGGGATTGTTCAAACGCGACCCGTGCCCGTCAAGAAAACAGAAAAAGCTTTTTACCCACGTTTCAAGCAAAGTTCAGTTTTGTTGATTTGTTTTCATTTTAGTACAATCATTCACAAGATTATTACATGCATTTTTAGGCTAATAAAATAAATAATATTCGTAATTCAAACAGTCAGGTACCCATTCAAAACTTTCAATGTAGCCCAAGTAGTATTAGTATAGTAATGTGTTTTGCATAGTTTTTTTCGCCTTATATTTGAGATTTTTATTTCGAAAATGTAAAAAAATGCTTTTTATCAGTAACGTATTTACAAATGCGATGTCATTATAGCCTTCTTCACTTCATTCGTCTTCGTTCACGTAATTAGTTTTTATCAACTATTATTGAGATCAGTGCTTCGACCGTTATGCGTAGTATGCTTTATGCCATAATACTACCTGAGATAAATTCAACAGGCGGAATTTATTAGCGCATATTACAATAAGTTAATGCTGTTATATTTCAAACTTTTGTATATCTTATAACAAGATATTATAAGGTCTCCGAAGATACAAATCATTGGTAAAACTGTGCACACTCTGTATTTAATGAACAAAGGAAAAACATAAGTAAGTTATTTCAGGCAAGTGTTAAAAATGAAATTCTTTCTTCCTCTATTCTTTCCACATGTCCAAAACCAACGGGACATGTCTTATTTTAATACATTTGCTGTCCTATAAAACCCATTTAATGTAGTTTAACAAAATGAATTACTTGCACTCGTTTCGCCATTTAACAGAATATTGTTCTACTGTTTCCTAATTTCAGCAAGGTATAATAAAACTAGCATTTATCGTTAACTTGTTTCACATGCCGTGAACATAAACATTGGTACTATAAAGGAATATTTCTTGAACTATCACGTTTTACTAATAAACATATTTTATTACATCGCATACAGCATATATATTGTGCAATATGTAAAAGAGTAATAACTAAATAATGGCATCATTTTAATTTACAACTTTTGGGGATGTTATGGTCGTTACAAAACATCTATCGTTTATCTCAGCAAGTATTTGATGTTCAAATCTGAGATTTGGGATGATCAGTTAACAATCTGACTTCCATAAAATCATATTTTTCACAGATCGTGAAGAGTATTATTAATGAAAGAGCGTAACGACCATACTCTTGAATATTTTATTTTTTATTAAGTCAGACTTTAATCATTATTATCAACCCGATGGTGCCGTATTGTCATAATATTACTACAAGTAATTGAAATTCGGTTCCTTTGCTATTATATAGAGTACCCGATCTTCATCATTAGACCAACTCTATGGTATCTTACTATCGTTTTGGGTATCCTAAACTACTTCAGTATAATTACAGTTTATAATCCAATAATATATTTTATTGACACTTTTCATGAAAACGGTACAATAAATATACATGGGTATATGAAACTCCAGTAAAATCTATATTATATCTTCTTATTTTTCTTGTATATGCATTCGATTTATTATACCACTTCATAGAACAGTAAATGTGGTAAAAAATATTTCTGTATATTTTTATTACTCAAAAGCTCACAAATATAAATCGAATGAGCTCAAATGGACGTACTGCTAACCGTTAATCATCACACCAATCCGATGTTGCTATGTTTGCATTGTCATAATAACCTATACTCCATTATAAAGCAGCAATTCCACCACTGTGCTCGTCAATTTTTTTTTTAATTTATTTATCGTTTGTACAATATAATTTATATATTTAAAATATTCGATCGATTCGATTTGTCTAGATTTAATTTTGAGCGAACTAATAAATAGCATTTAAATGACTCAACTCCCTAAAGGGTTGTTGTGTTCCTGCGTGTGAGTGAGGTCACCAGTAAGCTCCCAAGGAGTTGGTGTGTCAGCAGCAGAGGAGGCATGGCGCGAGTGATACTTAATATATCGCAAGCGTTAATAGGCTACGGTTTCCGCTTTACATCAGGTGGGCAGCATGCTTGTATGCCTCCCGAAGTAGTATAAAAGAAAAAAAATAGTAATCGTGGCGTGCCAGTAGCATATTCTGTTCTACTATATGTTTCACATAGTAATTGTAAATATAAATAGCATTTTTTATACAACGTCGGGAAGCATACAGCACACCTGATGTAAAGCGGTTACCTATGAACGCATCTTCTATATTAAGTATCACTCGCGCGATGTCATCTCTGCTGCTAACACAGCAACTCTTTAGGAGCTTATTAGTGAACTCATTCACAATCAGGGACACAACCACCCTCTAGGGAGTTGTTATTGACTGCGGTTTTCTGCGAGATGGAGGTACTTCCCCACAGGGGCTGCTTTTATGTGCCCTATCTCTCTTAACAACCACCAGACAAAGACAAACAGACATGTTCATGCGCACAGATATTTATCCTGTGTGGGAATCGAACCCACCAACGTTGGTATCAAAATCGCGTTATTAACCACTGTCTTATTATATGTATTAGTAATAGAATTTTCGGGACCAGATCAGTAGTTCAAAATTATAAAAGTAGTTTGATGAAGTACTAAAGACTCATTTCCGCAAGGATCCCTCGGTGTGCGAGTCCCATTTATAAGTAAATTAGTTAATGAATCCAATGTAAAGCAATTAAGTGTAGTTACAAGTAGTTACAAGTCTTGCAAGATTTCATAGAGTACTGACAAACCAGCTGGTGGAGGTATTTTAACAATGCTAGTTTAACACCAAGTTCGTGGGTTCGATTAACACACAAGACAAATATTAGTTTGCATGAATATGACTGTTTTTTTTGTCTGGGTGTTCTTAAATAGAGCACATCAAATTAGTCCGCGTGGAAGTAACTCCACCTCACATAAAACCGCAGCCAAATAACAATTCCCTGGAGAGTTATTATGTTCTCGGAAGTGAGTGGCCAGTGAGCTCATAAGGAGAAGCAAAGCGCGAGTGATATTTCTAGTATAGCAAGCATTTATAGACTATGGTAATAAAATGGACAATATTTTTGTTATCAGGCGGAAGATATGCTTAAATGCCTCCCAATAATAAATTAAAAAAAAAATATTATCATCACGCAGACCGTACGCATGTTTGCCAACTTAGTGGTATAAAAATATTGTTAACAAAAGTTCCATTGATGACCCCTGAATACCCTTAATTGATTGATTACCCCTTTCATGAAAACAAGCAAACTTTGTCTTTTTGTAACATCAGTATAGATAAAGGTAGTGGGAAACTAACTCATCAAGGTACAGCCGAACTACAGAACTTACAAACACGAAATGAGAACAGTATATTTATTGCTTTTATAGCCTAGAAAAACAATAAGAAGGGACTTTTGAACTTCGTACTCTAAAGGGATATTGGGTATAAAAGCATGTATTTTTTCAGTTGTAATTTATTTGAAACATCGCTTACATAATTTTGCTATACATGAATATGTTTATATTTTTGCAAATAATGAAAGTACTTCAGATTTGTTCAAATTTCAACTCTTAAGAGTGTGAAACAAGGGTCAATAATTCTTGGAGATTTTTTTCTTTATTCGATATGTATTGAAACTTACTCCTAGAATTTAATAAAATATAAAAAGGGTTTCATAGTCAAATACGAAAAAATTAGTATTGTGCTTATATTTTTTTTGCATTCAACCGCTCGGGTAAAACGGAAGAGTTAAATTGGTGATTGGTAACATTGGTAATAAAAAACGTGACGGTTTTTGTGTTAAGCCACTTCCAGAAGATTGTGTTTTATGAATATTGGTAGTTTAGAGTTTCTGGAGATGAGAGAGGCAAAATCAATATGTTAAAAAATATTCGTGGGTCAATTTACACATGGATATATACCTAAGAATAGTTGGAAATTTAGACAGTGAAATGAGGCAAAAATAGCGTAACATCGTAAATAGTAATAAGAAGAACGTAGAAGTAGAGGCATAAGATGAGAAATAGTGGCCAATAAATAAGCGTAAAATATATAGTAGGGGAAGGAATGTATGAAATTTGGCTTTTTTAAAGTACCTACATACTGACTTTTACTGACTTACTAACTAATTCGCAGGTACACTGCAATCCTCCAAGGAGTTTTTATTTGACTGCAGTTTTACTAACTTTTAACTACGGAACGGATTTTCATGCGGTTTTCGCCAATAGACAGAGTGATTCTTGAGAAAGGTTTAGGTGTTCAATTTATTAAGGTTCTGTGGAAATCGGTTGAAAAAGCCGTTTCGCTTTCCTACCTATGATCGACATTCTCAACGTTAGTGTGTTATTTGTTTTAAGAAAGGCATGTTCATGCACACAAATGTTTGTCCTATGTGGGAATTGAACCCGTGAGTGTCATTAATCACTGCACCACCGAGCTCGTCAATTTTTCTGATCGTAAAAAAAGTATCAATAACCAGTTGAGAATGCGCAAGCTTGCATTGCCAGAGGAACACCTGGCTCGTCAATTACATAACAATTAAATTTTTTTTTTCGGCCACTTTGACCATGTTCCTTAAGAGATAGGAACGGTGTTCCTCAACATTCCTATTCTACTTTTTTATGCTGAATCCGAATCTGAAGTCAAAATTCGAATATTCGAAAAAAAGCGACAGACAAACGCACAGACAAACATATGGAATTCATATAGGAACGGTGTTCCTGAAAATTCGGTTTCACTTGTTGTCACTTTTTCTTTTGTTTATATAATTCAATGAGAAAGAAGATTAAATCGACGACGAGAATAGGAGTTTACTACAAATTAAGTTAATCATCTTAATTATATAATAGACCATGTTTCGGAGTTTCGTGTACAATTGAAGTGGCTCCCTATTCGATTTCGCAGAAATGTGCACATACTATCCCTACTTTTCAAACTAATTACCAATCCCAATTCCCCTCAATATCTTTGTTCTCGTTTTCCACTTCTTCCACCGCCAACTCGATCCCAACGTTCTTGTTATATAAAAACTTTACACTTCCCCCTAGCTAACACGAAATTCTTTTTTAATTCGTTTACCGTACGCGCTGCTAGACTTTGGAACAAATTACCATTAGAGATAAGAGAAAGTCCTTCTGTGTTTGCTTTCAGGAAAAAACTAAAGAAGCACTATTTAAATACATCATCTTCTAGTGAAAAATAGTATATATATATATATATATATATATATATATATGTATGGTTTATATTGTATGTATATTGGTGTGTTGTATAATTCAATTAATTTGTTTTATTATTATTAGTTTTTTTTTATTTCTCGAGTTTTTCTTACATTTGATGATGTATGATTTTAGAATTTTGTTTTTTATCAGGTTTTAGTTTGCACATATAATTGTCGTAACCCTTTTACAATATGTTTCCACGTTTATTACGGTTGGCTGGAAGAAATCTCTTGGAGAGATAAGCCCGCCTTTGTACACTATATGTGACACTTATTATTTTGTTTTATTTGTGTGCAATAAAGAATATATATATAGAAGCCCATTCACACCGTCGTCGCTTTCTTATATATTAAACAGATTTTTGCTCGAGAACAGCCTCGTAATACTCAAGGAAACAATACTGCATGGTTTTCATAACACCCGAGGACGTAATATTACACATAATTATGTGCCTCGCACTAAAGGATTTCTGTGACTTCGAATGCACTCCCGTAAATTGTACGTCTTTTCTCCGTTGATTCCTAATGAACACAAGAATTTCTAAATTACTTTATCATTTCATTGTAACTGTTTAAACTGTGTCAATCAGTAAGTCATTTAACATACTATGTTTATGTAATAATAATTCATACTCAACTCCTCAGTTTAACTGTCAACATCGTTTTTGAGCTAACTCCTACTCCTAAAAAATTAAAAACCAGTAGCCATTTTCCTTCCTTATCTTTTAAAGTTTACACCCAAAAAGTGTTCTACAGGAAACTTTCACACGTTTTCATGAGTTTACGGATTAATTTTTGCTTTTCCAACAAAAATCAAGAACATTCGTACCACATCAATCCCCTACTTTACACGTTAGAAAATTAAGTTTTAAAATCCCTTCCTAGCATTATCTGAAGTCATTTAATGACGGCTTATTTATTATCTTAATATTTACAATACCATTTTCTCAATATTAATTTTATATGTTTTTGAGTAACTAAGCGCGCGAGAAAAACGATACTTGAAATTTCTTCGGAATAAGCAGATTATGAAGGCAATATGAAGAGGGCCGTTATCGTATCTCTGGTCATAAATTGCAATCACTGTACACTTTATCTTGTTTGTTTCATGTTACACTATCAAAATAAACTGCGAAATATACAAAAATAAAAAAAAATACTCAGCCACGTTAACCGAACCTGAACAGTGTTCCCGCCAGAATCCAGGAACCTTTTTTGAAAATTTCACATATATCAGAATTGGATTAGCAGTTTTGAATATTACCTACATCATGACATACAAAATAAAAACTCTCTTGATACATTGAAAGTTTTGCGTAACTCATTTTCTTCTCTCTAGCATCATCCTGTTTCCAAATCCGTTAGGATTGGCTGACTCCGCTACCTAAACCTAAGGATTTCGCGTAGACGCTAATTTTGACATTGACCTACTACCATCAGCCCTCTAGAACCCAGATCATTTTTAGGTTAGGTTATACGTCTTTTGATATTGGACGTGCGGATGTCCTCTCGATGTTTTCCTTCACCACCGAGCAAGAGCAAGAGAGCCGAAGTCACCGAGCAAAGGGGAAAGACTTATTTTATATAAGTCTCAAGTCAGATCGCACTTGGAGTATTGCAGTCATCTTTGGGCGGGAGCACCTGGATACGAGCTTGGACCATGTGATTCGATACAGAGACAAGCTGTGCGAATTGTCGATAATTCTAACCTTACACACGGTATTGCCCCTTAAGTCTAAGGAGAGATTTTGCCTTCCTTTTATATGTTCTACCGATTGTACAACGGGTTGTGTTCTGAAGAATTGTTTGACATGATGCCGACAGCATATTTTTATTACCGCGGCGTCTTTTCATTATTAGGCGGGGAGTTCAGCATCATATGCTGGAACCGCAATGATCGCGTACTGTGCGGTTTCAGAGAAGTTTTCTTCAGCAAACTCTCAAGTTGTGGAATGAGCTCCCAGCTGAGGTTTTTCAAAGGCGTATAGAGGTTTAAGTGGGTCGGCAACGCTTGAGCGATGCCCCTAGTGTCGCAAATGTCCATAGGCTACGGTGACTGTTTACCATCAGACGGGTCGTATGCTTTTTTACCACTACAAGAAAAAAAGACAGTCGCTCTTTATCCACGGGGTTATCACTGCTCATAGTTTCGAGTAACTTTTAAATACACCATGTCTAGGTCAAAATAATGTATTTATACATCTACTACATCGGTACTACTGCTTCGTACATCTTGATATAACTTTTTCATCGTCATTCTCGACATTAACATTATTTGATCTTCAAGCGGGATTGTTCAAACGCGACCCGTGCCCGTCAAGAAAACAGAAAAAGCTTTTTACCCACGTTTCAAGCAAAGTTCAGTTTTGTTGATTTGTTTTCATTTTAGTACAATCATTCACAAGATTATTACATGCATTTTTAGGCTAATAAAATAAATAATATTCGTAATTCAAACAGTCAGGTACCCATTCAAAACTTTCAATGTAGCCCAAGTAGTATTAGTATAGTAATGTGTTTTGCATAGTTTTTTTCGCCTTATATTTGAGATTTTTATTTCGAAAATGTAAAAAAATGCTTTTTATCAGTAACGTATTTACAAATGCGATGTCATTATAGCCTTCTTCACTTCATTCGTCTTCGTTCACGTAATTAGTTTTTATCAACTATTATTGAGATCAGTGCTTCGACCGTTATGCGTAGTATGCTTTATGCC
Source organism: Pyralis farinalis (assembly GCA_947507595.1). Lineage (NCBI taxonomy): Eukaryota > Metazoa > Arthropoda > Insecta > Lepidoptera > Pyralidae > Pyralis > Pyralis farinalis. Next base: position 14,112,544 of record OX382269.1, on the reverse strand, counting down.
ATAATACTACCTGAGATAAATTCAACAGGCGGAATTTATTAGCGCATATTACAATAAGTTAATGCTGTTATATTTCAAACTTTTGTATATCTTATAACAAGATATTATAAGGTCTCCGAAGATACAAATCATTGGTAAAACTGTGCACACTCTGTATTTAATGAACAAAGGAAAAACATAAGTAAGTTATTTCAGGCAAGTGTTAAAAATGAAATTCTTTCTTCCTCTATTCTTTCCACATGTCCAAAACCAACGGGACATGTCTTATTTTAATACATTTGCTGTCCTATAAAACCCATTTAATGTAGTTTAACAAAATGAATTACTTGCACTCGTTTCGCCATTTAACAGAATATTGTTCTACTGTTTCCTAATTTCAGCAAGGTATAATAAAACTAGCATTTATCGTTAACTTGTTTCACATGCCGTGAACATAAACATTGGTACTATAAAGGAATATTTCTTGAACTATCACGTTTTACTAATAAACATATTTTATTACATCGCATACAGCATATATATTGTGCAATATGTAAAAGAGTAATAACTAAATAATGGCATCATTTTAATTTACAACTTTTGGGGATGTTATGGTCGTTACAAAACATCTATCGTTTATCTCAGCAAGTATTTGATGTTCAAATCTGAGATTTGGGATGATCAGTTAACAATCTGACTTCCATAAAATCATATTTTTCACAGATCGTGAAGAGTATTATTAATGAAAGAGCGTAACGACCATACTCTTGAATATTTTATTTTTTATTAAGTCAGACTTTAATCATTATTATCAACCCGATGGTGCCGTATTGTCATAATATTACTACAAGTAATTGAAATTCGGTTCCTTTGCTATTATATAGAGTACCCGATCTTCATCATTAGACCAACTCTATGGTATCTTACTATCGTTTTGGGTATCCTAAACTACTTCAGTATAATTACAGTTTATAATCCAATAATATATTTTATTCACACTTTTCATGAAAACGGTACAATAAATATACATGGGTATATGAAACTCCAGTAAAATCTATATTATATCTTCTTATTTTTCTTGTATATGCATTCGATTTATTATACCACTTCATAGAACAGTAAATGTGGTAAAAAATATTTCTGTATATTTTTATTACTCAAAAGCTCACAAATATAAATCGAATGAGCTCAAATGGACGTACTGCTAACCGTTAATCATCACACCAATCCGATGTTGCTATGTTTGCATTGTCATAATAACCTATACTCCATTATAAAGCAGCAATTCCACCACTGTGCTCGTCAATTTTTTTTTTAATTTATTTATCGTTTGTACAATATAATTTATATATTTAAAATATTCGATCGATTCGATTTGTCTAGATTTAATTTTGAGCGAACTAATAAATAGCATTTAAATGACTCAACTCCCTAAAGGGTTGTTGTGTTCCTGCGTGTGAGTGAGGTCACCAGTAAGCTCCCAAGGAGTTGGTGTGTCAGCAGCAGAGGAGGCATGGCGCGAGTGATACTTAATATATCGCAAGCGTTAATAGGCTACGGTTTCCGCTTTACATCAGGTGGGCAGCATGCTTGTATGCCTCCCGAAGTAGTATAAAAGAAAAAAAATAGTAATCGTGGCGTGCCAGTAGCATATTCTGTTCTACTATATGTTTCACATAGTAATTGTAAATATAAATAGCATTTTTTATACAACGTCGGGAAGCATACAGCACACCTGATGTAAAGCGGTTACCTATGAACGCATCTTCTATATTAAGTATCACTCGCGCGATGTCATCTCTGCTGCTAACACAGCAACTCTTTAGGAGCTTATTAGTGAACTCATTCACAATCAGGGACACAACCACCCTCTAGGGAGTTGTTATTGACTGCGGTTTTCTGCGAGATGGAGGTACTTCCCCACAGGGGCTGCTTTTATGTGCCCTATCTCTCTTAACAACCACCAGACAAAGACAAACAGACATGTTCATGCGCACAGATATTTATCCTGTGTGGGAATCGAACCCACCAACGTTGGTATCAAAATCGCGTTATTAACCACTGTCTTATTATATGTATTAGTAATAGAATTTTCGGGACCAGATCAGTAGTTCAAAATTATAAAAGTAGTTTGATGAAGTACTAAAGACTCATTTCCGCAAGGATCCCTCGGTGTGCGAGTCCCATTTATAAGTAAATTAGTTAATGAATCCAATGTAAAGCAATTAAGTGTAGTTACAAGTAGTTACAAGTCTTGCAAGATTTCATAGAGTACTGACAAACCAGCTGGTGGAGGTATTTTAACAATGCTAGTTTAACACCAAGTTCGTGGGTTCGATTAACACACAAGACAAATATTAGTTTGCATGAATATGACTGTTTTTTTTGTCTGGGTGTTCTTAAATAGAGCACATCAAATTAGTCCGCGTGGAAGTAACTCCACCTCACATAAAACCGCAGCCAAATAACAATTCCCTGGAGAGTTATTATGTTCTCGGAAGTGAGTGGCCAGTGAGCTCATAAGGAGAAGCAAAGCGCGAGTGATATTTCTAGTATAGCAAGCATTTATAGACTATGGTAATAAAATGGACAATATTTTTGTTATCAGGCGGAAGATATGCTTAAATGCCTCCCAATAATAAATTAAAAAAAAAATATTATCATCACGCAGACCGTACGCATGTTTGCCAACTTAGTGGTATAAAAATATTGTTAACAAAAGTTCCATTGATGACCCCTGAATACCCTTAATTGATTGATTACCCCTTTCATGAAAACAAGCAAACTTTGTCTTTTTGTAACATCAGTATAGATAAGGGTAGTGGGAAACTAACTCATCAAGGTACAGCCGAACTACAGAACTTACAAACACGAAATGAGAACAGTATATTTATTGCTTTTATAGCCTAGAAAAACAATAAGAAGGGACTTTTGAACTTCGTACTCTAAAGGGATATTGGGTATAAAAGCATGTATTTTTTCAGTTGTAATTTATTTGAAACATCGCTTACATAATTTTGCTATACATGAATATGTTTATATTTTTGCAAATAATGAAAGTACTTCAGATTTGTTCAAATTTCAACTCTTAAGAGTGTGAAACAAGGGTCAATAATTCTTGGAGATTTTTTTCTTTATTCGATATGTATTGAAACTTACTCCTAGAATTTAATAAAATATAAAAAGGGTTTCATAGTCAAATACGAAAAAATTAGTATTGTGCTTATATTTTTTTTGCATTCAACCGCTCGGGTAAAACGGAAGAGTTAAATTGGTGATTGGTAACATTGGTAATAAAAAACGTGACGGTTTTTGTGTTAAGCCACTTCCAGAAGATTGTGTTTTATGAATATTGGTAGTTTAGAGTTTCTGGAGATGAGAGAGGCAAAATCAATATGTTAAAAAATATTCGTGGGTCAATTTACACATGGATATATACCTAAGAATAGTTGGAAATTTAGACAGTGAAATGAGGCAAAAATAGCGTAACATCGTAAATAGTAATAAGAAGAACGTAGAAGTAGAGGCATAAGATGAGAAATAGTGGCCAATAAATAAGCGTAAAATATATAGTAGGGGAAGGAATGTATGAAATTTGGCTTTTTTAAAGTACCTACATACTGACTTTTACTGACTTACTAACTAATTCGCAGGTACACTGCAATCCTCCAAGGAGTTTTTATTTGACTGCAGTTTTATGTAGGCTCATGGATGGGGTGGCATATAGGTGAGCTCATCCAGAGCTACTTTCCCAGATGGGCTGCTTTGAAAGACCCTATCTCTCTTAAAACCACCCAGAATAAGATAAGCAGACATGTTCATGCACACAAGTGATTGTTCTGTATGGAAATCGAATCAATGAGCCTTGGGCCTAGCCTTGTTAAGTAGCATTGCTAACCACTCAGCCACTGGTTCGTCAAAAACTAATGTTAGCATAGTTATAGGTAGTCGTGTGTACTCGTTAAGCTAAATACTTGTTAGTCAAACATACTTTGCCTGATCGATAAGGCTTGTATCATTGTTTGCAAAACGCTTAACTGGCTCACAGTGAAGTGAACTATATGACAGGATATATCTAGTGTGATTCTATTATCGGGCCACTGACCTAATAGTAATAGACACCATTTTTTTTTATATCGGCTCAGCATAGTGGCTTCGCTTCGCCTGTTGGTAAGCGAAAAGAGGAGCCCAAATTGCAGCGGCAACTGACAAAGGACTACAGTGTCCTGTCAGTTGACGCTACCCGCAAGGTGCTTTTTCACGCTTCGTTTGAAGGATCCCATGTTGTAGGAAGGAGGAAACACATGTACAAGCAAGGCGTTCCACTTTTTAATAGTTCGATAGAGATAGGAGATGCCGAACTTTTTAGTACGAGAAGAAATGTCCTCAACAGTGGAATGATGACATCGCATGCCTGCACGTGTGGTTTTATGACGGAAGGGAGAGGGTGGGATAAGGGAAAATAGTTCTTCAGAGCACTCACCATGGTACATTTCCTATATTATATATTTCCCATTTCCTAGTCCATTAGGATTGCGGTGTCCTACCTAACCCTGAGGAAGATACTGATTTTTACAGACCTCACACATCTTTCGAAATATAATTTCTTGGGCATGCAGGGTTCTTCACGATATTTTTCTTCACCGACGAGCAAGTGATAATTACAAATATGTACTTAAATCCAAAAACGCTAATTTAGTAGTATATGCCCACGAAATGTTACGAACCGGGGGACAGTCGGATAACTCCACCACTTTATTATTACATCTGTCCGCAAGTAAAACCCAGACATTTATAGAAATAGCAACTACCATTTCAAAAGGGAAAACTAAGGGCAAAAGCCCTAATTGTTGAAATACGACCGTAATCATCATTGGCAAAATTTGAGGAAAACATATTATATGAATTTACGTGTTTCCAACTTTAATTTTCTGCTACTTCCGTTTTTTTATTGGAAACTAAAGCTCCTATTGCCGAGCTAGCTGTTGGTATTAAATAAAAAAAAAATGATTGAGAAACATAGGACAAAAAGGCACTGAAGTATTTCGTCTTGACCTATTAATACTCGTTTATATATATATATATATATATTTTTCGTTTTTGTAAACTTATATAAAAGCAGAAAACAAAAGCATGTAACTCAAAAATAGATCGTAATGATTAAACATTCTTTGATACAATATCTATAACAGGTACAAGGTTGACTTGAACTTGGCCGTATTTTTTGCGCAACCACAGTTACGTAATTTATTCTAACCTTAGACTATTAAATAACGGCACCCGTAGACAAAATAATTAACTGCAGATTGGATGTCGACATCGAATGAATCGTATTATGTGTGATATTTATATATGTATAAAATTCTTGTATCTGAGTATGTCACTGAACTTCTAGATGGATGACCCGATCGTGATGAAATTTTGTGCACATGTTTGAGTGAATGCCGGGATGGTTTAGATTCACAATTGGACCTTGAATATAATGCTGCAATCGGGTTCAAGGATTTTTCTTCTGTCCCGCCTCGTCGTCGTGTGTTTATAACATTAAATGGCTTTATAGGACTCCGTAGCTAAAGAGGGTCAACAGAACCCTATAACCTACTAACTTTTGACGAGCTCGGTGGCGCAGCGGCAAAACGCGCTGTTACGTTACGTTGAGACCAACGCTCGTAGCTTCGATTCCCACACAGGACAAACATGTTTGTGCATGAACATGTCTGTTTGGTAGTGGTATTGGTGTGGGTATTTTTATGAGAGGTAGGGCGCATCAAAGCAGCCTGTCTAGGGAAGTACCTCCACCACACAGGAAACCTCAGCCAAATAACAGCTAACTCCCTAGAGGGTTGTTGTGTTCCTGCGTGTGAGTGAGTAAGCTCCTAATGAGTTGTTATATTAGCAGCAGGGGTGACATCGCGCAACCTGGCCCCATAATGGTCCCGCCGCCGGAGGGGCTGTCCCAATTTGCCGGGATGGCCCCTAGAGAGAAGAAGTCCGGCCCCTTTTGAGGGGCTGGCCAGTCGTAGTGGTGCCCTGTTGCTGACAGATCCGGGGCACCACACCAACGCGGCCGATGGCATTTCGCGGGGTTGTTTAGTGGGTATACCGTCGGACAGCCGACGGGGAGTCCCACACTACCACCGGAGGCCACCCAGGCACCGGTGGTGTGCGTAACGCATTTTTCCCCGCGTCACAGAAAAAAAAAAAAAAAAAAAGGGGTGACATCGCGCCAGTGATGCTTAATACATTGCAAGCGTTTATAGGCTACGGTAGCCACTTTACTTCAGGTGGGCCGTATGCTTGTATGACTCCCGACGTTGCATAAAAAAAAAATAGCTGTCTAGTAACTAGGCCCTTTATTGATAGGATGGTTGAATGGACAGCGCGCTGTTCGTTCGACCGTTCTATATTTAAGGGACTGTATCTTTGTAGGGCTCCGTAGTAAACAAGGAACCCTTATAGTTTCGGCGTGTCCATCTGTCTAACTGTCCGTCTGTCCACGGCCTAGCTCAGAGACGCTAGATACTAGAAAGCTGTAGTTTGACATGTATAAACATATTAATTATGCTGACAAAGTGGTAAAATAAAATCTAGTAAAAAATTTTTTTGGTGGTACCTCCTCTACACGTAAAGTGGGGATGCAATTTTTTGTCACGCCCATCCCATTATATGGGGAGTCGTTAGGTAGGTTTTTAAAAAAATTGAGGGTGTGGGACGATCATTTTTCGATATAGTGATCCGTTTGCGAAATATTCATATTAAAAGTGTAAATTTTTGTTATAAGATATTGAAGCCAGCGAAACTGTTGTATCTATAAACTATCACGGCTAAGCAGGCTTTACAGGTTACCGAGTAATAGTCGACGAACTTATAAAATGTATTTTCTTACATGAAAACGTACAAATGTCAAAGAATATGACATTGCACTTATCCGCATTAAGTGTTTTGCGTCCTAGTTTCTAATTTCAACGGCAAGGAGTGGAATTCCCCCCTGCGATACATAGGCAATTAATTAAATAATAATAAATAGTCAATTAGTTTTTCATAGTTCATTTGAAATCCATACATAATTTTAGTTCCGATATTTTATAGTAGATGGTGCTGTTCACAAATTACATCACGCTATGGTTTCGTTAATATCAATCTTAGAGAAGTCAACCCGTTGGTGGCTAATTAATCTAGTCCGGTAACGTAGTGACAGCCCACTCAGGGCTAACTACATAGTCATGTCAAAAAAAAAAAAAGAGACTAATTAATTCCTGATGATCGCATTACTGTTGCGAACGCCCCCTACCTCTCCCCCTCTAACCCCAACATTCCAGATACATACCGCGCTCGGCGGCTCCGGGCGCGAAGAGTAAGGACTTCTGCGCGATACACCAGGTACCGGTAGCCCAGGTACCTGGGCGCCTCTCTCCGTCAGGCCCTTCAGGCACGAACCCGCGTGTTCGATTAGATTCTCCAACGACGTCCTGAGCCGAGGTTCGACCCCTCTCGGGGGGCCTTAGGCTGTCGTTTAACCTAGTTTGCTAGGCTGTGGCGCCTCACGTCCGCCTCTTTAGTCCGGTGGCGTAGTAACAGCCCACTCGGGGCTAACTACATAGTCTAGTCAAAAAAAAAAAAAGTGGCTAATTAATGTTGTTCGATTAGAATCTCCAACGACCAGAGCCGAGGTTCGACCCCTCTCCGGGGCCCTTAGGCTGTCGTTTACTTAGTTTGCTAGGCTGTGGCGCCTCACGCCGGCCTCTTTAGTCCGGTAACATAGTAACGGCCCACAGAGCCCAAGTACATATTCAGTGTCAAAAAAAACCTTTATATTCATGTGACCTATGCTATGCGTTTAAAGCGTTCTGGATATGGATAGTCGTAGATCGCTGATTAGTAACTCTGTTTTTGAATGTAAAAAAATCGAATTGGATTGATTTTCCTATTCCTATTATTTTATGCAACTATACAATCTATTTTTTGCGCAAGCAATTAGGGAACTCTACGCGTGGCCGGACATGCATTTGGCAGATTTTTTTATTTAATTGGGTAGTAGTATATTCGGTACGCGAGTGTGACAAATCTAATTAAATTCATTTATACCAATCACAATTAAAAATATCGTTAGTTACTTACGAAACGTACACGTACCACAAGAATCGTTCAAATCGACGCGGCGGACGACTTGCAGCTAATGCTCAAATACACCATATTTAGAGTCAAATCTAACTTTACCTATACGTGGTGCACTCTACTAATGAACAAACCAGGCTTTTGCGACAGAAAGGTAAACATCTCAAATCAGTTCGTCTTGACTGAAAGGTTGGTGTTTCTATGAGTGAATGAGGTTAGAGGTAGCCTCCTGAGGAGTTGCTGCATTAACAGCGAGTATTGGTAAAAAAATACATAATATATCCTCACCCAGCGTAAAATATGCACTTTGGATGGATTTATCTATCTCGAGCTTCTCCGTCTGTAAGCCGGCTGTAGTTGATAGATGACAGTTTTTAGGCCCAGTCAGTAGCCTTCGAGTGGCTTAATAAAGCTGGCATCCACCAATCCGCAGTTGAGCTGCGTGGTGGAGTATGTTTGAAACTCCTTCGGTTAAGGGAGACCCGTATCCCAGTAATGGATAAGTTTGGGTATGTGTAAGTAAACTAATAATTAAAATAGGTTATAAGCCGATTTAAAATTAAATTATTAAAATTTGTTTTAATAATTTATTTTTAATTAGAATTACTACCTACAGCGTAGGGCCACATATATAGGTATATACAATGTACACTCGTGCGAATAAACGGGCAGAGGGTCGAAACGAAATAAAAGTAAATTGATATGCCAAGATAAATTATGACAATAAATTGTATGCGAAGCAATAACGAACCTTATCCACGTTGGGATAAGTTAGTGAGCTTCAGTAGCAACTTCTCACGGGTGATTACACACACTTTCACTTACGCAATAAACTCCCAGGAGTTGCTTTTTATGTGCGTAAGTCTGTACTTGCCTTCCACAGTCTGGTTGTTTATTTAATGTATAAAGAACGGACAACACTAGAAGTCAAGACCCACAGAGGTGGGAAAAGCAAGATATCAGCGATCCGGGACGGTCTTGTAACATTCGTGTTTGTATGCAACTTGTCAATCGCTTTTTATGTGACAGATGATTATTACAAGACAAACACGGTTATTCCAAAAATCCCGTCCCGGATCGCCGTTCCCATATTCCCCGTCTCTGTGGGGTTTAACTTAAATGTCCAAAAACCTTACCTTGTCACAAATACCTGTCTAATCTTTCTATAACATTTACATAAACATTAATGTATTTGACTAAAATTTTAACTTTATTGCGTTTATTTGAGAAACGTCGCTTCGCAAAATTCATAAATACTCGTAAGGGGTTGTAGAAATAGATTATTGGTTCAATTTTATCGTTTTGATACGGAACCCTGAGAAACGATATCTTAGTCGCATTGGATTTGTAGTGTTTATTTAAATTATTAGTGGTAGTCCATGCGGTAATAAAAAGATAACTATTACACCTGACTCAATACAGTATTTCATGTACTATGGTCACGAAGAGCAAACTAAACCCTGTGAGTACTTTTATCTATATGACTAAATGAATTATTTTTAGAATCAACCTACCTCATCTGTACAGTTGTCGACCTCGCCAATGAGAAAACGAAGCTATAGAGAAATAGATCTTAATTTCAGCTGGAGATGTACATCTATCTTACACGACAACAATAACAATTACGTAGAGTTTTTATGGTATTCTTTCACACGTGAATGAGATCACTAGGTGATTTGTCACCGGTGCCCTGTTGCTGACAGATCCGGGGCACCACACCAACGCGGCCGATGGCATTTCGCGGGGTTGTGTAGTGGGTATACCGTCGGACAGCCGACGGGGAGTCCCACACTACCACCGGAGGCCACCCAGGCACCGGTGGTGTGCGTAACGCATTTTTCCCCGCGTCACAAAAAAAAAAAAGGTGATTTGTCACCACCTCCTTACAAAATGCTACTGCCAATCGTCTATATGCTAGTATACCCAAATCGCTTAAAAATACAAACTCTGTTCTTAATTTAACTGACGTTCACTGTAAATCGTCAGTGCTTCATTACCATTGTATACTTATTTAATTATTCTATATAGTTAATAGATTCAGGCGTTATTTTGCGAAAGTCAAATTTACATGCAATTTGATCTAATCTGCTTTGTGTGCTTCCGCCACCAATTAGTTCATGCGGCCTAGCGCCGCCGGCACCCACCCACTACTGTTAGTGCGTGCTACATGCCGACGCTGCCATGGCTGCTCCGGTAGTCTCTGCCTCGGATGCTGCGGCTGGACTACCGGAGCAGCCATGGCAGCGTCGGCATGTAGCACGCACTAACAGTAGTGGGTGGGTGCCGGCCGGCGCTAGGCCGCATGAACTAATTGGTGGCGGAAGCACACAAAGCAGATTAGATCAAATTGCATATTATTCTATATACTTAGTAGATTGTGAAGAAATTATATTTTGCATTTGCACTAAAGAAACAAGGTGGATATTGCATTTTTGAGAATGCCGTTATTGTCATATGACTTGACTTTCCTTTGATAGATTAAACTAAGTATGTAATTTATTACCTGAAGTTATTATACATGGTTATGTCGCGTTATTGTGTTCTAAAAACCTCTCAAAATACATATATTTTAATATAAATTGTATTATACAGCCTTTATTACGCAATAGTACAATATATTGCAGTGAACTGTATTTTTTGCAAGTTATATAATATCAGCGATATTCTGATAATATCTGCATATATGCCGACAGATTAGCGAGCAAATTTGCAAATTTTACTATAACTTATTAGAGATTAAATTTATAATGAATGACAAGAACACAAGAACATAGTAGAGAGTAAATATTTTATTTACACTAAAGTTATACGATACTAAATTAAACAATACATTATGAATGAGTTCCTCGGCCCTCTTTTTAATGTAGTTTATATTTTTGATTCAGATTAGTACCAGTTTATTAAAAAATATTATTTCGTTAGCTTGCAATCATTTTTATGTATTTTTTTTCCGTAAATAAAGAGCCAATATGTAAATATACTTTTACAGGCTATCACTAACGTCATTCCGGTCACAATTATTATTCTCTTATTCTCAGTAGCGATAATACCTGGTAAACGGTCCATTGTATGTTTCATTATAATGAAGTTGTCATAATTAATGATAGCGTAATTATAATCATTCGTCACGTGACGCGTATAAAGTCGTACAAATTGACAAGGTATCTCAAAGAAAAATATTACTTTTCTAATACGTGCGCTGGGCGTACGTCATCATTTGATATATGAATCCAATGTCACATATTTCTTAAATATTGATCGAATAGTCTAACCAGATTTGCTAGTAAGCCAACTCAACCTGGCGGTTTGTTTTCACCACTATAAAGTCTCTCCTTGAACATTGTCGATGTGGTCGACAATTCTGTCAGCTGATCTCTGAATCGAGTCACAAGGCCCTAACTGGTATCCAAGCATTTCCGCCCAAAGGTAACTACAGTTATTCCATGTACCGACTAATTTCTGTAGTCTTTGCCCTGTACTGAAGTTCTATTCTGTGTCTTACGCACCAATTTTGCTGATAACACTTTACTGTAGCTTCTCAGTTCCACAACATTCCGATATCGGAACATGTGTCTGGATAGAGTTGTAGTTTACCAAGTTCAACTGCTCGCATACCTGCAATATATCTAGCCTGACAGCCAATACATCTCCACAACTCTCCAATAAGTGTGTAAGATACACTAGAAGATTACCAGTTGAGTAAACATGACGAAAGCTATATTGACGGTCGCTGATCAAGTTGTTGACTCAATCAGCGACTTTGTCAGTTGTTTGAGAAGTCATTGTACGGACGCAGAAGGCTGGCGTGGCGGTCATAGAGGCACGATAAAACGGCTGTCCTGTCCAGGGGTGGAAGATACCGCAATTTTATCCTCTATAGTGTAGGTTCAGCGATTTCTTTAAAAAAAATCTAGTGTACGTTGTCATTCTTCACAGAGACACGTCTTGCCCACTGATGTACAAAATCACGAAAAGATACGTCTGTACCGAACACATGATACAATGTTCAAACAAGCGTTCATAGGCTACGATAACCGCTTTATAGCAGATGAGCCGTATGCTTGTACGCTGAGAAAACTTCCAACTATTGATTTATTATGGTTGCTTAATAAAATATTTGTTTTACTAAATTTGACCAGAATTAGACATTAGACATGCAAATTATTACTTATTGCTACACTGTAATTACCTAGGTTAATATCAAATATTCTAATTTCTCATTTAAAATTTCAGAAATGCTATAATAACATTTGTTTACAATTATTTTTCTGAGTCTTGATTTAAAAGTGGGTAAGAGTAAACCTACTAAGTTCCTTGGTAATTTGTTAAGCCTTCTTACAAAAAGTATTTTTCGTGTGCCTTTTAACATATTGTCAGGAATGGACAGAACTGTTTCAGATAATATGGAATCGAATACAATTTACAAAAGATCTACTGGTCTTAGCAAGCCGATGTACTAATCTCAATATGAAAAGACAATGTACGCTCGTAAAAATATAAAGTTGTATTTAATATTGAATACATCTTTATATTTTTACGAGCGTACATTGTCTTTTCATATTGAGATTTATAACGATGTATGTGTTGTATGTATGTATACAAATCACGAACAGTACAGCAAGTAATATTTGAAACGAATAACAACAACAAATAATGTAGTAGATACCGTCAAAGTAATTATATTTAAAAAGACGTGTAGCCTAAACTAATTAAAAATCATTTTTTTTATGCTTCTAAGGTAACAAACAAGCGTACGGCCTACCTCATGGTAAGCAGTTACCGCAGCCTATGGATATTCGCAACACCAGGGGTGTCACTTTTGCGTTGCCGACCCTCTAAGGACCTCTTCACGCCTTTTTTGAAGAACCTCATGCTATAGTCCTTGGGAAAACCTCGACATGGAGCTCATTCCGCAACTTAATAGTTCTCTGTTGAAAAATTCTCTGGAACCGCACAGTACGTGACCATTGCTATTCCAGTGTATGAGGACGAACTCCCAGCCGTCGGCGAGCTGTACGATTGTTAAACGAGGCGATTGGCATAATGTCGAACAACTCCTCAGAACACAACCTATTAAACAATCGCTAGAACACACAAAGGGAGGCAAAATGTCTTCTCAAACTCAAGGGCTCAATACCGTGTGTGAGTTCAGGATCATCAACGATCCTCACAGTTCGTCCCTGCACCGAGTCCCAAGGTCTCAGCTGGTATCCAGGTGCTCAAGCCCAAAGGTGGCTGTAGTATACCATATGCTGTCTGACTTGAGACTAAAGTAACATAAGTCTTTACTTGTGATCAACACAGCAAAACAGTAATTCACTCAGGGAATTACTGTTTTGCTGTGTTGATCACAAGTTTCTTGGACGACAGCTTGGCCTTCTCGTCCAAGTGACCTCGATACTGAAGATCGCTGGAGATCTCGACACCGAGAATCCTAATGCTCTTGGCAATTCTAAACGACTTGTTCTGGGGAACCATAGCAAGTGGGGTTTTCTCAGCGGTGAACGCTCAGATTTGTGTCTTAGTAGGGTCGTTATTGTAGCAAGTTCAATCATAGGTACCCTCCATTTTAAACACAAGTTTAACGCGGATTTCCTCCATAAGGAAACAAGGGATGCCAAAAGGGTAAAACGGGACCCTATTACGGAGGCTCCGCTGTCCGTCCGTCCGTTCGTCTATCACCAGGCTGTATCTCTTGAACCGTGATAGTTAGACAGTTGAAATTTTCACAGATGATGAATTTCTGTTGCCGCTATAACAACAAATACTAAAAAATAGAATAAAATAAATATTTAAGGGGGCTCCCATACAACAAACGTGATTTTTAGGGTTCCCTACCCAAAGGGTAAAACGGAACCCTATTACTGAGACTTCGCTGTCCGTCCGTCCGTCTGTCACCAGGCTGTATCTCACGAACCGTGATAGTTAGACAGTTGAAATTTTCACAGATGATGTATTTCTGTTGCCGCTATAATAACAAATACTAAAAAATAGAATAACATAAATATTTAAGGGGGCTCCCATACAACAAACGTGATATTTTGCTCGATATTGAAAACGGCAACAGGTAGACGCTTGAAATATTCACAGAATATTTAGTTATATATTCACTTTAAGAATAAATAATTAAACTAAAATAAAACAAATATTTAAGGGGTGCTCCCATACAACAAACGTGATTTTCAGATTGAAAGTCAGAGTTGAAAGACTAAAAGAGGACTGACTGCCTGAGTTTCCAATTCGACTGGTCGATACGGTCAAATTGCCTGATCGACTCTCTGAAGCACTCAGTATCACTTTGGTGTCACTTTACCCGAACAGCACTGTAAACCGTCCTGCAAGCAGTACTCTATCTTTATGGAAAATATTCATTGTTACAAATATCCCAATTGAATTTATCAATGGTATTTATTACTTTTTACATACCATTTATAAATTCAATTGCGATATTTGTATTGTTTGAATTTATTACTTTTTTTAAATTACTATTTTACCTAGGTCATTAAACCAAAATAAAAAAGATATAAAAACAATATAGCATCGGCTCGCTATTTATGCATATGGGACTTCTTCCCGCGCTTTTGACGAGTGACATTGTTGTGGTACTTGAAATTTTTACAATTCAGTATAAAATTCATTTGTGTGACAATTTCGATAGTATTTTGTAACATAAGTGCTAGTGAAATTATACAGTAATGAAAAAACTCAAATATAACATGTTTATGCACTTTTTGGAAGACGTAAATAAGTTAATCAAGAAAACCTTGTAAACATCACTAACATTTTACTGGTGGTATTTAAACTCGGTTGATTGGGTGTAGGTATCCTTCCCAAGTATTTTATCAACACAGTTCCTGAAGCTGGAACATAGAATTAAGAGTTTCAAATGGTTCTAAACTGAAGACTTGGCTGTATGGGCTAGATCCCTTTGCCTTGCCCCTCGAGGATAAAAAGAACCAAAAAATACTTATGCATATGTCCATCTGTCATATTTTTCTAGTGACTAACAGAACAGCACATAGTAAACCAGAAAATTGGTATCTGAAAACATATTCATAAAATGTTTTTATTTAAATTTTATTATGTAGAGATATTTGTTATAAAAATAGAGCGTCCAATGATCTTCTTTCAACTTCTTTTAAAACGCCGTGTCCTGACTAATTGTTAGTTCAATATGATGTACATGTCAATGAAGCATGCAAATTTGATAGATATATAATATAGCACGTTATAATAGACGTGCTAATAAAGATTTTCACATATTTTATAATTTACAATAGCATGTTAAATTAAACATATCAATGTCATCAACTGAATAAATATTTTTTCTTAAAAACACGCATAAATTTGCAAATAAAAATATATTGGGTGGCAATTTAATATAGTATTACATTATTCTACAGCAAGTCTTCACACAAAATAAATGTACATTTAGATTAAAACAAAAACTCGTTAATGAATTCCGTGAGGAAATTGTTAAAGGACGCATTTCACGGATGCACATGCAACTGGTTCTCGAGGTCACGACTGATATCATTACCATACTATTTATTATGCCGTATTATTAGCAGAGCATTGACGTATTTACTTCCTCAGCATTAAATCAGTATCATGATGCTGTTTGCAGATGGACTAGGTTCCGCTTGCAACTTTTCCCGGATGGGAATCCCGTTATCGTGATAACTATAATGAGTCGCTATTTTTTAGCCAGACTACTGTTGGGAGTATAAATGTGAAAAGAAAATAAACAAACAGATATACATGGATACAGACAAAAAAGATATAGTATGCGTGAATATTTGCTTTACTAGATAAACTGTTCAATAAGTGTTTATCCTCTTGTGTGAGTGCAAATTTTATATCGATTTTAGGGATTGTCTCGTTACAAAAGTATGCCAAAAAGTAATACAGCATCTCTTAAATATTTACAGATCGCATTATATTATAACCCAATATAGAGTGTTGTTTCATTAGTTCTTGGAATCTAATATGCAGTCAAGTTAATAAACCCTACGCTGAAATGGAATCTTTAGTCATTGTGATACGCAGTTGTACAAATATTTAACTGTAGATAAGTAGGATCTAAAGAATGTTATTTTTCTTTTTTTACGTTAATAATTATCCAAGGCAACTTGACAAGTATTATTATTCTATAACAAACATTACATACCAGATGCTCTATTATTTATATAATGAGTTATTTGTGAAATCACCGACATTTGTATGTAGAATAACTACTTTTGGACAGACAAATATATTTATACACTTCAATTACAATTGACTCAAATTACAAATACAAATTTAATGCGGGTTTAATACTATTAGTATTAGTTTTCTACCAGACAACCTTTGGTATTCTCGAATGTAATACAAAAATTTAGAATAGAAAATAATACGTAACAATGTATAGGGTGGAAACAGTAAGTCCAGACCATTATTTTGATAATTTATATTATTTTGAATAATTTATGACTCATGTAGTATCTGCGTGGTAAAAATTATATAAAAGCGATTATTTTCTTAAATAATGCACTGTAGAGAAGAAACACCGAGAATGCAAATAGCATTCTACGTAGATATATATATATATATATATATATAGTATTTAGTACATTTAATACGTTTAGTAGAAATTGTAGACACAAAGTGTTACATATTTTTATTGTATGTTTAAAAATCTGAAGCAATTGTGTCAGTACTAGTAAAGGAAAAAATCGAAAATCGCCATTTTGTAGTTATATAAGATAAAAAAATATTTAAAATAATGTCGGTTTTTTTTTTATACAACGTCGGGAGGCATTTAAGCATACGGCCCACCTGATGTAAAGCAGTTACCGTAGCCTATTAACCCTTGTAATATATTAAGTATAACTCGCGCGATGCCTACAATGCGATGTGATGACTACTTATATATTTATTACATAAGTAGCCTTCAAACTATCTATGCTGCAATCATTTTGTTGTGACTATAGACAATTTTTATCTTTACGTGGGATTTTTAAGTGGCAAACAACGATCCTTTTGTATGATTGTCTAGGAACATGTTTCGAACCAGCGGTTAATTCATCAAAAACTGGGATGCGAGTGAGTATTTTTTTACAAACGAAAATTTTTAAAATTGTTATGGAATTTTCGCTTCACGATTCCGACTCGCCCTTGCACAGTTTTTATACCCAATGTCATTTATTCGCACAGGTATTAGGAATAATAGAATAAATATCTATTATTCTGTTAAATACTGTTATGGGAAAAGAGCATTGCTATATTTATTTCATTTCTACTAGGTAGTGTACTAAGTAAGAGGGTTCGAAAGCGTCGTTGCGCGTATCCATCTAATGGAAAACTTAGGTTAAGTACCGTCCACCCCATTTCATTTTTAATTTTCATATATATGTATATCATTTATTATTAACATGCATCCGATCCCATAACTATTAGTCATGTCACTCATGATTTAAATCTCAAATCTAATTTTTCACCCTACACCATTTTGTAATTCATAAAAGAATGATAGGTATTCATAAAATTCAACATAAAAGCAGGTAATACTTGAAAATTCTTAAGGTTTATATTTGTCTACATAATTTAATGAGGACATCATAATTGCTGTCATGTTTCTGGTCGACATTATGAACGTCCCTATTTATTAACTCGATCACGTAATTCAACGCAAATATTTCTTTTTGTTAATCTTCGTAACAATGCTTAATAATAATCATAAATCTTGGTGGTCATATACATTATTAATGGAAGTTGGAAAGTTTACTGTAGAACATTCAAAGGCCAGTGAATATAGAACCTACCTATTGATCAACTGGTCACCGGTTGGAAACCTGGCATGTACTACTAAATTCGCATTTCTGAATTTATACAAATATTTGTAATTGTCACTTACTCCGTGGTGAAGGTGCAAAACACAGCGAAGACCCGCCCGCACGACCAAGAAATTATATTACGAAAGATGTGTATTGTTACTTAAGAAAGGTCTGATTTTTCCTCTGGGTTGTGAAAATCTGATAGCAGTCACTTCATGGAAAAATCTGCATTTTTCTTCGCGCTACCCCGTCTCCTAATAGGATTGGCGGGGTCCGCTACCTAAACCTAAGGATTTGGCAAAGAGACTGATTTTTACATGGAGCGACTGCTGTCAGACAGAGATAAATGTACATAAATCAGAAAGCACAAATTTAATGACACATCGCATATTCATAGGCTACGGTAACCAATTAAAAGTGGACTGTATGCTTGTATACCTCCCGACGTTGTATGAAAATTATATAGTTACACGTTCAGAAGTTGTACATACGAGTAAGTCACGTTTTAGTGTTAATAAACTCATATACTTGACTTTGTGCGCAATTGGATTCAGATGTTTCTTTTAATTTTCCCCATACACTTTCCTTAATCACCGTGAAGGTTAAACGTGCCTTAACTGAAGTTAAATGTCAACTTCCTGAGCAATGTCGCGAATTTTGATTAGTTCCTGTTGTATCCAATTTTAAATCACACTAGTGCTATTCCGCTGTATAAAAAGCAAGCAGTACATGATTGTAGCCTTGAAGTACAATTTTGAATTTTTGAATTTCGTACTTTCGATGCGTTTGTTCGAAATGTCGAAATAACAACTTTTTATTAAATGTATATGAATGTATACACGGCAGTTATACAAAAAACAACATATTTTTAATTTTTGTATAATACGTGTTTGTTACGGCTATCTCCGAAACGGATGGAGCGATTTTAATGGGACTTTCATTTGACAGTTATTTTTTAAACAACGTCAGGAGGTTGTATGCCTCCTGATCCATATTCAATATCCATACAGCTTATATAAACCGTGTTACCGTAGCCCATGATACATTGAATATCGCTCGCACGATGGGAGGAGATTAGGACCTTACCGGTGACCTCACTCACACGCAGGAACACTACAACTCTCAAGAGAGTTGTTATGTGGCTGTGGTTTTCCCAATTCCGCTGTTAGCTTACGCTTCTTATTTAGTTTCACCGAGATAGGTAACCGAAATGCCATGTATCTTCTATACTCCATCTTGTTCAATCTCATACTGATGTAAACTAGCACTTTTCATTTCACACTGGGGTACTCGATCGTAGATTTGCGATCTTCTTTCTAGCGTTATCCAATATTCTGATTCATTAGGATTGGCGGGATCAGCTACATAAGCCTAAGGATTTGGCGAAGGTACTGATTTTGACGTAAAGCGGCCGCCGTCAGATCTCCACAAACCAGAAGGCAAAACTTTCATAGGTTAAGTAACAGGTCTTTTGAAATATACTTTCTTGGACGATTGTTGCACGATGTTTTCTTTCATCGTTGAATGAGTGATAATTACAAAAATGTACATAAATCTGTAAACACGAGCTTAGTGGTATAGGTGTTATATGTTCACACCAGGACTCGACCCAAAGACCAGTCACTTAATAGGCTGGTTCTTTATCCTCTGAGCCGCTCGACTCACAATGGTAGCTTGCGATATATGTGTTAATAAATGTATATATACTTATACATATCTACAGTGTGTATATTTGTATTGTGTAAATATATGCAATTTAATTGCACCCTCTATCTGTTCTGATTAGTTATCATTTCCCATATCTCATATTGCTCTGTAAGAGATCACTTTGCGAGAAGACCGCCTTTCCGTTTTTTTATGATTATCTTATATAACTTGACTTTTATTTGGTGTAATAAAGTTTATTTTATTCTAGACAAGCTGCGAACGATCTTGCTTAATTTGTATGTTAGATTACACTAACATCCACAACAATATAATGTCAATTTATGCTGGAAAACCGGAGAGGTTCCGACTGATTGGCGCAGTCGTCAATTTAAATTTAATTTCAATAATAATTCCGATGAAATGCTTTGAGAAGTACGTCTGGCTATGGACCAGAAGATTTTCTGCGGTTTCGTGGATCTTGAGAAACCATTTGATAGTATTGTGCGAAAGGATTTCTGGGATATTTTGCCAGGATATAAACTTGACCGCGCCCTGTATCGTGATGTGCAATCCACTTATGAGGATTGTACAGCCCGTGTGTGGGTGGACAGCAGCTTGTCACCCAGGGATACGTGCTGTCAGTTCGGCTATTCATCCTGCATCTGGACAGTTATTTTCAAATAATAAGAAACATAAATGTAGGAATACGTATGGGTGACTCAGTGGGGAACTGTCTGCTTTATGCGGATGATGTGATATTAAAAGCCAAATCAGTATCTGAACTACAAACACTACGTTTGTAGTTCAGATACTGAAATTAAATTACAAATTAGATTACAACAGTGAAAGATGATGAGAAGTGAAAGATGTATTAAGAAATGCTTACATATACGTTTTCCCATACATTTCGCGGTCATATATGACCACCCATCATCATCATATATGGTTAAATGCGATAAAAACAAAATTCATTCTTGATTCCAGATAAAGAACTCGAGGATTACGGTTAATGTTGTAGTGTTGGAGCAAGAAGATGAGTTTGTATATCATGGAAGCGCTTTTATCAGAGTTGGAAAATACACCGCGGATGTGGAGAGACGAATGAGTACGGGAAACAGCATGAATGGAGTGTTGGTAAACTTCTAAGCAGCCAAAATCTAAGCCAGAAGGTCCAGCTGGATGTACACAACGCGGTGCCAATCCCAACGCTAACTTATGAAAGTAAAAGTTGTGTATGGCAGAGAGAGTATGAAAGTAAAATAAATGCGGTCGAGATGCGAGCATTGCGCAAAATTTGTGGCATAATTAGTTTATGCCAAAATTATGCGCAATTACGAAACAGAAGAGTTGGTCTGAAAGATTGTCAGTGTTACGATAAGAAAGGCATGCGCCGATGGTTCGGACATGTATAAAGAGATATATGTAGAAGCCATGGCGATGTAGAAGCCGAGAAAGATCAAGACGCACCTACTATGCCCAAATTGGTGGAGTTTTAACACAAGGTGATGTCAGGAGCCCTAGGACCCGGCGAACGTGCATAAAAAGAGCTATGAATGTCAACAAAGCGAGTGAGGTATTTAAGGACAGCGTCTTATGGTGCTCGGTTCCCTCTGTCTACCCCGCAAGGGGCCCAACGTGATGATATATATGTATTATACAATTATTTATTTAGGGTTATGCGTGCAATCGGTGCAAAGTACCATTCAAGTAACTTCTGGTTTTCAATTTCTAAAAATACGTGGCACGTGTAAACAAGGTCACACCTCTTTGTTTATTATGAGACTTGATTAAGTAACCCTCGTAAAAAAAGTTGTAGGCTTAAATTACTTATTAATAAGTCATTTATATTTCTGAATTTTATCAAACTTTAAATCATTGAATCACATACCTATTCTTCACTCAAGTTAGCTAACATAGTCACATTATGTTAGTCGTTTTAGTCGATATGTTTCAAATATAATTGCCTTTTTGATAGTAGACAAACAATGATAAACAAATAAACCGTTCGTACAAGTATTACGTACTGGTAATATAACTCTGCTTTAACTGCAACTGGAAGCTTTATATGACTGTTATATCCAGCTGGGACATATTTAACAGGTCAGTAAGTTAATTTTATCGACTATCACCGACCTTCTGTTACAGATTTGATGTTTGATACACAAATAGTATGGGAATTAATTAAATTCTCCATTTTCGATATGGACAATAGTCCATAATAATAATAATTACCCTTAGAATATTAGTGCAATTGTATGGGGTATGTATGGAGAAAGTATAATGCTGTTTTATGTTTAGCACAAGGAGTATAAGTATGGCTATTGTGAACAGGGAAAATTGAAATGTGAGAGCAGAATATGGCAACTATATTGTTTAATATACGACAAAAGTGTTTTTTATATAGAACATCGACAGACACACCATCATACAGAACGTGACGTTAACCGCAGCCTTTAAACGTTTGCAAGAACGAAGAATGTCGCTTGTGGGTTGATACCCCTCCACTGACCGGAACTACTGGTAACCACACTCACTTGGTGAAGGGACCAACCCTCTAGGAAGCTCTTACTGTTGTTATCTGGATGGTGAAGGTACCATCCCAGTCGGGCTGCTTCGATGCGCCCCTACCACTCTTACGGCAGAGTTTTGTTTCTTAATTAGTAGAGTTTACCATGTTTGGCTTTGAATTTAAGTATGATAATGACCCACGTACTCACCACGTTTGCCCATTTACACAATCTAATGCTAAATTGAGCATTAAGTTGTATTATTATTTGCCAAAAAAGTATTACGTAAGTGCGAAATTACTCACACGTTTATTAATTATGCACGTGCTTAAATAAAAACGTGCAGAGGTCTTCTTTACAAACCTAAAAGTGAATGTGACTTTGACAACATTCATAGATTCATATCGCTGCCGCCGTTCAGATTTGCTCAATTAAATCCAAACGGCAAAGCAAATGTGGGAATTTTGCATGTATATTTTTATACCACTGGAAACAAATACACAGTCTACCTGATGGTAACCAGTTAGTACTCTACGGGTATTTACAAAACCAGAAATGTCACTCATACGGTGCCGACACCATATATATCCATCATAAGATGCCCCAAGCCCACAAATTATTATTTACGTTATGTTGAATTTTATCTTTATCACGACTTGTTTTTTTAATTACTATACTTTTATTTGTATTGGTTCTGCTGTGTAACTGAAAAAGAAAAACATATAACAAGCGTTAATAGGCTACATTAACCGCTTTACATCAGATGGCCCGTGTACGTGTATGCCTCCGGCGTAGTATAAACTAAAAAACCAACGAATTTTACATTAATTCAGTTAATCTAACGTTTTCATAACTTTATATTTTCATAACTTTGTGATATGTAAAATGCAAGAATATCTTTGAAAACATTTAGTATAGAAAAAATAGCACTTTAAATTTACGAAATAATCTCTACACTTTTCGCCGTGTACAAAAGTTACACGACCGGGCCTAAATACGACGATACAATACAATCTACGATATATATTTATTTTACAGTAATTTATGTTTAATTGACACAACATTATTTTCCAAAATCAACGTTAAAAGTATTAAGAAATAACCTATAATATCATTCTTCTTTTATACAATATGATGAACTTTTATAGTGGAAGTCTAAGTGATTCAATAAGCATTAGAAGAGGCACGTGCATGCCCGCGCGGTGCGCAACTGTTCAGAGAATAAACTAATTTTGTTTTTCGTTTACAATATATGATGTTTTTTTCAATATAGGAGCAGTTTCGACGGCAAGTCACATATATATAAAATAACTAAGTTCATTGTACGACGATAATAGTGACCATCCTGCACTTATTTTTGAGTTTCTTTTTTATACTACGTCGGTAGGCATACAAGCATACGGCCTACCTAATGTAAAGCAGTTACCGTAGCCTATTAATGCTTATAATATATTAAGTATCACTCGCCCAATGCCTCTCACACACAGGAACACAACAACCCTCTAGGGAGTTGTTGCTGCGGTTTTCTGTGAGATGGAGGTACTTCCCCAGACGGGCTGCTTTGATGCGCCTTACCTCACTTAAAACATCCAGACCAAGACAAACAGAAATGTTATAGATACAAATGTTTGTCTTGTGTGAGAATCGAACCTACGAGCGTTGGTGTCAAAGTCGCGTCATTCACGACTGAGCAACCGAGCTCGTCAAAGCAAGTATCATTACATAAAATTTGCATCAAAAAACTTGGTCCGGGTATATATTTTATTAGGTAACAAAGTGGTTCTATTATTAATATCGGCTTGATCAACTTGACCCCAACGGATATTAAAGTAATAAAATGCAAAACTTGTGCTTATTAATATTAAGTATGTCAAAAATGCATAAACATTATGGCGCTGTTTAGGGAATATTGACTTAAACATGAGTGAAAATTTAGGCCAATAATCAAAACTAGTTGGCCAAGATGCCACTTTGATATATTACAGGGTAATAAATATATATTAATATAGATATATTAATTAAGTTAGAGCAGTATCGCTGCTCTAACCCAGTGAATAAAAACCGGCATATTCACCACCTTGTCCTCTGTTCGAGTTCTGGTGGGGGCATGTACCACTAAATTCGTGTTTTTGGGATTTATGTACATATTAATTACTTTCTCGGTGGTGAAGGAGAACATCGTGAGGAAGCCTACACGTCCAAGAAATTATATTTCGAAAGACGTATGATTTAACCTAAGGAAGATCTGGTTTTCCCTCTGGGTTGTGGAGAACTGACGTGATGCTCTATGTAAAAATCTGTGTCTTCGCCAAATTCTTAGGTTTAGGTTGCGGATCCCGTCAATCCTAATGCATTTAGAAACAGAATAACGTAAAGAATAAGAGGATTAATTAGGTTAGACCTTTACAGGATATTTTTCGTTAAAACTATTGCAAAAACCTAAGATATATTAAGATTAAAGATTAATGAACCATAACAATACAATAAAGAACATGACGTTGCTTTATTTGTCATTGAAGTTTGAAAAATTATTGAGAAACTGAGCGGGAGGATAACTATTAGTCTGAATACCTTATTATCACACAAATTGTTTTGGTGTGAGGGCTGATTAGCGAAACTATAAACAGGAGAAAAATATTAGATGATTTTTTATAGAACAATGGAAATAAATACCCTTAAATGCATAATATAATACAGGGCCGCTTATAGTGAGCTGTAGCGACGCTACCCGAATGATCTAAAGAGTTTATCAGGGTTTTTGTCCCTGACGGATCTTCGTCGGTCTGAGTAGTAACCCAAGAAGGCCCGCGGGACTCTCAGCTCGGGCTTGAAGAGATGAAAGTGTTAAAGGACATAAGGCTGCAACTAGCTTCGCAGGAAGCGCGGCAGATTTCTCCTGAGTTACTTACGCCTGTGTTGCCCCTGGCCCACCTTCTCTGGCATTTCGGGGTCCATTCAGTGAGAGGCGAGCCACCGCCTGCAGGACGTAGCAGTTATACATAGTTTGTGATAGGCGTTGGTTCGGTTCTGTAATCGCCCAGTAATAATAATCCCCGAAGATCTCATTACAATTGTCCAATATATTCTGACATATTCATAATAGTCCGAATAAAGTCAAATAACAAAGATAGTACACGTGAGTCTAGAATATTTGATACCTAATATTAAAATTACCTGTATTTAATTTTCTCATATTTTAATATGTGTGCAAATTATGACTTTGCGTAATTTCTATTCATGCCAGGCATTCCTCATTGATTGTATGTGATAGATAATACCGTTATACGATATATTTTATCTGCAAATAATTTAGCAGTAAATTTATTTTATTACCGGGACGCTTGTAGTTGTTTGTTGTTTGCCAGTTCCGATCCCGGGGACTTACATAATGAAATAGTTCCTGATCACAATCATGACATTATTTAGAGCGTATGTATCCCATCATGCCAAAATGAAAAGTACGCGATGCACCCTGGCTATATTGACAGACTAGTCTCTAACAAAAGTGAGATATAACGCAGCCGTGTTTAATAATGTACCTACGAACAATTTGGTCAAGTACATCTACCTTACAGAGGACTGTAACCAAAATTTAGGTTCGTGGTACTCCCACAAATATTTAAATTTAATAGTAAACTCCTGAGAAGAGCTAAATCCCTAGTATTGCAAACGTTTATAGGGTAGGCCATAGGCTATTCGTTTTAAAAATATTCCGTGGTATAACGTGATTGGTCATAGAATATAATAGAAATAGTCACAACATGATTGGAATTATCCAATATATTACATAGTATTAGGAATTACTACATTAAAAAATTAATTCTAACTATATCTTCACGCCAAGGCCATTGTAGGGTAGGCAGAGAAAACATTGCGTATTTTATATTAATAGAACTACTAATTTGCATAATTAGGTCAAGCTATACCTTTTTCAATATTACCAGTTAGTGAGAAAGTCCCAGAGAATGTAGAAAATGACTCTATGAACTGCTCGTTACTATATTTAGTACATATATATACAATAGCCGACTACAGTAAAGCTTTGTTGACGAATATAGGGGTGTAAGTGTCTCACAGTCTTTACAGCTAGGTAAAGTCCCTCTCATCTACATGTGGTGAACCCTATAATTTAGGAAACGAATCTCTGACTATAGAGAGGTAGAAAGAAATCAAATAATAGAACACAACCAGTCACAGCCAAATAACAAATATTTTAGGTACTTGGTCATGGTCTTTAGTTACTCTTAAGACCATAACCAAGTATCTAAAATATTTGTTATTTGGGTGTGAGATTATTTCTTGATTTAGTGAAATATATGGACACATATCTATACTTTTTTTTATACAACGTCAGGAGGCATACAAGCATACTGCCTACCTGATGTAAAGCAGTTACCGTAGCTTATCAATACTCGTAATATATTAAGTATCACTCGCGCGATGCCCCCTCTGCTGCTTACATAGCAACTCCTTAGGAGCTTACTGGTGACCTCACTTACACGCTGGAATACAACAACCCTCTAGGAAGTTGTTATTTTGGCTGCGGTTTTCTGGGAGGTGGATGTGCTTCCCCAGACAGGCTGCTTTGATGCGCCCTACCTCTTTTAAAACATCCAGACCAAGACAAACAGACATGTTCATGCACACAAATGTTTGTCTTGTGTGGGAATCGAACCGACGAGCATTGGTGTCAAAAGTATGTCATTCACAACTGAGCCCCCGAGAGCTCTTCCAAATACAGTATACAGAAGCCAATATAGTTATCATCATATTTCTTGTCTGCCTGTACGTAAAAATCCATTTTGTAGAAATTACCAAATGTATTTTTACGCTAAATTGTAAAAACTAAAATTCATACTTAGAAGCTAGCATTTGACAAAACCAGTCAAGTATGAATGGGTCTGGTGCACTGACGGTTTCGTATTACATTAGTTGCAGCCCGCGGCACTGACCGCGCATTTACCGGTACGCCGTTGAATCTTTTTCTACTTTACTCCTTTTCCTCGATTTCTCAGGGTTGTATGGTGTTGTTGACGTTTATTCCTTAATAAATTTTCAAATTCGACCAGTAGTTCCAGAGGTAAGTGTAGTGTGCTCAAACAAATAGACTCATTAGCTTTACATATCATTTTACATGAACTTTGTACCATTTTTAACTAAATTAGCATGTGAAGGTTTTTGAGGATTAAAAAAACTGTGTAACAGCAGTGATAGCCTAGTGAATACTGAACACGCCTATTAACCAGCTGGTCTGGATCCTGGTGCAGGTATGTATCACTAATTTCGTGTATTTAGATATTTGTATGTATTTCTATACATCACTTACTGAGTGGTGAAAGAAAACAATGAAAGGAAACGCGCACGACCAAGAAAATGTATTTCTAAAAACCCATTTATCCTCTGGGTTTCCTCTATATCCCGCCAATTCTACGACATGCATTATGCTTAGAATTAAAGAATAATTTGGACGTAAATGGGAGGATTAGTTTTTGTGAAACACACACTTAGAACGAAGTTACTTCAAAACCATTCACATTTGATTGCTCCGTACAAAACATAAATAAACTGCATCTAACTATACTACGTGCCAACTGATTACTCTTGTAGCTTAGTCATAAACGCGAAGTAAGTTATGATAATAGAGTCATTACATTAACCATATAGATAAACTTGTAAAGAATTCATGCCAGTAACAATAAATATAAGAATTTCCATAGCTAGACGATGGAAATATAAGTTTTATACAGATAATAAAAATTACGTCAACGTAATGATTAGTGATAAAACTTACTACGTTTAAATACAGAGAATTAAAAAAATCGTCGAAAAAAAATTACTTCCCTAAAAAATATTTCAAGTTATTAGTAATTAAATACATCAACAAATGATGTAATTACTAAAAACTTTAAAGTTTTTAGTACTGTTAATTTTAATTCTGTGTAGTCGCTTTTTGACCATTTTATATGGGGCAAATCGGGAGCTAGACGCTCCGATAGCCTAGTTCATAAAGGACGAACTTATTAACCGACTGTTCTCTTGAATTCTGGTGTAAGTATGTACCACTATTCGTGTTTTATGTAACTAGTCACTTACTTGGCGATGAAGGAAAACAACGAGCGGAAACCCCCACGTTCAGGATATTATATTCCGAAAGTCGTGTGATCAAACCTAAGTACAACGAATGAAACAAGGAAGGAAGTTCTGATCATCGTAGAGGAAAATCTTTGTTAGGAATTATTGAGAATGGAGGAGAAATTAGAAGAAATCTTATAGGAAACAGAAATTCCGCAACTAAGATTTTACATCCTAGCGATGAAAAACGCGAACTGCGATTGATATTAGGAACTCAAAAGTCGATGAAACAGTCGACAAAATATTGGCTCTTATTTGCTGATATTGGGCAGACCTATTCGTTCCGACTAATGTAAGTACAATTCGTTGTATCTAAAATACAACAAAATGTAATAGCTATTGGATTAGACCTACTTAAGGTATGAGAATGCCAATATCATATGTAAGGTAGTGTAGGTTGTGGATCGCAATAAAACATTCCTCATTTACCCGTATTCAAAAGACTGGCAACAGGCAACTGAGGTACCATAGGAACGCCCATCAAATTGTATACATCTTAAGATAACTGTAACTTTTGCCATTCATTATACTGTATATAATTTCATAAGTTAAGACACTTACGGTATCATAATATTCATAATTGAGAAACATGACTCTATCAATACATACTTGTAAAATATGTGGCATGTTAAAATTCGGGCATTGTCTTTTATTGTTATGACTTTACGTTATGTGTCTTCATGAGTCTGAGCAGCTGTTACAATATATTACGTAATATATGGAGAGCCCAGCCCAGATTACGATACCCCATTTAAAATTACGAAATTTTTTCATACAGAATGCTAATATTTTTTATAAAATTATAAATTTTTCCAATGTAAACTTTCAAGTTAGTGCTATAGTAGCAGGGATTATATATCACTACTAAATTTGCTATGGTACCCTTATTAGTAAGTTAAAATCGATTCAGATTGGCTTTTTTTTCAACCTGACAATTTATCCTCACAAACTTTAAACCTCATCTGGTAGAGTTTTTGTGATATCTTTGTTTAGAACCTACAGAGCAAAGTAACTGGACAGAAAGAGAATGTTTATTATTTGCATAGTGCTACTATTAGTACAATCATCTGAATAAATTCGTACAGTCAAATACCTAGAATGTACATCTCTCTCAATCTATCATAGATAGATAGTTCATCAAGCACTACAAATGAGTCGCTATATATGTCTTTTAAGTAAATATGTAAATTACTGTACTATTGTAGTCGGATGAATAAATTCCGTACTGCTTTATGGTGGTACGTATTTATGTCACATTGAAGTCACTTGGTATGTATATTATTACAGGAAGGAAATTCGACTGGGAAGAAATCCGGATTCGTGTTTATTTCGTACGACGACATGACGACGAATTCATGAACTACATGATTTTCGAAGTTGATTCATTATTTTTTTGTAGATCTTGGCCTTTGACAGCCAAGACCTACAAAAAATAAATGAATCGCATGCAGTTATGCCTAATGTATGTAGCGGTTAGCTGTTTATGCAGCATGTCGTCGAAAGCAAAGTTATTAAGCTAGAAATATTATTTTTGTACTACATATTTATTTTTGTAGGAGAATGCAGGATGAAAGAATGACGAAACAGATATACAATGCGAAAGTGGAAGGATGTAGGAGCGGAAGGAGACCGCGAGTAACCTACCATGACCAAATTGGTCGTGTTTTATCAGAAGGTGATGTCAGGTTCATCAATCATGGTTTGGCTTGGAGTCTCATATTCAGGCTTAACTAAGGTGTTTTTCTGTGAAAAAGGTGTGAAAACCAGTGCCGTGGTTTACCAAAATACCACCCTAACAAACACAGTAGAAGCTCTTTCTCAAACAATGTTCAAAAACAGACACTGGATATTCCAACAGGACTGCACCAGCTCATAAGGCACGAAGCACTCAAAACTGGTTGACCGCCCGTGGAGTTGACTTCATCGGGCATGAAGACTGGCCCTCTTCTAGTCCAGATTTAAACCCACTGGACTACAAGATATGGCAACATTTGGAGGTGAAAGTCTGCTCTAAACTTCATCAGAATTTGGAGTCTCTCCGAGCATCTCTGGTAGAAGCAGTGGCAGAAATAGATATAAAAGTGGTGCGTGCTGCGATCGATGACTGGCCGGGTCGATTAAGGGCATGTATTCAAAATGAAGGAGGGCATTTCGAATAATGTAAAATTTTATTGTACATTTAATTACCTTTGAAAAGATCTATGAATGTTAGGGAAGCTAGTGAAGTATATAAGGACCGCGTCTTATGGCGCTCGGTTCTCTCTGGCTACCCCGCAAGGGACCTGGCGTGAAGATATACATATATACATATTTATTTTACATAAATGAGATTTATTTTAGTAGTAATCATTGATAATAAGATAGATTAATGGATAAGAATTATTTTACTACAAACGTTGTACAAATATAAAACGGCCCTACCATCAGCCACGACTTTTAAAAAAAGGTTAAAAGATTACTATATTTCTCAAACTCAGTAAATAAATATGTATATATGTATTGCATGTATTTATTTATTTTTATATAAGTATATATATGAAATATCCATCTATTGTATTTGTAGGCTATGAATGAAATTTGTAAATATTACGTAGTATAATAAGTATAGTTTGTTTTTTATTCATAATGCTATTTTTTACCAACCATTTGTTTTTTGTTTCTTTTTGTACCCAGCCAACAATGATTTCTATTACCGCCTGTGGGGTTGGCTGGAAGAGATCTCTTTTAGAGATAAGCTCACCTTTGTACACCTTTAATGTAACAATTGTATGTATAATAGTATGCAATAAAAAAAAGAATATATATACCAGGATACAAAAACCAGCATAAAGAATTATCGAAACATATTCTAATATTTTTCACTTGTGTTTCTACGCGTGAGTAAGTTAGGTTACCTGTAAGCTCGTGAGGAATTGCAGCGAGTTTGGCAACGCGCGATCTATACTCCTTGTAGTGCAACCCTTCATTTGTACGGTAATTACTTTATACAAGGTGTGCTGCATGTTTCTTTACTTTCCGACATTGTACATAAGAAATACGTACTGTTTGTATGAGCGAAAGTGCTACAAACTTTATGTTGCGCCTCCTCATCTTAAGAGAGGTAGGGCGCATCAAAGCAGCCCGTCTGAGGAAGCACCTCCACCTCACAGAAAACCGCAGCTAAATAACAACTCGCTAGAGGGTTGTTGTGTTCCTGCGTGTGAGTGAGGTCACCAGTAAGCACCCTAGGAGTTGCTGTGTAAGCAGCAGAGAAGGCATCGCGCGAGTCATAATTAATATATCACAAGCGTTAATAGGCTACGGTACCCGCTTTACATCAGGTGGATCGTATGCTTGTATGCCTCCCGACGTAGTATAAAAAAAAATCATGTACAAAAAAATCCGCTAGCGCTTACGACATGTCTTAAATGTTTATAGGAACACATGTCACATTTATAGAACAAAATATCGAGGTAACCAGGATGTAGGAGTTCATTAATGAACCTGAGTTACGTGAATGTTAAATCACCAAGGCCACTTCATAGATAATATTAAGAAATACATTTCTTGAATCCTTTCGTAAACACCTCGGTTTTATGATAACCGCAAATAACATTTGTAGACTTAAAAAATATAATCTTTGGCATAGTAGCTTATTTTTTTTTAAATGTAAGAAGCGACATGTGACAATGTGACACATGTTTGTATGTGAGTTGATCATCGTCACCTGTTGAGAATGAACCAAACCAATGGGCCACCGATACAACACCAGTTAAACCAGGAAACTAATATTCTTTTATTTAAAGTGAATACAAATTTATTCAGAAATACTACTGAAAAAATCTGATCCTAGAATTTTACCGTATGTGTAAATAATGCCTAAGAAACCTTCCTTGGTAGAATGCCAATCATCGAGATGTTAAGAACGAAGTTCTAAGTTACGACGTTTAGTACGATAGTAAAACTTGGCACATGGTTTTAAATCAAACATATGTTTATGTGTATCCATGTTATTACAGGTCTGTTTTAAAACTTACAACAATATGTGATCTCCGATTTTCAATATTTTTATTCATCTATCTATATCTTCAAGCCAGATCTAGGCATAGGCAGAGAGGACCAAGCGCCACAAGACGAATTTATACAGAGATCCTTACACACCTTGCTCTCTACATTCACACTCGCCATTTTATAAAACACTAGACGCAACCTTTTATTAGTATAATCACTCTATAATGGTACCTGAAAGATAATCAGTCCATCTAGAGAGAGCTTTGTTGTCCCCAGGCGGGTTCTATTGTAGAACCCTCTTTCCCATCTGCAATGGCAACTTAGCATATGTGACTGACCCGTCCAAGTCTCTTCTCTAGAGATCATAACGTGGAGAACTTTGGTATTCTAGCACTGAGGTGGCGCGCATGGCGAGCATATGCCGAAGTTTTGTTATGCTGCCCACAGATATCAAAGTCTCCTATGATAGTCGAATGACAAATGTCATTGAATATATCGAGGCGAAAATATAATGTTTTGTGACAATATGATTTTAAATACGTCTTGCATATACGAAGTACTCTTCATCTCTTAAACTACAGTTATTATATAGAAGGAATAGGGTTTTATAATAATGAAATTTGCAAATCCTGTGTTATTTAACCGAGTTTCTTACGAACCTCTTTTAGCAAAATCGGGATATTAGGAAGTGAGTAATAAAACAAGTATACATAATACATTCATTGAAACATAAGTTGAAATACAGTAATTTCTATCTTTTATTCCATTTCATAGGATACTGAACTTCTTTATTTTTAGTATACTGAAATAATAACTATAATACTATACCTTACCTTCCCACCTACTTCTTCGCAACGTCAATACTTGATGAAGTTTCGAAAAACATTAAGCTTATTCATGATTATATAAATAATGATTAAAAGTATGTATATACTATTTAATAAAATACAAGGAACAAGAACACCATTCGTTTACTTAGAAACTGAAATCGATTCGACACCCGAGATTGACTTTATTACTAGTTTAATTTAAACTTCGCGCGCAGTGTCTCGTACATAGTATTAAAATCTACGATAGTGTAGGCTCAGTAACTAGTAATATTTTTTGATTAGTATTTTAAAAGTTTTGATTAGTATTATTACATCTCTCGCATTAAAATCTCAAAATTTGTTGCTATTAAAATGCAACAAACACAATACGCGCAAAATCGCATAATGCAGCAATGACCGACGGACGACCTCGTCATAAAAATTACAATCGAAAAAAATTAATGGAAGAATGTAAAGGACATATTATATCTACGTAATTTTGCAATATGTTCTCTTGTTTTTATTGTATAATTAAAATAATAACTTACGCACGTGCAATTAAAATTTCCACAAAATCAAGTCACTTTTCTGCTCACGAAACTTTTTTCTTTATATTTTTTTTTACGTTATCCATTCAACTTTTTTAACACACTACACACAACGTGTTTCATTAGCGACGTGTAAACGTGTGACTGTGGAACTGCTTACTATCGACTATCGAGATTGAAATGCGCTCGCGCCGGCTGACATTGTAGACCATAGATCACTCCAGTGCATAGAAAAGGCATGACATTGAAGGCGGCATGTTAGTACCTTCAATCTCCCCATTTAATGGTTTGCACAAGTTCTTGCGTGTCATATTAATTGGATTCATTACAAGGCGATATTGTGCTCAAAACGTTTAGCGTAAACAAACAACGTATTGCTGGTACTTGGTGCTAACGAATAATACATTCAAAACCATAAGAATTTGTTTCAGAATTATTATTGCTTCTTAAAATATAATTATTCAAATTACCTAAGAATTATAAATATTATAAACTAACAGGGGAACAATTCTACAAATAATATAAACAAAATATTTTGAATTTAAATTAGTAATCTTTATAATATGTGTGCGGCGGTGTTTAGCTGCGGTTTCCTATGAGATGGAGGTACTTCCTCAGATACCTGCTTCGATATCAAAGTAGCATTACTAACCACTGTGCCACCGAGCTCGTCAAAAACTTCATATTAAAATTGTCGTGTTACATTAGCATTTGTTAAGACATGACACGTTTTTTATTTTCTCTCAATTTTACTATTATTATTATACTGTTATAAATTAAATGCTATTCCACACTTAAGACATTTGTTAGAAGTTACTACCATAACAAAACGAAATTAAAAATAATATTTTAAGTTCGTTTTCTCGCAGTAGATATTTTGAAATACATAGTATTGGATTTCCATATGTTTAATTATAATAGTCTACAAAATTATAACCAATATATTATTATAGCACAAACAGTTACTTATTTTTTTTTTCTACATTCAGTTCGATCATATAACAAACTTATAACGAATATATTAGAATATAGGGAATGTATAGGCTACTCTTTAACTATGAGATATATTTATAAATCATTGATATGAATAAAAAATCGCACTGTACAAGTCTACAAACCAACATATTTTTTTTATAACTGTACAGGATGGCCGGAACATTGACGTCCAAAAAAAAATAGTTTTCACGTATCGTGGGGTATCCGAATCAGCACCATGTATGTTCCGCGACTTTTCATAGATTTCAAGTAATTTGTGCTTTTTTTTGAGAATTTTCGAGCTTAAAAAATTTCGAAAAGAAAAGTAGAAGACTTTGGAATTGAATGCGTAAAATAATCAGCTTCGTAATTTTGATGAACTTATGAAAATGTTGGTCTAAGTAAAAAAATTACGTATGAGTTAAATTTTCAACTTTAAAAAACCTAAGCAGGTGACTTCATGATTCCTAAGTAGGCCTCAAGAATGCATCAGACTGTCAGCTTTCATATTCGTTTAAAAAAAATAACTTTTGCTAAAACCGGCCATCAAAGACAGCGAGGTGGAAAATTCTTAAAACTAGCCATCTCTTTACAAGCTCTACAAGCTCCCGAACTAATGCACTAATCTAGATGAAGTTTTGTAGATACGATGAACTCGTTAATACTATTTTAAAGGTTCCTAATAATCAAAATGGGTTTATTTTTGAGTATTGCTACTCGTAATATGAATAAAATATTTCGCATAATATTATTCTCGAACCATTGGCCCTCGCATTTCGGCCGCGTGTATCCTACTTTCATGCTTCATCTGCCATACTCGGCTCTCTCTGCCATACCTGGCTCTCGCATAAGTAAGTGTTGGGACCAGCACTGCATTGTATATAGCGAGCTGTGCCTTCTGGTTCAAGTTTTTACTCCTAAGAAGTTTTCCCAACGCCGAGGGAGTGCTGCTAATAGTGTGAATGGTCACACTATTAGCAGCACTCACTCGTCTTTCCACATCAGCGTTTTACCTTCCATTCCCTGCTGAAAGCGCATCTAAGATATCCAATCTCATCCACTTATTCCAACACTTCATCATCAACCATAATCCTTACATCGGTCATTACGGTCCTGGTTTCTTCTCTTTCAAATACCATTATCTTTGTTTTTTTCGCATTCAATAGTAACCCTTTCACCATACAATAGTCTTTCATTATTGTGACCAGTATTTGCAATTCAGATGGTATTTCTACTAATATCACGGCATCGTCTGCATACAGCAGAAAGTTCACCACTAGGTCACCCATGCGCAACAACAGACAACTTACACGGTACAGAATAAACAGCCTAGCAGACAGCATGCTACCCTGTTTGACATCAATTGTTACACCAAACCAGGGTGGCATACTACCATCTATCCGCACACATGCTCAGCAATACTTGTAAGTGGACCGCACAGCACGGAGCAGTGAACCGTCAATCCCATATCCAATATGTCCCACAGTTCCATTCGCACAACCCTATCAAATGCTTTTTCAAGATCCACAAAACCGCAGAAAACCTTCTGGTCTATGGCCAGATATTTCTTCACGATATTGCCTAGCGACAAAACTTGATCCGTACATCCCCTTCCATCCCCTTCCATTCCCGAAGTCCTCCCTGTGCCTCCCACAGCATTTCAAATATAAAACAAACACAGGCCAATAGCAAATTTTGCTTTTTTCATGTAAATACTACCCGCACTGCATTAACTGCAACAAATTGATGGTGCCTACTATTTGTGTATGGAATTGGCAGAATAAAGAACATAGGCAGTTACTGATATCTGAACTTGAATGAATAGCATTTGGGATACAAACTTGTAAGCAAAGACTTCAGAGCATCCTTAATTTGGTGTCTCGTAGCAGCTGCGGAACAAAAGTTAGCGTAATTGTATTTAACGTTGCGATAAGGCTGCTATATTTATTTCAAGCAAATGCCTTCATAAATAAATAAATTAAAAAAAAAAAACCTCAACAACTAAATTTGTATTTGTTTACTTTTGATGTAGGCACTTTACTTTTGGCGTAGGCATTCATCCACTCGTGTGAAGTCATTGTACCATCTAGTTTAGAGGGTAGAACGTCCAACTAAACCATTCTCGTCGAATAATGGGTGGCTATTCTAGAAAGTTCCTTTAATAGGGAGCAAGAATATGCTATCACTGAGTCGGTAGTTATTGCCAGTTCAATTTGTTAATTTAAGCATCGTTTCGGCAACTGTAACTTTCGGCCGAATTTCCTCATTCCGGATTATGGATGCTTTAAAGTTCTAAACTATTCCAGCGGTGAATGTCTGCATAATACTATCTGTGTGCATGAGGAAGATGTACAGTTTAAAGAGTTTTGTTGGTCTTCGTTCATTGAATATCCACTTTCTGGAGGATTGTTATATTCCAGCGAATGTGTGATATTACCATTAAGGTCACGAGGAGTTACTCCATCAGTAATAGTGATGTCAACCCGCAAGCCTTATATTCTAAGCGCTAAAGTATGCTAACTATCACGTGTGCCGTATGTTTCTTTCTTTCGGCGTTGTATAAAAGGATATTTTTTATGTAGATACATATGAATCTGTGTTAAGTATTGGTACTTTAATATTTTAAATCAAATTAATAATTTTCAAATAACATAGTTAGCGAAGTCAAAATTTCCATTCGTCAAGTGCACGTGAATCACAAAGCAAATCACTTGACTACGTATGACAGCAACCCGTGCACACAAAACGTTGTTTTTAGCGCCTTTATATCTCAGCGATTCTGTCTATCAGCGATTCGAGTCTACTGACCAATGGAAGAACATTTTAAACAATAAGCTGTTAAGTACCGCGATGTTGATACCTGAACTGGTTCTACTTTACCACCGACCCATAGTAGGGAATTGAGTTAGGTAAAATCGGTTTTATCGGTCTGCTATGGGTTATTATCGCAATCTCCTAGTTGGTACCCAGGTGCCCCCGCCCAAAGGTGACGGTATTCCATATGTCTTCTGGCTTGAGACTTATATAACACGAGTCTTTGTCTGAAGTATCTACTGTATAGCTTTAATGAGCACACCAAGTTTCTTGGACATTTGACCTTCTCCTCCAGGTACTACAGGGCTTAGGTATATAACACCACTGGAGATCTCGACACCGAGAATCCCAAAGCTCTTGGCAATGGTAAGTGGCATGTTTTAGAATTGGGGAACAACATGTTCATTTATAGATTCTTTATTGAACATTGATATACTTATTATTGTTACATAAATAGTATACAAAGGTGAGCTTATCTCTATCAGAGATCTCTTCCAGCCAACCTCATAAATAGTTAAAGAAATATTCAGTGGACTGGTGATAAAGTAACAGCTACAGGTGAAAAACAGTGTTAAGAATCAGCAATGATAACAATATTAAACTTAATATTTACAAAGTTCATTTGTGTTAGCTCAACGTTTTCATTAACTAAATGGTTTGATGTTTGAAAGTTTAAGAGGTTTTAATAAATAATGTATAACATCTATGATTTTAAATTACACAGCCAACCGATGCAGCTGACAAAACGTCGTATTTAATGATGACATAAAAACTGTTAATTGGCTTTTTAATATCAGTGTAAACATTTGTTTAGGCAGCGCAGTCGCAAGACACGTGCCACAATTACTATTCTGGTACATACAAACGAGATCGAGGTACCTGCTATTATTCTTGTGAATCATCTAACTAAGATTGTTCATTGTTATTCTGGGAATTACCTGCGATTATTTGTGTAAAAAAAAATATCTTCAAAATGCCTGGACAGGCTGTCGTAAACGATACAATAAATAATTTCTGATATTAACGGAACGCATACGGAAGTGAGATCATAAGTGTTCTTCTTTGCCAATTTGGGTGCAAAACTGGTATTAAAAAGAGTTGTGCTACATACTACACTTCTATTTTTCCTACTTCCATATCTGTTCTCTGCTTTCCATTTTTACGTCGTCCATATTTTACTGTAATATGTATTAGAATTTGGTCAATCTTTGCAGTGTTTTTCGCATGCATATACATACATATATATGACTTTCCAAAAAAGGAGTGTTTTCATTATCGCCGATAGCATAGGCTATGTGGCGCAATATTAAAAACTAGATGGCGGATTATGT
Source organism: Pyralis farinalis (assembly GCA_947507595.1). Taxonomy (NCBI): domain Eukaryota; kingdom Metazoa; phylum Arthropoda; class Insecta; order Lepidoptera; family Pyralidae; genus Pyralis; species Pyralis farinalis. The sequence continues at coordinate 14,073,882 of OX382269.1, read as the reverse complement.
ACTAAATATTATGCAGATTGCAGAAAAATGATCTCCCAAGCGTTTAGCTATTGATTGGGGAAATAATAATTTTTGATAGATAAATAACTTAAAAATTCGTTAATATAGTTCCCCGCGGTCACACGCTTGAAACGGACCACTATCTGGTGGTAAATTTATTTGTAGGCCTTTTCAAGAAGTGGACTCACAGACGAAAGGGTAAAAGGCAAGGGATCATGCATGGACTATGCCAACTGTAAGGCCATCAGATTGATCAGCTTAGCAGCTAAAATGCACCGAATAATTATTGAGGTGACCGTGCTGTACAATACAATTGAGGTTTCCACATCATGTATTCTGGTTTAGTATTATATTAGTATCATACAGGGCTGCATGTTCTTTACTCGACTATTCATCTTGTATCATGCATGACAGTTGTATTCACAGAATAACATCTACGAATGTGGGATTGCGAATGGGGCAAATGGGGTAAAAAAATCAGTGGTAAATTATTTGTTTTATGCATACGAAACGGTATTAATAGCAAAATCATCATCCGAACTGCAAACTCTAGGCATAAAAATGAAAGATGATTGGAAGAAGAAAGGCTTACCATTGAACACAATGAAAACCATGATAATGGTATTTGAAAACGAGGATACCAGAACAACTTGAACATTATGATTGATGATAACATGTAGTGTCGGAACAAGTGAATGAGATTGTACATGGAAATGGAATATGCTGATGTGGCAAGACGAGTGAGCGCAGGGATCAGCGTGAATGGAGGGTCGGGCAAACTTCTAGGCAACCGAAACCTTAACCAAATAACCTTAACCAAACTCCAACAGATGAATAAGTTCTCATTTTCCCCCTTATGAGCTGGAATCTTCGATGGGTAAGGTATATATATATTTTTTTATTCTAGATCCCATTACCTCTACTTGCAACCTGTCTTGTGATGGCGATAATTTCACAACAATCCCAGTTGTTGTCATTCACACCATCATATCATAAACCAAACACCCTTCGGTCATCTTGAAATCACTGGCCTACATCAGGTATCTTTGAATGAGCGGCATTATCACTGTCATGATAACTTATTATATAAATTGATATATTTTCCTCGTTGGCGATGAACCTACCGCCGACATCTTGTTTGACTGTTATTAATAGAAATCATTAACAAGTTCTAACATAAAAGTACTTTATATATTCAAAAATGTCAAGGATCATAGAGTATGTTTATATATATATACTTAGGCTATCTCGATTGTGTCAATGTGCGTGTCAATATAATCGAGCACGTAAGTTTTTTTGTACAACGTCGGGAGACTTACAAGCATACGGCCGGCCTGATGTAAAGTGGTTACCGTGGGCTATGAACGTTTGCAATACATTAAGTATAACTCGCAGGATGCTACCTCTGCCGCCAACATATAAACACCCAGACCAAGACAGACATATTTATGCACACAAATGTTAGTTCTGTATTAATCAAACCCACGAGCGTTGGTGTCATAGTAGCGTTACTAACCACTGCAACACGGAGCTCTTTAAAAGTTAAGCAGCATCAACGGCAGCCTGTGTATAGATCGGAATTAGTCGTCTCAAGTTTTTCCGAGATACGGAGGGCACGGTAAGCCGTCGATGTCCGCTGTCGTCAGTCGTTAAGCAAAGAGAGATGGGCATAGCCCAACTGGACAAGTACCCCGTAGTAAAATAATTACTCCTTGGAGGGTTTCTGTGTACCTGCAGCTGAGTGAGGTTACCAGTAAACTTCTGAAGAGTTGCTGTGTTAACAGCTGGGGTCGCAACGTGCGAACGATACTTTCTGTATTGCAAGCGTTGTTAGACTATAGTAACCACTATACATCATGTGTGGGTGCATGGGAGTCATATGTTTTTACCGCTTGTTCTTTGAACGAACGAATCGACATTGGTGTTGAACGGCTTAGTCTAAACGAGACCTTAAGATTTATGTTATTGCATTGCCAATCAGAAACGGTAATTTCCAAATCATGCTTGAAACACCATGCATTAAAACAATGAGAAGTACTTTGACCACACAGAGAACTTCAAAAAAATAACAAGAGATAGTTAGCAACCCTAGAGAGTTGTAACATTTCTGCAAGTATAGTTACCAGTTGGTTCCCGAGGAGTAAAGTGGTGACAATGCGCTATACTTTTGGTATTATAACTAACCACTTAGTAACTATCTTACATCATGTCGCCCGTCTGGGGATGTATCTCGTCCTCACAGAAAACCGCAACCAAATAATAACTCTGTTACAGCTCACACGTAGAAACGTGTGAGTTAGTTCACCAGTGAGCTCTTAAGGAGTTGCTATGTTAACAGCAAAGGTGGCATCGAGCGAGTGATCGAGTGAGTGAGCGGGTAAGTGAGTACATCAGGTGGGTCGTATAAATAAATAAATAAAGTAAATATTGTCGGACAAATTACGCAGCGCCATCTAGCCCCAAAGTAAGCGAAGCTTGTGTTATGGGTACTACACAACTGATAAACATACGTAAATACATTTTTTTTTGTAAATACATATTTATTATACATAGAAAATACCCAGACCAAGACAAACAGACATGTTCATGTACACAAATGTTTGCCTTATGTGGGAATCAAACCCACGAGCGTTGGTGTCAAAGTCGCGTCATTCGCGACTGAGCCACCGAGCTCGTCAATATATGCTTGTATGCTTCCGGACGTTGTATAAAAAAAGTTAATAGATTCAGGCGTTATTTTGCTAAACACATATTTACATGAATATCATTAGAATAACATTGTTATTCTAAATACTAACATCTACAGTGCCTGAGGATACCTCGTGGAGAAGCGACCACTTGTCGCAGCGACCAGGGCAGTCGTGGCAGTAACGGTTGCGGGTGCATGCGCATCGCAGTAGCCGAGGCAGAGACTACCGGAGCAGCAATGGCACGTTGCATCTACTAACGGTAGTGGGTAGGTGCTGGCCGGCACTAGTTCGGATGACCTAATTGGCAGCGGAAGAATACAATGCAGGTTAAATCAAATTGCACATAACGTATTTCAAGCGTTTATAGGCAGCGGCAACAGCTTTACATCACGTAGTCTATATGCTTGTATTTCTCCTGATTTTTTAAATAAAATAAGTGGTAATAATTGATTAGCGCAATCGCAGCGCCATCTAGCCCCAAATTAAGCAAAGCGTATGTTGTGGGTACTAGGCGACTGATAAACATATGTAAAAACGTGTTTTTTATAAATACATACTTATTATATATAAAAAATACCCTCTGACATTGTCAATAAGATATGGTATACTTCATGCGATATAATGTTTTATGAGATTGCCCCTTAACGTTTCCATTTTTGGTTACTTCACTTGATTGGTATGTACTCTATCTTTATTAATTAATCTGTTCTGTATAGGTATAGGTATACGACATTAATGTCTCTTGCAACTACATTTATAATGCACACGCCACGTAACTGCCTAGAGAATGGACCGAATTTGACCTTTCACAACACATACCTGCTAATACTGTGAATAGCATAGAATAGAGGATCAAAGACGATAAAATATAGCAGTACTTACATTTTTTATACAACGTTCAGAGGCATTTTTTTTTTATATTGGCTCAGCATAGTGGCTCCTCTTCGCCTGTTGGTAAGCGAAAAGCGGAGCCCAAATTGTAGCGGCAACTGACAAAGGACTACAGTGTCCTATCAGGTGACGCTACCATGCATGCCCGCAAGATGCTTCTTCACGCTTCGTTTGAAGGATCCCATGTTGAAGGAAGGAGGAAACACATGCACAGGCAAGGCGTTCCACATTTTAATAGTTCAACAGAGATAGGAGTTGCCGAACTTTTTAGTACGAAAACAAATAATGTCATCAACATTAGAGTGATGACATCGCAAGCCTGCACGTGTGGTTCTATGAAGGAAGGGAGAGGGTGGGATAAGGGATAGTAGTTCTTCAGAGCACTCACCATAGTACAGGCGGTAAAATGTACTTAGGGAGCCTATGTCCCTACGAAGTTGCAGAGGTTCTAGGTATTTTGTGACCGTTGTCGATTATGCGGATAGCCCGTCGCTGCAACCTATCGAGAGCCTCGTGAAGGTACTGTGCAGAGCTATCCCAGAGATGCGAGCATACTTCATGCAAGGCCGAACTTGAGTCTTAGAAAGAAGACAAATTTGGTCCGGCGTGAAGAACCGGCGATCCCTGTTCAGGACTCAGGAAAATGAGGCTCTCGATGTAATTTCGTTGGTTTAGGTCGCAACGAATATCCATGCCTAGCATATTTAGGCTATCTCGCATATTGAGGGTAGCGCCCTGAAGACTGAGAGTGGGGCGTGGAAGTATACGACCCACCTAATGAAAAGTGGTTACTGCCTATGAACTTTAAGTATCCTCGCGTGAACGTTTGTGTCAAAGTAGAAATTGCTCACGTTTTTATTTGCGATCTACCGAAAAAATCGAAATGTGTGATCAGTGAAACGTATACATGACGTGGCGACCTCGCAATCGCGATGACCACGGTGGCGAAAAGGTTAGTAACCTTTAACCAAATAAAAACGTGAGCAATTTCTGACTTATTTATAAGTCAACGAAAAGCCTAATCTGCTAATCCTAAAAAACGATTTAAAATTAGCAGGAGTGCTATTTTAGGGTGCCTTGGTAGGTTTGCTTCCATAGGTTGAGAGATAATATGTAATTGGGGGAAGTGCCGCAGTTGAAAGGGAAAAAGCACAGTAGGGACAGCAAAATAGAAAATGGATTAGAATACAAGTTTTTTTGACATATATAGTCACATTAATAAGGAAACAGAAGAGGAAAAAGAAGATTAAGGAGAAACAAATATGAGTATATCAATAAGTCTGTAATTTGCAACTTGCCTTCAGATTATTGGGATCAGTAAGTAATATATTAATGTACATAAAATACAGATTTATGAAATGATATCTTGTACAGACCACAAACAAATCTATTAAAATACAACAATATATTAGACAGGTTAGAATATATTTTAATTTATTGGATTATTTTATAGACGAATCCGATTTGCTGAACTGTTTCTTGGATTTGATATGAAACAATTTGGCAAAACAGGATTGAGTGTCAGTGAGAATCAGTGAATACCAAAAATATTCAAACATGTTTTCATGTTTGAATATTTTTGGATTAATATTACAAATAAGCATAAGTGTAACAACTTAGGTAAAAAAGGTACTAAGGTACCTGTAGTTGTTACACATAAGTTTAACTTAAAATCTAAGTAGAAACAAAGTTACATTGCATGCTTCTACCACCAAACATGCGTGACGGAAGCACACAAAGCAGGTTAGACCTAACTGCATGTAAATTTGACTTTCGCAAAATAACCCTTGAATCTAAATACTAGAAATAGAGTGTTTGTCGCGAACCGGGTGACAGAGATTTTAATGAATTTGGATTCACATCACTGGTCACTCGTGTGATCGAAAGAGAATCCGGCAGATACCGCATCTAGAGGACTAGATCCGTCTAAACTAATTATTGACACTATGTGGTTTAATGGTCCGCAATATTTAAGAAGGGATAAAATCAATTACCAGAAACCTATGAATCTGACTACCAAGTTGGTTTTAAGAATAAAAGATTAAAAATAGATAAAATAAAAGACTACCAAGTTGGAAATATTAATGCTCACTGTGCAGTTTTGGAGGGGACCATATGGGACAGGTTTTCATCCCTTACTAGAATGGTATGCGTTATCGCATATGTAAGAATTTTATTAAATAATTGTATTCGTAGGTAGAAACAAAAGAAACTCGCATATTTATCCACACAAGAACTGAGCTATACCTTGAATCTATGCGTGAGACAGTCTCAATGAATTTTATTTTCAGAAAGAAATAGAAATATTTAAACAAAATGGCAACCTACCTAAAAATAGTGGACTTCGTGCGCTGAATCCATTTCTGATACAGCCTAGATATTGAGAATGGGTGGCAGATTGGAACATTACTGGTCTCACTGAAGCTCAACAGCATCCCATTTGAATACCCAAAAAGTGTATATCAAAATTAATAATAGAGGACGCACAAACACTCCACGGTGGTCCACAACTTATGTGTTATATTTAAGCTAAGTATTAGATATTAGGTGGAAAACAAATAGTAAGACTCTGCTTCAGGAAATGTGGAACGTGCTTAAAAACAATGCTATTCCTCACTCACAACTGATGAGAGATGCAATGGGATGGGCTACCTTGACGCTGTTTAAAAGTAATGGCTCAATACAGATTCTTACAGCAAAGGGACGTGGTCATAAGTCACATAAGGGGTACATTTTTTTATTTGTTTGGTATGGCCACATTTGGAAGTTGTGACAGATCTTACAACTGAAGAGTTCTTGCAAGTATTTATGAAAGAGAGAGAGAGAGAGAATGCACCGATATGTGGAGCGATAATGCTACTAACTTCACGGGACCTGCTAGGGAGCTAAGGCGACTATTTTTAAAGAGCAAGGTTCTATATTGCAAGAGGTAGCCGAATCTCTAGTGCCGAACAATTGTAACTGGCATTTTATTCCGCCACAAGCACCTAACTTCGGGGTGTTGTGGGACACTGGAGTAAAATCTGTGAAGTACCACCTGAAAAGAGTAATAGGCCAATCGACATCAACATTCGAAGAAATGTCCACAGTGCTTCCGCAGGTAGAGATTTACTTGAACTCGAGGCCATTATCCGCTACAGCTAATAGTTCTGGTGAATTAAATGTATTGACTCCTCTTGTGTCTCCTCCAGACCAAAAATGCAGTATAGGATCTCTACGTAGATGGCAGTATACTCAACAAATGATGCAGGACTTTTGGTATCGATGGTCTCAGGAATGTTTGACTAAATTCATTCTCAGGTATAAATGATCGATATTACAAACGCAACACACAGTAGGCGATATTGTGATAGTTAGATAAAATAATCTCCCCGCTTGTCGTTGGTTGTACGGCAGAGTGATCATTCGCTACACATTCTGGCAACGACCACTTGGTTTGAATAGTAACGTTAAAGACTGAAAACGAAAACATTGAGCGTCCAATTTCGAAACATGAAATCGATATCAGACCAGTAAGTTTAAAATGTATTTTTAAATCTAGATTTAGGTTTGTTAGATCGTAAGTTGTTCCATTGGTTTTTTTATAAAGGACAAATTGCAAATTGTTCTTAGTGGGCGAAAATGTATAATGTTATTATTCAGCAATAAATAATACTTCTATGTTCTGAATATTTATGTACTGATTGCGATTATAAAAGCTTGATAGTGTAAATAGATTAGTAGAGAATGTACGAGTATGTAGAAAATATTTTGTGTTATTCACCCATAGATGGCATTGTACGCAAATTAAAACTCGCTGTAAACAGTGTTTGAAATTTGAATTTTTATTTCTACATAACCTCCGACAGGCCCTTAAGGCACGAACCCGCGTGTTCGATTTGTTTCTCCAGCGACGTCCTGAGCCGAGGTCCGACCCCTCTCGGGGGCCCTTAGGCTGTCGCTTAACTTTGTTTTTTAGGCTGTGGCGCCTCACGCCCGCCCTCTAGTCCGGTGACGTAGTGACAGCCCAACCGGGGCTAACTACATAGTCAGGTCAAAAAAAAAAAAAAAAAAAAAAAACTCAGCTTAGTGGCTCCGCTTTGCCTAATGGTAAGCGAAAAAGGAGCCCAAATTGCAGCTGCAGCTGACAAAAGACTACATAGTGTAATGTCAGTTGACGCTGCCATGCTGAACCGCAAGATGCTTCTTGACGCTTCGTTTGAAGGATCTCATATTGTAGGAAGGAGGGAACACATGTGCATGCAAGGCGTTCCACTTTTTAATGGTACGACAAAGATAGGAGTTCCCGAACGTTTTGGTACGCGAAGAAATATTCTCAACAGGGGATCAATGACATCGCAATCCTACACGTGTGGTTCTATGACGGACCATTCCATCATAGAACCTCACGTGTAGGATTGCGAATAAGGGAAAACAGTTCTTCAGAACACTCGCCATGGTAAAGGCGGTAAAATACGCATTTGCGATTAAGAGTTAGTACTGTTTAAGCGTAGTAGCGTAGTAGTGGCGTAATAACGGCCTACGGGGGCCAACTACATAGTCAGTATAAAAAAAAAGTACTGTTTGAGCAATAGATCGATCGACTCGGGTTTAATTGTTTCAGTAATCTGACCATACGATAGTCACCTAAGTTTGGAAACACGGTTTGTACAAATACCATTTTTCAAGACAGGCAAAAGAACAAACTGGGAAATTACAGACACATGTCTACTTTGCCAGTTTTTACAATATATTCTAAGTATAATAAGTGATAAAAATTTTATCTCTATTATAAGACAATTTTTTTCATCTTGAATCAGTCGACAATTGTAGGGGTAGTATTGGCTAAGCATGTCCTTAACGCACGCTAGAGATCACAATGTGCCATTTTTTCAGAAATATGATAATTCTCGAACTAATTCCATGAATCTTGTACTAACAACATTTAGCGCATACATAGCGCAACATTTTCATGATATCGACTTAGACTTGACCGGTTCTGTTAAGTATTGAAGCAGGGCTCTAAGATTTTGTTTTTCTGATTAACTATATAATCTCACCGGGAGAAGGGAAGTCGTTGCGAGTTTGCCCGCAAGGCATTGCAACCGGGTTCTTGGATAGACCTGTCCAATGAGCTGGGCTTCATAAAAGTATACAATAAGAAGAAGAAGAAGCCCTGCAACCGCGGCACTGCACAAACACAACTGTGACGATCCGGTCTGTGCGGTGCGCAGTTGCGCGTGGAAATACCAGCGACGCCATTGTACGTTACCCGACTATACTGGTCTACAAAGGTTGTGCAGGTTGTAGACTATGTGAAGAAGAAGATCAACTTCACCTTGAGGGTCGAGCGACTGGAATCTGGCCATAAACTAAATTTTAGTTCCTTTGTGGTGAGGGTCCTAAGTCATCATCTGCCGACCTTCATGAAGAAATAATTCTGGTTGGAGGGAATTGTGTTTCGGAAGTTCCAAGGACAAGTTAGCTAACCAATGACATGCGTTACACGTCGCCGACTCGATGTGGAATTAGTTTAAGTTAAAGTTAAGTTTATAATATCATATATAATTTAAGTTAAGGTATGTATCTATGGACCCGTGTTTTAAAACCTGTTGTCTGAAAATACAATTAATTTAATTTTTTTGCTGTACATAATTATAATTATGCCGTATGTTATACTGTCGTGGAGAAAAGTGCCCAACATTGAAATATTTTTTAACTTACTGAAGAGAGTTGTCCGCTCTATTTATTACGTGGGCTCTAGGGAATTAATTACTCAGAAAAATATTTAAATAAATAAATAAATATCTTCACACTTACCTCTCAGTATATTTATGAAAACATAACGTATGTTCTTAAAAATATAAACTTGTTGTTGTTGTCATAATTCAGTGAAAATCTTAGAAGCAGAAATGTGTTGCACATGCCGGCTTCCAAAGACTGGTAGATCTTTTGTTGTAAATTGTATTTTATCCTATAAGAGATCGCATGAAATATTTATGTCCTACCTGATATCAAAAGGCACATCAAAAATAATTTGACTGACAAAGGTGTATGGAATGGAAATGCTTCAGTACGTGATTTTTATTTCATCACTTGACATCATCATTATTATTGTACTGTTATACCAATATACATTTATTAATGCATTTAAAAAGGCTAATATAAAATATATTAGCAAGTTTCTTTCGGCATTTCTTCTACGCCAATAGTTATTTTAGAAATGCTGGGAAATTATAATAAAAGAAAACTGAAATCTATGAGAAATAATAAAACACTGTAAAATTTGATGTAGAAAATGCGCCCTCGAAGGCCCAATGGTAAATAAATATTTTTTATACATTATCAAGTAAGTTAAGAAGTATATGATACAGTTACATGCCACAATTGTTATATATTTAATACCTACAATTAATTTTGAAGAGTGTTATGAGTAGAAAATATTTTATCTATTTGCTTATGGCACTTGTCATGCGTCTTGCGATTGTTAAGCTTTGTGGATTTAGTTCAGTTAAACACTTATCTAATTACGGAAAACAAGATAGTGTATGTTGTGAATAGTATTGACACTTACATATTATGTACATATATTAAGAATGCGCAGCCTGCGATGTAGAGAATCATAATCGGAGTTTCTCTACAAGATACTCGTAGATTCAAAACATCTGTAGAAGAATTAGGAATATCAACCTGGCAAAGAAATTGCAGTCGTTAATTATTAAACCTGGTAAGTATCAGAGTATGCTCTAAACCCCTTCGATTGAAGGGAGACCCGTGTACCAGCAGTGGGATGTATGGTGCTGTGGAGTCATAAATTGCTAAATTACTACAGTGAATGGTGCGTCATAATTTCGCTAGATAATTTGAGGGTGCTTTTTTTAACCCTTTTAACTTTATTTTTAGACTGTTTTGTAGTATTCATATAAAAATGAAAAAAATATATGTTGATTTAACCATTTAAAAACATATTACACACCTATTGATAAATAAAATAGCATCAGAGTATGTAAGTAATGCTTTATGATTAAAGTCAATTTTTAGCATATGTTTGAAAACGATGAATAAAATCACGAAATTCTTCAACATATGTATGTTGGAGGCAAGATGTTAAGTGACTTGAAAATAGGTTTGCAACGCTCACAAGGAGGATTTTCTCATAATGCGTGAACACATTTTTGCATTGTTATTATTTGTAAACGTCTCTTGGATTTTCCCACGCCACCCGTCCGTATCGCTGAACCGATGCTACAAACTCGTTATGAGTAGAACCGTTGATATTGTAGAATGCTTCTGCTCTGTCTGCTAAATGTGCACACGTGCGTACCTAATCAATTTTTCGCATACTTGTATCATTAGACAAGGTTTTTACACAATAAATTGTAATTGTTTTTCACGAAATACTCTAGTTCAAAGATGTATGTACGTACAAAGATGATACATTGCAATGTAATAAAAACGAAATGAGATTGCCCCTGGCCCGCACGTGGCATCATTAAATATTCTAACAACGAGCGTGCGTATGAGCGTTAGTTTATGATTTTTTATAGTTGTCGGTTTTGCATAGATATAAAATCTAAAGATATGGGCATAATAGGATTATAATCAGTTTATTAATTTGTTAGCTTGTTTGTATACGTTCTGGTTACAAAAGCCCATAAATATACAGTCTAACATACGTCATAAACATATCATAACAAACAAATATATTATTTATTGGATAACTTTTGATACGACACGTAGTAAATAGACAGTTGCAACATCAGGAGCATCTCTTGCACTGTCGACTCCGCTGCTAATGCAGCAAATCGTCAGCCATACAACAAAACAACATGGATGTGATTATCTCATCATATCAATCAATCATACGGCTTGCCTGATGTCAAGCAGTTACCATAGTGTATGGACTCTTACATTACCAGTGATATCAATCGTGCAGTAAACACACTTTTTTTAAGATCTCAAAGTTGCAGTCGCATCGATAACCCCATGACGGGGATTCCTTCCACAACTTAAGTATTCATGGAGAAAACCCTATCAAGATTAATGATGAATTTTCTATTGTACACCGAGCGATATAATTGTAGATTCCGAATATTTGGTATCAAACAACTTCTCTGAACAAATGACTTAAGAAAAAAACCCGCAAAACTTTTGAAATACCGATGATGAGAAGAAAAACACATCCCCACTTTCCGTGAAAAGTAATAAAAATATTTTCATGGTTTTATTTTACCCTGTTATCGGCATGTCTAATGTGTTCATTCATGACAAATTACAGCTTTTACTACTAAGAGTTTCTGAGCTAAACTGCGGACAGCCAGGTGGATATGGCGAAACTATAGGATTCCTTCTTCACTACGGAATCCTAAAAATGAGAGTGGAGAAAATCAGCGTCAAAGTACGTAACCGAAGTAATTGATTTTAATTAACTTGATATAGACTGCTTATTGTGCTTCCGCCACTGATTATTTCGGACCAGCGCTGGCCGGCACTTACCCACTAGCGTTATGGATTATGGATGTATGCCGTCGCTGCCATAGCTTCCCTGGTTGTCGCTTCGAGGCGGCTTCTATGGTCGTCTTTGCTACATACGTTTCGCTACTCCTAGAGGCATTATCAATCTCTGTAGATGTTAGTTATAAATTTGACTTCATTAGTAGCATTTAAGTTTAAGTAATAAAAAAAACCGTTGAGAATGCACAAGCTTGCATTGCCAGAGAAACACCTGACTCGTCAATTATATAACAATTTAATATTTTTTTTTAAAACTTTGTCGGCCATTTTGACCATGTTCCTTATTCCGTTTTTCAAACATTCCTATTCTACTTTTTATGCTGAATCCGAATCTGAAGTCAAAATTCGAATATTCGAAAAAAAGCGACAGACACACACACAAACAAACTTATATAGATATAGATTTCATATAGGAACTGTGTTCCTGAAAATTTTATCAGACAAGCTGACAGGTGCTATGTCACTTCGTCAAATCAGAGCGAATATGAAATTCTAAGAATGATTGACCTAATCTTCTATTATATTTCAGCAATCACAATATTACTAGCCGATTCGTATTCCACCAAAACCACACCGTCTGTTTTTCCTATGCCGCCTATTTAATCATAATAATATCATTTATTACTTTTACAAGGTAAAGTAATAATTATTGCTAATTTGATACTTAACATGAGCCCTCGTATTATAATTTATTGTTTACTCAAGTAATTGATATTATAATTATTATCATTACAACATATTTATAATATTTCTCACAAAGAAGTGTTACTTTGTAATCTCTCAAGTGCTTTGGTAGTGCTGTCTTTGTGATTGAAAAAGGTGTTTACAAGTCGTTAAATAGGCTTATCTCTAACCTTGTCCCACATTGTGCGAATATTTTTCTACTACTATTATTATATATAACTTGTCAACGTCTGTTAAATTTTCCAATCACTTCCAATCACACAATAACTCACAAAAGAGAGTATCTACATAGCTGTAAGAGGCAGTTGAAGCCATTGATAATGTGGTGTAATTATGCTGAACATACCTATTATACTATGGGTCAATTCTATACATTTTGTATGTTCTTCTTTGTTGTATCCGTAGCATTTGTATAAATTTTTTTTTTTTCTATTAAATGTTTTACATTGTATAAAAATTGTTGTCGTCAAATATTTATATAGGTATTGAGTCATACCTATTCCACAACTGGGATACGAGTCTTCCTTAAACCAAAGAGGTCGAGTGCAAACTCCGCCACATGTGTAGCGGCCGTCAGTATTTTTGAACTGCCCGAAGAGTACTGGTTTAACAAGCTCAGCTTAGTTAATTGGCAGAAACCAAGTAAATCGTACATTTACACTGTCATAAGTAACAAATTTCGTTTCATTCGCGAGATATGTAACTTATTTATAACTAGAGTATAACTGTACTGTACATTTTTAATTTTAAGCAATTTGTGATATAAAATTGCCATGTAAAAGGCATTTTCATATTTTAATTACAATATCAATTAAAAATATTTTCTTTTGCGACGACACCATTTACGGCGTGGACGCGGATATATTTTTAATATCGTAGATTATATATAAGTAAGTGATTCCTGACTTCCTGCAAGGGAGAGATCAAAGTATGCTTGTATGCCTTCCGACGTCATATAAAAAAGTTACATAAACATTTTATGAGGATAACAATAGCTAACATTGTTATAGAAATAAAATATAATATGTTGTATTAATATGTAACAATATTATGGATTAGTATCAATTATTAGTAAATTAGTTATAACGAAATAAGTGAACTTTCATACAATTCGCTTACATTCCGGTAACCCACCTCAACCATTGGAAATAGTTGCACTGTGTAGTGTATGTTTTTTAAGATGCGACTTCAACATATATTCCTTAATGTCTAAAAAGAGATAAACTTGGCATACGTACGAATAAGTTGCTCTGTAGTCAAAATAATTATTTTGTTTACTCACAAATGTATATAGCGTGAGATATGCTTTATTTTAGTTATGTGCCAACTAGATGGTTAAGGGAATTATGTTTGCCATATTTATAGTCGATAACTAATCGACATAAGAAACGAGTTGAGCTACAAGGAAATAAAGGAAACAAATATTCTGTACTTATACGTTTTGCATTTGTAAGAAACAAATCAATCGTTATCAATTATGTAGTCTAACTATAAAGTGCGCATTTATAAATGACAAATAAATTTCTTATGTTTGGTTATTGTTCTCATACTATACTAATAGATATAATCACTGCGCTTTTATATGTGCTGTTACTTTGTGAATAATAAAATCATTTAAGGAAAAAAAAATAATGTTTTTTTTATTAGATCAGCTACATATAAGTTCTATAAACATATTAAAATCGTAAGCTGGGTCTAGTTTATATATTTAAATATAATAAAGTTGTAATTATTCAACATATGTAGGTACATAGAATATATATATTTTTAAATAATAATAATATCAGATATGATAGTGATGGCAGGCGTCCGTCCCTCTTCTGCAATAGCCCGGTTCTAATAATACCTCCAAATCTCACTTTAAAAGCACACTTTTTCCCGACATGTTTCCAATAGTCCCAATACCTGCCGTGGCCTGTTCATTGGTATATTGCCCCATTGATATCCTCTGGAGCGGATCACGGCAGGTGTACAACATTACATACAATCTTTTCAAAGGGGCCTTTATCCCCGCGCAAGCCTATCAAATGACCCGTGAGTAGAAAGATAAATAATAATAAATATTGTCGGAAAAATTACACAGCGCCACCTAGCCCCAAAGTAAGCGAAGCTTGTGTTATGGATACTAGACAACTGATAAACATACGTAAATACATTTTTTTGTAAATACATACTTATTATACATAGAAAATACCAAGACAAACAGATATGTTTATGCACACAAATGTTTGTGTTGTGTGGGAATCGAACCCACGAGCATTGATGTCAAAGTAGCGTAACAACGCGTTTCACCACTGCGCCACCGAGCTCGTCAATATCTAATATTTAAGAAACATATATGCGAACAGTCTTTAAAAGAACAATCGACGTCAAAGCAACAATCTTAGTTGAAGCAATAATTTCTGGAATCTTTGTCCTTTTGAATATTTTTACGCACGCCAAATCTGCTGCAGGAAATTAGATGCTGATATTAATATTTCTGGAGATCTAGCATACAATTTTATACATGTTACTTCTGGTAGCGAAGTTATATATACATGTAATATAATTGTAATCGATATCTGTACATAGAAAATATTTAAGAAAACATATTTGACTGATAGTATTGTTAGCGATTCTCACCACAAATCCTCGCCAAGGAGAATCGCTACATGCCTAGAATGCTACGCGAGGCTATTGAAATTAGAAAACATCCAAATTTCAATAGAGAAGATGGTTGGCAAGTACCACCTGCTTGGGATCCAGTTCTAAAAATAATCAAGTCACAAACCCAGAGATCTACTCAAAAACGTTCGGACACCGCGAGCGCGAACTTTTGTGTGAATCGGAACATATATAATTAATCCATCCATGTCGGTAGATGTAATAATTGAATAACCAATGTAAGACAAATGCTTATATTGGTTATTCAATTATTACACTGAAAAATTTAGACTTCCTGCGACCACGGATGCTGCAAAGCGTTCGAAACGTCAGGTTCAACAAAATAAATAAAACACGCGATACTTCCGTTAAAAATTATTTAATTCAATATTTGACGGATTTTTAAAGAGCAAGAAAAGCCAAACCTATTAATCTATTAATCTAAAGATAATGATTGCATAATATGCAATGACTATCTTTACATTTTTTTTTGTCTATTGTATGAATGAATATATAATTCCTAATAATTGAGTTATATGTCTCTCTGTCTACCCCGCAATGAACCTGACGTGAAGATATACATACATACATGCATATAAATTTTTGTCAACTGCTGGGAATGAAAAATAGCACAGAATTAGAGTACATTCAGGGTTAATATATTTTTATCTACTAATAAAGGCTACTTTTTATGCCGAAAATATTTAAGGTTTTTATGTAAAATACGAAAAACCGATCGCCAGGCGCGCGGTGCTATGGGCAACAGGTAGTATCTTAATAAAATAACTATTCTGTTTTACTACCGAGAGATGCTAAAACAAATGATCATAGAAAGACAATATCTTTAACAAATGAATTTTAAAAGTTTTGTCTGTCTGTATGTGTGTGTTTGTGTTACGCAAAACCTACCGCATGATGGATACGGTTCAATCCCTTCATACCGATCCTCCGCATCGATGATAACCGTGTGTTTATTAGGTTATTAGTCCTTATGTAGGCAGTTTATTAGTGCTCGACTGATGGTCCTACTTAGCGGACAGCGGACGTGCTGTTGCCGACAGCGTGGTATTGTCTGTGCAAACTGAGAGAGTTATACAAGAAGTACAATGTCTGCCTTAAATTTCATATCCATGCGACAGATTGATCTTTGATCAAAATTAACCCAAATGTTGTCACGACAGGTCTTTTGAATATTACAAATTTGTTTATCAATCTACTGAAATTTGATTTTGTGTATCGAAATGCGGCTTGATTAAACTATCATGATTTTTTTTGTAACTGTCAAATTCGTACGCGCGTAAGGCTGAAGTACATGCACAAAACGTGTGATACATGACAGTAGGTTACTTTTGTGCCTGGTGATAATTTTGGAAGAAATTATTGTCAAACATGTTGCTGCGAATACTATCTTCATTCAATTATAAAACTCTTCCAATTATTTAAATCAGGCTCAGGTAGACATTACTTTTTCAAATTACCAAGGTTACAGGTTGACTTTATTTTCGATCATTCTAATGGATAACTTAAATGTAAATCCGCAAATACCTGCAACAGACACACATACCATCAAAAATAACGTTTCCCTGCCACACAGCTATACATATCATCCAAACATATTCCGTTCCCTTTCGGCTCCGCTAAAGACACAGTTGTGAATTACGAAAAATAAATAGTAACTAACCTGAAAACCTACCGAACGCCTACATGTTTATTTTTACTTCTCTTTAAAAGCTTTCTTGTGGAGACTGAAGGCTGCTTTTGATGCGTATATGAAGTGTAGAGCCAATCGGAAGTCCGGGTCTGCACGGGGTGCCCAAAAGCAAGATTTTTGTTACCACATATTTCTTAAAAGGTTGTTTCAAACTAAAACAAAAGAACTCACTATGGAAATCAGAGATCCCGCATCAGCACACGTTCAACAACCGTTACCAATGACTTTTCAGCCTTTCAGCGAGTAATATGGAAGCGTAGTTCAGCAGCACGACTGCAACGATGATTATATTCAGTTGCAATGAATGAATAATAAATATTACATCTAAATTGATCAATGTAGTATAAAAATAAAGATGTATTACAATTAAACGCAAGATAAATTCATTTGGCGTTTCATTGAATAGATGCTTAATTGATTGTCACAAGCAATCTTACTCGCGAGCCTATGTATATCGCAACGAATCATGAAGGATTTTAGTTTCGTATGCACATCTTCAAGTGTCCCAATAAACATTTTGACATAGATTAAGAATTTCATTTTGTTTTCTTGCAACTCCGAAAATAAGGAAACAAATTCAAATTTAAGAAATCAACGATTTTGCAACGATTGTTCACACATTAAATCGTCTAATATCATGTCGTATTCTTCTGCTATTTAAGGTGAGGTAGAAATCACAAAATTAATGATTTAAAATACATAATAGGCAATTTTTATCGCGGTACACGTGGAAATGGTCGACAAATTCAACTACGACGGACCCATCTGTTCATATTCGTTCAAACGGTCCGCGTCGCAATGATTATGCCCTTAGGGCGTATGCTAAAACGTTAATGGGTGCACGCACCTGTTATATGCGACAATCCATCGCATGCACCAGTAAATTTAACGCAGCTAATACATTTTAACAAAAAAAGCCTGTCGCGCTTCTCTTTTAGTATACGCCCTTAGCCTTTTTTTGATCTTAACAAAATTTAGAGGTACTACATGACATTAAAAAAAAAAGCGACTCTGCGCGGGTTCCGGGCGACAGCTAGTATTTAAGTAATAAATACATCTGCTGTGCTGTACCTTTCTTTTGTCTGGCATCATTTGCCAATAGGAAACCATCAAATGCTGGTGAGACAGAATTTCGCTTTCAAGGAAACAGTAAGGGCCTTACACCCTAAGTTGTACCCCAAAAATTTGACTGATTTGAAATTTGACTTATATGTAATACTCATCGAAAGTGAAGTCGACGCTACAAAATATAATAAAGTAACAATCGTAGACTTCAATGATGTTTAAAGATTGAATTCACATATTTAAGTTATTCAGACTATTTTTTCTACATCTGTAAAATTCCGAAAATTAACGAAACAGCAAAATCTGATCATATATCGGATATTTCTTGTATTCAAATGGGATCAAGTTGTAATACAATAGAATATAGTTTCAACTACGCAAATGAGTTCTCAGATAACAGTGAAAATATGTAGTAATGACATAAGCACTGAACATGCAATCTGTATTTTGAGATCGTTTAAAAATAAAACAACAAATTATTATAATAATTTAATCGTTGCTAACCGGCGAGTGATCGTGTTTAGGGTATACCGTTTTCTTTTCCAAATCGGGTGTGTTTTTCTTGAGAGGCCCATGCTTCCACCCTGGGGGATACCCGTACTTGTCAACATCGTCCCACCACTGCTGTTCTCCTGATCCCCAAATGACGTACACTATATTAGTCGCAATTAATACTATAAATACGGTCCAGAACGCCATGCGCCATTGTGTTATTGTTTGCTGTGAAACATAATAACGTTTATTATTTTTGATATTGGGGTGGGTACAAAATGTGTCAAGAAAATAAACAATTTGGTATTTTGAACAATCTACGTCAAAACATACTCGTCTCACTCATAGCAAGCATATAGATCGATAGAGCATATATATTTCTGTATGTTGTATACAGAAAAATATACACTCCGCCTTCCTAGTTTAGTGCAAGTAGGAATAATCGAATTGCTACTGATTTAAACTTAAACAGTTACGTTTTATTTTCCTAATTGAGAGGTTGCTTCAAGTGCATATCCTATAAAACTCTATAGTGAACCAATTAATCTCTTAATCATAATAGTAAATACTATTACTGTACTATAAAATATATGCTAGTATGTGTATGCATATATAATAAAAGTTTTATTGCAAGGATAGGTGTACAAATAAAGGAGTAATAGTTGCGTATAATACTATAGCCGTTTAAATTACCATAGCACAGTAATATTTAGACGCCTGACATTAGGAATACGTTGAATTTAGGTTTAGAAAAAAATTGATCACAAGTTTTTGTAAGGCGTTTCCCAACTCTACATGCCATGCAATTCTCTAAGCGACTCGTAATGGCTATGTGCGTCGCTGTGATCACAGATGTCACAGCTTTGACATCGTCTACTGCGATCACGGCTTTTTATTTGGTATTCTATAAGACTGTAAGCGTACGAGAGTCTGTTTGCCTTGTAGAATTCCAATTCCAAACGCAGCCTTGCGGCACTAGTGTCGCACAACCATGAAAAGCGACACTAAGGAATTGCAATTTTGTGTTCAAGGCTATAACAGCCGATGTTTCCGAGGATGTAAGGATGTTTACTCTTACAGATACAGCTGTACTACAGAATTTTATAAATAAGTATCACTAATAATAGGTAATAAATATTTGAAATTTACTTTGACTAACATTTTCGCATAGTGAATGAACCACTGAGTGATCAAGATCCTGTACTTTTGTGGCAGAAAATATGCCAGAAAATTCTTCTTTGCTGGCAATGAGTGTATGCTAGTAAATTGTTGTCTTGAGAATACAGGAATGGGGTAGCAACTTTTTTCGGATCACGGGATTTCATCTCTTCGGTAAGGGTTTTCCGAGTAGGGAGTGATCTATTTGGCGTTATATAATAATAAGGGCCAGGGCAAGGCAAGGCCAAATATGGCCTTGCCTTGCCCAGCCCTCGCCTAGGGGTACTAAGAAACCCTACGAGTTGTAAACGGCTAAAGAGAACAGGATGCACTGAATCAATGTGGTAATTTACGAATAATAGAGTTAGAATAAATTACATACAATGAGTATATACATGATCTAAATATATTTAACAGATATATAATGCGCAAGTGAAAGAATATAGCTGAGGAAGAAAATAAGGACCGCGTTTTACACACGGGACCCGGTGTAAAGATATTGTAGAATGGTAGATTGATCCCATTAGGATTCTTTTCTAGTCAACCACAGAAAACTTAAAAGGAGATATAAGTTTGGTGAGAATTTAAGATATGGCATTAGTAGTTAGATAACAGGAATCATATAATGTATTTGGTACCTGTTATTATATGAATAACAGGTACCAAAATACAAGTTTTTGTGACAGATTAAATAAAATTTAGTCTGACACAAATTTTGTAGGTATATTATGTTAACTACAGTTTTGTATATCTTTTATTTTCTATTGTCGTGTAAATGTGTTGCCACCAAAAGAATTACAAAATATTTGTTACACTTATATTGTTATTAAGCTTCTCATAGTTAAAAGTAACAAGGAGACTATATAGCTCGTAAAAGAAAATTCATCTCGGCCCCTCAGAAAGATACAAGAGCCTTTGATGATATTTCATTGATCTCGGTTTTTCCATTTAGTACGATGGAAATTCCTTTTCTCACGCTTGTTGTACAATCTACTATTTTACGAATGCCGCTCAAAAATGCTCTCGTTTCACTGAATGAGCCCTGAAATACCCTTTAGATAATTGGATATCAAAGAAACTAAACATTCTATTCTATTCTATAACTTCACGCCAAATCCCTTACGGGGTAGGCAGAGAGAACCGAGCGCCACGCGACTCGATCCTTACATACCTCACTCGCTTCTTTCACATTCATTGCTCTTTTCATGCACGCTCGCCGGTTTCTAGGGCTCCTGACATAGAAAAAAAACACAGAAACTAAACATGTTGAATCATAAACATAATAAGCTAAGTTTAAACTATAATGGTGTATGTGTATAAACTGTAGTACTCTATGGCTAAAATTAAGTTAAGAAAAAAAATTTCCAGTAAAAATTGTAAAAATATTCATTTTGGTATATGTACCGTGTATGTTTGTGTGTTTGACGAGCTCGGTGGCGCAGTGGTGAAACGCGTTGTTACACTACTTTGACACCAACGCTCGTGGGTTCGATTCCCACACGGTACAAGCATTTGTGTGCATGAACATGTCTGTTTGTCTTGGTCTGGGTATTTTCTATGTATGATAAGTATGTATTTACAAAAAAAAAATGTATTTACGTATGTTTATCAGTTGTCTAGTACCTATAACACTTTGGGGCTAGATGGCGCTGTGTAATTAGTCCGACAATATTTATTTATATTATTATTTATTTAACCATCCTTGGAGTTGTTATTTGACTGCGGTGATACTTCCCCAGTCGACCTGCATTGACGCGCCCTATATCTCTTACAAATACTCAGGCTAAGACACACAGACATGTTCATGCACACAAATGTTTCCTATCTGGGAATCGAACCCACGAACGTCGGTGTTAAAGTAGTGTTCCTGGGCTTGTCAATCAAGTCAAGTCATTGAAGGCTACTGCTTGGCCAGGTACTTACGTATGCCGCAGGTACATTTATTTGTCAACGTAATGATTTGAAATAGTGACGTAAATTACCTACTGGATTTTCATCACGTGCTGTCAATAAAACCGTTCTTCGTTATCAGTGCTCATACAAACGTCATAAAAGATTTTTATGTACGTATTTGCTTTCTGTGTAATCACGCTACTATCTTTCCTATGTGAACTTATATGAACGTCTGAACTATTGGAAAATATACGAGTAAGTTTTATTTAACTGGAAGAGAAAAATGTTAAATGTTTAATTTAACAAAGCTACCGATTTTACATAGAGCGCCATCAAACCTCCACAACCTCGTGGGAAAGCCAGATGCTTTTTTTTGGTCTTTATTTCGAAATATAATTTCTTTAACGTGCGAGTTTCTTCGCGATCTTCTTTCCTTCACCGACGCGCATGCGATAATTACAAATCAATCGAAATATTGATAGAGAAAAATATTTTTCTATAGAACTAGCACTATATTTGTACAAACTTAATATTCTATTAATTTAAACGAGCAATTCTTGTATAAAAATACATATATTTAATGTATCCTAGAAACGGCTCTAATGACGTGGATTCAACACTTTATAATTAGATAATATTTTGCTTTTTACGTGGAAGTTATAATCCCAAATACTGATATTGATAGATAAAAAAATATATAAAAAATATATAAAAATATTTTTCTGTAGCTATACCATATAAATTGGTTTTTCAAAATGCTCTTCTTTATATTCTTAGAATCCATGAGTGGATGTTGGTTTAAAAAGTGATATTGGCTTTCGCACAAGAAAGTTAGTTTTTAATAATTTGTCTTTCGATCGAAACATTTTTTTGAGAATATTCGGAGCAGAACTATGGTATCATTTATTTCGGTGCAGATATTCTCATTTCTGATTTTATCATGTAGAGATACACCGAGTATAGCTCTTTCCATAGCATGCTGTGCATAGTTGACCTTCCTCATACGCTCCGTAGTGAAGGACCATGTCTCAGTTCCATATGTTATCACCAGCAACACACATTGTTCGAAGACTTTGCTCTTCAGGCGTTGAGGTCTTTTGAATGAAAAGATGTGACGAAGTTTCCCGTACGCTACTCAGTCGAGTTGGATTCGTCTGCCAACCTCTCGGGCAAAATTGTACTTACCTAACTGTATAACTTGCCTAAGGTAGACATATTCATCGACAACTTCTAGCTTAGTTTTTCCAACCACGACCGGTATAGGTGTAACATGGACATTCACCATGATCTTGTCCATATTTATCCTATGACCTACCTGATTGGAAACTCTATTGATGTCATTGAGCATACCGCTAAGGATTCATATGTTCGTCCTTTCGAATCCAAGAGCTTGAAGGAATCTTCCAATGTTACGGTGTAGAGTTCCGGAGATGAAACGTCGTCCTGTTTTACACTTTTTTGCGTTTAGATCGGTTTCATACTCTGATCCGGTACTCAGATACACATCGTTACATTACTGTATAAGCACTTCAATGCTTCAATGTAACGATAGTCAATTCGGCATTGCTGAAGAGACTGTAGCACCGCCCAAATCTCAACCGAATCAAAGGCTTTTTTTGATAGTCCACATACGCCAGACGTAAGAACATATTATACTCCTCAGTCTTCTGTATAATCTGGCAAAGGATATGAATGTGACATATGCTAAAGCCCTTTCGGAATCCGGCTTGATCGGGAGGCTGGAATTCTTTAAGTCTGAGTGCGAGGCGATTTGCGATGACTTTCGAAAACCGTATATAAAGGCGGCTCAGAAACTATATCGGCCTGTAGTTCTTCAAAAGGGACTTATCACCATTTTTAGGGTTCCGTACCCAAAGGGTAAAACGGAACCCTATTACTGAGGCTCCGGTGTCCGTCCGTCCGTCCGTCCGTCCGTCCGTCCGTCCGTCCGTCCGTCCGTCCGTCCGTCTGTCACCAGGCTGTATCTCACGAACCGTGATAGTTAGATAGTTGAAATTTTCACACATGATGTATTTCTATTGCCGCTATAACAACAAATACTAAAAAATAGAATATAATAAATATTTAAGGGGGCTCCCATACAACAAACGTGATTTTTTTGCTCATTTTTGCTCGATATTGATAACGGCAACAGGTAGACGATTAAAATATTCACATTATATTTAGTTATATATTCACTTTAAGAATAAATAATTAAATTAAAATAAAACAAATATTTAAGGGGGGCTCCCATACAACAAACGTGTTTTTTTTGCCGCTTTTATAGATAATGGTACGGAACCCTTCGTGCCCGAGTCCGACTCGCACTTGGCCGATTTTTTAAGAATAATATGACCAGGATTCTGCTACACGCTTTTGGTGTTTCACCGGAGTGAAGACGGAATTAAATAGCCTCTGGAGGACTACAACTATTGGCTTTCCGCCCGCTTTCAAAAGCTCCGCCGTAATTCCGTCCTCACCCGGTGCTTTCCCATTTTTAAGCTATTTGAGAGCCACAGGAATCTCGTACAGACTGATGTCCATGTTCCGCATATTTGGTATAATTATAGAATAGAATTTTTCATATAACTGAATTAAAAATGAAATAAAATAAAAATTAGTTATATATTTTTACATTATATATTTTTTTCATTATAATGTAACTTCCAAAACTGTAGTGTGTCTGTAAGGTGTACATGTGTTTGCGATTACCTTTCAAACCCCATTATTACATTCCACTCATTTATTTTTTCTTCAGTATGTAGGTACTCGTACAATATGGAGTACATAATCTGCCATATTTTTTTTTATGACCTCACATAGTCCATTTTGCTCTGGATAACATAAAGATTCTAACAATATAACATACAGTAGAATCGATACAAGCGTTTAGAAGTTATAGTAGCATAAAGAAATTCGCAACATGCATACATACATGAGCTCTGAAACCATTACACTTCTTTTTTAGAACAGTCGTGCAAAAAGTGCGAAGATACTAAACAAAATTTTACATTATTACCTAAACGATACACTAATTACGATATTTAAATATTTTGTTTACTTTTTGTAAATTGATAAAAAGTGAATTATTTTTTGTAACAAAATAGTGATATCCGGAAGAGAGTTAATGGATGAACTGGTTTGGGCAAAGTTAAAAAACTCAATGCCTGGGAAATGTACGCTTCAAACAATGCTTCCTATTTTTTTTATAGAAAATACATGGAGTAAGCTGCCATGACTCCATGAAAAAGTATAGTGGTTGAATAATTGACTGAAACTTGACTAGTTTTTTAGATTACTTAGAATGTTGTCTAGTTTTTATGATCTGGATATAAGCATGTACTCAGCTCAAGTTTTTGTCTTAGTCCTGCTATATCTCTTGGGATGAGAATTGCTCAACATCTTCTCGATAGATATTTAATATACGTGTTACCTATCAACACGAATGAGGTCTAGTTTATTGTAGGTCACGAGCATTATAAGGTATCACTAATTCTAGTGGAACTTATGTTGTATTATTCGTAGTGGCACGGCGTGTAAATGTGCAATGGACCTAGTAATATATAAATTTAAAACTGACATTATCAATTAATTTAAAGTGCGAATCAGATTCGTGCTTCGGGCCTTAATTATGTTTTTGTTCCCTTACATTCTGTACTTTTATTATACACATGGGTACCGTAAGAACATTAAACAAAAAAGTACTTTCGATGTGTCTCATAACTTCGGTTATATTTTAAACGTATAAATACAAATCCGCCATATATAATAGAAATGTCTCACTTTGGAGCATACACTTTAATTGCGCTTTTGTTATAATAGAAATATAATTTAGAATGTGCAGTTCTATCACACATTTTTGAATAAGTCATATTGGAATAGGTCAATGTCATTAATGTAACTACATATGTCTAATCTTACATTTGTATGCCTAATACTTTATAAGATAAGGTCCCGTTTTTTCTTTTATGTAATAGGGATTACAGTATGAAATTGCCATTTTGTAGTAATAGATATTTTAAATTGACATTAAACCTTCATGGTGTGAGATTTTCAAGTGAAACTTTTTTCATATGACACCTGAGAGGTTTTTCTTTTAAAAAATTTGCAACATTTGATATTCGTTTTTTTTTTATTCAGCTTAGACAGGAAAGATGCATACTTTAAAAATCCGAGTATTTTTTTAATATGAGTTCCGACGCGGAACTAACGCGGCAGAAACGGTTCGCAATATGCTGCAATGCTGCATTTGGAGATGAGACTACTAATGAAAGCATCGTGCCTTTTTGGTTTAAACGCTTTCGTAATGGTAACTTGGACTAGAAGAACGAACCACGTGGAAGACTGCCCATATCGCCCGTCGCCCTTTCCCTGGCGGGCTCCGCTAGCGGGGTTCATTCTTGTTAGGTTAATATAGTGTTTGAACCTTGAGGGCGGTCACCTGCAGATGGGGATTGGCGGCTAGCCGCTAGGAGCGCACCCACTTGGACTGGTACGAGTAGTTAGGTCGGATGTGCCGCCGGACTAGTAGCACGGCTGACCTCAGTTGTGCCAACACTTCACATCAAGCAACACAAGCATGTGTGTGTTTGTCACACTATTAATGAAAAAAAAGCATGTTTACAATTTGATTATTGTTCAATTTTATCGAAAACACAACAATAGATGGAGTTGTTCTCTAGTCACGCTACTTTAATGTACCCTATCTCTCTTAAAATACCTGGCTCAAATTTGCTAGGGCTGATTCTACTATTAGTGGTTTGAGATGATTTTTGGCCGCAAGCAGGTTCGTAGGGTTCCCGAACTCGCGAAATATTTAATCTGAACCGCCAGCCTGTGAAGCCCCTGATGCAGTGGTCGTGCTGGAGAAGGAGATCGGAGTGGACTCAGCTGCTGCAGTAGTGGCCGTGGCCCTTCCGCCCGCCGCGCCAGCGAGCCACATAACCCGACCTGAATTGTGGTGAAAGACACCGCGCTTTTGTCCTTCACTCTATTCGTTCATCGACTTCTCATGTTTTACCTCATCACGCATCGTGGCAAAACGGAAAAAGAAAAATAGTTCCACAGCGGCCAACCCCTCTCCACAACGTGGACAATGTGGATTTTTATCAGGGATTTGCACTCGAACAACGCGGACCATCATCACCTTTTTTTTGTGACGCGGGGAAAAATGCGTTACGCACACCACCGGTGCCTGGGTGGCCTCCGGTGGTAGTGTGGGACTCCCCGTCGGCTGTCCGACGGTATACTCACTAAACGACCCCGCGAAATGCCATCGGCCGCGTTGGTGTGGTGCCCCGGATCTGTCAGCAACAGGGCACGGACCATCATCACCTGGAAACCGCGCAGTCGACCATTCTTTTCCTCACGGAGACAAATATCCTGACCGGCCGACACTTCTTACCCCGGACACAAACTAGTGGATTTATTTGTGCGTCATGTCGAGGAATGCTTGTTCGATCGAGAGGATATTTGTTGTCGCCGATTGCATAATCTTGAAGACAGGGATCTGTCGATATAATGGGTACGCGTGGATCATGGCGGCCACACCCGAATCTACGCGTGCCTTTACAGGTCCCATAGCGGTGATCCGCTCATGAATTTGCTCTGGCTTATTGTTTCTCGCAACTGGTTCATTCTCCCACGAGAATACCAGATGTAGAGGACCATGCAATCTCGGACCTTCTGCTGATCACACGTCTGGATGAGTATAACATCTCTCATGGATGAGTCGCTTGACTCGTCGCATCACTGTTTCATCCGGACCCAAGTGCCTTGCACGAGACGCGACCCACCTCGGCCTGCCGGATGTCGTCGCATATGGCACTATAGGCCGACAAACTGGGATAGATTGCGTGAATTCAACGCATCGTACCCGTGGAGGCAGCTGTATTTCGAATCAGACAACATTGATCCCTGTGCAACCACAGCGGCTGCGGCGATATTTGATGACATGAAATACTACATTCCCAATCGCAACAGCCGTGGTAAATCACCGGTTAAAATCGGCATTGCAGGGAAGCTAATCTTCTTAAGCAGGCTGCTTACAATGCTTGGACCACATGTTAACATATCACATGGGGATCATAATGTCTCCATTTTGAAGCGCAAACTGAATGCTGCCTCGAGGTCCAGTAAATGGGTGTTTGCTAGAGCAAAATTATATTTCGTCGGCAGAGTTGGCGAGCGGCTTGCGAGCCTTCCTTT
This sequence comes from Pyralis farinalis, assembly GCA_947507595.1. Taxonomy (NCBI): domain Eukaryota; kingdom Metazoa; phylum Arthropoda; class Insecta; order Lepidoptera; family Pyralidae; genus Pyralis; species Pyralis farinalis. Next base: position 14,045,955 of record OX382269.1, on the reverse strand, counting down.
TGAGAGCCGTGCTTTCGGATCGCTCGCTAAAGCTGCCGAGGGTAATGTTTGTCAACCATTCTTGCCACCACTGCAGTTTGCAGTGCAGCAAAACCAGATGGCTGTTTGACCCATAGTGCCAAAGAGGAACCGCATTAATTGGTAATCTTTTTGCGTCTAACTCGAATATGAATGACAGGGCAGCTATGCCACCTACCATCCCGTGGTGCAATAGCTCTATGCCGGAAATCTCCATTACACAGAGAGTTATCTGGCGGGCATTACTCTCTCTCAACCTCCATAAATCGAGTGGGCCAGATGGTATACCGGTAGTGGTGATGAAGCTGTGTGCTCCTGAGTTGTGTTCTGTAGTAACGCGCCTTTCGGTGCTTTCCTACTTCACTGGGCAAGCCCCGACTTCATGGAAGACCACCAATGGTCACCCGGTGCCCAAAAAGGACGATAAATCAATCCATCGAATTACATGCCTATTGCTATAACCTATCTTCTTTCCAGGGTGATGGAGCGTGTGTTAAACCCACGACTTCTAGGATACCTAGAAGATTACAGCTTGATTGACGGCAACCGTATTGACGGACGGTGACGGTGATCTTCTAATGTATCTTACTTAGGGATTGACTGTCAGCCTTGATAGGAGGAAGGCGTTCGATCGGGTCTGACATCGGGGTCTCCTATCGAAGTTACCATCATAGGGCTGTCCGAGGGTTTATGCAAATGGGTTGTCAGCTTTGTATCGAACAGATGCATAAAAGCCGTGTTTGACGGTGGATGCTCCGATAGTATGGTATCAATGCTGGCATCCCTCAAAGTACTGTACTGTCTCCGAACCTGTTTCTGCTGCATATCAATGATATGTTGTCAATTTATGGCATTCATTGTTATGCGGACGACAGCACCGGGGTCACTTGTTATACAGGCCGTGCAAATATCCCTTGTTCATTTGTGGAGGAATCCCAAGAAGACACAAGTTTGCGCATTCACGACTATGAAAAATGAAGTTTCCATTTTTTTTATATTGGCTCAGCATAGTGGCATTGCTTCGCCTGTTGGTAAGCGAAAAGAGGAGCCCAAATTGCAGCGACAACTGACAAAGGACTACAGTGCCCTGTCAGTTGACGCCACCATACTGGCCCGCAAGGTGCTTTTTCACGCTTCGTTTGAAGGATCCCATGTTGTAGGAAGGAGGAAACTCCTGTGCAGGAAAGTCATTCTACTTTTTAGTAGTTCGACAGAGAAAGGAATTGCCGAACTTTTTAGTGCGAGAAAAAATGTCCTCAACAGTGGAATGATGACAACGCAAGCCTGCACGTGTAGTTCTATGACGGAAGGGAGAGGGTGGGATAAGGCAAAATAGTTCTTCAAAGCACTCACCATGGTACAGGCAGTAAAATGTACTTAAGGAGCCTATGTCCCTACGAAGTTGCAGAGGTTCTAGGTTTGCTGGGACCTCTTCGTCGTCGATTATGCGGATAACCCCTCGGTGCAACCTATCGAGAGCCTCGAGAAGATACTGTGCGGAGCCGTCCCAGAGATGCGAGCAATACTCCACACAGGCCCGAACTTGAGTCTTATAAAGAAGACAAATTTGGTCCGGCGTGAAGAACCGGCGTACCAGTTCAGGACTGCGAGTTTCTTTGAAGCTGTTAAGATGAGGCTCTCGATGTAATTTCGTTGGTTTAGGTCGCAACGAACATCCACGCCTAACATAATCAGGTTATTTGCTGTGGTTCCTAAATTTCGGAACACCCCTCTTACTGTCAGCAAAAGTATTACGATGCTTAGCGTCACGATCTCCAGTGAAGTGCAATATCGAAGTCACCTGGAGGAGAAGGTCAAGCTGGGACCCAAAAAACTTGGTGTGCTCAACAGACCAAAGCAGTACTCCAGCGTGAAACAAAGACTTACATTATATATCTCAAGACGGGACGCACATGGAGTACCGCAATCATCTTTGGGCGGGATCACCTGGATACCAACTTGGACCATGTGATTCGATTCTAAGACGAACTGTGAGAATTGTCGAAAATCCTAACATTACACACGGTATATGAACTCTTAAGTTTTAGGTGAGATTTTGCCTCCATTTGTGTGGTCTACCGATTGTACAACGGGTTGTGTTTTGAAGAATTGTTCGATATGATGCCGACAGCTACATTTTATAACTGCACTGCTCGCTGACGGCTGTGAGTTCACCCTCACACGCTGTAATTGTAATGGTCGCGTACTGCGCGATTCCAGAGAAGTTTTCTTCTGAGAACACTCAAGCTGTGGAATGAGCTTTCAGCCGTGGTTTTTTCAATAGACTATAGCAGGGGATCCTTCAAGAAATGCGTGAAGAGGATTTTAGAGGGTCGACAACCATGATGACACCCCATGGTGTTGCAAATGTGCTGCGGTAAATGTTTACCGTCACGCATGTCGTATGCTTAATTTCCACCTTAGTTGTATAAAAGATTTGGTTGGCCTAGGTTTTCACAAAATCTTATCGAAAGCATAATACATAATATCGTATGAGAAACTTTCAATTTAGGGCGTTACCATTGATAAAATTTCATGACAGTCCGTGAATGCACCTTATTTTTCTTTGCATGTAATAAACGTTATCAGCGTCGTCTCCTACGCGTCTTTTTATCAGTAGCCTACTTCCTGTAAAGAACCTCGAAGCAAAATTCCTTGAGCCGTTATTTCAGATTACACGTACGTACGCCAGTTTTTTCTTTTATAGGAGACGTGATACAAGATCATTTTTGTTTACGAAGTTATTACATAAAATTGATTTAAATTAAATAAAAAATTTACAGTTGTTCATAGACAGTAGTACAAATAAATAATTAAAAAAGTTTCAATGTACTTACATCTGGTGTCAACAATCCAAACAAATAAGGCGTTATTATTCCGGATAAAGCTCCAAGGCCGTTCGCAAAAGCTGAACACGTGCCAGCATAATTTGGAGCGATATCCATGGCATTGATCTTGACACTGCTGTAGAATCCTCCCATAAAGGCCATGGAAGCTATGAACAGACTTACAGCCGCTAGTCTATTGCAGCCAGAATACGAGGCCAGAATTATAAAAACTGCCGGTATGGCAGATGCTGTAAAAAATGACCTTATTTGTCGAGTTAATGACATTCTATTGTTTGTTTTACCTGGTTATTTCTTCAATCCTTCAATATAGAAATGTTTTCCTGTATACTTAAAGTTTGAGATAATTTGTTCGTTCAAAGTCACTTACCCAATACAATTGTAAATTCTTATCAACATTTTTTTCCACGCTGTTTGATATTTACTTAGTAATTTATATGTATTATATGCATGCGGTGGAGTGGCTAACAATGGCTAGTTTAACCCCAGCGTTCCAGATTCGATTCCCACTCAAAACAAACTCTTTCATGGAAACATTTGTTTGTTTTGAACGCAGTTTTTGCTTTTTTGTTTTGTTTGTCTATGCAGTATAAGTATGTATTTACAAAAAATCGTACACGTTCATTTATCATTTATTCAGTATCCATAGTAAAATCTTTACTTGTTTTGAAATTGAATTGATTAAACTTTGAACATACTTTGAATGATCAATTTATCTCAAACTTCAATTATTTTGTAAAATACAATCATTTAGCGGTTTATTCTTTTCACATTAATCTTTAAATTAAATTATTTATTTGAAGTTTAAAGTTAAGATCACGTGAAGAGTATTTATATGTTTTTTTTTATAATTAAATCTTACTTACAAATTGTGGTATAAATTTTCCTCCCTGTGCTTATACTGTGCCATTTGTTTCTAATACAGTAATCACAAAAGGCAGCAAATATGAAAGAACAAATGTACATAGCAATGTACGGGAGCGCCGACATGAAACCAGTCTCTTTAATATTAAATTTGAGAACATCTGAGAAGTACTTAGGCAAGTCAGTAATCATTGAAAAGTAGCCCCAATCGTGACCTATCTGGAAAAATATAAAAAACCCTATCAGATGTACATACAAAAAAATAAAAAATATTAATTTGTGAATGATCTCTGAATAAATATATTCTCCACTTTGTCCAGCATATATATATACCACTTTGCCCCCTTAGTGACATTAATACAGTTAGACAAAAAGATTTTCAGAATAGACATATTTTTCGGGATGGATTTAATAAACATTAGCAAATATGTGACAAGTTGTATGAAGACATAAAATGCCAAGATTTACAACGTACTTACTTGAACCCACCTTTCTAGATTATTATTATTTTATACAACGTCGGGAAGCATACAAGCACAATATGTGTATTTCTCGATAATCGCTAAAAGCTATACATTAAGTGTTACGCTACCTCTGATGCAAACACAGCAACTCCTTAGAGGTTTACTAGTGACCTCATCCACATGCAGGAACACAACAACCCCCCCAGGGAGTTGTTACTTGGCTGCGGATTTCTGTGAGGTGGAGGTATTTCGCATGTCGGGCTGCTTTGATGCGCCCTACCTCTCTTAAAAATACTCAGACCAACATAAACAGACGTGAACTTACTCATAAATATTTGTCCTCTGTGAGAATCGAACCCACGAGCATTGGTGTCAAAGTAGCAGTACTAATCACTGCGCCACAAAGCTCGTCAAATTTTGTTACGATGTCATAATTATTGGCAAGGTACATTATTTGCTAAAGTTGATTGATTAAAATCAGAAGAAAATCTAATTAATGAATATATAAAATATGAGACCGATCAGAGAAAAGCGAACATAAAGTATACTTACTGCTGCCATTACCAGCACCCATAAAGGAGCAGATCTCAAAATGGCTTTAAATGGTACAGGATCTAATTTCTTATGAAGACCCGATGCTGCCACGTTACTAGACAAATAATTTCTTTCTTCGTCAGATATAAACGGGTGAGAGTATGGAGTGCTATAGCATAGTAAAATCTGTAAATCAAAACATTATAAACAATATGTAAAGCAAACTACAAAACTTCGTCATGCCTTTTACAACCAATTACATTTTGCAACTCAAATAGATATGAATTTGACAAATATAAAATATATTCTGGCATTCAGGAATAAACTTCAAAAATCAGATTTATTTAAGTCATTATTAAATGACAAATATAGAAAAAGTGAGATGTTTAGTGTGAGTGTACGAGTGCCTATGCTATGCACGCAGAGGTCATTTGGTGACATGGAAACCGAACCTCTTCTGGAAACTTGTACGAGTACATAAAAACGTATCTGAACGTGTCAAAAAGGAGATTAACATTGTTCATATTTGTAAAATACTATTCCAAAACAAATTTAAATACTGCCCTATGCAAATGGACACCCAAGAACACTCAGATGAACAGACAGATCGTTGATACCCTTTAGCTACGGAACCCTAAAAATCACAATCGATATTCGATTACTAAATAACTGTGACTGTCAAAAAATCTGCTCGTAGATAGCATACTAGAGAAAAAAGGGATCATAAAATCAATGGAATGCAAAAATACAATTTGTAGAATGCGTTTGCCTACCTAGTATAGGATCACGGGGAATATATTTGTTTATTTGTTACCACGTCACAGACATACTAATGAATAGATCGTTATGAATATTTGTAGGCTACATAGTTCACAGTAGCAGATAAAATATTGTTTTCCAATTCAATTAAAAATGATACTACTATTGAACAATAGTAAATTACAATGTGAAAAACCACCATGGTGTATTAAACCTGAAATATGATTGCAAGAGCAAATATCATGTGCGGTTAGCACTTAATTGTATTATACAACAATAACTCTACTGACCTAGAAAATGTCAACCGCAAACAATAAAATTGTTTTCAAGTGCAAGGCCAAAATAAATGGAAGACTCAATGTAGCAATACCTGGGTCTTTAACCTCGCACATTATAATTGCTATATATATTTTGAATGCTTCGTATGGTAATGCAAATGTGGTTTATAGTTTTAGTCGTAGAAGAAAAAAAATAATAAGTTTAGGGAAGTTATACGAATATTAGATGACAATAAAATCAACACGTGCATACATGGAATAATAACCATTTAACTTCAAGCATTTTCTTTAATTGATTTAATTTATATATATATAAATTAAATCAATTAATATATATATATATCTAGGTACATTTATTCCGTAAGTCTGCTTTTTAAAAATAAACACAATGCTTGAACGCTATCTATATCCTCATTGAGTTCTGCCCCTTGAAGTCTTTGATAAGCGTAACTATTGTTTTGTTTACAAAAATATTACTGTTAATCCATGAGCCTCTGCATACGTAACGCATGGTTGTTGTATTCCCGCCAGTGATGAGATTACGAGTAAGTGTCCGAATAGTCGCTATACTGGCAATGCTCAAGTGATACTCCTTATATTGCTGTCATTTATAGACTGCTGTTTGCTTCCCTGCGCTATAAAAAACGTAAATTCGTTTTTCTTTCTATCCAAAAATGCGTTTACAAGATAACTACGGATCAAATTTTTAGGTTAGATATGTATGAAATTGCTGTCGTAAATGGAAAAAATGAAAGAAGTTGTATTTTATACACTAACTGAAATGGGAATGAGAATTCAGAATTTTACGAAACTCTGTAGATATAATTTCGCAACATACAGTATACTATTGCCACAATTATTATTATAAAAATTTCATTCATTATAAAATTACATTACATAAATGTGCCACATATGGGATTAGAAATATTATTAATTATGCCAAAATCAAAATAAAAAGAAGGTGTTATTCGGTTGTGGTTTTCTGTGAGGTGGAGTGATATTTCTCGAGATGGGCGCCCTACCACTCTTAAAAACACCTAGACCATGTGCCACCGAGCTCGTCTGATAGTCCAAAACATGCTACGAAACACTTGAAAGAGCTAAACATTATACTCGGCATGCGTTGCATAATCCAGCTTTATAGAACTTGAATCACTTACCCAAAATATAAACCAAATTATGCCCAAACCACCGAATAGATAGAATACATTAGCCCAGTCTCCGCCATTTGCTAACAGTATTCCAGAAAGATAAGGTCCAAAAATGTTCCCAACTTGGGCACCTCCAAATATCATTGCTCCAAATCTTGACCTCTCTGATGGCGGAACCCATCGAGCTAATAGTAGTACAAAAGCTGGTGTTACTGGACCCTAAAATAATAATAATTATGATCATATAACGTATCCGTATTACTATGTTGCTCCACACTACAGGCTCCATACAGCTCACATATGTGCAGCTTGCAATAGAGAATGCTATAGTAGGAGTTTCTCTACACAATAAATGTCCATGTCAATAGTAGAATTAGAGTAACCAACATAGCTCTAAGGTACTGCAAGACATAGACATAAATAACGCATGTTAATACTATTGTTAGCATGTGATCATAACCCCGTAATCGAGAAAATGTGTAGCACATTTTGATACATCCCCCCGCTGCTACTAGTTGGTGGTAAAATATAACTTATCAATTGCCATCTGGTGATAAGAGTAGACATGACAGCTTAATATGTGCTCTCCGAATTGAAATACGTCAGTGATATAAACCTGTTAAAAGATACTGTGCCCAGTATTACTAGATTTGCATCTTAGACAAGCTGTTATCATATTGTTTAGTTGCAAAATAGTTGCCGGATACATAAAGATTAGTAAAAGATATTCTCATAAACACGTGTCACCAACTTTTGAATACAGGCTTTTTCAAATGTGTGCTACACCTATGCGATCCTCCTTTTTCCGTATCCATCCACTGTCAGTGGCTCGGTTAAGTAAGAAATGTACAGTGACTGACACTAAAGCAATCTAAATTTTAAAATCTGAGATGTTTATTACATTACAACTGCGCTTCGATATAATCTAGGCTATCATTAGTGTAAATTTGAAATATTAGTTAGTATTTCATTGACATAGCCACAGTGCTCAATAATAAATATTTTCTATCAATAAGTTCAAACCATTCCATTAATATTACATTTTTGAAACTTTATTGTGTACATTTTTAAAATTCAATTTAGATTTTATCGTATACATAATGACATTAGAATCCAAATACTGAAATAAACATGACTCTGTTTCTTTTGAAACAAATAATTGAACAGAACACAATTAGTCATATTCAAGCTTTGTCAAAATACACTCCTCATACGCAAAACCTTCCAGTCATGTAACTAGTTTTATCGGTCTTACCTCACCAGCACCTTCAATAACTCGAATGATAAATAGTCCTATAGCTCCTCCTACGTTAACAGCCCATGGAGTAATCACAGTAGCAACCGAAGTAGTCAGTAGGCCAATCCCAAGAGTCCACTTTCCTCCAAACTTCTCTGCCAAAAGTCCTCCAGGCAAATGAGTGGCAACGTAACCGTAGTAGAAGGCGCTTAGAAGAAATCCTTGAGTAGCCTCATCCCAGTCATAACGTTCTCGACCCTGTCAGGTTGACAATGATACTGAGTCAGAATCCCTTCGAGGTCGCATTAGAAGCCTTACTTTAACCTCAATAACAAAGGGTGAATACAAAGAAGTATAACTAAATGCAGTTAGAATTATGAGTATAATCCTTTTGCTATTGAGTTTATAGTAATAATAAAGACCGTCAAAGTGGCATTAAAATAACATATATTTCTTTATTTAGACTTCATCCGTACTCATGTGTACGATTTTTAATTGCTTACAAATTCTAATTTTAATTCTTAAAAAAGCAACTAATATTATGTTCTTCCCGCTAATTTCCCAGCGGGCAGAGAGAACCGAGCGCCACATGACTTGCATCTCACTCGCTTTTCAAACATTCATAGCTCTTTTCATGCACACTCGCCTATTCCTAGGGCTCCCGACACTTATAAACATACGATATATTTGTTCGTAGTGGGTGAATTTAGGCCTTCGTCGGCACCAACATTCTTCTACGTTCGCGTTGTATGTCTATTACATCATTATTTTCTCTTGAATTCTTTCTATATATCAGAACCAACGAAGCAGGCCTCTTCTTATCTTATCACCGATACTCTCTTTCAGAGAAACTCTTTCTCACATCTATATTAAGAACTCGAACAGCAAGGGGTATCTCGATGGCGTTTATTTTACTATGTTACTCTCTCTGCTGAACCTAGCTCTCGCTTATATGCATTAGTTGTAGTCAGCATCATGTTCTGTTTAGCGAGCTGTATTTTCTGGCTCAGGTTCTTACTTTCCCCAAGCTCAAGTTTTTCCAACGCTTCATGCACACGATTCCCTGTACTCTATCGCCTTTCTGCATCAGCGGTATACCTATCATCCACGAAAAGTGCCTTCAAGATATACAATCTCATTCAGTTGTTTAACACTGCATTATCAACCGTTATTCTTGCATTCATTCTGGTTTCTTCACTTTCAATTTCATTACCTTTGTTTCTTTAGCATTCAGTTGTAAACCTTTCTCCATACAATCCTCTTTCATTATTGTGACTAGTGTTTGCATCCAGATAGTGTGTCTGCATAAGGTCGGTATCATCTGCATAAAGCAGACAATTCACCACTATATATCGCTCATGGATTTAAATTAGTCCTTTAGCCCAGCAAATAGGTCCGTGATAAAAACATTCAGATTTCAAATCTATATACATATGTCCGGTCCGGTCCAGTATGTCCATGTCCGGTTAGCTACACTATTTACAAACTCGAGAACGGCTGGACCGATTTTTATGATCATTGTTTTGTTGAATTTGTCTCTACCCTGAATAACAGAATAACTATTACAACATGGAGGAAAAAATAGGGATACGGAAAAAAATACGAGTATAAGAAAATTCATTTTCTCATACATTTTATATGAAATATCTTTTTTATGATATCATACGAACAAATTGATAAATTTCGATGAATACTTTTTTTTTTGTCTTGGCGAGTGCTGAAACACCTCCGACTGGAGGTGACTAGTTTCTTTTTAATTTGCGAAAGCGATTCATTTAAACGAACGTTATCACGAATATGCCACGTTATTACACTTGGAACGCTCATCCCTGTTACTTCAACGTCGGAAGCAAGACTATATGGCACCTGTTCATCCGGTTTTGTGTCCTATTGATGCTTTTGATCGCATTTGGACAGTCTATTCAAAAAGTGACGAATGATTCTACTTGTTCGTCGGCCAACATAATTTGAATCACTTCGAACTGATTGCCCAATATTTCATGGTTCATGTCAACAGCTCAATTTGCTTGAAAACGATACTCATTGGGGCATGACAATCGCTGAAGCAGTTGCTATATTTCCAAGTTCTTGGCATGGAAACCACATGAATTGTGAAACAAAACCTTATTTGTATGTCAATCGATATTTTACATCGAATTCGTGACAGTCCAGGGAATCCCAATCTGGAGGATGAAGAGATACCTACATATCCGGGCTTTGCTTTTAATCGAAGACATGTAGTAAATCATATGTGGTAGTTTGTTAGAGAAGTTACGAATGTAGCATTCTTAACTTCTCTGCCAAATAGTGGAATGAACGACGCTTTTAGTCGAGAATTGGAATGTGCACCAGAATATGTTCGAAATGCATTAAACCAATCAGTTTGAGCGAATGTATCACTGTTAAAACCAGAAAAGAAGGATGTGTGCGATTAACGACCTGGGGAACGACTCGAGATGTTTTAGAGGCGCAATAATTCTACTGCCTGGCGATTTCCGCCGAATACTATCAGCCATTCCAAGAAGAAGACCGCTGCCAGTGAAATAAACTCTTGCCTCAAAGCATCGACTCTGTGGCGCTATGAGACGAAAATTCAGCTAACGGCAAACATGCGAGTTGTATTGCTAAACGGTCCATCTGCCGCAGGTGCTAAAAAATTACCGACTGTGATACTGTCGACGAATCTAACGGTAGATTTGCAATTTCTTCTCAAGCATCTTTGATGATTACAAAAATCACAATTGGTTGGAACGAGTTATTCTTGCGGCAAATAATAAAAATATGGAACATTTAAACTTCAAAATTAAATCTTTAGTCTACTGCATTTCTTCAAATCTACCGACTATATAACAAACCTTGACGAAGTAACCACCTATACAACTGAATGTTTAAACTCATTGGATCAGCCAGGTTTATCTCCGCGCACAATTTACAACTGAAGGTTAGCTCGGCAGTCAATTCAACGAAGGAATAGACTCGAATGCAACCCATCCAGTAAAGCAAGAAGTATGAAGTAGTACAACAATGGTAAGCGAATCATTTCGTTCGCTTTTGTAAAGCAAATGCTTTGCTGCCATGTGAAGTACATTAGTTTTAATGTAATTAAATGACTTTTCATTTATATTTTTGGTAACTTTATTATACATAATTCATTTTGACTATTCATTTTGTCGTAATAAAAAACTGAATTTAATTTAGCTAATAAGTTAACGCAAGATTTATTCTGAGGCGATACGAAGTTCGCTGGGTCAGCTAATTTATTTTAAATAACAAAATATTTCATAGTCTTTTTCAGCTTTGTGGTTATATATTTTTTTGTTCTCCTGGAAATGAGAAAGGCATAAAAATATATACAGCAGTTTTTAATTTTAATATACAGTTTTAGAAAACAAAACTGATTTTCTAAAATAGATGACGTTAACTAATTGTAGCGAGATTAGAGCTAGAAAGTTTTGAGTCGGCAACAAACCAATATCAAAAAATATCAATTCACACATTGTGAACGTAGACATAAGTAGAATCTGATGGGGACTGCGACTGGTTCAGAGTTTTTTTTAGCCTATTAACGCTTGCGATATATTAAGTATCACTCGCGCGATACCTCCTCTGCTGTTTACACAGCAACTCCTTGGGAGCTTACTGGTGACCTCACTCACGCGTAGTAATAGTCAAAGTCAAAATCTTTTTATTCCGTAAAAAGGGCTACATTTGTTTGGAATTGTCACAATTTTTTCCCTACCGTGCAGTTTATGACTAGGTGAGCACTAATAAAAATACTGCCAAAAAACTCAGGCGTCCCTCTTTTGGTGTCCAAACAAATTTACATATTTTATTAATTACATTATAATTGGATCGACTCACTCCCAGGCATTTTTATCATTAATATAGTCAGATACTTTATAATATGCCCTGCTACACAATTTGGCTTTAATAGTAGTTTTAAATTTGTTTATTGACAATCCTCTTATATTGCTGGGAAGTTTGTTATAGAACCGTATATAGTACATTGCCCCATAAAAGAATTACGGAGACGAATTGTGGAGACGGCTTGCATGTAATAAGATTATGCTTATATCTAGTATTTATGCTATGAGTATCACTCTTTTTACTAAATGAGTCTATGTTTTTATGGACATACAAAAGATTTTCATAGATATATTGCGATGCGACTGTTAAAATATTTATTTCTTTGAATTTTTCTCTAAGGCTCTCCCGGGGACCAAGTTTGTAGATAGCTCTTATGGCTCTCTTTTGCAATAAAAAGATGGTGTTAATGTCCGCGGAATTACCCCAAAGAAGAATTCCATATGACATAATACTATGAAAGTAGCTGAAATAAACTATTCTAGCCGTATCAATATCTAATATAACAACCCTCTAGGGAGTTGTTATTTGGCTGCAGTTTTCTGTGAGGTGGAGGTACTTCCCCAGACGGGCTGCTTTAACGCGCTTGCCTGTCTTAAAACATCCAGACCAAGACAAACGGACAAAGTCGCGTCATTCACGACTGAGCCACCGAGCTCGTCAATTGTTGTATTAATTAACTAGCTGAAGCCCGCGGCTTCGCACGCATGAGATTTGGGCTTTTAGTAGCCTTTATTTCTCTATAGACATTTTTCATACAGCGCCATCTATTGACCTTTGCAGGAGGCAACTAATATTTATTTTATTTTTATTACATATAAAATGCGTAGTTATTTAAAAAATAGGTATTCTATGAAAATAGTAATATAATAAAAATAAAATTGCAAAGTTGGGAAGAATAAGATTTCCACCTAATTTTAATAGTTTTTAATTTTTTACGCAGGAACCCTAAATATTTACGGGATAAAAAGTACCCTATATAGTGCTCTGAACAGTCGTCTACCTACCAGTGAAAGTCCCGTCAAAATCAGTCCAGCCGTTTCAGATTAGCCGGAACAAACAAAAATTGTAAAAATATTCATTTTGGTATATGTACCGTGTATATATCCATATGCAATAAGCAAAAAGCGGTTATTTTAATATTACAAACAGACACTCCAATTTTATTAATCTGTATGTATAGATGTATAGATTATTAAAAAATATTAAATCTAAATATTTTTTCCTGGTAGGAATGGCTTTCGATATGTGAACTCGGCTAGAACATGAAAAGAACTGTGACCATTACAAAAGTGAGCGAATTATACATACGTATAGATGTATACGTATACGTGTAATGTATATATATACATTACATATGTATATGAGTGTGTGATGAAGGCAAAAGAAATTTGTTCGAATGATGATGTAAGAATTTGAGTGTCGCTGTTAAGACAAGAAAATGAATGCTTCGTTGGTTTGGATATGTACACAGAATGCAGGATGAAAGAATAACGAAACACATATGCAATGCGATAGTGTAAGGATGTAGGAGCCGAGGAATCCCGAGTCTCACCTACCATGACCAAATGGGTCATGTTTTATCACAAGGTATGATATCAGGCGGCCTAGGACCCGGCGACTGTGCATGAAAAGAGCTATGAATGATAAAGAAGCGAGTGGCAGCGTGAAGATATACATACATACATGTACCAAAATAAATCTCCGTTGTTATACTGATGTAACATTCTCACCTCATAAACTGTAGTAACGTCTGTTGTAGTGTTAACAGTTGTTACAGTTTCAGGGTCAGGACACGTTTCACCAACAATGTGTTCTGATGTCTGCGAATGGATTACCATTTGTGTTATAGTCATGCTGAGGCACACCCGCATTGTGAAGGAATTTGCCAAAGCAAATAAACCCATGATACCGAGCACATAGCGTTGAGGTATGAATATTGCTGAAAAGTAAAGACGAAACGTTGTAAGTTACTTATTTATGAATCTTTGTACTCGTATACATAACTAGTCGGTCTGCCTCAGCTTAATCTCAGCTGATTCCGTAATAGCATGTTATGAATAACGTTGCATAAGTAGGATAAAAATATTCATTATAAGAATATACAGATATTTAGTGTTGTATTGTGCGTCTATGGTGGTGATCTAAGAGATTAGTTTAGTATATTTTTATACTACGTCGGGAGGCATACAAGCATACAGCCTGCCCGATGTAAAGCAGTTAACGTAGCCTATTAATGCTTCTACTATATTAAGTATCACTCACAAGATGCCTTCTCTGCTGTTTACACAGCAACTCCTTAGGAGCTCACTGGTGACCTCACTCACACATAGGAACACAACAAAACCCTAGGGAGTTGTTATTTGGCTGCGAGTTTCTGTGAGGTGGAGGTACTTCCCCAGACGGGCTGCTTTGATGCGCCCTACCTCGCTTAAAACATCCCAACCAAGACAAACAGACATGATCATGCACACAAATGTTTGTCTTGTGTGGGAATCGAACCCACGAGCATTGGTGTCAAAGTCGCGTCATTCACGACTGAGCCACCGAGCTCGTCAAAATAATATTCATTATAAATCGTTCTGTTTCAGGGGTGTTAATTTCAGTAAAACTTCACTTTGCCGTTATTTACTCCTGGTTCTTTCATTTCGAAAATTTTACCTATATATTTAATCTCATGCTGCCTATACTAAGACTTGTCTTTCTTAATGACTTTAACTTATTTCGATTTATTTACTATCTCCTGAAAATTTTCATTATACCCTTGTTATTTTTGCCCATGACTATCACAGCAACATGTTAGTCACTTGAATAAGATGGCGATGGCGTCAAAGTCGCGTCATTTACGACTAAGCCCCCGAGCTCGTCATCATTCACATTAACAAATACCCAAAGACTTCTATGTATCAAATACCACTTTGCTTTTACATAGTAACCACTCGCAGTCGCCACTTTTGCCGTAACAGTGCATATAAACTTATATCTCTAGCTTCGCTTTTCGTTTTGTGTTATACAATGATCCCAGATTGGACCCAGTTTTGTCTAATTTTCTTGTATGGTAGATTTTACAAGAACAAGCCTACTCCGGAGAAAGTAGCAACAAATAAGAAGTGAGGTGAACTTTTATAAAGACTGAGAATTCAGCGGCTCTTCACATATTAGCTATCCTAATACGTTTTGCAAATCTACTGAGTACAATCTGCCATTCTATATGCTTTCGTGGATTATGAAAACTATTATACTCCATCGTAATTTGGTCTATTTCTGAAAAAAAAAATATAAAGCGGCGGAAAATTGAATGAAATTTTTAACATAATAAACGCGTTCCAAATTCAAAGTAATTAAATCGTTGAAAAAAAGAAAAGATTCTATGTAACAATATTTATGGCCACACTAGTTAGTGGGTTTTTTCCGACATCGCTGGGTACGAGCGACCCACTAACTGTCATGGATTCGTCGGTCATATTCAAGGCACTTCAAAAGCTTGGTATAATCCATATGTTCGTATATCGTACTATCGACAGATATAAGATAAGCGACCGCGTACTGTCAGAACTACAAAGGCTGTTAATTCTGTTAAAGCCAGAATTCGTTGATACACCATTAGGATACAAAAATCTTATCGCGAGAAATGAAGATTCCCTCTAGGACTCTGTCGCGTATACTGCATATTCATTTGAAACAGAACTTATGGCCGGACTATGTATATCTACATATGTCTAGGAATCCCGGTGCCTTCATAAATAATTATTTAAATCTATCCATCTGCAGCAAGCAGGGCGACAGATGAAAATAATCCCATATTTATTCACATGTGTACCAGTATTGGAGGACGTATTCAATACGTCGAATTGGTACGAAGGGCATTTCGACATTAACGGTCTATATAGCTCACTGTATCGCCTTGCTCCTTGCATATTACAAATGCTGCATCAAGTACTTGAACTTAAGTGGATGAATATTGACAGGTTGAAAATAATATACAACCAACTTCGTCATCCCTAGACCGATTGTTTTTTACGACTGTGTTACCTGTAATAAATAATTGTAATACATTTTGCACGGGGTAACCTTAAAAAAACCTCTTTAGAAAGGATCGATGGACGGACCCGTACGGAAAGTGTTTTACCAAATTTTGTTATTTCCTCCCGAGCAAATACCTCGATACTTGAAGATCAAAATCCCATACAACTACGCTCTTCCCTCTTTGACCTACAGCGTTATCTTTAGATTTAAAAATCGGCCAAGTGCGAGTCGGACTCGCGCACGAAGGGTTCCGTACCATTATCTATAAAAAAGGCAAAAAAAATCACGTTTGTTGTATGGGAGCCCCCTTAAATATTTATTTTATTCTATTTTTTAGTATTTGTTGTTATAGCGGCAACAGAAATACATCATCTGTGAAAATTTCAACTGTCTAGCTATCACGGTTCATGAGATACAGCCTGGTGACAGACGGACGGACGGACGGACGGACGGACGGACGGACGGACGGACGGACGGACGGACGGACGGATAGCGGAGCCTCAGTAATAGGGTTCCGTTTTACCCTTTGGGTACGGAACCCTAAAAAGGGAACTATTTTAAAATTTTCTGTGAGGTATAAAATTCGTAGCAAAGGATTTAGATGATGAACCAAAATTCTTGGCATTACTCTCAAAGACACTAGCTCAAATAGCAGTCGGTATGTTTCGAATCAGTGATGTAAATGTGAAGAGGAGCATTCAAGAGTAGAAATTATATACGGACTACGAAATCTTGCACTCGCAGCTTTTCCTACCGGTATAAATAGCCGGATGACTTCAACGAGCGGCCAGATATGGTTAGATGAGGAAAGCGGAGAGCCATATCTGGTAGAAAATATAACGGAAAGCCTGTATCCAGCAGTATGTAAACACAAACAAAAAGCATGACTAGAAAATAATACCTAGCCAGGCAACAGTGAGAAGGCTTTTCGCAGTCGACGTTTCGGCATCCAATAGTGGCATAGATCTATATTAGAAGGTGCTATATATACATGACTCTATATGTCTACATAACATTACATGACCGATACTGTATACACCAATTTATGTATGTATTTGGTGACAATAATGAAGAACCTTAAATCCACGTTCAGAAGAATCCGAGCCAAAGGAGATTCAAATTAAATTTGTATGTATCAAATTAAATTTAAGGTCTGAAAACTTTTTTCATTCTGAATTGGTTTGCCTTCTATTGTAAGGCTTGTAGGGTTGTGAGGCTTGTAAGACCAATTATTCTTTCTTAAATATCTCCTGTGTTCAGACATGGTTTACAATTTTATTTTGAGTCTAAATGTACAGATAATTCGGCTTCTAAGCGGTCTATCTGGACACACATGCATACAGATGGACAATGAAAATATCTGAATATAATTATTATGACTTCTCATATTCTTAAATCGATCTCTGGTATCAATATTTACGTACGCTAGAATTATAAATGTATGTATGCATATCTTCAGGCCCGGTCCCTTGCGGGGTATGCAGAGAGAACCGTGCGCCATAAGACGCGGTCCTTACATAGTTCACTCGCTCCATAACATAACATTCATAGCTCTTTTCATGCACGGTCGGCGGGTCCTAGGGCTCCTGACATCATTACCTTTTGATGAAACGCGACCAATTTGGTCATGGTAGGTGGACTCGGTATTTCTCGGCTTCTACATCCTTACACTTTCGTATTTTATATCTGTTTCGTCATTCTTTCATCCTGCATTCATTCTACATGTCCGAACCAACGGAGCATGCCTTTTCTTATCTTAACCGCTACACCGCATTTATCCTACTTTCATGTTCTCTCTGCTATAACCAGCTTTCGCTTCCATAAGTTAGCGTTGGGATTAACAATGCGTTGCGTACGGAGCTGTGTCGTCTGACTTAGATTTTGACTGCCAAGTAGTTTACCCAACGCTCCATACACACTATTCCCTGCACTCACTCATCTCTCCACATCAGCGGTGTACATTCCATCACTGCTAAAAGCGGTTCCAAGATATATAGTCTCATGCACTTGCTCTAACACTATATCATGAACCTAAAATTCCTAATCCGAAATCCTAGTGTTCGTTCTGGTTGTCTCCCTTTCAAATACCAATATCTTGGTTTTCTTCACTTTCAGTTGTAAGTCTTTCTTCATACAATCATCTATCGTAACTAGTGTTTGCAGTGTAGTTGTAGTGGATAGTCTGCATAAAGCAGGCAGTTGATCACTGAGTCACCCATTCGTATTCTCACCTTTATATTTCTTATTCTCTGAAGACAACTGTCCAGATACAGGATAAATAGGCAAGCCAACAGCATGCATCCCTGTCTGACACAGATGTCGATATCAAAAAGGGCGACAAGCTGCCGTCCACCCGTACATATGCTGTACAATTCTCATAAGTAGATTTCACAGCACGAAATAGGTCACTGTCGACCCCATATCTGGGCAAAACGTTCCAGAGATTCGTTCGCACGACCGTATCAACTGCTTTCTCAAGGTCCACAAAACCGCAGAAAACCTCTTTCCATAGCCAGATGCATCTCTACGATATTATGAAATAAAAAATCTTAATCCATACATCCTCTGCTACTTCGAAATCCACTCTGTGCTTCCCAAAGCATTACATCGGGTTTCACCCTCATTGTCCTTTCAATGATTTTTCCAAACACTTTAGCTGCTTGGCTGATCAAACTGATGGACCTATAGTTGGCACAGCCCATACGTGAACCCTTGCCTATATACAAGGGCACGATGATTGCGTGTCGCCAATCGGTCTGGACCCTTCCGGTTCTTCAGCATAATTTGCTCAAATACCAGAAGTAAGTAGCTGTCACCTAGTTTGTCATCTCAACTGTAACCATATCGATTCCCGCTGACTTTCCGTTTTTCAAACTTCGTATCGATCATTCAATCTCATCCATGGCAATATCTTCATGGTACGCTGGCACTGCCGAGTCAGTCACAGACTCATTCACAGTGCCAGTCTACATATTCTAACACTTCCTGACTGTTAGCATGAACGAAATGGACAAGATAAAATATAAAGCTGGTGGCAACCAGCTTTACATTTTATCTTGTCCATTTAGGCTGAAGACGAACGATTCCGAGACTTCTTTACCTCTCTCCAGAAGAGTTTGGCCTCGAAGTTCTTCGTCAGCCTCTCTTCCTCGTTCATAAGTAGTCTTTCATGCTTTTCTTTCACTAAAGCTTTGGTTTCATTCTTGCATCGACGCCAGCCACGCATTCCACTTTTTCCACGGAGGATTCAACCTCCGCATGCCACCAGGCATCTCCTCTCAGTGTTCTACGCCTTTTTGCATATCAGCAGGCTTCTTTCGCACTGTCCACGATACTTTCTTTCAAAACTTTTCAACATTCTTCTATATCTGAGTCGAAAAGACTTTCTCTGACTAGACGTACATACGTACTGCTTACACTTTCATCTTTCAAGTTTTCACTTCTTATTCTTTCATGATCTCCGAAAGGAATGCGCACTCGCCAGTGCCTCCACTTCTTGTAAAAGCTCAGAAACTGGTTTATCACCAGATAGTGATTCGTTTCAAGAGTGGGACCTCTGAAGGCTCTTGTATCCATTAACGACTTTTGGAGACGTCCATATATCAAAATCAAATTAATCACAATTTTCTGTTCATTTCGTCTTCATGTATAAGTGTGAATATCCTTGTGATAGAAGAACGTGTTCGACACATGGAGGTTTCGTTCCATTCGCTAGTATTAAATTTTTCGACAACTTTCATTATATTATTCATGTAGTTCGTCTCTGAAAAAGGATAACTGTGTCTTTATCGACTGCCCTACCTCAAAGTTATGTATACCAATAATATACCACTATAATATGATATTTTAGAAATAGCTAAAAGAGCCAAGCGCTCTAGCTATACAATTATGTTAACTATATGAACATCTTAACAGGATATGTTCTTAATAGTAGGAAGCCCCCATTTAAAAAAAAAATAATTAAAATTAATATCTTACTCCGGTTCAACACATAACGCCACCCTGTAAGAGTCATTTTACACTATTCACTTCTAAACATTTACGTTATTTGATTACCACACTGCGTTTTATACCGTATAAAATACTTCTGCAACTGGATTACCAATAATGAATAAATTATTATTATTATAATATTATTAAAATTATTGTCGTGTTTCGTACGTCCAATCTTTAAGCCAGTAGAGTTAAGACAAGTAACAATACTGTATCTTAATATATTCAAACAAGATAAATGATAACAAAAGCACTTCAAATCCTCGTGATACTAGGAGAATTTCAGGGGAAACGAAATAACTGAAGTGTGTAAACACGTAAGAGATGATTGCAGTGTTGTGATTCAAACTAGTTAGTTTTAGTTGATCATACAAACTCCTTGCTCTTGGTAGTAGACCGAGCAAATTTTGTATGAT
Organism: Pyralis farinalis; assembly: GCA_947507595.1. Taxonomy (NCBI): domain Eukaryota; kingdom Metazoa; phylum Arthropoda; class Insecta; order Lepidoptera; family Pyralidae; genus Pyralis; species Pyralis farinalis. The sequence continues at coordinate 14,025,505 of OX382269.1, read as the reverse complement.
TCGTAGACCCCTTAGATGTTAAGTGGATAAAAGGAATCATTGCTCCTTTGAGATTGTATACAAACTGGACCACATTTTGTAAAACATAGTTTCAGCAGCGAACTAGTGATCATTATTAGAAACTTAAAACAATCATATTCATATATTTATTTCAAGTTTTTGATATTGCATATTTCCGTTCTTTATTTCTCCTTTTTTCAAAAACTTTTATTGATAACACAGTGCGTCAATAATAATAGCATAAGAAAAAATAACTTGATGAAGTAAGGAGAAAAATATACTTATCTGTCTTATCTTTACCTATTTATATCTATATATATTAATAGGACTATTTATTACAGATATAAATAGGCGATAGCAAAGCAATTAAGTACAACAATTAATTAAATTACACAACAAAATCAAAACAATATAAATTTAATGCATTTAAGCATGAAGTTATGTGACAATAGATATAACATCGGACGATATTAACAGTAAGCTTGTGAAAACTGTCCACGTAGTGAGACCTAAGTTCCTATAGCCTTGCCTAAAAAGGACCCAAAAACTTTCAAGTCACATGCAAAATCGAATGCAGGTCAAAAAAGGAATGCAATTGCAGTTTTTAACGAACACGCAAGAGTAAAGGCAGCTGAGGCCCCACAGACCACCGCGAACTACCTAGCCATGTTTATGATGTGTTTTCGAGAGTCATAGTAGTCAGTCCCGAACAAGCCGTATTCCGAAAAGGCTTTACTTTTCGGAATACGGCTACGTACGTAGATCACATAAATACCCTCCGACAGATTATACAAAAGACTGAGGAGTACAACCTGTACTTATGACTGGTGTATGTAACGTATGTCTTTAATTCGGTTATGACATGGGCGGTTCTATAGTCCCTTCAGCGATGCTGAATTAACTATCGGTACATCAAAGAATTGAAGTGAATGTGTATCCGAGTACAGTATCGGAATATGAAAGCGAACCAAGAGCAAAAATATGTAAGACAGCGCTATGTTATATTCCTAAAACTCTACACTGCAGCATGGTCTTCAAGCTATTGGACTAAATAGCACACGGTATTAATATCAATGAAGAAAACATAATTTTCCTTCGATTTACCGAAGATATAGTTCTCTTGGCGGGATATCTGACGGCCTTAGCGCTGTGCTCAATGATCCAAACATGTACAAGACTAAGATCATGTTGTATGCCCATGTTAAGCCTATGCTGGTCACAGCTTGAAAAACTAAGCTCGAAGTTGTTGACGATTATGTCCTAGGGCAAGTCATTAGATAACTCCAACATCGACCTAAGAGGTCAACAGAGGAATCTAACATGGCTAGGCAGCGTTCAAAAAACTTCAACACATCTTCTCGTCCAAAATATCTTAAGACCTGAAGAGAAGAACATTTCAAACAGTGTGTGTTGTCAGTGATGACATAGGTAACTGTGTCGTGATCCTTCACTGGGGACGGTACTGGTGCACGCAGTGTAGGATGACCCCCCGACTAGATGGAGCGACAACTTCAAGAGATTTGTAGGAAGTTGACGAATGCAAGTGTCATACGATCGCAGTGATTGCCCTCTTTTTTTTACGAAATTAAATTTTTCTACGAAATCTAATATTATCCTAGATTATTATACCTTCCTGGATAGCTAAATATACGTAGATATTTTAGATGCACCTGCAACAATACTGTTATTGATATATTTTTTAATATTCCTGAAAGAAAATAAAACATTGTGCAAATTAATTTCTTTTTTCAACAATCAACCATAAATACATGATCTGATATTCCGAGTCATCGTTCCATGTTCAGTATCGATTCAGTATCAGTTCGGTTCAAGAATTTTTTTTTAATAGTATTTTTGACGAAATCGTGGCTTTAAATGAAAGGATCGAAAATAGAATACAGCGAATAATTTGCATGGATTTTACAGGTTTTAAATGTATCTCATAGAATTACGCCTGCGACTGTGGCCAGATATCAATTGAAACTGGTATAAAGACAACCATAGTTATTCAATGCCTTATAATTCAACATAAATTTAGATACAGTAGTTGCGTATGTATTATTCAGTATATTATTCAGTAGATAACATAAATGAATATTCGTAGTATGGTAATTTTAGTCATCTTTACAATACGTTCTCTAGACCTAATGTTAATGTTCACGTGTAACTATTTATGTAGTGTTGAATTTAGAATCGCAATGTTCATGTATTGGATCCTTTTTGAAGAGTTTAGGGTCGGCAACACATAGTGATGGCCTCAATATCTCAATCAGGCAGGCGATATGACTGTTTGCCACCTTAGTGGAATAAAAAGAAATATTCTCTTAGAAAAACCTCTTTTTTGGAAGTAAAGGAAAACTCTCCTTAAGAACCCTATAAAAGTTTTTAAAAAACATTCTGATTTTCATTTTTAGGGTTCCGTACCCAAAGGGTAAAACGGAACCCTGTTACTGAGGCTCCGCTGTCCCGTCGCCGTCCCTCCGTCCGTCTGTCTGTCACCAGGCTGTATCTCATGAACCGTGATAGTTAGACAGTTGAAATTTTCACAGATGATGTATTTCTATTGCCGCTATAACAACAAATACTAAAAAATTGAATAAAATAAATATTTAAGGGGGCTCCCATACAACAAACGTGATTTTTTTGCTCATTTTTGCTCGATATTGATAACGGCAACAGGTAGACGCTTGAAATATTCACAGAATATTTATTTATATATTCACTTTAAGAATAAATAATTAAATTAAAATAAAACAAATATTTAAGGGGGGCTCCCATACAACAAACGTGATTTTTTTGCCGTTTTTATCGAGAATGCAAACAGCTCTCTCCTCCTTTAAAATTTATAAAATCACATATTTCGAGCGTGCATGAAAAGAGCTATGAATGTGAAAGAAGCGAGTGAAGTGTGCAAGGACCGCGTCTTATGGCGCTCGGTTCTCTCTGCCTACCCCGCAAGGGACCTGGCGTGAAGATATACATACATATTTAGAATTACTGATGAATGAAAAACCGTATGTTTTCAATTTATATATTTCTTATATACAATGTATAAATAAAATTAATCCTAATAGTTACTTTGAAGGTCATTTCTTTTCTTTTTCAGTCTCTATTTCACTAGGGTGTTGCTCTGTGTCTCTTGATTTTGTAGGCAAGGGTCCATGTTTCCAGTCATCAGGGTAGCCGTGCTTCTTGACGTCATCCCACCAGAGTTGTTCGCCTTTCGCGAAAATTATATATATAATATTGGTAACTACTAATACTCCAAAGCAGACCCAGAAGGCGACACGCCATTGTTTCAATGTTGACTGAAAAAAATAACGTATTTTAAGTAAATAGTCGATTAGGTTTATGAAAGAAGTTGTTACCAAGGGTTAAAAATCCTTGAAGTCAAGAAGAAAAAAGTTTAACGTTCATAGACTCATAGAAAATAAACTGAGTTTAAAAAACGAATTAATAATTTCACCAACATTGTTTATTTCATTTATATGACAAAAAGCAAACATAGTTATCTGCCTGCTGACGCACGATTTAAGATCCGGATATTCGGATTGTAAATAAGCAGTACAGCCTGTCACAAGTAGTGATCGTAGATTAAAAGCATTGGTCTCCACTGCTAACGCAGCATCTCTGTTGACAGCCGGAACGCGATAATTCTCTATGAAATTGTTATTTCTTCGCAGACTTCTGTATGATGAACATATTTCTCTAGTGGTGTGTCTTTTTTATACTACGTCGGGAGCCATACAAGCATATGGCCCACCTAATGTAAAGCGGGTATCGTAGCCTATTAACGCTTGCGATATATTAAGTATCACTCACGCGATGCCTCCTCTGCATGCTGCTTACACAGCAACTCCTTGTGAGCTTACTGGTGACCTCACTCACACGCAGGAACACAACAACCCTCTAGGGCGTTGTTATTTTGCTGCGGTTTTCTGTGAGGTGGAGTGTACTTCCCCAGACGGGTTGTAAAATTGCCTTAATTTTACAGCCCGTCTGGGGAAGTACCCTCCAAAATTATAGCGAGTCGAAGAGCTGGCCCCACCTTTTTTATTATTAGACCGTTATCTGAACGGTTGAACGTAACATGGACATGACGTATAAAAAGACTTGGTACCACAGAGCAAAGTAAGAGGAAGAAAACTAGTGTAATTATCTTTTGCTTTTTTGTAAGCTTTGCCCTGCCATTTATATTACGCAAGCAAATTAACTTACATCTGGTGCTAATAATCCAATGAGATATGGTGAAATGATGCCAGAAATAGCCGCAATGCCGTTCACTAATGCCGTAGTTGTTCCGCAGTAGTTAGGGCTTATATCGAGAGGGTTGATCTTCATGCCACTGTAATATGCTCCCATAAGGGTCATAGCGAAGACAAACCAGAAGACAGCAAGGGTAGTGTCGCAGCCAGAGTACGAAGCTAAGATGATGCATATGCCAGGTCCGGTTGCAGCTGAAATTTGAATTATTGTTAAATATATTTATAAAGCCTGGTTTACGTTTATATACTTAACTTTGTTCAAAGGGGACCCTAGAAATTAGCATTTTTTTAGCATTATCCGGTTATCCGAACGTATGGCGGAGTCCACTACCTAAGCCTTAGTATTTGGTAAAGATACTTAGTTATGGATAAGGTTTAAATCAATCAAGCATATGGCCTGCCTGATGATAAACAGTCACCGTAGTCTATGGACATTTGCAACACCAGAGGTGTCACTCATGCGTTGTCGACCCTTTTAAAACCTCTTCACGCATTTCTTGAAGAATTCCATGCTGTAGTCCCTTGGAAAAACCTCGGCTGGGAGCTCATTCTACAGCTTGAGAGTTCTCGGAAGAAAACTTCTCCGGAACCATACAGTACGCGACCGTTGCGGTTCCAGCGTCTGAGGGTGAAAGGTACCGGCCTATTGACCAACTGGTCCCAGGTTCGAATCCTGGCGGAGGCAAGTACCACTACATTCGTGTTTTCGGATTTATGTACATATTTATCACTTGCTCGCCGGTGAAGGAAAACATCGTGAGGAAACCCACACATCTAAAAATTATATTTCGAAAGACGTGTGACCAAACCTAAGATAGATCTGGTCTTCCCACTGGGTTGTGGAGATCTGACGGCAGCAGACCCCGCCAATCCTAATGGATTAGGAAACGGCATACCGATTAGAAGAAGAATAAGACTTATTTAGTTACGAAGCGAAACCGAATGCCTTCACAACTCACAGGGAGAATCAGACCTTTCTTATGTTAGGTCAAACGTATTTTGAAATATATTTTTTTGGACGTGTGCTTTCCTTTACTGCCGAGCAAATGTACATAAATCTTAAAATAGAGATTAAGCATACATACATTCGTTGTTGTTGTTGTAATATCTTTATTGTACGTTACATTCAAATTAAATTACAATAAAAATAAAGCTAGTAATACAAAGGCGGACTTATCCCTAAAAGAGATCTCTTCCAGCCAACCTAGAGTTTTTGATAGAACAATTTACATGGGCGAAAGAACATACGTACACCGACTCACTACAACAATACTATACATTTCTTAAAAGTAAAGTACAAGGTTATCTAATACGTATAACGAATTGACTAATAAACAAAAAAAAACATAAAAATAAAAATAAAAAACAACATAATGAACATAATACATAAACTAAAAGCAAACAAACATGAGATACATTTTTAGGTAAACCTGGTTTCGAATCAGGTACTGGTTATTTAACTGATTCTTTATCCACTGGGCTATTACTGCTCTCAGAATGTAGCATGAACGTTTTAAAATAAATTTAAATGATATTTAAAAAGCAGGTTAGATCAAATTGCATGGAAATTTGACTTTCGCAAAATAACGCCTGAATCTATTAACTATTAAATGATATTGCTTCATATTTAATACATATAATATAGTTTTCACGCTTGGTAAAATTAATCATAGGACACACATACATCATCTTTAATGGCAAAGCCAAACCACCTGCATACGCTGCACCAAGCTACTTGTAATTATCAAACAAATCTCTGTGTCGAAAAAGAGGTATGACTGAACGACATTTGATACTACTCGCTGTCTGCGGTTACTAGGAATCCACAAGGCTTTTTGACATAAACATTGTGTGTTTTGTTTTATGCAACTAGATTGGAAAACAAGCATGCGGCCCGCATCAGATGGTAAGCGGTCACCGCAGCCTATTGACGCTCGCAACACTACGGGCATGTTGCTCGCACGCCACCAATCTTGTGACCTAAGGAGGTTTCGTCACATTACCCAGTAATTTCTCTGTCATATCTCACCCTTCAAACCGGAACACAGCTATATAAATATAGCTGTTTGGCGGTAGAAATAGGTGAGACAGTGGAACCCATGCAGACAACTTTTGTAGAAAGTCGCCCTCTGGTATGTGTGCTTTGTGTGTGTATACATAATGATAATTATGTTATATATAAATATATATATTTTATACAGCTTCGGGAAATATACCTGATTTAAAGTGGGTATCGTAGCATATGAATGCTTGAACGTAACATTAAGTATTACTAACAAAGCAAATGCGTAGGATCATACAGTCTTACTTATTTACTCACTCGCAGAGGAACACATTAACCTTCCATTAGGTCGTTATTTTAATGCGGTTTTCTGTGAATTAGTGTTAATTCCACAAAATGGGCTACTTTGATGCGCTCTACCTCTAAACACCTACACCGAGACAAATATACATGTTCTTATACACAAATGTTTGTCCTGTATGGGAATCGAACCTACAACCCTCGGTGTCAATCTTGTCAAAATGCGAAAAGCGATCTTGATCTGGCAGTGACTACACAGAACATACAGAAGACTCCAGCTAAATAACAATTCCCATGGGTGTTTTATTCCTGTGAGTGAGTAAGTTTGGAACGTACGTATTACTCTTTGTATTACCAGCATCCCTCTTTGTAATATTACTGTTTACCAATCATCGTGTCCGCATGTTTATTTTCCACTAGACAAAATGAAAAAAAAAGTACTTACCGATGGTAGTATATAATTTTCTAGCAGTGGCAATGCTGTGGTATCGTCTTTTAACACAAAAGTCGCAGATCAGGCCGAAGAAGAAAGATGCAATCCACATGGCTATGTAGGGAAGAGACGACAGAATTCCTGCAGACTTGACATTGTATTTCAGCACATCAGTCATATATTTCGGTAAATCTGTGACCATTGTGAAGTATCCCCAGTCGTGACCAATCTATGGAAAACAAACTAAACTTAATCAAGTAATAATCACAGGAGCACATAATAATGACGAATTATCCATTCCTATTCCTCTTATTATTACTTCCTCTATAAACCGCGTTTATTCACAGAGACAGTATGCAAGACTGCCTGTACCTTCTAAGAGAAGATGTGAGGTAAGATCTAAGACTAGTCACTAAACAGAGATGGAATCACCTCCAGGGAGAAACAAAAAGTAGCCATATGTATGAAGTGCCTACTACTATTTCATATATATATTTTTATCTATATTTTCTGCTATGCTGCTATAGCATATAGAATCATATATTTTCCGCAGCAGCAGAAAATCATAAAAAAATATAGCACAAGCGTAGCACACACGCTGTGCAATAAGAATTTATACTTATATAGTATACCGGCTCTCCTCCTCTCCACTACGCTGAGTCATTCTTATTTTCACAGCAGCCAGACTGGGTAAGTACTTTCATCTCACAAAAAACTGCAGTTAAATAACAACCCCTACGCGGTTGTTTTGCTCCTGCGAGTGAATGAGGGTTCCATTGATATCCTGACCGAGTTGCTGGGTTAGAAGTATGGGTGGCAACACACGAGCGATTCTTCCAGTATTGCAAGCGTCCATAGGCGAGGATAACCGCTTTCCTTGGTGGTTTATATCATATTTGTATGCCTTCAGACATTGCACAAAAAAATCCTTAGTAACAGATATGTGATGTAGCGAGCAAGCCAGTCAGATTAGCAGAACTAAATTCTCAAAAATGAACGTGGAGTTTTATTGAAAAAAAAAACAGGTAACGAAACTAGATAAATACATTCTCTCAATAAAAACTCAAAATTAATACGGGTTTAAGTTGAGTTCTCATCAAAAAGAGTCCTATAGGCGCATGGCTGAAAAGCTACGAAAACGTGTCCTATTAAAAATCACAAACAGTTTTACTCGTGGGTCATGTGTGTCCATGGATATTATATGTGGGTATATTATGATCAGATATAAAGGTAAGGTTTGTAATAATGTACGATTTGTATTTTTTTAAGTGTATGTGTTCCGTGATTTCGCGAAAAAATGTAAGAGGAAGACGGGGAAGCGCACGCTCATTAATTTAACCAATGAATTGATAAAATAATTTACAGTAAGTAAAAAAGGCGCAATTACATAATTTATTATAAAAACAATTCAATTATAATCATAATTTGACTAATTGATTGTCAAAAGATGTTAGTAACTTAAAACAAGACAGACAATGCCACAGACAACAAAGTAATAACAATGGTAAATAACTAACACTTTGTTGATGAATTTACTATTTTACTCGCACATCATAACATAATATTAAAATGAAACTAAATTGGAAAAAATAGTAGGGAATAATTGACAAATGAACAAATGAATGAGTTGTGCAGACTAGCAGAAAGCATCAACCCATCCTTATTCTTCAACAACGATGTCCTGCAACGATCTCAAGTTACATCTCCAATTACATCAAGAGGTTGAGATGCTTTAGTGAAAAACTGGCCGCTGGATTGTTTCTTCCCAAAATCCGCTTTAAATATCGAACTCCTACGACTGATATTTAAAGGCAATAAACTTACAGCGGCAATTATCAGTGCCCACAGCGGCACCGACCGTAGTAAAGCCTTCCAAGGTGTAGGATCTAACTTTTCCTTATTACTATTCATTAAAGAATCTACATTTTCATTCAAGAATTTTTTTTCGCTATCTGAAATGAATGGATGCGTGTTTGGAGTACTGTAACACAGCAGAGTCTGTAAAAACAAAAATAAATATCATTAATAAATTAGTAGCAAAGAAAGAATCAATTAGGAATAAATACTTTAGTAGATTGGAGTGCAAAAAAGAATCTGATTGCACTGCGTAAACTGTATTGTTACTATTAGAATTAATGGTATCATGATGATAGCGTTTACTCAAAAAGAATAAATTACAGCCATGTTAAAATCAAAAAATAATTTGAATACAATCTATCATCGTAAAATTTTAAATTACAATATTTGACTTTTCTTTCCATAATCTGTCATTGCAAGTACTATCCCCGGATCCGGAGAATAGTTGTTTGTTTTATATAGGTATACGAAAAGTCTGTGGTTGAGTGGTTAGGCTATGCATAATGACTACTTTAACACCAAGATCCGTGGGTTCGATTACCACACAGGACAAACATTTGAATGCGTGAACATGTCTGTTTGTCTTGGTCTGGGTATATTTTAGAGGGGTAGGATGCGTCAAAGCAGCTCGACCGTAGATGAACTTCTATCTCGCAGAAAACTGCATAAAAATAAAAACTCTTTAATTGGTTGTTGTGTTTTAGAAGTCAATAAGGATACTAGTAAGCTGCAAAGGAGTTGCTATGTTAACCGCAGAAATGGCAAAGCGGAGCGCTACTTAGTGTGTTGCAAGCGTTCATAAGTTACTGTAATCACTTAAGTAAGTTAAGTTGCATTCTTGTATGACTCCTCCTCCTCTTACATAAGTATGACTCGTAGAGACGTGGAGTATGCATGATAGTGACAACCACATAAAGCAGGGAAGCAACCGTTGCATGCATCTTCTGTTTCATAATGTAAATATGCGACTACAACACAACTACTATCTACGATAGTCGGAGCAGTAGCGGTAGTGGTTGCATATACTTCCTGCTACAAATTACGCTCAAGAGCAGATATGAGCGCGGTAGATAGATCACTGATGATCCGAGCCGTCTACGCTAGTTTTTTGCATACAAAATAAAATAGTTCAATTAGCCAATAGTTACAACTCATCATTGCGAGTCTAAGAACTCGCTGTCAATGTGAATTAATTCCATTACAAGTATAGTTTATAGACGCCTATAGAGGACATACAAATAATATGTTATCAATAGAAAATAATGGGGCATAAACGTCTCACCGTCGTTAATAGAACCAATGCCAACGTAACTTGCACATGTAACTATTTTTGCATAATTGCAAATGCTAACTCGCTAACTGTTGTCGTATTTATTTCCAGAAATGTTATGGAAAGAGAGGTTACATTTGGCGATTGATTTGGGAGCTGTCTGAATGGAAAAATACAGACATGTATTCTAAAAATTAAAAAAAAAACACTACCTATAAATATACTTACTTACCCAAAGAACAAACCAAATCAGACCAAGCCCTCCAAAGACATAAAACACATTTTCCCAACGTCCGTTATGCATGATTATTCCGGATATGTAAGATCCAGCAATATTTCCGATTTGGGCACCTCCAAAGACGATGGCTCCGAAACGTGCTCGCTCAGATTTTGGAGCCCATCGCGATATTGTCGCCATTAGACCTGGCATAGTCGGACCCTGAAAATAAGTATATACATGGAATTAATAAAATCAGTTAAATTAATATTTTTGTACCACCATGCTTGCTATTATATCCATATGATATCATACAAAGTCATCATATATTTATACATTATATGTATATGATACCCATTTATTTGAAATTTGAGATTGTGTGATACAAGCATGAATTCTGTATGTGACTGTATCTGACGAGCTCGGTGGTTCAGTCGTGAATGACGCGACTTTGACACCAACGCTCGTGGGTTCGATTCCCACACAAGGCAAACATTTGTGTGCATGAACATGTCTGTTTATCTTGGCCTGGATGTTTTAAGAGAGGTAGGGCGCATCAAAGCAGCCCGTCTGGGGAAGTACCTCCACCTCCCAGAAAACCGCAGCCAAATAACAACTCCCTAGAGGGTTGTTATGTTCCTACGTGTGAGTGAGGTCACCAGTAAGCTCCCAAGGAGTTGCTGAGTAAGCAGCAGAGGAGGCATCGCGCTAGTGATATTTAATATGTCGTAAGCGTTAATAGGCTACGGTACCCGCCTTACATCAGGTGGGCCGTATGCTTGTCTGCCTCCCGACGTAGTATAAAAAAAATGTGATCACTAGTTCTCGCTATTCGACCATGAAATGTCAATTAATAGTCGTTAAACTTTATTTTAATACTTATTCTAATTATAGCAAGGATTAATTTAAGCCTCAAAGCCAAACTCCACAGAGGCGGGAAAACGGTTTTTTATGATATTAGTATTTCTATGCAACCTATATATAACACGAAAGGCGATTGCATCGCGCGGGATCGCGCATACAAAAATGAAGGTTACTAGAAAGCCCATCCTGGATCGCTGCCGCTTTTTCCCTTTGTCCCGCATTTGTGGGTTTTGGCTTTAAACATTCATGAACCACAATTTGCTGCTCTTTACTTGAACTTTTCAGCTGTTAAATTAACGCTATGGCAATGGTAATAGAGTTTTAACAGTTCTTACCTCTCCTAAACCTTCTATAACTCGCAGTATGAACAACGCGGTTGCACCTCCAGCCTTTACTGTTATAGGTGTGATGAAAGTGCAAATAGCTGTCGACAGTAGACCTATACCCAGCACCCACTTCCCACCATACCGTTCTGCTAACATTCCACCAGGGATATGAGTAAGTACGTACCCATAGTAAAATGAACTCAACAGTAAACCCTGAGTGGCTTCACTCCATTCAAATAATACGACCTGAAAAGAAAGAAATGTAAATATCAATTCCTTGTTTCCTATCTTCTCGAGAGGAAGAGCATAGTCGAGAGGTGAGAGTCATAGCCGGGCTAGGGCTCAGAAGTATATAAGTTATCAAGGATGTAGATAATGTCGGTGTCAATTATGTAATCTCAAGTAACTTAGATCTCAGTTAATTAGAGCAAATTCTCGACGTTATCATATTCTAGGAGTTTTAGACAAGTCAGTTAGTTTAAGTTTACAGTCTCGGTAAGTCAAATGGTATATTTCCAATACTCGATTGGCATAATTATACAGACGAGCTGATAAACTCTTATAATGACGCTGAGCTAAATTACTATTTGTACTGGATATTGGTACTACTCTGTCTTTTCTTCTTTTTTGTACAATGTCAGGGTTATATATTAGAGTTCTATGTTTTTTTATAACTGTTTGTGAAACAAATCATTTTCTGACAGAGAGAAGATCTGATATTTCGTAGAGTAATTGCGTAGAAAAACTCCGTTTTTTAAAGTACGTTACTTTTATTAAAGCTCGTTGGGCTCTTTCCAATACTAAAAAAATTGATTTGTGACCGCCACCCCATAGCGGTATACAATAAGATAATACAGATTGGACCAACGCCAGATAAATTCGATTCAGTAGTGTCTGAGTGTTTTAAAAATCCAATTAATTTACGAATTCTAACTGTCATAAGGTCCAGATGTGATTGCCATGATAGTCTTTGGTCTAACATAATACCTAGGTATTTTACCGAATCGACTTTAGTTATTGACGGACAGGAACATGAGGTCTGTCGTAGGTGGTTATGGTTGTAGATTTTTATTTCAAAGCCATTGCCTGGTTGGTTCTTATTTTGTATAGAAAAACAAATGTAGTTGGTTTTAGTCGTATTCAAAGGAAGAAGATTTGTCCTCAACCAGTTAGAAATTTCAGCTAGGCCGATTTTAGCAGATTCCTTGACGTCACTCCATGTGTTTCCACTAAAAACTATTGCCGTATCATCAGCATATGTAAAAATGTTTGCGTGTCTGACGTCCAAATTACCGAGATCGTTTACATAAATTAGAAACAAAGTCGGACCTAACACACTTCTTTGCGGCACCCCATAAGTAATATAGGCTTCACTTCTAACTGTGGCATCTATCTTGACCCTCTGGGTTCTTCCTTGGCGATAACTACTGAATAGATTTAAGGGAGTTCCCCTAATTCCGATAGATTCCAATTTTTGTACAAGGGTAGAGATTGAGACAGTGTCAAATGCTTTTTTTAAGTCTAGGAACACTGTTAAGCATTTACCTCTATTATCTACTTGTCTACATTATCCATTTTAAAGAAATCAGATGGGATATAATCCCATCCAGATGCACTGTTAGATCTTAAATTCATAAGGATTGCATGAACTTCTACCACATCAGTGTCAAGACGAACAAAAGAAGAAAGATAGGATTTATGCTGGGAGCCTATTCAGGGCGATGAGATAGTATGTAGTATAATAGACGCTGTGTATGAATATGTAGTGTTGGAGCATGTGGATGGGATTGTATATCTTGGAAGCGTTTTAAGCAGCGATGGAAGGTACACAGCGGATGTGGAGAGACGAGTGAGTGCAGGGAATAGCGTGAATGGAGCGTTGGGTAAACTCCGAGGTAGCCGGAATCTATGCCAGAAGGCACAGCTCGCTGTAGACAAAGCAATGCTAATCCCAACGCTTCCATTAGGAATTGAAAGCTGGGTATAGCAGAAAGAGCATGAAAGTAGAATAGATGTGGTCGAGATGCGAGCGCTGCGCAAAATTTGTGGCATAACGCTTGTTGAACGCGTTCATAATGATGACGTACCTAAGAAAAGGAGTTGGTCTGAAACAGAGTGTCGGTATTAAGATAAGAAAAGGCATGCCCTGTTATATATATACCTGTATATTGTGCTCAGATAGAAATGCTTGCTTACTCTATGTCAGTCTGGCTTAAAATCTGAATACAGAATCACCACTGCACTTTATAGTCACTGAACATATCAATATACCCGTAAGCATGAAGGATGAATTAGTCACCATTCTCGCTCTCACCGGCTATACTAGGGCTTGAAGATTTTGATATCCTTCTTCCACTTTTATACATCCATTCTCATATTAACTTCGCAGCCTTCAACAAGCTAAAAAGTTTTGGTTTTGGTAGTATCTGATTGGAAAGACCTAAACGGTTGGACTATTTAGGTCTTTCCAGCAAGACATTTATGCATAATTACATACCACAGGTTCTTATATCGCCTATTGTTTTCTGTTTTTATAAATTTCCTAGGTATTGTGACGAATTTATTCATATTTATACTAATATAAAAAGCGGAAGAGTTTGTTTATTTGTTTGTTTGAAACGCTAATCTCTGGAACTGCCAGTCAGATTTGAAAAAACATTTTGTTTTCAATACCCAAATAAAAACCTCACTAGTCTGGAATGCACTGCCTGACTTATCTAAAGGAAATTCAAATACTTTTCATTTAAAACGAGGTGTATAAACATTGAAAACAGTGTAATCAAGGATAGAATCATCGCAGTGTAATTTTGTATGCAAAGTTAATATACCTGTCTTTACATACACGTAAATGGAGATACATAAACTTTACATTAGTATACACAGATATGTAAAGATTTATATTACCAGTCGCTTGACTTTCTATATGTATTCTTTGTCATATTCGTTTCGTATTAATTTTAGGTCAATGAATGCTTGTGCAAAATAAATTTATTTATATTTTAATCGCATTTATGGATCTCATATCTCTGGGTGTGTAGACTAAAACGAAAATAAAAGAGATTATCAGACTACTTACATAAAAATGAATAAATTAGTGATATAAATGTTCTTGTGTTATTATTCCGCCTGCCGATTCATGTTAAGACATCATATTTAAATATTATGGTATTTATAACCATATGGGAGAATATGAATAAATTGTACAAATTAATTAATTATTAACCTAGAATTTACTACTATGCCTATTGGTGTGGTGAATCGTTTTGATGTTTACCAGAGGGAGACTTTGTATAAAAGTCATCTGCGTGAGTACCTCTGTCTCACCTATTTCTACCGCCAAACAGCTATATTTATATAGCTGAAAGATACATTGTGTACAGTAACCACGTTACGTCAGTTTACTATACGCCTATATGGCTTCTAATGTTTGTTGTATAAAAAAAAAGCTTATCACACTTCAAGGGGCAATACTTAATTAGGATATAGATAGCGTTCAAGCGTTGTGTTTATTTTTAAAAGCCTTTAAAATGATCTGGAATTCTTATGTAAGTAAGGCTACGTAAGAAGTGCAGTTACTTTAAAGTCAAATTTATTACACTTTACAGGGTGTCATGGAAATTGTTGGCAAATTAAGATATAATGCCATTATCTTAAAAGTTACATTTTATTTCCTTATAGATCAAGTAATCTCTTTCTATTTATGTATTGTTCGCTGGATGCGTATTAAAATAAGATTTTTTTTTCATTGCTAGATTCGACCCCAAACAATATTATCTACCAAAATCTGACAATATACACAAATTGAGTGTTGCTTAGTGTAAACATACACTAAGCAACACTCAATTTGTGTTTTCATGTACATATTTGTAATTATCACTTGATCGACGGGGAAGGAAAACATCATGGGCAAAAATGGGATGGAAAACATCATGAGCCTAAAAAAGGTCAGGGTTCTGCCTCTGGGACGTGGAGGACTGATGGCAGTCGCTTTAGATCAAAATCAGTATCATTATCAAATCCTTAGGGATGGGTAGCAGGCCCCGCCAATCCAAATCGATTAGGAAACGGGAAAACGCTAGGAAGAAGAAGATAAATATTTAAATTGTTGTTTGTTCCCTAATTACGAATCCCAAAAATACATAAATGCAGTTAATTCGTAAGCCTATAGGATATGAAATATACTTCACATTTATGAATAACATAAAATTTATTCTTATTATTTCAGAAGATGCATTCATTTACCCTCTTTTTCTATTCGATATATATCATATTTATCATTCGTAAGAAGTAAACTCTAGTCGTACGTCGGAGCTGATACCGACAAACTTTTTTTTCTTTTTTTTTTACCACTTTCTTGACTTTAATAATATATATATATATATTTATCATTCATGCTAAATTACAGCTTTCTGGTCAGTTTGTGAGCTAAGCTGATGATAAATGGACGGACAGACGGTCATGGCAGAACTATAAGAGCTCTTTGTTGACTACAGAAACCTAAAAAGCATGAGAAATGCATGAAAAGAGATGCGAATGTTAAAAAAGTGACCGAGGTATTAAAGGACGGCGTCTCGTTGCACTCGATTTCATTTGTCTACAAACATACCAATACATATATATATATATATATATACCTATAAACATACCTCTATGAGTAATCTCTTCAAGATGATTACAGGTAAAAGCCATACATCAACAACTTCAAGAACTGAAAGATATTGTTATAGTTTATTTAATCTGATAACATTACAAACTGACTTCTACGTATATATGTTATCCTACACTTATGATACGACATCTTGCTTCTTGACAAATTTTATAGTTCTACGTCAATTGTAAGTTGGTGATTTATTACATAACTTTTGTTGTCTTGATAAGTAGATAAATAGGCATAATTCTGCTCCTAGCAAAATGTTTTAATTCTAGCTCAACTGAAAGTACAATAGAGACTTTGATTTGTATTATTTTTGGGATACAAGAGAGCCAGACAGACAACAAAGTGAGATTCAAGCCTACGAACCCAAAAGGGGAGAAAAGTTTTTACATGTGTTTTTGCTTCTGTATTGTTAGATTTGTGTCATCTCCATGTTAGGCGCAGATTAGTTGATAAATATATAATAAACACGAGTATACATATAATATATACAAGTGCTAATATAACTTCAAGTAAACCTTAAAAACTGTCACACTCACACATATAAGCGTTTCTAAGCAAGGTTGCTGTGCATTCAGTCGCGACTAGACATTGAAAACGACTTCTGGTCATGTTTTATGTTTGCAATCTTGATGAGTGACGATCCTTATCATGCGGTATCCATGTCAAATTTAAACGAGAAATTCTTGTACATATATACGTGTTGATATATTATGATTATATTGTATCTTGGAAATAGCTCTAACTAGATTTGGGTCAAATTTAATATTTAGGTAAAGTTTTGCGTTTTAAGTTTATCTATCTATTGTTGTTATTCCTGTGAAAGGCAATTTCACACAAAAGAAAAACATAAAATGCGCCGCACGAAGGTCGCTTGCCCGGGTACTTGTGTGAAAAACGACTAAGTGCGCTAGTTGACCTACTGCTGCTATCTCTCTACTGAATCATAATAGTATAGTGATTTTATGTTATCGAAATATCAATATATAACAGTATGACAAATGTATAGGTTCGGCAAAATAAGGGCGCAAATGTTTTTTTTTATATCACTCGATATATTTAATATAAATATATATTTTGTACAATTTCGGACGGCATCCATGCAAAGATGGCCCTGGCAAAACGTTAAGGATCACTCACGCGACTCCACCTCTGCTGTTAATACGTCTACTCCTTAGATACTGGATACTGATAACCTCACTCACTCGCAGGAATACAACAACCCTCCAGCAAGTTGTTATTTGGCTGAGGTTTTCAGTGCGGTGGATGTACTTAACAAGACCGGCGGTTTTTAATGCGTTTAAATTTAATAATATATATATATATATATATATTTATACCCACCATTATACATTTCATACGCACCACTGTGTCTCCTGTGTAGCCAGAATTAACAGCGGCGACCACCAAACTACAGCTGCCTTGATACTTTCAACGAATTTACGAGTAATAAGAAGTAATTTGTAGAAGTAGGAAGTTTTGGAATTGACTTCCCCTCTTGGCAAAGTGAGAGACAGTAATATGATAAATAAGGGATTTAAAACCTCAAAGAGATGGCTAGTCCAGTGAAGCTCACCTGCCGTGCACCACGGATTATTAAATATCTAACACTATTGGGACCTAAACTGTGAGTTGTTACCTAACACATCGATTCCAATAATATAGAATGCATATATATATATATATATATATGTAAACAAAGAAAGTCTAATGCTAGTAGCAAAATAGTCACTACACTTAGCAAGTGCAAAAGCATCAACCGATTAAATATATTTACAGAGTTTATCTAAGTTAAATATTTGTAGTATATGTATTTCGAAGAATTCACATCGTACTGAATGTCAGATATGTAGATCTATTTGTTAGTTGAATAAAGGAAATATATATGAACACGATAAATTATTTACAGGAAAATTATCATCATCATAAGTGTTAGTAAGATACTGCTTTATATTGGCAAGGAAATTATCTCCAGATATTGCGCATTAAATAAATAAATAAATATTGTCGGACAAATTACACAGCGCCATCTAGCCCCAAAGTAAGCGAAGCTTGTGTTATGGGTACTAGAAAACTGATAAACATACGTAAATATATATTTTTTTTTTGTAAATACATACTTATTATACATAGAAAATACCCAGACCAAGACAAACAGACATGTTCATGCACACAAATGTTTGTACTGTGTGAGAATCGAACCCACGAGCGTCGGTGTCAAAGTAGCGTAACAGCGCGTTTCACCACTGCGCCACCGAGCTCGTCGCATTGGAAACACAATGGTCGCATACTGGATTCCAAAGGGATTTTCTTCCGAAAACTTTTGCCTATGCAGTGGACTCAGTCAAACTTCTCTCAAGAGATTATACATCATGAGGTTCTTCTAAACAAACGAAATGAGGAGAATTATAGAGTGTCCTTTATGTACGAGTGATATCCCTAACCAGTCACTTATCGCTTACATTTATGGTATAGTACTGATTTTTATGATTTCAGCTTTAAACTCATAGTGAAAGTGTGCACTAAGTTAATAAATATGGTCAACCATGCAATTGCAATAAAATACAATAATTACGTCTACTTTATATTAAATACAAGGGAGCTCAACGCCTTGCCATTATCTTTATCAGAACTAATAGTTACGGTTAATTCATTAGAAGCAGGTTTTATTAATTTAAATCAGCATAATTCTAAAAAAAACATTGTATTCCATTATAACGATAGATATGGTTTTCAGTGTATTTTCTGTTATTTCAGTGTAACTTTATTTCACCATGACTTCTAAATAACTGAACCGATAAAGATGTAAAAGGAAATACAAACAATATAGCGGATCATCTACTTTACAACATTCAGGCTGAAGAACAAAAACTTTGAAATGGGATGGGCGATAAAAATCTTTATTTTGAAGAAGAAAAACGAAGCACAATTAGAACTCCCTCGAAGATTGTTATATGCGTCTAAGTGAGGTCATCAGTGAGCTCATAAGGGATCCTAACACTTTTACTACCTAGTTCGGCCACAAGTTCTGTTACAAATCAATATGCGTTTATTGTTTTATAAAGTAATGTAATCTTAATATAACTTATATGTAGATATTTATGGAAGTCTCAACAAGAAAATAAAAAAAAAAATCTTATTCGAAACGGTCAACTTTGGCTTTGATACAAGCCCTTAATTTGTCTGGCCACGAATCTATGGATTTACGCACTTTTTTCATGGGAAATTTAGTCACTGTTTACTCCAGAAATTTATTAAGAGATTCAATGTCAGCGTGTCGTTTCGAGCAGGCAATGTTCTCTAAAACTAACCATAATTTATAGTATTATAGTGGTTCTGATCTGGTCTAGACGATGACCAGTCTTTAGCTCTTATAAAGTTCGGAACGTTGGTTTCAAACTAGGCTTGGGTAGTTCGTGCCTTGTGACCAGGTGCAGAATCCTGCTGGAAGGTTCACGGTACATTTTTAAAAAGTGTATTGCTGAGAGGTTTTACAACATGATCCAAGACAATCTCTCGATACGCTTTGGCTGAAGTCTTCACTCCTTTTTCACAAAAAATAAAGCTTTGTGATACACTTCCCACCAAACCATTATAGACGCAGAATAATGACACCGTTCTGTCTTTCCGACCGTCCTTTCAACGGCTTCTTTAAGACTGTGTGCGTACACTTTATCATTTTGTTTGTTTGTCCTCTTCAATCGTGAAAATTATTTCATCAGTAAAGAGGATATTTCTGTGCTTTTAACCTGCATATCGGAAGAGAAGGCGTTTTGATCGATCCACTTTATTCAACTGTAGGGATTGATTTAGGGCATGCCCTGTATATCGACGATAAGCGCCGAGAGGTCTTGTTTTTTTACACGTCCTAGCGGGAAACTTCATTTCTCGCGATAAGGTTTTTTAATTCCTAATGGGGTTTCGGCGAATTCTGGCTTTAACAACATTAACAGCCTTTGTAGTTCTAACAGCACGCCGTCGCCCTAATTTTTTATGATATTCAACGGAGGAAGTCTTAGTATATCTGTCGATAGTATGATACACGAACCTTCGGCTCATACGAAGCTTTTGAAGTGTCTTGAATATGACCGACGGCTCATAATCATATCACTACAATACTATTTCTTCAATCTTTATTGTAATTTGATAATAAACACGAAAAAAATATGTAAAACGGCGGGAAATCGATAGAAGTGTTTAACATAATAAACGCGTTCCAAATTCATAATAATTAAAGAGTTGATAAAAAGAAAAGTTTCTATATAAGTATTTATGGGCATACTAGTTATATTAGCAACAAAGGTGGTATCACGCGGGTGATACTTAATATGTTGCAAGCATTCATAGACTACAGTATCCGCTTTACATCATGTGGGCCGTATGCTTGATGACTCCTCCTCCTTAAAAAATTAAACCTACTTTTTAATTAAAAAATAAAAGAAATAATATATTTAACTTCATAGTCGTTTTCAGAAATATCGTTCCTATATGAAATTATGTTTATCTGTGTGTGCGTTTGTTTGTGTGTGTTTTTTTTCGAATATTCGAATTTTGACTTCAGATTCGGATTCAGCATAAAAAAGTAGGATAGGTGTGTTCAGAAACACCGTTCCTATCTCTTAAGGAACATGGTCAAAATGGCCGACAAATTAAAAAAAAGAAAATTTAATTGACGAGGTGTTGGTGTTCCTCTGGCAATGCAAGCTTGCGCATTCTCAACTGGTTAATTTTTTAATACTGGATACATATTACTTTGATAGTATTAAAAGCAATCGTAGGCATATTTTTCATATTTATTTTGAAGGCAGACCACTTTACTATCTTTTCGAAACACGTGTGACCAAACCTAAGACGGATCTGGTTTTCTCTCAGAGTTGAGTAGGTCTGACGGCAGTCGCTTCATGTAAAAATCATTATCTCACGAAATCCTTAGGCATAGGTAGCGGACCCCGAAAATCCTAATGGATTAGGAAACGAGAAAACGCAAAGAAGAAAAGGTCACTTTACCATCATTTCTATTGTGTAGCCAGAATTAACAGCGGCATGTTTCGAGGAGACGATAAACAATGAAATTCTTCCCTGTTGTGTACTGCTTGTAATGAAGGTAGCCATAGATTTAAATACAGCTGCCTTAAAACTCATAAAGATGTTACAGATTTTGAGATTATTATATATTATTCCTAGATTTAGGTATGGAACAAACCTCCTCGTGTCGAATACTTTATTTCATCACAAGGATATTCACACATATACATACATGGAGACGGAATGACCAAAAAAATGTGATTCATTTGACTTTAATAAATTGACAATAGTTTAAAAGTAGAAGTTTCCCATCTTTCAAGTAAGTTTCAAATAACTTTTCAATTTGTTTGAACAATCTAAGTATTTTGTCATGATGGCGGTGTTTCAGAAAGTAAGGGTGCATGTTTTTAGAGTTGTCGTACATTGAAGCGCGGCGTTGTATTTCTAAGCCAACTGGTAACACGCCTGCCAGCACTGGTGGTGCCTCGGTGCTCACAGTTCTATACGATTTACATAAAAATATTAAAGCGAGACACTAACTTTGCAGCAACTTACGAAGTGCGGTACCTATAGTAGCCCTATCAGTCCATGCAGGTGAACCGTGCGTAATAATACATCCTAAATAGGTGGCTGTGTAAATACTTTTTAATCTTTTAAAAGTTAAGCCCCACTTCGAGATGGAAATTCGAGTTAACGCATAAAAGTTCTTTTTGGCTTTTTCTCCAACCTGCTTCATGTATTCAATGTAATTAAAACCTTTGTCTAACATTAAGCCCAAGTAACAAACCGAGTTTATTTGCAACGGATACTCCATTAAAGTATACCTAATCGCGGCGGAACCTGCAAATGTCCCTTGAGTAAGAGCTGATATGTTTAAGAGCTGATGTGTGAAATCGAGACGTTTATGATAATCCCAGTCTAAAATCAGGCCAAGGCAAGTACTGGCTAGTTTTTCTAAACCTGATCTGGAATTAGCTTTTATTAATAAGAGGACGTCATCGGCGTAGCCAGTTAACGAGCACCCTTCCGGTAAGGGTAGGCTAAGAAAGTCATCAACCCCAATATTCCAAAGATACAGCCCCAACACCGAACCCTCAGGACAGCCATCAATAGTGGACTTGCCGATGGTAAAGCCGTATTGATTTTTATGAAATTGAGGTTCATCGGGCAACAAACGTGGTACAATTACACGTTCAAGTAGTTTACCTAGCGATAGTAGTAGGGTAATAGGGCGATAAGACTTCGGATCGTCGTGATGCTTATCACCGCTTTTTGGAATTTTCTTTATAATAGTACTGCGCAAAACTCCAAGAAAGTTACCTTCTACAATACATCGGTTTAATACCCTTAAAATAGATTCAGCAGCTACTTTACAAGCTTCCTTGATCATTTTGTTTGGGATTTTATCATCACCGGAAGCTTTATTTGTTGGTAATGTTTTAACAACATGTAGAAATTCTTCCATTGACACTACAGTTGACATTGGAGTGACAGAGCACAGATCTACTGCAGCCCTCACCTCGCAATGATAGTCACTGTCATTATCAGGACAATCATCCGGAATTAAAGCATGCATAACACACCACTTACCATCGCCAAGACCTTTGCGATTCTCGGTATCGAGATCTCTAGCAATGTTCCGTGCCGCAGTCACGTGAAAGAGTAAGCTGGCGTCCATGACACTTGGTGTGCTCAACTGAGCTAAACTGTACTTCAGCCCAGGACAAAGACTCATGTTATGTAAGTCTCAAGTCAGACCGCATATGGAGTACTGTATTCACCTTTGGGCGGGGGCGCCTGGATACTAGCTAGAACCTTGTGACTAGGTGCAAAGACGAGCTGTGACGATCGTTGATGATCCTAAGCTTACACACGGTATTGGGCCCTTGAGTTTAAAGAGAGTGTTTGCCTCCCTTTGCTTGTTCTACCGATTGTACAGTGGGTTGTGTTCCGAGAGTTGTTCGATATGATGCCAACAGCCTCATTTTACAATCGCACCTCTCGCCGACGATTGGGAGTTCATCCTCATACACTGGAGTCGCAATGGTCACGTACTGTACGGTTCCCGAGAAGTTTTCTACCGAGAACTCTAATGTTGTGGAATGAACTTCCTACAGAGGTTTTTCCTAATGACGACCGCATGGGGTTCTTCAAGAAAGGCGTGGGAGCTTTTTATAGTGTCGGCAAGGCAAGAATGGCACCCCTGGTGTTGCATATGCCCATTGGCCACGGTAACTGCTTACCATCAGGCAGGCCGTACGCTTGTTTACCACCTTAGTAGTATAAAAAAAATATAAATTAACAGATCAATTACGTACTTTACACTGCACTGCGTCTGTTCTGTAGTTTTTATATTCAGATTGATTATTGATGATGATTTCCAGAGATCAAATCTAGTCACGTTTTACAATTAATATACGTAAGTGTTCCATTAATGTGGTTTCTTAATCATCTAAAATTAGAAAAGCAGTGATATCCCAGTAGACAAAACAAACCAGCTTATTCGTTTCGAATGATGCTCATAACAGAAATACTAGATATAAGCATAATCTTGTGTTACATCCAAGCCGTCTCCACAAAATAAGTAATTCTTTTATGGGGCAATGTATACGGTTCTATAACAAACTTCCCAGCAATATAAGAGAATTGTCAATAAACAAATTTAAAACTACCATTAAAGCCAAATTGTGTAGCAGGGCATATTATAAAGTATCTGACTATATTAATGATTAAAATGCCTGGGATTGAGTCGATCCAATTATAATGTAATTAATAAATTATGTAAATTTGTTTGGATACCAAAAGAGGGATGCCTGAGTTTTTTGGCAATATTTTTATCAGTGCTCACCTAGTCATGAACTGCACGGTAGGGAAAAAAATTGTGACGATTCCAAACAAATGTAGCCATTTTTACGGAATAAAAAGATTTTGACTTTGACTTTGACTTTGAATTCCGCTGTGGGCATGTACCACAAAGTTCGTGTTTTACTTGCTGTACATATTCGAACTTGCTTGCTTGCTGAGAGCTCAATAGCGTCGTTGCACGTGTATTTTAGTTGTATTTTAACCGAACACGCACGTTAAGCAACGTCAACCGCAGTCCATTTATGGATAGGTTTATCTATCTCGAGTTTCTTTCGGAGGGCACGTTAAGCCGTCGGTCCCAACTGTTGTCGATAGATAATAGTCGTTAAGCTAAGTCAGTGGCCCGGCGGCTTGAAAACACTGACCTCCACCAATCCGCATTTGAGCAGCATGGTGGAGTATGCTCTAAACCCCTTCGGTTGAAGGGAGACACTTGACCCTGCAGTGGGATGAGTAAGGGTAGACGTGGATATACTTGCTCAACAAATATTATTTTGAAAGACGTAGGACCTAACGTAAGGAAGATCTAGTTTCCGCTCCAGGTTGTAAAGGTCCGACGCCAGTTGGTCGAACTCAAAATCAGTATCTTCACAAAATCCTTAGGCTTAGGAAGCCGATTTCGCCAAGCCTAATGGATTAGGAAATGTGTCATACCATTTCCTAGGACGAAGACGTAAAGTAAGAACATTTAAGATCTGCATTTTTGAGATCCGTGTAAAACAACTTCAATGATTAATTATATAATACAATACTCACATCATCAGCATCCCGTGAACTAGAACCCACTAGACTCGTGAAATTCTGCTGTATATTTTGATCTGGACAGGCGTCTGAATCATAATGTTCGTTATCACCTGTGTTTTTCTTGACCATCTGTGTGATTGCCATGCTGAGACATACTCTCATAGTGTAAGCGTTGGCTATAGCCAGTAACGCCATTATGGCCAGGACATACCGCTGTGGTATTATAAATACTGAAAAAAAAAACGTATTTACTATATGGATATATCAAAAGCAGTTTGAAGAGATTTTTGCAGGCAGGGAATAGATAGAACCAGTATTGAAAGCTGGATTGCTTCCAATCGAGTGAAGTGCATGCCTATTTTGCCGCATTATTATTATAAACTAAAGTGACTTGTAAAATATAATCATAATATTATATACAACGAGTAGCTCAATTAGCTTAATCTTTTATAAGAGCAATTAGTAATAGTCGAACTCGGTGAAGCAGTAGTTTGTAAAGCTTCTTTGAGACCAACGCTCGTTGGTTTGATTCCCACACAGGACTGACATGTCTGTTTGTCTTGGTCTGGGTGTTTTCAAGTGGTCACCAGTAAGCTCCTCAGGAGTTTATGCGTTACCAGCAGAGGTAGCATCGCACGAGTGATACTTAATGTATTGTAAATGTCCATAGGCTACCGGTATCAAGTGGACCGTATACTTGAATGCTTTCCCAAGTTGATTAATAAAATTCAATACACGAAATCAAACTATTTTGGTGGACATTGTCAAATAGTAAAAAAAGTCAGATATTCCATCTATTAGATGTACAATTAGATTAGAATTCAGTAGGTATGAATCATGGATTTATGAGTCTGTATAAGATTTTCCTCTTGTATATACAATTTGATCAACTACGTGCTAATAATACTGACATGTAGTCGATAGAAATGTGCAAGCAAGAGGAAAATCTTATGAGACATGCTATTTGTAGAAAAATAAGGTTATTTACGGAAAAATAAGTTATATATATTTGCATTATATTTGCTATTCATTTGACGATCACAGTATTATTACAGGTTTTATTTTCAACAGTAAAACTAAACCACATTTGTATAGTTATAGGAACGTATAATTATAATGTAACAGATCTAGTACACACAACTACTAACTTAAGTAGTCAAACAGGGGTGGGAAAAAAGGTAAAGCTACAGCGACTCGGGATAGGATTTTCCCCACCCGATTGCTGCTACTTTCTCCCTTTTCCCCGCCCCTGTTGGTTTTGGCTTTAAGAACTAAGGTTATTACCTTAGTTCTTAAAGCATTAGTTAGTGTTTTTACAAAAGTAATATTTTTTTTATCTTTATTTTGGGAGATTCTATATCTGTATTCGTTATGCCAGTCTCATTGTACCCTAAGCTAAAAAGAGACTCCATGTTGAAATGTGGTAAACAGTTCATACAACATTCTTGCAACCAATGACATATACTAATCCCATGTTTTTACCATTAAATTTCAACTTTTTTAAAAGTAATAATTTCACTGAAGTAATTTTTGACACCTGCTAGGTCAACGCCCAATATAAATCAATGTTTTTCGTGATATTTACAGGATTCATTATATAATACGGGAGTCAAGCATACAACTCACCTAATGTAAAGTGGTTATCGTTGCCTATGAACGTTTGCTACGTATAAAGTATCGCTTGCACGTTGCCGATGCTAATGACACAGCAAATTCTTAGAATCTTACTGGCAACCTCACTCGCACAAACACAACAAACCTACAGGAAGTAGTTGTTTATTTGTGGTTATCTATTAGGCTTATGTGCTTCCCTAGTCGCCCGACTTCTGCTTTTATACGCCCTACCTCTCTTACATAGAATTACTTTCACGGTAAACACCTACACTTTATTATTTTTCTTGAAATTCGTCGGGTGCAGACAAGCGTGCAACCCGCCTGATATGAAACAGATACTGTAGTCTATGGACGCATGCAATACTAGAAGTATTCTCACTGCAAAACAGCTCCTCAGAAACTTCTCTTCTAATGCAGGACCTGACTCAATTGTAAACACACAATATTTGTCGTCAACTCTAGGAAACTGTTTTTGAACTGCGATTTCTTGTATGTTCAGGGGTACTTCCCCTATCAAACAGCCAGAATAATATCACTACCCATAGTAATCGCTATTCTGTACCTCACTTCCCCAAAGCCTTGCCAATCTGTTCATTCTATATGTAGATCGACTTTGGCTCTAAAAATTATCATGTATCAATAATTTACATATTAATGATGTTGGTGGAATATATTAAAGTGTAACCCAGTATTGGCTTAATTGAAGAATTTGAAAATTTGATAATAAACTAAAATATATGAAATAATCATAAAGTTTTAGTTTATCATCAGATTTCAATCATCCTTTCAAAAAAATTATATAATTTCATGAGAACCGAAGTAGCAGATACTCATGTTTTTTATATAATAAACTTCATTTAAATCAATTAAGCCTTTGCCGTTACATCAAAGAACATACATAAAATAACTGCCGTAAATATATCCTCTTACTCTGATATCCGTGTTAAACCTAATTTATAGATGAGTTGAAATTTAAATTTTACGGAATCAAATACTCACATTTTGACAATATAAGTCGCCATCCTGAAAGCATCCTGGTTTACCTATAAAAAAAACACACAATATCACAACCGTCTGAACTGCACGTAAATGTAGTAGTTTTGCGGCATACAGTGCACTATCTGTCTAGTACGGTGTAAAGTCTTACACCACGGGTTGATAATCACAACACTCTTGCTCGACTGCACCGACCACAGTCAAATCAGAAATAAGTACTGCTTTATTTGTTACGGTAGATTTCAATGAAGTATCACTACCGCATTTCTGACGAGGTCATTACATTTTACCCGCAATGATCTGCCTGATTCATTAGACATTACACTTAGCTGCACATCACTCGTGAAATTCGTAAACGATTTCATCGTTTACACTCTTTACCTACATATACCTATTATATTTATTATTCGTGACTTTGTTTAACGCACGTCATGTCATAATATTACAAGTGTGTAATTGATATATTTTCTTCGTTACCCTTGCACACATATATACTAAAAATATTTACGCCAAGTGTAAACTGCATAACGTTTATAGACGTCACTTTTTATAAAATCATATTATATCTTGCCTTTACGTCTACATGCTAAGATGTTTCAAATCAAAAATATCAAAATCACGGCATACGATGTCCGATCTATGTATAGGACGAATCACAGACTCTACTGTTTCGTAGCAAACTTTGTTTAGTATGCGAAGTGTGAGGTGAATACGAAGTTACATTATTATGGTACAAGAGGATACAGCTCATCGGTCGACTTTCTCGTACTTTTTATTAGATAGGTAAATAAGTGGCGCTTATTATCTATTTACAGGTAACAATATTCCTTTGATCTTCAAGTAGGATTATGCAAACGGGACATATATGGGCAAAAAACAATACGATCGCATACGTATACACAAAATCTAGGCAAGCGAGAAACATGTGTAAATAGTCTCGTTTGGCGTCTGCCTCGATTTTGTTGGTATGTTTTCATTTTCGACCACCCTTTTACAAGATTGCTATTTTTTGTCTGGTTCAAAACAATCAATTCACGTGGCAATGTTGTAAATAGTAGCGGAATAGCCATGGTCGTACTTTAGCAACATTTTTGGCATCAATCAACATGAGCCCGTTTCTGTCGTAGTGGTAGTTCGTGAGAAATCGAATTAAGTTTTCTTCCGAGCCCTCTCAAATTGTGGAATGAATTTTTAGAGGGTCGGCAACGCATGAGTGACACCCCTGGCGTTGCAAATGTCCATAGGCTACGGTGACTATTTACCATCGGGCAGGCCG
This sequence comes from Pyralis farinalis, assembly GCA_947507595.1. Taxonomy (NCBI): domain Eukaryota; kingdom Metazoa; phylum Arthropoda; class Insecta; order Lepidoptera; family Pyralidae; genus Pyralis; species Pyralis farinalis. Next base: position 13,996,797 of record OX382269.1, on the reverse strand, counting down.
TATGCTAATTTGCCACCTTGATAGTATAAAAAAAACGAGAGACATTCAAAATGTCAAGCATGATGATAATTTAGACATTTAATTAAAATGAAATACAAAATTACACACAAAATTTATTTTAAATTATATTGTATTTAATAATTTAAATAATTTAGTAGAAACTCGTTTTTAATTAGTTCGTTGGGAGTTAAATTTGTCAGTTAGCCAAGTATATAATATATTTTTGAATTGTGTAACTCTATAATATCACTTGGAAACTTAACAAGTTTTAATTTTTTATTTATTAATTTTTGAATTTGTATCGTCATGTGAAAAGCATTATTGTGGACATAGTTTATTGTCTATTCTAGTTCTTTGTTTTCTTGTACGAATACCTTTTTTTTTGAAAGAATTCGGGATGTCACTTCGCAATTAGTAATATTTGTTTTATGTACAAACTAGTCAGTGTCAACAATTCGAATTCTTTGAAGCGTAGTTTGCATGAAGTTAAATAATGTGCACTACAAAATGCACTGATGCACCTCTTCTGCACTAGAAACGCTCTTTGAATATTAGCGGAATTTCCCCAGAGCATCGAACCGTAGTGCAAGGTAGACAACGATATACCCATAATTTGCGTTTAATGCAACTTCAACGGAACCGACACCTTTGAGCTGTCTTAGTGCGAAGATAAACTTATTACATACAACTTCGATATGTGTGTTCTAGTTACAATTTCGATCTAACAAGATACCAAAAAAAATAGTAGAGTATAGATCGTCAGTCATAAAGATGTAGCCACTGCAGTACGAAATTGCATATTTTTTTAGTTTTATTTATATTGTTCTGGTTCAACCATGTACACTATTTTATTCCCGATATTATTTATTTCAAATTCAAATGATAGTATTTGATTTATATACACTAGTTATATGGTCTGCAAAAATTATAGATTTCTTGTCGTATGTATGTATATCTTCACGCCAAGTCCGTACACACGATTCCTTGTCGTGATATTTATAATATTATACTAAATTTAATACTAATTAAATACTAATATTTTATTCGATGCCTCCACATGGTAACAACAGTCAATGATTAAAAAACTATTTGCGATTGTACACAAATCAAATATTTCCAATTTCGATAGAAATAATTAAGAAATAATTAGGAACTTTCATACCCATTCTAGGGATATAAAAGAGATGCTTAAGACCTTTCTTCAAATCATTTGATTGCATACTACGAGTATAACAGTTTCGAGCTGGTGCTTACTCATTCTACTGCAGAGATACGGGTCTCCCGTCAACGGAAGGGATATATGTATAGAGCATATTCCAACTAGCCAGCCAGTTTATCAAACCATCCGAAGACCACTGCCTAAGTTCAACGACTGTCATGACTGTCTGACTAACAGCTAAAGCCTAAAAGATGGATAAAGCCATCCGTAGACAGGCTGCGGTCGATGCTCGAGTAAAGTGACACGCGTATCACTCCATCGAGCTCCTAACCTATAACTATTCATTCGTGCCTAAATTCCTAACTGAGGGAAAAAATCTTTTTTTGTAAATGATAACTCTTTAACAATGCAAATCACGTCCCAAATTTAAATATAAATACTGTACTAAATTGAATAAAGTTGCTAAATTGATTCTTATATTTTTTGCATAGCTTTTTATCATGAAACCTAATACAATAAATAGAACTTCATTGCATAAAGTATTGCAATTTTTTTGCTTCCTAAAATTTTTGTTAAATGAAGTGATACCTAAAGATATGATCCGGAAAATAACAGTGACGTAAGATCCTTGGACGTGAAACTGCACCAAGTATATAAGTCATAATAAATATTCTATTTATGACAGCTAACAGAGCATTTAGCAAGGGTACATGCTCATGCGTACAGCTCAATATCTTCAGAGTTAAATCCATCCCTGTACTCTGCTAATTAACAAACGAGGCTCTGGGAAAAAAGAGATAAGCACCAAAGCAGCTCGAGGAGGCCCTTGTGAAGTACAGTCCTAATCTCTAGGGGTTCCTGCTACTGGTTGTGTGTGTTCTTGTGAGTTAGTGAAATTACAAGCCGGTGGAGCTACTGTGTAAACAGCGAGGGTGGTAACTTACGAGCTATATTTCCTTTATTATAAGCGCTTATTAACCACGGGGGGCAAACCTGATATACAATGGCTACAACACATTTCGATCCTACTAAATTCCTTCTGTTATCTCTGATATTTTGATCTTCCGATCTCCCTTCATTTTTAATCTCATCTATTCTAATCTTTTTAACTCTATTATCTAAATTTCTAGTTAGGAAGTAGATAAAGTAGTATGATATAGAATATAAATCTATACATAAACCAGGGCCTTCAATCAGCTCTCATAATTCACACTAATAAAATGTGAAGTCAGTCCTGCTCTTCCATTTATTACCTCTTTAAAGTTAAGTACTAAACATCAGTCTGGGACATAAAAATGGGCATAATTAATGATAAAGGGTTCCTCAGGGTTACTTTCAAAAAGCTGATACATTAATAAACTTAAAAGGGTACAGAAAATAACGAGAAAATAATAATTGTATAAAATACGTAAAATCCGTTTTAGTGTACACAGGGGCCCAAAACAAAATAAATAATATTAATTCACTAGGGCAGGGAAGCTGAACTTTGCCATTGTAAAATATTGAAAAAACATTGGGGACAAGTGCCAGAACCGTTGATATTATAACTATAGATATATAATTTTATTACGTCCAGTATATGACTATGAAATATAGAAATGTAAATTAAAGATGGCATCCATAAGGCCGAGAACACTTGCTTTTTCTCTGTCTCCCATCAGTTTACGTTAGAAATCGATATTGTACAATAGTTTTCATCCACTTCTTTATCCCTTCTCTTTCTTTCCTCCTTCATCTTCAAAACGTTCCCAGCGTTTACTTAGCTCCTCCCACTTCAGTAGGTAAACTCCATAGATAACAGAAACTTCTGTTATCTATGGTAAACTCCGTCCGTTCTTGCTATTTATCCTCTACTTAGCTAGCTCATATCTTTAACTAGGTATGTTCTCTCCTACACAGAGTCCAAATTTTGCACTTCTACGTTGAGTTGTTGTTTAAGTTAATTTTCGAAATGAATATATTTTATTATTGTCGCTTCACGCCCATGAGGATATGATACTAATATTTTCTAAATAATTTTATTTGTGAGATCCACATCAACCCTTACTCATCCGACTGCAGGGACAAGGGTCTCCCTTCAACCGAAGGGGGGGTTTTTTTGTAGGCTAATCGCGAGTTCGCACATCCAGCAAGTGTATATTGTCTGTTGGATGTGCGAAGATCGGCTTACGTCCATTATACTAATTCCTCCGGCATGGTTTAACCGGAAATTTGGTATTTTTATTTTTAAACTTTCTAACTGTTGTCGTCATCGCACCTTTTCTTTAAATACACCACGTTCATGCGCCCTTCACACATTGCCTATATTTTATATAACATGCTTGTAAATATATGCGATTAGTGCTCCTTGCCCGATAACGTGACGGAATTAATAAGTCTTCTCAAGATATGCCTGAGATGACCTAACAACCCTTCGAGTAAGATTAAGTCCATCAACAGTCACTATAAACTCCATAAGTAGCAAATCTATCCATAGGCTACCATTACCGGTGCATCGTAACAATGTATAGTACTTATATATTTATATATGTAGTTATTTATATGTATTGATATTATTAAAGATTATGTATGAATTTTATATATATATTTATTTATATATTGTATATTTAATTTCGCATAACTTTTTAACTCCCGGCACACACGCTACGGCTAGCTGGAAGATAAGCTCACCATTGTACACTATTTTTAATGTAACTAACTCTGTGTGTAATGTTATGCAATAAAGAATATACGAGAATATTCAGCGATGTTTATTTTGTTATGTTAATAGAGATTATCTCACAATAAAATAAAGTACAACGCAAATTCTGTTACAAATAAAGTCCAACACAAACTCTATTGTCTTGTTTCCATAATCTGATAGATCATACCTCGTTTTTTAAACTTCTGTTTTTAGATTATTATTTTAATATGTTCACGACGAAAACACTCGTACACAAATTAACCACGTGTTATGAGTGAAACAAATTGACCACGTGTTACGAGTGAAATAAATTGACCTATATCTGTAAATCTATAGCCACCGCATCGAACAAATCTTTAGCATAAGTGTTCACGACGAAAAGACATTTGTAGATAAAATACTTATAAATAAAATAAGTTGTCCGCTTCGAATAAATGCGTAGAAAATATAAATGTATGGAGTTACTGTCTCAAATAAATGCTTAGTATAAGTGTTTAGAGTTAATGTATTGAATATACGGAGATATTGCATTAAAGTTAATGTTAGAATAAGAAAATGTAAATGTATAGATTATCGTATTAAAATGAATGCTTAGGTTAAGGATAATGTACAAACATTAACTAAGTATTAGAATTAAGAAAACTTTCGTATGAATAAACGAGATATCGGAGGGGTGAGGTGTAAAGAGAGGACGAGGCGGAGGAGAACAACGCCGTGAATCTATACGCGCGTTGTATGGCTAGCCGAGTAACTAGCGGCACGCCGACGCGCGCATAGAAATACCGGTGCCCCGCCGCAGATTTGTCATTCTACCGATCGAGAGCAACACTAGCGGACGTCTCAGAAAAATAAGAAGCCTCTCTCCTAACCTTAGCCAGTACAGTCTCAAGAACAAGAAACCTCGCCGTGTTTATTTCGGAAACATCGAACACCCTAATATACAGTCCACTCTAGCGGCTCGACGCAACCGCCAAGAAATTACAATACCTAGTTTCACTGCAAATGACTAAAGTGGTTTCGTGCCAGCAAGCTCTTTCATAAACTAAAACACTGACGTTATTGCCTTATTCAAGTGAGTAACATGTTGCTGTGATAGTTATGGGCAAAAATAACAAGTGTATAATGAAAATTTTCAGGAGATAGTAGTATAAATCGAAATAAATTAAAGTCATTAAGAAAGATAAGTCTTAGTATAGGCAGCATGACATTAAATATATAGGTAAAATTTTCGAAATAAAAGAACCAGGAGTATATAACGCTAAAGTGGAGACTTTACTGAAATTAACACCCCTAAAACATAACGAATTATAATGAATATTATTTTGACGATCTCGGTGGCTCAGTCGTGAATGACGCGACCTTGACACCAATGGGTTCGATTCCTACACAAGACAAACATTTGTGTGCATGAACATGTCTGTTTGTCTTAGTCTGGATGTTTTAAGTGAGGTAGGGCGCATCAAAGCAGCTCTTCTGGGGAAGTACATCCACCTCACAGAAAACCGTGTGTGTGAGTGAGGTCACCATTAAACACCTAAGGAGTTGCTGTGTAAGCAGCAGAGTAGGCATCGTGCGAATGATACTTAATATATTACAAGTATTAATAGGCTACGGTAACTACTTTACATAAGGTAGGCCGTATGCTTGTAAAAGAATAATTGGGTCCCTTCATTATGTAATTAAGACAATGTTACATGGCAGAAATAAAAATATCACTTACTGCATTAAATTGTATGTCCTTATAATCTTGAAGAAAAAAATATGTAGATCTTTACAAAACGGAATATATGTTTGCCAGTTTCACAACAACACTAATAATGTACTTAGATTATTAGCTTTTGTGTCTAGAACAATGAATACCGCATTAATTTACAACTTATTACAATTAATTTAATTTATCTTATCTTTATCTTTTAGTGCTGGTCCCAACGCTTATTTACGTAATGACAGGAGCCCTAGAAACTGGCGAGTGTGCATGAAAAGAGCAATTGATGTTAACGAAGCGAGTGAGGTATGTAAGGATCGAGTCACGTGGCGCTCGGTTCACTCCGTCTACCCTGTAAGGGATTTGGCGTGAAGTTATAGATAGATAGAAATTATTTGTACTCGTAACTAGCTGGTACCTAAATTGTGTATAAAATACAGAAACACTTCTATTATAGTTTTATAACAGTGTAAATACAACATTGTTCCATTCCGTGTTCCATTACGTGTTTCGGACACGTTTTGTTGTAGAAATATTTTAACTATGGGTATTTAATATATATGTCAGAGATATAATTCAAAACCGCAACAAAGCGAGACAATGAAGATATTACCAACCATAACAATGTACCTGCTCATAACAATGAATCTTTTCATAGTATTCTATTACTTTGTGGATAAAAAATGCCTTTCGATAATTCTTTACGATTACCATTACTAATATGTCTAAATATCAGTTTCTGTTTTCAAATTCAAATTTCGTTCTTGATAAAGAGAAGCGTAAATATTACACGAAAATCTAAGTAGCAATCTTCTGTGAATTTGTCAAAACTACAAATTTAAATAATTATATTATTTCAGGCGTCGTTAATAACATTATCCAAAAATTTATATTAGTTATACATATGTATATATATAGCAACCAAGAAACCAACGAGCAAACTTAGATACGCGACTCAAAGAAAGTATTTGAAATTTTACCAGATTTTAGTTTGGTTTGAGACACGACTTAGGTCAGGCTTTAATCTTTTAGCTAATTTTGACTTAGATTTGGGTAAAGGTCAAATTGTTTTGTTGGTAAATGTTTCTAACTAGAATCGTTTTTTCCACATACTAACTCAGTTAAAAGTGTCTAAAGAGCTTACGAAAACTTCAATAAATATGTTTGGAAATGATTGCGTAGAGCACCAATATATTTTTTTATTACCACTTGACACGATTGTTATTGTACTTATTTATTTAGATAAGATAAGTTAAGGTATATAAATTTGCTGAAACATGTGTACATAAAACATAAAAATAGAAGGCAGTGTGTACATAGAATTTTGAATTATTTGTATTGATTCAACATGTTTTGCGGTGAAGACAGCGATCAACTTTAATGTGATATGAAACGATTTAATTTATGAATTTAGATATTAAATAGAATAAACATACAATCCTTTTATTAAACCACTAACATGATAAATGAAACCAAAATAAAAAATACGGAAATAGATGTGATTATCTGTAGAAGATAGTATACATTGTGATGTTAAACACTTTTGTAAATATATTCATAACCGTAGAAATAACATTGATATACTCGTACCTAGCATTGTCACGTATAATAACAGCACAGCTAGTAGTCCTGTGGAGGTGTGCAGCCACTTTACCGATTTCTTTCAATTCGTTGTTGAACCCTCCAATGTTAATGACAGTTATGATGTTAATAATATCCCTGATTCTAATGTTAACTTGAATCTTAATATTTTCCACATCTATATCACTGAACAGTCGATCATCTACGTGCGCTCGATCCAATAAAAGGAGCAGATGTAATACCACCTATATTGTTTCAATCTACAGCTTCAGCTGTTTGGTATCCATTGCAGTACGTATTCAATATCTGTTTACAAGTGGGAGTCTTCCCTGCTATCTGGAAAACAGCGCGCATAGTTCCTGCACACAAGGAAGGATCAAAAGATAACGTGGAAAATTACCGTCCGATCTCCATATTACCTACCTTGTCGAAGCTTTTCGAGAAACTGGTGCACAATATAATATATCCAGTTTTGCATAATACTATTATTGAACAACAGCACAGCTTTGTACGGCGAAGATCTACAACTACCAATTTACTTTTGCTACATATTTATTTGAAGCTCTAGATGCAAACAAACAAACAGATGATGTGTACACGGACTTTCAAAAGGCATTCAACAAGGTGGATGACAAATTGCTTCTGGACAAGTTGGCATTCAATGGTATACAGGGAAACCTGGGGCGATGTTTTAGGTCCTACATAACCAATCGTACACAAAAAGTTGTCTTAAAGGTTTTGCGTCCGATTTCGTTTCGATAACCTCCGGGGTTCGATGCTTGGGCCCCTTTTATTCCTTCTATTCATCAATGACATTCCCTATTGCTTTAAATTCTGTAAGTTCTTACTTTACGCTGATGATCTTAAAAATTTTCATACAACAGACAGTCCTGAAGATAATCTAAAATTTCTATACGACTTGGACACATTTTCTAGTATTGTATAAATAATAAAATTAGCTCATGTTTAAATAAATACAAGTCTATAACTTTTAGTAAGAAGAAATTATAAGTCGACGTTCGTATACTTTGCATAGTATCCAACTTGCTGTTGTTGACCAAATTAGGGATCTGAGGGTTATACTAGATAGGTTTTTTTACATTTAAACTCGTAGATAATATCATTAATAAAGCCTATCAGATGTTTGGATTTACCATGCGCTCGAGTATTGAATTTAAGCGACCATCAATCAACCTTTCTTAACTTATATAAATCTGTATTCGCCTCCAATGAGGATATGCTGTGCCTGTATAGAATCCATTTTATAATAAATATATAAATGCTCTCGAGAAAGTACAAAAAAAGTTCCTACGAACTATGCACTGTTCATGTTTTTTTAGTCGGTTGTCATATGATGAGATATTAATAAAGTACGACTTACTCACATTAAAAAATAGGAGACTTAAGCTCTAATCCTTGTTCCTGCACGATATATGCCATTGTATGTACGATTGTATTTGTTTGGTAACCCAAATAAATAAAATAAAAAAATCATACTTAGTGTAGTGGTAATTCAACCAGAAAATCAGTTCTGTTTAATATTTTTATATTTTATTACATTGTTTTTATTCATGCATAGTTTCTTAATTCTAATGTATGATGAAAAGCAGTATCAAAACAAATCCTAGACAACCCAAAGCGAAAATCAGACCTTTGTAAGGTTAGGTCACACCCATTTCGAAACATAATTTCTAGGCCTTATAGGTTTCCTCATGGTCCATTTTTTAACCGCTGAGCAACTGATAATTACAAATGCGTACCGAACGCACGAATTTAGTAGTCATGCCCATACCAGGATTTGAACCTGTGATTAGTAGATTAATAGGTAGGTTATTTATCCATTAGACTATCACTTCTCTACAATACTTTTGTACATAAAATTTAAGCACGAGGATATTGATGTGAATTACCTCTACCGAATACAACTAATACTAATACTACCTCCATTATATAACATATACAATGACGAAAGTATACACAAGTTGTGTTTGAGAAGCAGTAGTCAGTAGTTTGGAGCAAAAACATGGCTAATACCATTGTATTTTGATATCCATGTATTTTACATTTAGCACAAAAAATAATGCCGTACCGTAACGCAGACTTTAAAAGATCGTAGTATGTTGTAAGTAATACTGATATGAACCGTGAAAGATGGTATATATAAAGAGCATATACCTACCTAGCTAATATTTTGTAAGTGCACCTGAACTCTTTTCCTACTTTTTACTGCTTCCTTCGGTGTTGTCAAATTGGGCTCGCACCTGAAGATGAATAAAAACTGTGGAAAATCTTCGGAAAACTGAAAAATCTGGTATAAGAAAATTTTAAATTTGGGCGATATGAGCGTGTAGCAGGTCATTATATGGGTTTCCTGGGTCGCTGATCACGAATATGCTATCAGTTTTCTGGAAAATCCCCATGAAAAGTGGAAAATTGGAAAATCTTGTTTATTTTCATTTTTTTTTTTTTCGTTGTTACTGATAATAAAGTGCTCCAAATTAATGTTCAGTGTTACGAACGAGTTAAACGAAATAAGATTATCAAAAAAGTCGGAAAACTGTGTAAAATCTGGTATAGGAAAATTTCAAACTTAGGCGATATGAGCGTGTAGCAGGTCATTATATGGGTTTTTTGGGTCGCTGATCATGAATGTGCCATTAGTTATCCGGACAATCCACATGGGAAGCAGGAAATGTTTTTGATATGACCATGATATATAAAAAAAAAATATTTTCATCAAGACATATACTTATTTATTAATGTATGTATGTATTATAATATCTGTATATGTAGTTATAGGAACGTAGTCTAAAAATGCTGAAAATGCTAGTCACTTCGCTTGCTAGTCACGAATGACCTAGAGGACTCATAGAAGATAATGCAAAAATATTTTTTTTGGTCCATCTTCCTATAAGAAACTTTTTTATTCGGTTGATTTCCCCGCTTTATTGACTGGACTATAAAGGATATCACTCGGGAAGGAAACCAAAATAAAATCAAAATTAAACTTATATTCTCACCGACTGCAGAGTTTGCGATCCTGTTTGACAGATCGGCATCTACCGTTCGTTGGATATCTTAGGAAGTCAGTTAAAAGTTTCACAAGCATAATTGGTTGAATCACCAATAACAAAATATTCCAAAATTAGGTAGGCTTCATTTACGGCAAAGGTTCATTTACGTTCTACTATCAAGTAGAAAATTGTCATATACTATCAAGCCTTTTTTTAGGATTTTTTTATGCAGCTGAAGCGTGAACAAATGGTTTAAATAAATAAAAGGCAAAACATTTTTTTTATTTAGTATAATTATACTTATTGTACTGATTGTATGCATGGTTAGAGATATGGGTAGAATATTTATAGATAATTGTTATATGAATTCCAAATTTCATTCCATACAAGCTTGTAAACGACCTGGATCTTCACACAATAGTCCCAATGATTTTTCTTAGTCTTTTTAAATATTGACTTAAGACAGTTAATGGACCATGAGTAAGTAATCTTTACAAAATTTAATTCAAGTCGCTTACTGAGAGTTATTTTCAGACAAACATCTATTGGAGTATGCGTGCAGTTTTACATATTAAAAGAACAAAGTCTATACAAATCTGTTCAAAATAAACGTAACTGGTCGACCGATTTGGTAAGATATTACTGCTCAGCCTAAATAATCTGGTCTACGAACTTCTACATGGAGGCACTTTAGGAAACCGCTTTTTGCCTATGAAAGTATTTATAAAAACTCACTCTTGTTTTTTTTTGTCTGTTTGACTTGACCTAGATATTTTTAAGAGAGGTAGGGTGCATCAAAGCAGCCCGTCTGGGGAATTACCTCCACCTCACAGAAAACCGCACCCAAATAACAACTTCCTGGAGAATTGTTGTGTCCCTACAAACAAGTGAGGACACCAATAAGTTCCTGAGGAGTTGCTATGCTAGCAACAGAGATGGCATCATGCGAGTGATACCTAATGTTGCAAGCGTTCATTATTTTATGCCTCCCGACGTTGTATCATAAAAAAGTTCGTTTGCGAAATCGACGACGACGACGACCTGGCAACACGCGCACATTTAGAACTGACTGAAAATTACAGAGCTGTAAGAAGAAATAGACAAGTTGCACTAGGATATTATTGGTTCATCAGAAGTCCGAAGAGAGGGCAAAAACATGATAATTTTTCGGGAATACAATCAACAGTGCCAATGTGGTGTTGGGTTTATCGTTCGGAGTTCCCTCCGTAATAACATCCTATCGATCGGGTGTGTCTCGACCTGGACCTAGGTCCTTAAAATCACTAACGATATTCACTATAGGTGATAAAGGTCGATCTCGACACACCCTGATAAGGGGGTGAAAGCAATGTATGAGGATAACTCTAAAGCCACTACACAGTTGTTTTGGGTGATTTCATTGCAAGGTTACGCCAGCTGAGCGGGATAGAGCAGATAGTCGGGAAATTCGGAATTGGGCATCGTAACCGAAGGAGACTGATGTTGTCGGACTTCATGGAGAAGGAGGAACTCGTATGATGAACACCTTCTCCAGAAAGCTATCACACATGAAATGGGCCTGGATGAACCCGGGCGGATCGACAGGGAATGAGATAGATTTCATCACGATCACCAGAAGTCAGATATTCAATGACATCTCCGTGATCACTAGAGTGAAAACCGGTAGCGATTACCGTATGGTGAGAGGCGTCTTGAATATCAATTTCAATGAAATTACATCGAGAGCCTCATCTTAACAGCTTAAAAAAAAACTCGGAGTCCTGAACGGGTGCGCCGGTTCTTTACGTCGGACCAGCATTGTCTTCTTTATAAGACTCACGTTCGGGCCTGCGTGGATTATTGCTCGCATCTCTGGGACGGCTCCGCACAGTATCTTCTCGAGGCTTCCACTCTCTCCGTTCCGGCATAGAACCACACATGCAGGCTTGCGATGTCATCATTCCACTGTTGAGGACATTTCTTCTCGTACTTAAAAGTTCGACAATTCCTATCTCTGTCCAACTATTAAAAAGTGAAACGCCTTGCCTGTATATGTGTTTCCTCCTTCCTACAACATGGGATCCTTCAAACGAAGCGTGAAGAAGCACTTTGCGGGCCAGCATGGTAGCGTCAACTGACAGGACACTGTAGTCCTTTGTCAGTTGCAGCTGCAATTTGGGCTCCTCATTTCGCTTACCAACAGGCGAAGAACCACTATGCTGAGCCAATATAAAAAAATGTGATAGTGGAAAGGTTCCGCCTGTTCCGGAATTAAAAGTGCTGCCATCTATCTGCTCTGTTTGTACTTTTCTTCTCGAATGTTAGGTATCAGCAAAGCACCGTCGCAGGTTTTTTTATGTTCTGACGTCACTTGAAACGGTCGAAATTCTGTATTCAAAGTATTTGACTAGTCTTTTGTGGTGGAGCTCTTGTTTGATTAATACCAGCTAATTATTTTCCTTTAAAATAAGCGATTTTCTGATTCGTTGTTGGTGAGTAATTTTAAAGTATTTTTTTAGTATTTGTTGTGTATTACGCTATAAGTAGGTAGATCAGATACATATTGAATATGGGCGTGCCTGCGAGACGCCACCGCGATAGCCAATAAACCAGTGTGATGTTAACCGTCTTTCACTTAACTAGTCCCGTACACATCAGTGGCGACGAGGAGACGAAATACCGCGCGAATTGAAAAAAAAAAAAAAGATGGCGTTAGCAATGTACGGTAATTTACCTAATTTCGACCATCATCAGCACACCTGGACGACATTCAAAAGTAGGATTACACAATGGTTCATCGCTAACGATGTCGACATCAAAAAGGATTCAGCTGGAGTGAAAAGACGAGCAATATTACTAAGCACACTCACAGACGGTACATACAAATTGGCTGCCGACCTCGCGCTGCCAAAGAACGTGGAAGATGTGCCTTACGAAGATATTTTAAGTCTTCTGGATGCGCATTTCACACCGAAACAAGTTGGATTTGGAGAACGGCATAAATTTTATGCCGCCACCCAGTCACCGTCGGAGACCGCGTCACAGTGGGCGGCGAGATTGCGAGGGCTCACCGCGCAATGTAAATTTAACAACGTGGAAGAAGCCCTAAGAGACCGTTTTATCATGGGTATGTTACCGGGAGCAGAAAAGGAAAAACTGTATGTGCAAGATCTGGATGGATTAACCCTAGCCAAAGCCGTGGAGCTCGTAGAAAATCTGCGAAGTGCACGCGTCGCCGTCGCCGTCAGCTCGACGACGGTACCGGGAGCGGATCAGCAATTGTACAAGATCGACAAAAGAGGACTCGAAAAAAAAAATCGATCGAGTAAAGTGAAATGTGTCGTGTGTGGTTATTCTAACCATAAAACGGAAGAATGTCGGTTCGCAAAGTATACGTGTTCGAAATGCAACACCAAAGGACATCTGCGCCGAGTATGTAAAAAAGTTAATTACGTAGTAACGGACGCGATGGTCGATGGCGAAGACGACGACGGTAAGTCACATACGTTACATAACATTCGATCGTTCGGAGGCGAGCCATTAGTTGAGTCGGTGTGCATTAACGGAAAAAATATAGTTTTTGAGATAGACAGTGGATCGGCAGTGACAGTCATATCACATGATTTGTATAAGTTACATTTTTCGAACGTACCATTATCGATCGCAAAAAAAAGATTAATAAGCTATACGGGCGAGGTACTCGGGTGTGCGGGGCGCGCGCTCATGTCGGTCGCGTGGCGGGGCGCCGCGCACGAGTTACCGGTGTATGTGGTGCGCGGCGGCGGTCCGCCGCTGCTCGGTCGGGATTTTATGTCTAAGTTTCAGTTGCAACTGACACCGGTCTATACTTGTAAACAAACGAACGATGAGACTGGAAGTTTATGTTTACTTTATCCCGAGGTGTTTTCGGGTAAATTGGGTCGCTTTAACAAGCATAAAGTCAAGTTGACCCTTAAAGATGACGCTAAGCCTATATTTTTTAAGGCACGACCCATGCCATTCGCTTTGCGCGATAAAGTCGATAGGGAAATCGATAGACTAGTCGAATTAGGCGTGCTTCGCCCGATAGAACATTCGGAGTATGCGTCTCCCATAGTGCCCGTTTTGAAGCGTAATGGTTCCGTCCGTATATGCGTCGATTATTCTGTGAGCATCAATAAGCAATTGGTCGTGGATCAATACCCGCTACCTACAATTAACGAGTTGTTCACTAAACTGCACGGCGGTAAACAATTTACGAAATTAGATTTATCAATGGCGTACAACCAATTTGTTTTAGATGACGAATCACAGAAATTCACATGCATCAATACACATCGCGGTCTTTTCGCGTATACCAGACTTGTGTTCGGGCTAAGTAGCGCTACTGCCGTTTTTCAACGAGCCATGGAGAGCTTGTTGGCGGGTATGGCCGGCGTGCTGTGTCTGCTGGATGACGTATTGATCACCGGCAGAGACCGCGCCGAGCATTTGCGAAGGTTACACCAAGTATTGCAACGTCTACAAGACGCGGGCCTCGTATTACAAAACGAAAAATGCGAATACTTCAAAGACGAAATCAGTTATCTAGGCTACGTAATTAACAAAGATGGATTGAAAAAATCGCCCGAAAAAATTAAAGCGATATTACAAGTTCCAGTTCCCGCGAATGTAAACCAACTTCAATCCTTCTTGGGGCTCGCAAACTATTATAGATGTTTTGTACCAGACGCGTCCACCATCCTCGCTCCCCTTTACGAACTTTTAAAAAAAGGTATTAAATGGCGCTGGACAAACGTAGAAAACGAGTCATTCCTTAGAATAAAAAATAATCTAATATCGGATCAAGTTCTCGCTCATTTCAATCCAAAGGCAAAAATAATATTAACGGTGGATGCGTCTCCTGTCGGTTTAGGGTGTATTTTGTCACAGACAGACAACGATAATCAGGAAAAACCGATCGCATACGCGTCACGTACATTAAATAGCGCAGAGAAACGGTACTCGCAAATTCAAAAAGAAGCAACCGCCATAATATTTGGCGTACGCCGATTCCACCAATATTTGTATGGAAGATCTACCCCGTTCATACTGCGAACCGATCATAAGCCACTTCTCTCCATATTCGGGCCGCATAAAGGTATCCCCGAGGTATCGGCGAATCGATTACAGAGATACGCCCTATTTTTAAGTGGTTACAATTATTCAATAGAATATGTTAAAAGTAAGAATAACAGCGCAGACTATCTATCGCGGGCGAGCCTGCCGGAGACAGGGCAACTTGAGGCGCGGGGGGAGGACGATATATGCGACCGCGCGGCGTATGTACGGTTCGTACTAGACGACAGCCTGCCGATCACCGCGCAACAGTTAAGAGACGCGACGAGCGCAGACTCCACGATGACCCGAGTGATAGGTTACGTTTTGAAGGGATGGCCGAATAAATTGCGTGATGAGAAAATTAAACCATTTTATCTATGTAAACTGCAGTTGTCTTACGAAAATGGCTGCCTTATGAGGGGTCACAAGGTGGTAATACCAGAATCATTATATCACCGCGTGCTTAAGGAGTTGCACACATCGCACTTAGGTATTGTAAAGACTAAAGCGGAAGCTCGCTCACGGTTGTGGTTTCCGGGGATAGACAGAGCTATCGAGACAACGGTAGGGTCTTGCGACGTGTGCAACCAGCTTAGGTCATCGCCACCGCGTGCGGCTTTGGCTCCATGGCCGCAGCCACCACACTGTTTTTATAGGTTACACCTAGATTTTCTAGGACCCCTAAACGGGCGCATGTATCTAGTCATAGTAGACGCGTATAGTAAATGGGTAGAAGTATACGATATGAATTGCTGTACTACCGCCGCAGTCATAGAAAAAATGTACGAATTTATGTCGAGATTTGGGTTGCCACACACAATCGTGACCGATAACGGTACTGCTTTTTGCTCACAAGACTTTGAAAAATTTTGTTTCACAAACGGGATATCCCATTTGACGTCACCTCCCTACCACCCGGCGAGCAATGGGCAGGCAGAAATATACGTTAAGTTAATTAAAAAAGGCATCAAAGCCAGCATTTTAGGTTCCAAAAATATAAGACTGGGTAAACTAAATCTATACAAGTACATTTTCGACTATCGGAACTCTGTGCACTCACTAACCAACGCGTCACCGGCTCAACTAGTGTTCGGTCGCAAACTAAGATCGCGGTTAGACCTACTGAACCCGTCGCCGTCGCCGCCCTCGACGACCGCGCTCGCTAATAACGTGAAAACAAAACAGTGTTCACAGGTTGAAGATCGTGGTAGGAAAAACAATTGTTTTTCGCCAGGACAATATGTTTTATATAAAAAATATAGTAATAAAGATAAGCACTGTTGGGTTAAGGGAATAATTACACAGATTTTAGGTAAAGTATTGTATCTCATTAAAGACAGTTCAACGAATTCAATCGTTAAAAAACATAAAAATCAAATACTGCTATACAATGGTACATCGACAAATTTCGAGCGCGTTGAACAACCTTGGGACTCACTCGAGTTGCCTAATACAGCTAGAGAAGACGCTGCACTCCAGAACGCATCTTCACCTTTGCCACGGGAAACACTTCAACAGCTGTCGTCATCACTGTCCAACACGGCAATCCATGTTCCTGCGTCAGAGGAGGGAAGTGAGACTCGCCCACCGGACGTTCCAGCCAGCGATGCCGAGCCTGTCTCTGCGACTACAGACACCGCAGAATTGCAGCATTCCGTGCAGTCGGACGAAGACGACTTTCACGAGGCTGAAGGCAGTGAGACGCCAGGACCAACCGCTGAGAGTGCACAATCGAGATCGAAACGGAATCGTCCCAAGGTTGACTATAAAAAATTCTTTTGAGAGTCGTTAAATGTATCATCAATATTCACGTATGTACTCATTTTAGCTATGGGAGGAGAGATGTTGTGTATTACGCTATAAGTAGGTAGATCAGATACATATTGAATATGGGCGTGCCTGCGAGACGCCACCGCGATAGCCAATAAACCAGTGTGATGTTAACCGTCTTTCACTTAACTAGTCCCGTACACATCAGTATTCATCTCATTCATGGTGTTAATTGAAAAATTTTGCATATACTATTCGTCGCATTATTTTCAGA
Organism: Pyralis farinalis; assembly: GCA_947507595.1. Lineage (NCBI taxonomy): Eukaryota > Metazoa > Arthropoda > Insecta > Lepidoptera > Pyralidae > Pyralis > Pyralis farinalis. The sequence continues at coordinate 13,979,553 of OX382269.1, read as the reverse complement.
GTATTGAAGTTCTTTTTGCCGATGAGAGGAAGTTGCTTGTCTAATCTGGAGAGGCTTATACAAACTCAATCGAGTTTCCTACCGAGTAAGTACTTTAATCCTCTATGATTAGGTTATAACTCAGGTTGACATACCACGATTCGATCTAATTTGTTTGTTAGAATCTGACGAAGCCTCTTTTTAATTCTAACAAATTTTATGTTCGGTCCTTGGGGTAACTACAAAAGCTGCTCCAACAGGCTTCACGCGTCAGCACCACAAGACCTCATAAGAGCCTATCACACCCACGGATTCACACAACACAAGGTGCATTCAATCCTATTCTCTCATACTAACACTCAATTATTTTTGAATTCACTTAAATATCAAGCGTACCTTTTAATTCTCGAACACACTTAGAAAACTATTGGCAAGACTTTACTTTCCTGGATCAATTTTTATTTATTTGGTGAACCTTGCACGTCGAAAATAGTGACACAACACTTGTATTGTTTCTTTTCCATCGTTCCAAGAAGAATTTGTTTAATGAAAAACCATTATAATATTTTCTTCCAAATTTGTTCGTTTTATTTACACCATTTTCGAGTCTTTTGGGGGAATACGAAAGCTTCTGGTGCCGTTGTAGAAGTGACATCGTGCAATCCCTTTAGGGTTTTATACACCTCACCGGAACACACAAGGTTTGTAAAAGAAGGTTGCACAGCGTGCGATAGAGAGAACCGTGCTCGGAGTTTATCAGCGAGATAGATTCAGAAATGTGCATATCCATAGCAGAACTACAGTTACGGAGGTAACGAGTCATACAGTAATACTTGTTATTAACGAGTAAAATTTCGTTGATCCCATATCCTATGAACTCAGCCTGTGATTCGACAGTTTGGAAAATATCAGGCGATAATTATACAAGAGTTTTCTTTCAATAAATATAGTAAGTGTTTGTACAGTACGAAACAAGCTCTATCTACATAACGTGTCATATTTACCTAGTTAGATCTGCAATGACGCGATAATAAAACATTTGAATAGATATCTACCAAATTATTTTATTTATAACTCTGTTACCATGATGAACAAGAATAATAAATAACAAACAAACAAACAAAAGGGTTAAACAAAACCTAATACAGATTCTTGTAATAATTATAACTGTCCCTACTCCAAATGCAGCACAATCTCTGGAGGAATATAACCTAACATTAGGCGAGTATTCAGCTGTATTCCTCCGAAGAATTTTTTTAGGAAGAGAGGCCAAGTCTCTCTTCCTAAAAAAAATCCGGAAAAATGTCAAAAGATGTACGAATAGTAACAGTCCTGGAGCAGTGACAGCTCAATGGATAAAGGATCGACGTATTTACCGACTCGTCCCGGGTTCGAATCCTGTCGTAGGCATGTACCACTAAATTTGTGTTTTCGGATTTATGTACATATTTGTAATTAACATTTGCACAGCGGTGAAGGTAAACATCGTGAGAAACCCCGCACGTCCAAAAAAATATGGACGGATCTCGCATCCGATCTAAAGAAAGTTCCGATTTTCCCTCTAAGATAAGAGAAGCCACTTGTTCAGTTTTCAATTGGGGCCAAGGCACATTACACATTCACAGTCTTCTACGATAACGGAATTTGCCCAATAACTAAGAAGTAGCACACTATTTTAATTGTTAAGTTAACCTGACTTCCGATTGTTGTGGATAGATGAGATTGAGGTTCTTAAAAAGAGATTAAAGGTTTTACACCATCGGCATGGTACGAGTAACGCCCTCTAGTGTTTCAAGTATCCATAGGCTGGGGTAACTGCTTACCATCAGGCAGGTGGTATGCTTATCCAACTCAGTAGTATAAGAAAAAGATTGTAGCCGTTACCCTAACTGAGGGGCCTTCACGTAGTTTAAAAATACTGGCATATACCAATCCGCAATTAAACATCGTTGCAGTGTATACATTCTAAACTGGATCCATTGAAAAAAGATGTGCGCAAGGAGTTCGATAAATAATGCAATCGTTATTTATCGAACTCCTTGTAGACGTAGACGGATATACATACCTTTTCATTTCGAGGTTGGCCTTTGTAGTGAGTAAGATTATGGCCATGGTAAGGACGATACTCTATATTTCTAACAAGTATTGTTATCTTAATTGCCATATTAGTATTTTAACTAGTATTTACTGTAGGAACGACATGCTTATCATTACTTCCGCTGTACGAGTGCTGTTGAGTTCAATTTATCTATAACTTCTCGTCATATAGCGTAGAGAACCGACTGCCACATGACTAGGTCTTTACACACCTCACTCGCTTCTTTAACATTCATAAGCTCGCACGCTCGCCGATATCTAGCGCTCCTGATATCACCTTCTGATAAAACATCCTCTTGAGCATCCTCGACTCCTACATCCTTCTATTTTCTCGTTGTATATTTATTTTAAAACCCTTTCTTTCTGCATTTCTGAGTATTATATGCCAATTACATGGAACCAACTAGATTAAGATTAACATGAGTTAGTCTGAGAAGAGTGACGATAACAAAAGTATACTTTTATAATGTTATTTTTATTTGGATGACAAACAAGCAAGCTTTGTTGCAATAATCAATTTCAATAATCGACAGCCCGTCAGTCTATGGTAAGAGTTGTCTCCTTTTGTCTATTTTGTCGACTGCTCAATGTTTGAACCCAAAATCCACAGAGGCAGCTTTTTATAAGACAGGTTGCAAACAAACATAAATATTACAAAATAAAAATCCCGGATCACTGCCGCTTTCCCGCTTTTCTTGCCCCTGTGGGTTTTTGCTTTTGGATAAGTTAGTTAATATCATGTCTATTCATTTACTTCATATTAAAAATGCTCCATTTCCTCATCACAGAGAATTCGTGCTTTCAAATATTTTAAGCAAAACGGTGACATATTTAGACAATTAAAGGACATATAAAACTACTGTTTAAACCCAGTATGTAGAGTACGGTATACAGATTTTTTTAACTTCTGACTAGTTTCGTTTTTGAGATAGATCCCGTAACGTAAAGGATTTTCAAAATCACTTCATAATTAACGAAGAATAATGAAAAAGATAGAGAGAACGCGTCCACGAAAATCGCTTCAGCTTACAGCAACGCTTGTGGGTTAGATTCCGACACAGGATAAACATTTGTTTTTAGGCACCTGTCTGTTTTAGTCTGGGTATTTTTAAGAGAGGTGGAGAGCCACAAAGCAGTCTGTCTGGAAAAGTACAGATTTTTTTAAGAACAGTAAACAAATTATTGGTTTGAGTTGCTGTGTTAGCAGCAGAGATGACATCGCGCTTGCGATACTTAATATATGTCATAAGCTTACGGCTACGGTTGGAACTTTATAGCAGCATACGGCCCACCTGATGTAAAGCGGATACCGTAGCCTATTAACGTTTGCGATATATTAAGCATCACTCGCGTGATGACTACTCTGCTGCTTACACAGCAACTCCTTGGGAGTTTACTGGTGATCTCACTCATACGCAGAAACACAACAACCCTCTAGGGATTTGTTATTTGGCTGCAGTTTTCTGTGAGATGGAGGGCCGCACCAGATAAACAAGGTTTGATCTAGGGATTTGTTTATTTTCATTGCACAGCACATATTTATGGGGAATTGCACAGGCTTAAAACGAGAAGGTAAATTATTTGGAACGATGACATATCACCTGCACTGTGTAAAACATGTTGCCCCAGATAACCCATTATCACCATACCAAATGTCATCAAAATCCATTCAATGGTTTTCGTGATGACCTAACAGAAAGGCAGACAAAACATTAAAAAATTTCCAAAAAAAATTAAAACGTACAGATTCTGCCCAGTTATAGTTTTATTATATACAATCTGAATTTCAAATATGTCAAAGCCAATAATAGATCTTTATTTATAGAGCGACAAACAATCTCACCTGAACATAATCCACCTTGACAACCAGTAAACGAGCCTTTCAAAAGAATATAATGCCTAGTTCGGCGTTTGAAATTTACGGTATGAAAAGCTGTATCAATGAATAATAGATTGCTATTGAAAAAAATTGTAAGAGGTTTAAAGATGGTGTGACCGAAACTACGTCAAACATAGAGATTGTAAGAAAAAGAATAGTGAATAGGTAAAGTGAGAGATATGATAGCATAAAACAAGAATTCGTGCAATGATTTGTTAGCAACGAGAACTAATAGAAGTGTTCAAGGTGAAGTAAGTGACAGTACTGGAAGGGCCGTTAACGAAGAACCCGGTATAATAGTTTAAAAAGGAAAGTGAAGCAGATAGTGAAAGAAAATAAAAACGATTGTAAATGCAAGTGTAACAGAACTTTCTTTGGAATTGCACTGTACGCGACCATTGCGATTCCAGTATATAGGATGAACTTCCAGCCGTCAGCGAGCTATGCGATTGTAAAACGAGGCTGTTGGCATATTGTCGAACAACTCCTCAGAACATGATTGTACAATCAGTACAACACGCAAAGGGAGGCAAAATCTCTTCTCAAGCTCAAGGGCTCAATACTGCGTGCGAGTTCAGGATTATCGACGATCCTCAAAACTCGTCTTTGCACTGAGCCACAAAGCCCTAGCTGGTATCCAGGTGCTCCGGGCCAAAGGTGCTACAGTACTCTATATACAGTCAGACTTGAGACTTATATAAAATAAGTCTTTGCCCCAAGCTAAAGTACTGTTTGGCTCTGTTGAGCGCACCAGCTTGGACGCTAGCTTGATCTTCTCCTCCAGATGACCTCGGCACTGAACATCGCTGGAGATTTCAACACCGAGAATCCCAATGCTCTTGCGATTAATTATAAGTGACGCATTCTAGAATTAGGGAACTACAGCAAATGGGATTTTCTTACCCGTGAACGTAGAGACTTGTATCTTGGTAGGGTTGAATTGGAGCAATTTCAGAAGTGAATGCTAATAAGAGAATAAATATAGGAAAGGCTGCAGGTAATGATAGGATATCTGCCGAAATGCTTAAAGCAAGTCTGCTGTACTTACCTTTTATTCAACTTGCGCTCACGTTTCGACCAGGCAACTGAATGCCGTAATTGAGCCTCTGTACAAAAGTAAAGGTTCACAATAGGAATGCAAGATGTATCGTTGTATAAGACAGATGTTTGAGAGACTCGAAAGAGTCTGACAGTGGAATAAAAATGAATGAGTATTTAACACTTTGTTGTACGCTGATAATGGTCACTGTAATGTATAAGGTATTTCAAAGGAAATATACAAATGTGAATGTAATAAAGATGAAAGCGATGGTGATTGAAAGCAGTGAAATAGTCACAAAGTACCAGATAATGATCGGATCTGAAAAATAAAACTAGTGAATGATTTTGTTTATCTGGATTATATATTTACGAGAGATGGAAATTATGAGGGAGGTATTTAAAGAAGGGTGAAAGCAGGAAACCGTATTAATCGTGCGTTATACTCAGTGGCAAAAAGCCAAAACATATCGAGCAAAACTGTCTAACAGGGTGTATTGTTGTACGGTAGTGAAACATGGGTATGGCAGAAGAAAAATGAAAATAGGATGAACGCTGCAGAAATGAAAGCGCTAAGGAGTATGTGTGGAGTTGTGGAGTTAGAGTGATGGATAGAGTAAGGAATAGCATGATACGAGAACTATGTTCAATTAAAGATGATGGCAAAAATTGTAAAGGGTATGCTGAGATTACACATTTAAAAATAATGAATGAGAGAATATCGGCAGGAGCCGCCCTAGGCGCATACATATTGATAAAATTGGTGACATGTCAAAAAGGGCCAAATTAAAAGCACCCAAAACTGAAGAGCTGACGAGGTTGATAAGTAAGAAGAGACGAGAGGTATATTTGTATGCATACCTACGAGTGAGTGTGAAGTCACCAGCAAACTCCTTGGAAGTTGCTGAGTAAGCAACGAGAATGACAATACGCGGGCATTATATATAATTTATTCATAATATCATTAATTATTTGTATCCAATCATTTATACGCCACTGTAATCACTTCACATCACACGAGTCAAATAATTATTTGCATCGCCATACGTATATAAAAATGTCAATAAGCAAATGGAAGCAATATTGTAACTACGTTTCAACAACTTACTTAATTTATGTAAAATGTAACAAAAGTTTTATTTAATTATTATATTTATATTTTATTCAACAGCTGTCGAAGGAACGGAAATAACACATTACAAATGTCAGAAATAAAGGAATTAGCTTCTATATACAATTAAAGTCAAAGACCATTGAGTACTTTGATAAGCTACGAGTAAAATCTGATTCTTCTTTCGATTAACCACTTATTTTTATTTGAAACGTAAAACATCTACAAGTATGTTTTACGTTTCAAATAAAAACATTACGCGTCCGAAATGTGTCAATAACCTGGCGCTTCTTTGATTAGTTCACTCGATTTTCGGTATTTAAATATTGTAATACCTACACTTAAAACAGATAATGCCTTTCGTAGTATCAAAACCTCACTAATAATAAAGGAAAATTTACAGTACTAAATTTTCCTTTGCATTGTACGGCCGCATAACGAGTTTCAATCTTTAAAATGATAAATGTCACGAATTACTTATAAAAAATTTTGTAAATACTCTTGAAGTACCAAGAGTATTTCGAAAAATAAAAATTGACCCGTGATTCGTATTAACGCCGTGCAGAAAATTGTGCGTTATTTCATTGCGTATTGAAATGACAGTTTGAAGTCTCCTTAAAAATGACTGACCTACTTCCCTGCTTTTTATAGGGCCTATTGAAGCCTGATGCTAGACACAATGGACGGACTTGTGCCTAGTCTAATTATGAGTGGTACAGCGATACTGCAAAGGTTGCAACGTTAAGTTTAGTTTGTAGTGTTATTTTTATTTCTTGACATGTTTCTTGTAATTCATAGCAGTTCGATTTTGTGACACGGAACTTAATATTAAAAACGCATTAGCTTAAGATTCTATACTATTGTTATGTATTTATAAATTAGTTATATATTTCAATTTTGAATAAGATTATACTGCTAAAAATATAAACAAATAAAATTTACGTAACTTACGTGTTCAGGCAAATCAATTCCGCCGCGCACTTGCAACTCTATGAAACAATAACGACATACTGAAAACTAAGGTCGACAGATATCGTTTCGGCGAACTTTTATTATCTTTATCTTACATATGATTGGCATTATTATCTATGATGGGGTTTTTTATGTCAAGTTTTGTTTACTTTGACCCTAGTCCTCAAGTTTGTGTCACACTGTCGTAATTGTTTTTAAAAACGCCACTCAGCAAGCAACTGGAAGAGCCGGATGATACGTAACACATACCAGCTGTCTTCTTTGGTTCAGTAGATTAATGTATATTTATCTGACATAAAATCTTGTGAAGATCGCAGGGGACCCGTTGAATGCAAGCAGCACATCACACTATGGAAGTCTAAGGGGGAGGCTTATGTTTAGCAGTGGACGTCCTTCAACTGATATGATGATGATGATATAATATAAAATCGAATATTTATTTTGTTTATTCATATTATTCTTCAAAACAACAACATTTGAACGAATTTGCATATAATTTTCAAAGATATATTGAAGCCTTGAGCTAAATTTAATTGTAATAAATTTTTACTTAATTTAAATATACAGGCTGGCAAGGAACGAGTGACAAAGCGATAAGAGACCGACATGAATACAACAATTTCCCCAAGGAAACTATACTTTTACTATTAGTCGTTTTCGAGTTACAGCTTATCTACATTTTTCATAGAAGACGTGTTATATGCAACCCTCAAGTCATCTGCTTACGCGCCAAGCATCAATTACGCGTCCGAAATGTGTCAATAACCTGGCGCTTCTTTGATTAGTTCACTCGATTTTCGGTATTTAAATATTGTAATACCTACACTTAAAACAGATAATGCCTTTCGTAGTATCAAAACCTCACTAATAATAATTCAATTACCATAAAGTTCATGTATGTTATTAATACTGGTGAAAAGAAAAAAGAATTAGAACTCGAAACTACAAAGGAACGCCTTCCGCTACAGTAGTAGTTTTTTATTAGTTATTTCAGTGATAGGTAATCATTATAATTTAGTACTGAAATCTGTGGTTAGTCGTAAGCTATAGTAATTTGTGGATTTGATGTTGGTGTATGTACCTACTAACCTATAGGATTGTATTTCGTATCGGATTTTATTGATGTAGATAGTTGTAGGTAATAGCAAATGCAATTTAAGAATTGGGGGCAGAATTTCTAATTCTCTCTTACCACTTTATATGCAACATCGTATTATATTGGCTTATACTTGTAACCTTTCTTACTTAATTGTCAAGGAATCACATCATAAAACATTACGTGGTGGAGTTCAGTTGATGCTAAATCATATCAAAATCAGTTTATTCATTAAATAACAATGTGTATAAATTATGAAATTTAACCTGATTATCCCATTGGTTTGTATTGCTGTCAAATAAGAGTTAACCACCAAAGCTTGGTTAACGGCTGAGTAGTATACATTTCTGTGTTTTATTTTTATTGCTATGCGTAAGACTTGTAACAAGTCTTACAGATCGGCCTTAAATTCCTGCTCCCCTTGCAGGGGTAAAAACTTTTTTAATTGTCTCTGGAATTGAGTGTACTATGACTAATGTATCCGACCGGGGACAGTTTAGGGCTTAGTTCAATTCTACCCCATCAAGACAAAAAGTCTGCATGTTCACGACAAAGAAAACATCATTCTTTCTTTCAGAACACCTATCTTACCGTCGTCAAGAGCATTGAATTTTGGTGTCGAGATTTCTAGCGAAATTCCATTCCGAATTCGTCCGAAAGAGAAGTTTGGCATCCAAGAAATCACGTTTCTTGCCCAATAGAACGAAACGGTACTTCAACTCGAGGCAAATACTATAATAATATATAAATAAAGATGGAATCATACCGTATATGGAATAATGTAGTAAAGTACTGTACCTGTGCTTGTGAGCCTGATGAGCACAAACTTTGTGATCCGATTCAAAGGCAAGCTGTAAGAATTGTCGACGATTCTAAATTTACCCACGGTATCGAGCTCTTCAGTTTAAAGAAGGACTTTGCCTCCTTTTGTAAGTTATATTAATTGTACAATATGTTGTGTGCCAAAAAGTTATAAGGCATGCAATTTTTCATCCGCACACAAAGAAACCGTCTGGTTGCGGACGGTTCCACACAAGCTGTTGATGTTATGAGATGAAACAAAACTTTATAAAATAAGCTGAGAATGTGAACCTTCCTGCAATCTGTGATAATTTGCCAATTGAAAGGTTTGGGGAACTCTGAAACATGAACGAATTTTCGGAGGCAAAAAATTAATTGAATAAAAATACTGTAATTTTTCCAAGTTGCTTAATAGATCTTTGGAAGGATCATCATGGTAATCAAACAAACAAAGAAGAGGTAAACCAGCCAATAAAATTATAGTTAATAACCAAAGTAGAAGAGCGGAAATATATTGTAACTTATACCCCCCACTTCTTCTCTTAATGTATTACATATTTTTTATTCTCTTATTTAAAACATGCTAACATTTTAATATAATTAACTATAGGACTAAAGATTAATATAACAATAATGAGCGACATAAAAAAAAAAATTACAAGCCAAGATGGCAGAGTACAATGGGTTTTGCATACTCACTTTACTAAAGCAAATTTACATATTCATTCATCCATACTTTTGTTGCATTATTTATAAATCGGTCTAAGATTTCAACACTTACATTCATTTGCATGTATACATATGCAATGTATAAAAATATCTCATACTGGAATGAGCAGCGGCCGGTCGCTACTCATTTTGGCATGAGATAATATATGAGTCTGAAGCAATATATTAGGCAGGAGCGTAAAGTGAATTTCATCGACATCTTCTGCATAAGGATAAAGGGTACGGTCGAGAAATCACACCTGTCACATCGAGGTTTTCTAATATTGATTGATGTCTGAAATATTGTCCCGTATCTTAATGAACAAAGCCACAAATCTAATTGATAAAAAATAGCATTGCTGTACATCAAGGAAACATTTTGGTATTGTAATTATATCTATTGTACGAGTACGAGTATATAGATGATCTTCCTACAACTGCAAATCTCTTTGTATTTTATTTGCTGACTAGCTGTGCCCGCGACTTCGTCCACGCGGAATAGTTCTTTTTTTATTATGTATTTATATTAATAAAAATAAATAAAAATTCTAAAATAAAAGTAGCCTATGTTACTCCTTATTACATCAACTATCTGCCAGTGAAATTCCCGTCAAAATCGGTCCAGCCGTTTCAGAGATTAGCCGGAACAGACAGTTTTTTACTAAATGCATACGGATGTATACACGGTACATTTTGGTATATGTACCGTGTATACATCCGTATGCATTTAGTAAAAAGCGGTTATTTTAATATTACAAACAGACACTCCAATTTTATTTATCTGTATAGATGATGTGTTCGTAATAATTTTATGTCTGTTTAATTCAAAAAATGATTATTATACTCGTAACAACATTAAACGAAACTATTAAAGACATTACCAATAGGTTAAATTATCATAATTCACAAATATTATTGATTAATGTAATGTAATGTATAATTGTGGAATATTGATTTGTGAATAATTATATTTGTATCTGAATGATACATATAGAAAAAGAGTTAAAGATGTAACAGTTTCTCGTAAGCGCTATGCCGACTAGTCAGTATAGTAGGCCAAAATACAGTTTCCTAGCATCGCATGAATACGTTGCTTCAAATTGTTCGCTTTGGTAGTATGAGGCGATTCAACAGATAAGAATAGAGATTTTATAACAAAGCAACACAATTATGAAATATGGTAATGAGTGCGAGCCTTGTATAAATCATATTTAAAAAAAATCGCCCAAGTGCATTACGGCACGCACAGTGTCGAGTTCCGTATTGTTTGCTTTGCTTTCTTGAGAAAAAATTTGATAGTTGCCTAAAATAAGGGTGGGGGGGGGGGGGGGGGGGGAGATTCCACTACTTGGCCGTTCAAATTAGAAACTAGGAATCACAACGCTTTGTGCAGATAAGTGTAATGTTCTATGACATTTGTACCTTTACTTTATTTTACTTTTTTACTCATAAAAGAAAATACATTTTACAAGTTCGTCAACTATTACTCGTTAAAAACAGCTACGCCGCGATAGTTTTCTTTTAAATTTCACTATATGGACACTACTACCATGATTTTTTACTATATCTATCTATAACTTCAAATCCCTGGCACAGTCCACGTCACTCGATCCTCACATAGCTCACTCGGTTCTTTAACGTTCATTGCTCTCCTCATGCATGCTTGCCGATTTCTACGGCTCCTGGTATCACCTTCTGATAGAACACGACCAAACTTGGTCATAGTAGATATATAGATAGATTTTATATGGTAACAATACAAGTTATGAAATATAATTATTTCGGCGTTCGTCAAAATCCTTACCGAAGTTAAATAGTGTATGAAGAATTTTTCAATCGATAGGATTAGAATTTGCAATGGGCGTGGATAACTTTATATATGTTGAATTTCCCAAAAAAGAAATTCACAATAATCGATACCTGTGAATAAAAATTAATCATAATTTTCATTTTTTAGTTCTAGTTTTAGAAAAAACTTATTTTACATTTTCTAAAATAAAATTGAAGCCCCACGTTTGTATGGAAAAAATAATCCGTGAGCCAATTAAAATGAATGTGATTTTATTTTATACAAGGGTAGTCATACATTGCGAGGCTTACAGGCATACGCCACACTTGATATAAAGTGATTAGCGTAGCCTATGACCGCTTGAAATATATTTAGAAACACTCGCGTGATGCCGTCTCTTCCGCTAACAAAGCAACTCCTTAGGAGCTCACTGGTGACGTTACTCATGCGCGGGAATACAACAAAAAATAACCCTCTATGTAGTTGTTATGTGGCAGCAGTTTTCTGTAAGGTAAAAGTACTTTCCTCGACGAGCTGCTTTAATGCGCTTTACCTTAAAAATACCCTGACCAAGACAAACAAAAATGTTCATGCGCACAAATGTTTATCCTGAGAATCAAATCCAAGAGTATTAGTATCAAGCTTACCAACCACTGCGCCACCGACCTCGTTAATGTAATATTAAGCTAAATGTAAATAAGCTGTATGTAAATATTTTACAAAGCACTTAAATGGGCACTTGCATCAGGAAATTTTTATATTCTATCATGTCACTAGGATAACGAATTAAATTAATTTACTTAAAACGGTAGTAACCTAAAAAAGTGTAGATAAGAGGAAGATAGAGGGCCAAATGGAAGGAAGCGAAGGTATTAAATAGTAAGATGCTTGAAAAATGTAATTTCGCTTCTAATGTAGGAGAAATAACGTATGGAGGTTGGGAGTAAAAGAGGAGTACAAAGTAGGAGGAAAAGAAGAGAAAACAACACAGAACATCAGTTAATGAAGAGGGATAGCAGGAAAAAATAAAAAGCAAGAGTATTTGGAACAAGAAGTTTTTTTTATACTACGTCGGGAGCATACAAGCATACGGCCCACCTGATGTAAAGCGGGTACCGTAGCCTGGAGTTTCAAATACTCTTGCTTTTTATTTTTTCCTTTGGGGTTGAAACCAAGTTTATTATTTACTTGATCTCAATAAGCAATAAGGCACGGTTTATATATTTTACATAGCTATTAGTTACTCAAGCTTTTTTAAATTATTTTGTTTTTTAATTTCTCATAAGATCATTGCAGAAGAAGAAAATTCCTAAAAAAGAAAGTTTTTTTTAATTTTACAACAATCAAATAGCGAAATTTTTATGCCCGTTGGAGCTGCCTGCTTACAGTTCACTCGTAAGCCTGCCTCTGCGTAATTTTCCGATAATAAGTGATATAGTGCCCGTAGCGTACTTTTAAATCGCAGTGCTCACATAAACAAAAACTCGATCTTGAATGTTTTCCGAGATTGTTTGCAGAGGTTTATAGACATAGGCCTTGATTGAACTCTAAAGCAATTGAGTACTCGTAGTATGGTTAATTACCAACAGCTCGCAACACAGGAAATAATCTTTTAAGAAAATCGTGTTTGTCGCACACAATATTATAGCATCCAGTGTAATAGTTTAGCTATCGCCAGCTAAACTGTTACGCTGGATACTATAATGTTCTGAAGATCGTATTACCTAATAACAACTCGTGTCTAATTCCAATATCATTATATCAGTATCTTAAATCTCTTATATCTTAAGGCTATATATTTTAGTGTGCAACAATACATAACACTTTAAATAAAACTCGTAACAGACTATCATCATATCTCAGTAATCATAATCGGGATCGTAATATTATATATACTAAGAAGTATATCTCTGGATAACGTCTCGATTCAACCTACGCACTAGAGTAATCCGGTGTTAAAATTTTCCTTAAACCATCTTATCTTATAGATCGTCAGATGTCTTATGATTGCAGATTTTATGTAATAAATACGATACTAGAACTCTGTTATAGATATTTTTTCGAAGAGGATTAAGGGGAGATTCTTTAAATTATTGACTTTTTTGTTTTTTGTACATTTGTGTCAATGTTTTTATTTTCCAAATTATTTATTGCTACGTATTTTTTATGCCTAATGTGGCAAACAAGCGTATGGCCGAAGGTATGGCCGTATGGCCTGCCTGAAGGTAAACAGTTACTGTAGGGCATTTACACACACAAGGGGTGTTACTCTTGCGTAGCCGACCCTGTAAGAACCTATTCACGCCCTTCTTGAAGAACCCCATACTGTAGTCCCTTGGGAAAACCTCGGCAGGGAGCTCATTCCACAACTTAATAGTTCTCGATAGAAAACTTCTTGTGAACCGCACAGTGCGCGGCCATTGCGGTTCCAGTGTATGAGGATGAACTCCCACCCGTCGGCGAGCTGTGCGATTGTAAAACGAGGCTGTTGGCATGATGTTGAACAACTCCTCAGAACACAACCTAATATACAACCTGTAGAACACGCAAAGGGAGGCAAAATCTCTCCTTAAATTCAAGGCCTCAATGGCATGTGTGAGTTCAGGATCATCGACGATTCTCACAGCTCGTCTCTGCACCGCGTCACAAGATCCTAACTGGTATCCAGGTGCTCCCACCCAAAGGTGGCTACAGTACTCCACATGCGGTCTGATTTGGGACTTATATAACATAAGTCTTTGCCCCGCGCTTAAGTACTGTTTAGCTCTTTTGAGCACACTGAGTTTCTTGGACGCCTACTTGACCTTCTCCTCCAGGTGACCTCGATACTGAACATCGCTGGAGATCTCGATACCGAGAATCCCAATGCTCTTAGCAATTGTGAACGGCGTGTTCTGGCCCACCAATTGGGGAACCACAGCAAACGGCGTTTGCTTAACGGTGAACGCGCAAACTTGTGTCTTGGTAGGGTTAAATTGGACTAGGTTCAATCGCCCCCAGTAAGATACTTCACACAAAGTACCCTCCATCTCAGACACAAGTTTATCGCGGCTTTCCTCCACAAGGGAACGAGGGATATTAGCACGGCCTGTACAATAAGTGTCCCCGGTGCTGTCGTCCGTATAACAATCAATGCTGTCGATTGACAACATGTCATTAATATGCAGCAGAAACAGCGTCGGGGACAACACAGAGCCCTGTGGAACGCCAGCATTAATTTCCATGCTATCGGAGCAAGTACCCTACCACAGCTTTGAAGCATCTACTGGATAAGAAGCTGGCCACCCATTTGCACAAACCATCGGGCAGCCCGTACGATGGTAACTTCGATAGAAGATCCCGATGCCAGACCGGATCAAACGCCTTTGCCATATGTAGGCTGACAGCCAATGCCTCACCTTAACTCTCGATCGCCGAAGCCCAGCGGTGTGTAAGATATACTAGAAGATCACCAGTCGAACGACCGTGGCGAAATCCGTATTGACGGTCGCTGATTAAATCGTGATCCTCTAGATATGCCAGGAGTCGTGTGTTTATCACACGCTCCATCACCTTGGAGAGAAGGGAGGTTATGGCAATAGGCCTGTAATTCGATGGGTCTCATCTATCGCCCTTTTTGGGCACCGGGTGCACATTGGCGGTCTTCCACGAAGACGGGACTTGCCCAGTGGAGTAGGAAAGCACGAAAAGGCGCGTTAGCACAGAACACAACTCAGAAGCACACTGCTTTAGCACCACTGCTGGTATGCCATCTGGCCCACTCGACTCATGAATGTCGGAGAGCTGGACACCTCGCTGGCTAATTGAGATTTCCGGCATTAAGCTACCGCACCTCGGGATGGTAGGTGGCACAGCTCCCTCGTCATTCAAAGCCCTGTTAGAGACAGAGTAGAAGACAAATGCGCGGTATCGTCCACCACTGGACAGAGCAGGTTATGCGTTGAACATTATATGACAAAGATAATAATCATTTGAACTAATTTTAAAAGCAGAAAGTTCAATTTTGTTGTGTATGACGTTATTGAACATACCGGAATGTGGTGTACATACATGTGTAGTTAATATCTCAAATAAATTTATTGAAGCTATGTAGATTCGTAAAAGATTATTTAAAACATAATTTCTGTGACCTACTTTCATCGTGTCTTTGCTATGATCTAATTTAGACCTTTATCGTTAAAATAATCATTTTATAATCTCAAATAATGTTGGCAAAGACTTGATGAAACCTTTACGATTAATTGAAAATAAAATGAAATAAAAACTTAAAACGAAAACTGTAGAAAACTTTATTGCAATTTACGCACGTATAAAGCGTATGTGTTAAAGTCTCGAATTCGGTTAAGTTAGTTTTAATATTTTATTTAAAAGTTTTATTAGATTCTATTCTTTGAGTAACAGAAATTAATAAAAGACGGAGCTTAAATTATTTAACCTGTGTCCATCACCATCTCATTTGTAAAACTGTATAGGTTATGTTAACATATTGTAATGCCTATTTTTGTACTTCGAATTGTCAATGTCATAGAAAGAGTAGAATATTGTTTTACACTTCTTCTGAACTTACAATAATAATTATTAAATTATAATGTGCAGAAAATGAAAACTCACGCGAGGGAATCGCCTAGTCATTTTTGTGTAGCAAAATAACTTGAGAAGCAAATTGCAATCAAGTTGTTTCTTTTTGGTTTTCCTACGACTATGACATCGGTTCAATTTCAATAATTTTACTTTTTGCGACTACGGTGGTTGAATGGTTAGTAACACTACTTTAACACCAAAGCTTGTGGGTTTCATCCCGTATAGGACAAATTCATTTGTGTATATGAACATGTCTCTTTGTTTTAGTCCTTGTGATTTTAAGAGAGCAAGGACGTCGCTCAACTGAGGAAGTACCTTCACCTCACAGAAACTGCAGCCAAATAACAACTAAGTGGACTTGTGTAGCAGGGCATAAATAAAGTATCTGACTATATTAATGATAAAAATGCATGGGATTGAGTCGATCCAATTATAATTTAATTAATAAACTATGTAAAGTTGTTTGGATACCAAAAGAGGGATGCCTGAGTTTTTTGGCAGTATTTTTATCAGTGCTCACCTAGTCATGAACTGCACGGTAGGGAAAAAAATTGTGACGATTCCAAACAAATGTAGCCATTTTTAAGAAATAAAAAGATTTTGACTTTGACTGTTGTTGTGTTCCTGCGACTGTGTGAGGTTACTAAGCTCCTAAGAAATTTATGTGTTAGCAGATGAAGGGGCAATGTGCGAGTTATACTTCAGATATTGCAAGCGTTCAATTGCTTCAGTATCTTTACATCTTGTACGGCCCACCTGATGTGAAGTGGCTACCGAAGCATATGAACGCTTGAATAATTAACTTACTATAATACGCTGACAGAAACAGTTTTAAGTTTATCGTTTGATCACAACTTTCTTTTCGACCTGTACCATCACTCAAATGGCTGGTGACCCAAGTAATAGATAACATTGAAGACTACTTCAACGTGATAAGTTTATCACAGACAAGTGACAGCACGAAAACAAATGAGAAGTTTCAATAGATAAATAACTTGTTTCATATCATTTTACTTTAAAAGGAATTTTTATAGTACTCGTAATATCATTGTTTTGACACATAGATAACCAAGATGCATATCTACAAAACGTTCTCGTAAATGACTTTTTAAAATATTAAACACTTCTTGAGTAAAACCCGTCTACACTGATAAGAACAAATTTCTTTATCATTTCGTCTTCGTTTGATATCACGATAAGAAAGATGTAGTACAGTACGAGACAACTGCACCTCAAATACCCATCAAAAAGCGAATGAACAGCGTGGTCTTTTCGATTGAGTTATTTATTTAACTAAAAGAATCAAGTTGCATAGAATACATGCATACGTAATTAAGTATAAGTTGGAATGGGAAATGTAGACCATAGATGCTCTGTAAGATTTTCTCATATTTCTGCATGTGACTATCAAGTGTAACATTCTACACATTTTATGACAGCTTGTATTTGAAGAAATATTCGTCCGAGTTATTTAGTAGGAAATTATGTTTGTATTGGATCATTTTTGAATATTACCTATTAATAAATCATTCACCTGCCGTAACAGGTTACTACTACTACTTTTTTTTTCTGAATCCGAATCCGAAGTCAATATTCGAAAAACAGCAACAGACACACACAGACAAACGCACACACAGACAAATCTACATATTTCATATAGGAACGGTGTTCCTGAAAACGTAATAACACCTATGTTGATACTGCTGACTGTTGGCGCTTGATAGAATTTTGAAGAAATCTTGTTAATGAAAACACTTGTACAGATTCCATTTCACAATGTTGTTTATTACTTATTTTTATTTTTATTTTTACCGGCCGGTTTCGTTGCACATTGCGTAGTGGTAATCCTTGTGGATCACCCAGAATATTGATTAATAATTATTTAATTGGATATTGACTGTCACTGATTACACTGTACTGCTAGATGTTTTGTTTGTAACGAATACCTTGATAATGCCGTAAAGGCGAAACCGGTCGGTAAAGTTTAAAAGAAGTAATAAATAACATTGTGAAGTGGAATCTCTACAAGTGTTTGCATTAAAGTATAATAAGTATGTATTTACAAAAAAAAAGTATTTACGTATGTTTATCAGTTGTCTAGTACCCATAACACAAGCTTCGCTTACTTTGGGGCTCACCTAGCCCCGTGTAATTATATATAGCGCTGTGTAATTTGTCCGGCAATATTTATTTATTTATTTATAACAAGAGAACTTGCTTAACATTCACGGTTTGATCCCAATCTCTGGCTGCACAACAAACCTAAATTATTCCTAGTACAAGCATTAACCTATTGTTACACACTAGTAACTTTAGTTGAAATAATGACCAATGTTAGATCAGTTTGCGACCCTATCATATCTTATCCATAAATACATAATCAGAGAAAATGTATATATTTTCTATTGTAGCATTATATTATTACTAAGATTTACTCATACATAGTTAATATCTCACGTATTTTGTAAATCAAGATCATACATACTTCATACTCATCCACACCACATATCATAATCGCCGCATTCTAAGATATTCTATGAAATCTCAATGTTCTCAATTCTAGCAATCAGTACCAGGTATAAATAAAAAATCTGATTACAATATACCTACACTCAGACATTGGTTAGGACCTTGCCAAACATCACTTACTGTGTATCTGATATACCTAATATGTGTATGTCGGTTTTTTTATAGAACAACGGGAGGCATACAAGCATATGGCCCACCTAATATAAAGTGTTTACCGTAGTATATGAACGCGCGATGTCACCTACTGCTAATACAGCAACTTCTTCGGAGCTTACTGGTTACCTCACTCACGCGCAGGCATTCAACGACCCTCCAGAGAGTTGTTATTTCACTGCGGTTTTCTATGAGGTGGCGGTACTTCCTCAGACGGGCTGCTTTGACACGCCATACCTCTCTTAAAAACACCAAGACCAGGGCAAACATACATGTTCGTGCATATAAATGTTGGTCGTGTGTGGGAATCGAACCTACGAACGCTGGTGTCAAAGTAACAACGCGTTTTATCACTACGCCACCGAGCTCATTACGAGGTTTAGTTATCTTACCCCGCGTTACCGCAAATAGCAACCTTAATTTAATGAGAGTAAAGTTCCCTTATTTATTCATAATATCGAATCAGCGACGTATCAAAAGGTAGACACATTATACACCAATATTATTGCATTTTAAAATGGCGCAATTACGAGTAGTACTATATCTACATAAAGTTATTTATTATGATACTTTGCTCTAACAAAGAGACAAATGATAGGGCATACCTGTCGCTGCTTTGCGGAGAAATACGTTGAGACGCGACGCGAGAGCGTGGCCAACTGAATGCGAATTCGGCAATTACCTTACTTTCGTATTACCATTCTAGAGCATTTACGACGTATCTAAAACTATAAAAACAGTCGCTCAAAATGCACCCATGGATAAAAAAAATATGTTTTATCCATGAAGAATCCATAAAGAAAATGTCTATCTACTTTTGATGCGCCCTACTTCGCATAAAAATAAATTAGATTAACTTAACAACTGTCATCTATCGAAAACAGCAGGAATCGACGGCTTATCGTATCCTGTAAGCACAGCACAGTCCGCCAAGCAAAAAAACAAGATCTTATTTGTTTGCTTAATACAAATTCACATATTTTTTATAACAGAACAGAGGTAAATAATAATATAATAAATTTTGCACTAGTTTCGAAATACCTTGCTCTAATGCATATACATGCTTTAATCCTCAGAAATTTATATACGTCATCGTATATTTGAAATAAAAGCAATTGATTTAATTTTATTTCAAAATGAGCACTCCATTATATGTATACCGGTGGGTATTCAAATATAGAATTTATAAACTTACAAAAACCAATTTATTTTCAGTCATAATGCACCCGCTGCAGATTTACCTCTTTTTACACAACTAGATTGGCAAACAAGCATGCGGCCCGCATTAGATGGTAATCGGTTACCGCAGCCTATTGAGCTCGCAACAACACGGGGATGTTACTCGCGCGCTGCCAATCATTTGACCTAAGGCTGTTTCATCACTGTACCCAGTAACTTCTCTGCTATATCTCATCCTTCAAACCGAAACACAACTATATATATAAAGTATAGCTGCTTGGCGGTAGAAATAGTTGAGACAGAGGTATCCACGCAGACGACTATTGTACAAAATCTCCCAGAAACCTCATTATTATAGTTCTTTTGCTATGTCTGTAAGTTAATTTAATATGATATAATTGCTTCATTGAAACATGCACTGAAGAGTGGTTATTATACATACCTAAACCAAGACAGCTTAACCCTTAGTAATAACTGAGATTTAATACTTTTATGAAAATATAGTTTTGTCCATAAAACGTTATCAAACGGGTATGTTTACTGGCTACAGTTTTACGTATTAAAGTACACATAAATGTTAGAACAACAACCAAGTCTAAAAATATTGCTAAGTACTATAGCCCAATGGATAAAGAAAATGTCTATCAATCGACGGTCACTGGTTCGAATCCTGGTGGGTGCAAGTTCTATTATTCGTGTTTTCGAATTTATGTACATTTTGTAATTATCACTTGCATAAATTCATTAAACTGATAAAAATCTTTCTAAGATATACATACATAAAATGGTTGTTATGATGTTCTTACGAACGTTTTGAACTTTCATTCCAAAATATCTGATATTTTATCAACCATCTATACTCTCTTATAAAATCAGTTTGTTAATAAAAAAAACTCACGTATAAAATCAGTTTGTTAATAAAAAAATATTTGAATTTATCCTTTATAATTTTATGCCGTCATCTCCCGTCATTAGGTTAATGTGAAATTCATGTTAAACTTAAGTAGCAAGATGTAAAAGGTTCTTTTGCTCTTTCAACTCGGTCTCTGAGGACACGCTTTACATTTGTCCAGTGAAATTCAATTATCTTTTTAGGGTTGCGTATCGAAATGTTGTAAATAAGACTACATATAATGGCGCGATTCTAACCTTTTATCTGTTTACGGCAGATAGGTACTTGGTACCATAGTCTATTTATATATGAAGCTTTCTAAAGCGAAAAAATTTAAAGAATTACAAATGGTGCACATATTATATGCGTACAGTTATCATTACATATACACGTTGTGTTTATTAGTTAAAATAAATTAAAAAAATAATACAAAAAAAAACACCGCCTCTAAAACCATCTGCCATGAAAAATACACTAAAAGGTATAAAATACTCGTAAATGCTTTATTTCTTCAAATAAATATTATCAGTCTGTTTGTACTTAAACAAAAACTAGTAATATACTTTTAAACTACTTAGAATAAAATCAATGTATTAGAACAATAATATACATTTATTGTTATTTTGGAGTTGGTTACGAACACACACTGGAACCGCAATTGCTGCGTACCTACTGTGCGGTTCCAGATAAGTTTTCTTCCGAGAACTCACAAGTTGTGGAATAAACTCTCAGCCGAAGGTTTCGCAAAGAACTACAGCATAGAGCTCTTTAAGAAGAAATGATTAGGTAGTATGTTTGAAGTATATACATAATGGGCGTGAAGTGGATTTTAGTCGGCGACACACGAGTGGAGATTTTGTACAAAAGTCGTCTGTATGGGTAACTCTGTCTCACCTATCTCTATCGCCAAGCAGATATGTTTATATAGCTGTGTTCCGGCTTGAAGGGTGAGATATTGCAAATAAATTACTGGGTACTGAATGTACTGTAACGAAACATCCTTAGGTCACAAGATTGGCAGCGCGCGAGTAACATCCCCGTGGTGTTGCGAGCGTCAATAGGCTGACCGGTGACCGTTTACCATCTAATGCGGGCCGCATGCTTGTTTGACAATCTAGTATCATTAAAAAACCACCGCTGAATGACATATTTTTCTGATTATTTTGATTTAAAAACCAAACTACTAAATCGATTTTGATAAAATTTCTATGGGACCAATCAGAAGGTCTAAGGAATATCCTTTCGTTTAAAACAAAAAAATCAAAACTGTAAATAACAGACCTCCTCCTTTTTTTGAAGTAGGTTAAAAAGAAAGTAGATAATTTTAGCTAGTTTTTTTGAAAAAGGCAAAGCTAGGCTAGATTTTGCTGTTCTGATGACCATTAATAAGTTATTCCATAGCTTAATAACTTCGACAGTGAAGGATAGATCGAAGAGTTTAGAGAAATGAAATGGATGGAACATGGTAAGGTTTTTACAGAAGTCAAGTTGCAAATTTTGGGAGGGGGAGCAAAACTTGAACCATATTATATTTTAAGATAAAGCGGCGCTCTAGGATTGAAAAGCTTGAAGTAGATAAAGGAAACAGTATGCAAATTTCTGCGCTGACGAATAAAGAGCCATTTAAATTTTTGTTCACGCTTTTCAGTTATGTGATAATATTTACAGAGACCGAAAATGAACCCAATGCAGAGATTCTGAAACCTTTCTAATTTATTTATTAGGTCCAAATTAAGGTCAGGTCATAAGAATCATCAGAATAATCAAGGATAGAAAGAAGAAGATTGTGCAAGAATAACTTTCTTCTGCTCAGCTCTGCAATCTGCGTGGAATCGAAAATAACACCAAGATTTTTACCCGTTCCTTTGAAGGCAATGCATGTACCATCAAACACAACTGCAGGGATTTGAGAGACGTCAAGCCTGGAAACGGCCGAAAATAACACATTTAAACTTATTTAGATTTACTTTACTACGTTAACTCTTCTCAACTTTCTCAAGATATGTGTGGCGCCAGACTATACACATCTTTAACCATTTAGCAAATATTCAATAATCTTGATCAAAATCCACGTCCTTTTGCTTGATCAGTTCTGGTCGTATTTTCGCTATTTCTTACTTGAATCTTATCAGCTGTTGACAGTAGAAATTCGTGTCGATGGTTTTGTGTCGATGATAATAATAAACGAGCTTATAATAAACGATGCCCTTCCAATCCCACCATACATTCAGCATCGTCTTATTGCGAGTTAAGCCGGGTTTCGCTATAGTCTGTGGAGCTTGAGTCCCCTTTGACCAAATGACATCAACTTTATTCGTTACAGGTCGACTAGAGGGAGCTTCACCTTCTACATAATTCACGGACTGAAAGCACTTGAACCAATTTTGTGCTACTTTTCCTGACACTGCTTTAAGTCCTTAAACGTAACAAATTTCTTTTGCGGCTTGCGTCTCATTTTCCCTTTTTCTTAATAAAACTTCAAAATGTATCGAAATACTTTGTTAGATTCACTCATTTTGGCCGATAGATAAACAATAGAAAAATGGCAGGAATCCGTTTTTAATTTTTTTTTTTTTTCTGATTTAAAAATTTTATTTATTTAATAGTATCAGCACAAACCAGATACAAATAGTATAACCATAGAGTTTCACTAATAATTTAACTCTAAGTTATTTATTCGCGACAAAAATATTGGATACATGCAAATTCACATCTTCTTCTTCTTCCTAGTGTTATCCCATTTCCTAATCAATTACGATTGACAGGATCCGCTACCTAAGCCTTAAGATTTGGCGAAGATACTGATTATGACAAGAAGCGCCTGTCGTCAGGCCTCCACACGCAGAGGAAAAAACAGACCTTTCTTAGGTTAGGTCACATGTCTGTCTAAATATAGTTTTTTAGACGTGCGGGTTTCCTCAAGATGTTTTCTATCACCGCGGAGCAAGTGATAATTAGAAATATGTACATAAATCCGAAAATACGAATTTAGTGGTACATGTCAGGATTCGAACTTGGAAAATAGGCTCGTTCCTTATCCACTGGGATATCACTGCTCCACGTAAATACACATACGTTCTCCTGAAATTTGAATAACGATTATTGTCTAATTATGACCTTTAGGGCGAACATTAAATGCCAATTAAACACCTTTTACTTTGAAACCTCAAATTGGAAAAGCTATGGAACGAACATTTTGAAAGTTTTCGAATAAAACTTATTGCTCGGCCATTTGTAACAATTTTGAGACGGTTTTACAAGTGAAAATTATACATCGAACTCTCCCACCGAGAGTTTAGTTAGTTAAAAGTTGTTTAGTTAGAGTAGACTAGAGTTTAGTTAGTTGAGTGCGAAGGATTGTCAATTGTAAATATTTGTAACAATTAAAATACCAAACGGGTTTTCTTTATTTATATCATTACCTATCCTAAATCTTCTTCTTCTTCGCGTTATCCCGTTTTCTAATTTTATTAGAATTGCCGGGGTTCGTTACCTGAGCCTCAGGATTTGGCGAAGACACTGTATCACTTTTCCTGTCCAAAACCAAACTTGATTAAGGTTGAGCCAAACCTCAATGTCGACGATTGAGTCAATCAGTGCCGCACAAAATTTGAGCACGAGATCGATACGGCCCTTGGACAGAATAATGGTAGACTGAATTTAGTACAACTAAATTCCTCCAATATATTCGTCGCAAAATAGTCTATTATCATGTGTCATTGCTTCTCAATTGGAGTGCGCTTACTTTAGCGTGTCGCTTATCTTACATACCTCGGGTCGACTTATCGAAAGAAGTTCAGCTTCATTGCAAAGCAGCGATAGCTTCCAAGAATATTGGTTTCCTTGGTTCTTAAATACTTGAAGATGTATAATACAAGCGAATATTTTATATCTTCAACTATTTAAGAACCAAGTCTTCCCTAGTTTTTGCTTCATCATATCGCCTACAACGCGGAGTAGAAAGGCTGAAAAATATTTTTGAAGACTTCTAAAAAATTTAAAACAGATCAATACACTTGGTATCAGTGAAGTTCTCTCTATCTACTTCCCTCAACATTCAGGGCATTACCAGATTTGTTATGATAGTAATAACTACTCATAATCAAATATTAATAATAATTGTTATTGGCGAAATAGACTATCAATCGTAGAAAAGCCCATAACAAACAAAAGGCAAGCCAGTTGATTCTGAGTCATTGAGTCACGCACACCTATTTTAAATTAATCACACCAATCGTTACTCATCCCACTGTAGGGATACGAATCTCTATGTGTAACCTTAAGAAAATTCTCCGCCACGCTACTCAACTGCGGATTCATGGAGGCCAGTATTTAGAAGCTACCCTGTGGTGAAGATAAAGAGCACTCCTATTCAATTTATTATTTTCATCTTACATGAATATGGTTGTTTTAGTTTTTAACCCTTCGAAACTCGGGTGGTCGTATACGACCGCGATATGTATGGGAAAATGTATACTACTCTGTGTAAAAAGTATCGGGAATATGTCAATAAAAAGACCCGCGTAAAAGAGGTCGTTCTAATTTTTTTACTGCATGTTGGTAGCACTGTACTGATTTAGCGCGCAAAATTTGAGCGGGATCTGTCATTTAATTTGTTTTAAACTACACTTTTTGTTGGTCATAGTTTTGAGTCCTCGGCGATTTTTACAATGGAAAATATTGTTGAACAAAGAGTGTGCCTTAAATTTTGTGTTTCAAATGATATTTCATGTGGTGAATCACTAAAAATGTTGCGAAATACCTACGGCGAATCGTGTATATCGAAAACAAGGGCTTATGAATGGTATAAGGCTTTTAAAGAAGGCCGAGAAGTAGTAGTAGACTTGCCTCGTTCTGGTAGACCTTCAACCGCTACGACCAGAGAAAACATCGACAGAATCAAGAAGCTAGTGCTCGAAAATCGACGTATGAGTCTGAGAGAGTTGGCTAGTGAGGTGAACATATCTTTTAAGTCCGTCCACAACATTCTCATTGACATTTTAGGCATGAAACGCGTCGCCGCTCGACTAGTTCCAAAAGAGCTCAATTTTGTTCAAAAAGCGCAGCGAAAGCATGTCGCTGAAGACATGGTTTCCCGAGCTTCTACGGATCCGACCTTTATGAAACGTATAATAACTGGCGACGAGACATGGGTTTATGAGTACGACATGCAAACAAGCCAACAGTCTTCAGAATGGCGTCTCGAAAACGAGCCGAAACCCAAAAAACCGCGGCAAAGTCGCTCCAAAATCAAGGTGATGCTGACAGTTTTTTTTGACTACCGTGGTGTGGTTCACTCCGAATTCCTTCCAGAGGGAGAAACAGTGAATAAAGAATATTATTTAGGCGTCATGAAGCGTTTGCGTGAGAGTATCCGCCGAAAACGTCCAGATTTGTGGCAACACAACTCATGGATGCTGCACCATGATAATGCACCATCACACACAGCCATTATAGTGAAAGAGTTTTTAGCGAAAAATTCAACAAAAGTTCTCGACCAAGCACCGTATTCACCTGATATGGCTCCGTCTGACTTTTTTTTATTTCCCAAGTTAAAATTACCACTTCGAGGAAAACGTTTTGAGTCGATAGAAGCCATAAAAGAAAATTCGCTGAATGAGCTAAAGGCCATACCGCAAATAGCCTATGAAAAATGTATGGAAGGCTGGGTGAAGCGGTGGAGATGTTGTATTGCAAGCGATGGGGCCTACTTTGAAGGCGATAAAATAAATTTAGATGAATAATTTGTATTTTTTGTTTTATTGACAAATTCCCGATACTTAGTACACAGAATGTATAACGGGTTCTGACTGCTCAATTAGCAAGTACTCGCTTTTAAGTAGGTTTCTATGTAACTAAGTATTTACGGTATTAATATCTACAAATAGCATAACTACCTAGTTCGGCCATAAGTTCTGTTACAAATGAATATATATATTATGAAATAATGTAATCTTAATAAAACTTTATGGAAGTCTCAGCGAAAAATAAAAAAAATAAATATTCGAAATGGCTACGAGTACCTTTTGCTTTGATACAGACCTTTTTTTTTAAATTAGCTCAGCATAGCGGCTCCTCTTTGCCTGTTGGTAAGCGAAAGAGGAGCTCAAATCGCAACATCAACTAACAAAAGACTACACAGTATCCTGTCAGTTGACGCTGCCATGCGAACCCGTAAGATGCTTCTTCGCGCTTCATTTGAAGGATCCCATATTGTAGGAAGGATCTCCTAATATCCTAATGAGGTTTCGGCGAATTCTGGCTCTAACAGCATTAACAGCCTTTGCAGTTCTAACAGCATGTGATCGTCCCGATCTTTTACGATCTTCAACAGAGGAAGTGTTGGTGTATCTGTCGACAGTACGTTATACGAACCAAGCTTTTAAAGTATCTTGAATAATAATATGACCGACGGCTCCATATCCACTTTGTGCAAGGCAATCACTGTAGGCTTTTCTTTAATACCCCATTCTATATTGTAATATAATAATAATAAACACGAAAAAAATGTAAAACGGCGGGAAATCGAAAGACGTTTTTAACATAATAAACGCGTTCTAAATTCAAAATAATTAAAGAGTTGAAAAAAAGAAAAGTTTCTATGTAACAATATTTATGGCACATTTTATGAATAGCAAAGGGCGCCTTTTCTCATTTTGTATGCTATCTTTTACGTACATAATATAATAATAATAAATGATTTATCTTTTCAATACATGTGCTTTTAACCATGAGATATCCCGAGGAAGACAACGTCATCAACATATGAATTGATATTAGTCTGAGTATTTTGTCTGTGTCGCCATAGCATTATTGAAGCGTCCTAATTATGTTAGAGTTTTCAGATTTCACTAAATAGAAAAAAATAAAACAAAGTGATATTATGATAATAAGGTTTCTTGTTCGATTAATACTAGTTTACAGTAAGATTACTTTACCATTTCCTTAACTAATGTAATAATTACGTGTATGTTCACAATGTACAATATGTAAGTTTGTCTTAGAGTTAAATTCTGACAGTCCGCCGGGCCCCCGGCCGCAAGGCCACTTCATATAATCGCTGTGAGAAATTAATCGAGAGCCAGCAATGGATATAAAATCACTTCACACATGCATATTCACGTTAAACTGCGCACTTTCACGACTCGAAGCAATGGTTTTATTAGGTGCGCCACGTGTCGATCTTGACAAATACTATTAGCAAGATAGCGAGTCTCTCATGATAAAATTTAATGTTATTTCTCCGAAAGACTTACATTGGCTTAGTTTATATAAGTCGCATAAATATTGTTCGAAGAACATTGGCATTCAGATAAACAAAGGAGATGAAAATTAATATACTACCTCTGTAATATCAAAACAACACATATGTTTACGCAACTAATTGTTTTCTGCGTAAACAAAATATTGAATTATATTCATCTTTGTCAAAACAGTGGCGAACTTAACAAAAACAACGCTTCATACAACACACAATAAATTAAACATTATTATAATTGTATGACTAGTGAATTTATAAAATAAAGTGAGAATAAACACATATAACATCGCCAACTAATTATCTTGTAATACTTACAGGCAGTGTTAATTTATGATGATAGGCAGGATATTATTATTATTAATCCTTCATAAGGCTACACATATTATTGTAAAAAACGTTGCGCAATCAGATATCTTTGAATTAAACCATTTAAAACAAATCGTTGATTAACTAAATCTAAACGCTTATTTTATAATTTGTACATTGACGCCAACGAATCACATTAATTTTATATTAAGAATATTGGGGGTAAAAAGGTCGTCACGCACAGAGCCAGAACCAAGCTCACGTGTGATGCACCCAGCCGATTAGTAAACGAGGCTCTGGCAAAATAACCGTAGAATTCAGCTCAGCTGTATTAATATAAATAACAATTCACTGTTTAAGAACAAAGTTTTGTAGTGTCTATCACACTAATGCCTTGATATATAAATATGATATCTATCTAGATAGTTATATAGAACGATTAGCTGGGAAGTTGTGCTTCAACAAGAGAGCAAAAACAAAGCTCAAATCGTTGCTTAACTAAACTTGCGAGTGAATAAGGCACGTAGGTGGAAAGCAGAGGGAAGAAGAACGATTGAGACGAATGACGGTTTTTTTTTTATTATTTTGCGAGCTATATTTCATCAGAATTGTATTAGGAATAATCACTGTATAATAATAAGCTTTTTACAAAATTTGGAAGTTTGAAAAAGTTAATCAGAAACATTTTGTGAGCTCGTTGCTTAATAGAATCAATAACTTATTAAATTGAATCTAATTACAAAGTTACTTCAAAGTGAGAGCTCGATGACATCATTGCGCGTGTCATTCTAACCGAACACGCAGGTTAAGCAATGTCGACCGCAGCCTGTCTCGAGTGTCTCCGTGCTCAGAGGGCACGTTAAGCCGTCGGTCCCGGCGGTTGTCGATAGATGACAGTCGCTAAATAAGCCAGTCGCCCTCGGGCGACTTGAAAACAGTGGCCTCCGTCAAAACGCATTTGAGCAGCGTGGTTCCCCCTTCGGTTGAAGGAAGACCACAATCCCTACAGTGGGATGAGTAAGGGTTGATGTGGACAAACTTACTTTAACTAATTAAGATATTGTAAAAATCAATCTTCTTTTTCTACTTCCCAATGTTATCCTGTTTTCTAACCCTTTAAGATTTTTTTTTTTTTTTAATGTAGCCTATCAAAATGTCCCTATCTCGCCTGATGGAAAGCGTCAATAAGAACCAGATGCGAGAACAGCCATCTCAGTGATTAGCGCTGTGCTGGCTGTCCCCCCCTTGACGGCCCGCTAAGGTGCCTCTTCACGCCACGTCTAAACGACCCGGGGTTATAGGAAGTGGGGAACACATGCGCCGGAAGCGAATTCCACATTTTGATAGCCCGACAAAGAAACGAGTCACGAGAAAGTAAGTTAGGTGTGTTCGCTATCTAAGCCTAAAGATTTGGCGACGATACTGATTTTGACATGGAGAGACCGGTGTCAGACCTCCACAACCAAACCTTTCTTAGATTAAGTCACACGCCTTTTGAAAAATCGTTTACATGCGGGTTTCCTCGTTATGTTTTCACCCCCGAACTAGTGAAAATTACAAATATGTGGTAAAAACCAATATTGAAAATAAAGTCATAAACTCTTCAAACGCAAAATAAACAATAATTATTCAAATTATTTGAAATATGCGTGCTTAATAACGGTATTTAATGCAATTCCCTACTCGTGTTCATAAAGAAACTGTGAGTGACGGAATGAAACTTTAATAAATATGTTTAATATGTGTACAAACTGTTGATTTTTTATTAATTAACCAAAATTCTACTACATGTGAAAATAATACGAAGATATTTGATTGCGCTACTGTTGTCGACGTCTGCGTCTTTTCGTTAATTATTGCCGATCAGTGGTTTAGGCTTAATTCAACCAAAGCAAACAGAAGCAAGGTAATATAGAAGCTCTGAGCAAACAGGCGCAGTTTCACTCTGTTTTGTTTTGGTGAAAATCAAGCCTTATGTTACGGTCAGTGTTATATTCCCAAAAAAATCGGCTGAAATGATATATTATTCTATGATATAGTATTTTTGAGTTAACTTAGAGCGTTTTCCATTATATGCGACTAAAGATTGTGACAGTCCAGAGGTTATTAAAGATCACACCTAACTGAACAAAACCGAGTAAAAGCGAGTCTCCGTCATCTTAAATTATAAACGAACAAGTGTTGAATAAATTTATTACTTGTAAGTATTTCCAGTATTTCAAGTCATAAAGTTACTGCAAGTTACTGCCAAATTATTAAAGGTTTTTCTGTTACGTACAATTGATGATCAGATTTATATATCTAATTGAAATTGTTATATGTAATTAATTTTGTTGAAGATATTAACAATTACCGATGAATATAATCATGGTCTCGGTATTTATTATACTGAAAAACTATTGTTGTTGATACTCGCTCGCGATACATATATATATATATATATATATACATACACATACATACATATATACAACAACACAAATATAAGCCATTACATTGACCGTAACATTTGCACTGTTCAAAATTATCAACTATATTCTGACACAAAAAAAAAATCTAAAATTATAAATTATTTGTCTCATTTTATTATACACGGAATCTTTAGTCAGTCATAACCGATTCAAACGTATATTTTACGTAAGAGAAGTATGAAACTTGGTATATAAGACGCGTGTACCATATTCCTTTTATAAAGCGTAATAGTACTGTAAAAGGACTTAATACTTTCAAATAGAAATTCTACGCGATATGTCTGTACCAAGCCACATACTTCCAAAGCATATAATCAACCCTGAAATACGTTTTGTGTTTAATTACAACACGCTTAACATAATACACAATAAATGATAGTGAGCAAACTTATAGAATCTAAGTAGGTACTTTATAAAAATAAACCCGTGCGATAATCGTAAACGTATTGCAGATTCCCTTGTGTATTTTGTCAATAGGACTAATTACAGAAAGGTTTATATTATATCTACAATGGATTTGTGCCTGTTTTGTATAAAATCTTCATAAATTTACATCCTTCAATATACCCGGTTAGCTTTCCCCTTAACAAAATAACTGTTTTATTACATATCGTTACGATCATCACCATTATGTTCCATTAAAATTAAGTATGTACATTTAAAATGAAATACAGAAATATGACTATTGTAATTATAAATAATTATTACATTGCATTGCATTAAAGGGAGAAGAGACAATCGTCTAAGTTGCGTCTGTATTGAAATAAATAATCCTATTTATAAATGGTTTAAATATTACTAGCATATCTTTATAAAATAATAATATGTAAAACTACACAGACTTTATCATATAACTACAATAATACCACCAGAAATATGTGAAAAACTAATGAAGACATTAATTTAAAATAGAAACATGTTTAGAAATAGTTTAACTAATATGGATGTTTAATAATAATTTTAATTGCAGGAAAAAATATATAGTGATATATTCCGTGTACAGAAAAGAAAGAAAAACCCCATTACTTTTTATTTGTTAGGGATTCTATACATGAGCTATCCCAATATAAATGAACGGGTTATATTATGTTTGCTATAAAAATACTGCATATTTCTATGTAAACATTACAAAGAAATATTCAACAAATATTTTTAATGATGGACAGGAAGGGCTTTTCATCGTAGAGTATCAAGAAAGTAGTTAATACAATTTAATTTACATGCATGAAACATTTTTTAATCAGTTATAATAAGTTTGAGAAGTATGGAGACATGAATTTATTATTATTTACCATCATGATACAATACAATTCTGTAAAAAAATGCTATGGTTTCTCATTATTTCTTGGTTACAAGTTATAGTGTTGTAAGTATGACGTGTGAAAATATACAGATCCAGTTTTTCCTTACATGGAATTATTTCACATATTTCTAGCAGGAAAATTGAGAAAATGAAATTTTTATTAACGTGATACTTATAGATAAGACAGAATTCGTTTATATGCAGTGAACAAAATTGATAAAAATATCAAATATATTTAAAGACTCTATTATTTACATTATTTAGTAATATACTAAATTATGTATATTTGACACGATACGGAAACATGTTAACAACCGAATGAAACATATGGACGAGTACGAATTTTTATTTAATTTTAAATTAAATGTACGTGCTATAACTTGACACTTTAAAAACATTTTACTCATACCTATATCGAAATAGGTTAAGTTATAAATAAAATAAAGTTAAATATAGTGTAATTCATTATTGATGTTCAGATTTAAAAAATATGTTATTTAAAATTATTTATAATAGTGGTCAACAAATAGTATGCTTTAAATTTCGTTTGTTTATTTCAAAATTAAATAAATTTCAGCAGCTGTTCAGAACAATGTTCCCGTAGACTCACACAAACAAAACTTAGTCTTAGTTACGGCGCTTAATAATTTTGTATAATTTACAGAATATTTACATTATGGTATAGTCACATTCGCAAAATTGTCAATTTAGCACAATTATTTAATTCGTTTTGAATTAGAATTCATTTGTATGTTTTCTTATAGCATTTAAACGTAAATGCTATAAGAAAAATCTTTGCAAAAACATCAAAAAATTCATTCAGATTTTTTTAATATTTTTGAATTTCGAGCTCACAAGGGTTTTTCACCAGGCTTTACAGGTGTCGATTTCACTACTTGTCATATTCAAAGAAATTAATGTTCTCGTGAATAAGCGCAATGTTTACTATGGGACCATTTTCGAAATCAAAGTACCGTAAAATGCACATTTTGTGAATAATGCAGAAATTGTGCGATGAGCTACTTTTTTATTGCGTAGTGATTTTATGCGATTTCGAATTTCATTCCATACTAAGTCGTCGACGCAATTTTTTACTGGACGATTTTGTTTTGTTAGAAAACATAACCTTCACGTGAAAAAAGCGTGCATTCAAAAAGTTACAACTTGGTATACATAATCACACCTGTACCACAGATGTTTTAGGTTATTACTAAGGCTGTATGTACCTTATGTCAATATTCTCGGGTCAATCGTGAATTACCTATCTATAGAAGTAGATGTAGGACAAACAATTAAAATCACTGGATATTCCATCTCATTGGTAGGTAATTTCGGTAAATTCTTTACAACAGTCAAGACTCATGAATGAAATCCAACCTCCCGGGTTTGACTCCTTACACGCACTCGAAATTCGGGTATAAATCATGTCGAACAATGGTAAGTGAATGTCTATCATTAAACAAACTCGAAAAACATCGCACTTACTTTATAATAGTCTAATGTTGACGATTATAAAATATGAACAATAGCTCCCAGTAGAAAACTAGAACGCACTCTCATTGTGATCAAGACTTTAAAGGGAATGAATAATACATATCGCGCTAATTCATATAATATGTAATATAATCAAATATTACGGAACTGTCTACTGTTTCGCTCACTAGAACTTCAGTTCAACAATCAACAGACTCATTCACTTTGACGTTATAAACGAAGAACACATCAGGAACATTTTATTGATTTAAAATGTTACGCATGCGTGTATAATTAATAAGTGATCTTACACTTGTACACACATATTGGATAAGTAGTATAAAAAATAATATTTTAAATTTAATTGCATAAATATTTAAAAAAAAACTCTGACACTGCAATGATGGTGTGTCAACAATTGCTATATCATACTTTTCCATGTTGTAAGCGGTATGTATTGAAAAAGACGAAACTATATTAGGTATTGCAAAAGTGAAGCTATATCATTCAAAGAATAATTACTCTCTATAGCATTGCAATTCAAATGGTAACATATAGTTCAACGAACATTACAATACATTGCGACTTTGGCTTCATGCTTTTTCCCTTATATAACTTGATAGTATTACTATTATAATTAGCGTAATATGAACTAGAACTGAGATAGTACTGTTGACGAGTTTCTACATCAATGCTCTCACCAATACATTTTAGAAGAGAAATACGACGAATGTCTGTTAATAACAAAAGTATTTACGTAAATGTACTGTAGTGATACTAGGTTATGGTAATTAATAACGGGCATTTTTTACGACATTAACGTAAATATTGGAGTATATACGTTAGGTAGGTACATATCTTCTAGACGAGGTGAAAGTTTATGCTTTTACAAAAGCTGACAACATATTGGTGATAACTAAGTGTTGCTGATGTTCGAATTACAATTAGTAAACCTGTATATGCAGATGGTGGTTCAGAAATGATCGTCATATCATATGGTGGTGAACGTATTTACTTGCTAACATGGACTTTTATTGGACTGATAATCAAATTAAAAAAATACTTCCCTGTACAAAAATGATTAGATAATCGAATACTGTGCATGATGAGTTTGAATTTTATATTCACGATGTTGAAGTATGGTCATAAATTAAAAATTGATTTATTGAGGCATTTATTTCGGTATCCTTCCTTTATGATCATCAATCTTGGCTCATAGGGCGTAAGAAGTGACGAGCTCGGTGGCTCAGTCGAATGACGCGACTTTGACACCAACGCTCGTGAGTTCGATCCCCACACAAGACAAACATTTGTATGCATGAACATGTCTGTTTGTCTTGGTCTGGATGTTTTAATAGAAGTAGGCCGCATTACAGCAGCCCGTCTGAGGAAGTACCTCCACCTCACGGAAAACTGCAGCTAAATAACAACTCCCTAGAGGGTTGTTGTGTTCCTGCGTGTAAATGAGGTCACCAAAGAGCTCCTAAGGAATTGCTGTGTAAGAAGCAGGGGAGGCATCGCGCGAGTAATACTTAGCAATTATACAAGCGTTAATAGGCTACGGTAACCGCTTTACTATATAGGTTACTATCAGGTGGGTCGTATTCTTGCATGTTTTCCGACGTAGTATAAAAAGAGAACCAATTCATCAAAGATTATTTGGAATATAGGCGAAATCTGTATCTAGTCCAAACAATGTAATTACTAATTGTCTATCCAAATTAACATTTGGCTTTGTAATATGAACAGAAAACACAAAAATACGCACAGAGATAAAGGGCTAATATTTTTTTGCGAAATATTCTAATATACAATTATTAGAACATTTCCAGACATAGGAATTGAAATTAGAACGAAGTCAAAGGAGCTATTATTTTACTCCACAACTACTGGATGCCGAAGATAGTGTACTAGTACTGGTCTAGCATATAGCTGATAGTGAGTAAAATGTTTACTGTCATATATTTAATTGATTCCTGGAGTTTAAAGAGAGCATAGAACAGAAACCTCACGTCAACAAGGTACTATTAGTACTAAAACTGCAGCTAATCAAAATTTCAATGACAATTATTAACAGTTTTGATATGCTGCAGTAAACTCATAGATAGTAGATAAGATTTGTGGAAACAAAGTTAGAAATAATACTATTACAAGGAAACTTGTACACATTAAATTAAATATACAACGGGTCACCCACGACTTTTAATCATGATATCAGACTAGTATCAATCTGATACGAAGTACTTCATCAGGGCGAGTGCACAGCTGCCCGATGCGTAAAGCAGCGAATTATGATGTACGCGAGCGTACGTAAGCGTACTTCATGTGCGTCAAGTGAACAATGAATAAATAACTTTTATTGCTTAGGCAATGATACATGTATGTTCGCCCTGATGATGAAATGGAGAGTGCAGTGGCAAGGAAATTATTAGACAGACCGCATTCGATAATATTAGCAATACGTGTTTTACCATTAACCCTGTTGAATATCATTAGTATTTTTAAAATATTACAATTTCAACATTGTCATTTTTGTCATTTTTTCATGTTTCGATTTTACTATGTATTACGCCAAAATAATTCTTTATCTAGACACTTCCTCAACTAAAAGACGTGAGCGAGCCATGGTTAATTTGAACTTAGAATTTATTTTAGCGAATGTCATTCGAACTGAAATGTTTGAGTGGATAATTACGAAATGAGAGGGCGGAGAAAAAAGAGAAGATTAGGGGAGTGTTGCGCTAGGCGGCGGCGCGGCGCGAGCGGCGGCGGGCAGCAGGCTCGGCGGTCGCGAGGGCGGCTGTGGCGGGGGGCGCGGGGCAGGGTCGCGGCGGCGAAGGCGCCCGAGCCGCGCGCCGTCATACCCCGTCCAGCTGCCGCACGCGAACATCCTGCGACGCGCACATGTCTGGAGCGAACGGCAGGCACGTTACGTACGCACATGCTGAACATTCATAAGCTGGTAGAGCGTAGAACACACCCACGAGCACTGCGATCATCCCCACCGATAACACGAGACACACTCCTATTAACACCTTCTTCCTTTGTCGCTCGTACGTTCCGAGGGTTACGTACGGCTGCAGCGCATACGATAAGAAAAATCCGAACGCGAAACCGAAAAGCTGCGCGAAATTGTCTAGCCACGGCAGAAAACCGACTAAGAATAAGGCGAATACCGTTCCGATTATTTTCATGAGAACACGCCGTGGATGCCTCAGTATTGGTGACACTTCCAATACTTCTACTATTAAACATGCCAAGAGGCCTAAATGTGATCCAGCAGGTCCAACCTGAAATACAAAACATAATAATTAAAAAAAGAACTTTTACACTCCCTACCCTACCATATGTGAATGTTGGGAAAACAAACTTTGATAAAATATAAAATTTACTTGCCTCACATTTTTTATAAATAATACTTCAATATTGCTACAAAATGTATGTATTGATTAAACATAACAATTTTTCATCAAACTTTTCCAGCTAATTTAACGTTATTTTGATGCAGCATATTTAGTTTCGCTAGGAATTAACGAAATTACCACACTGTTAACAATCTAAATAGCTCTCTAATTACCTCTGCTCGGTATGGCTCAAATATAGCTGATGCCAAATTCCCAGCTACTCCGCTACCCAAGTAAATAACTGCTATTCTGACTGGTCCAGCCATCTTCTCCAAATCTCTCATGAAGAGCCACTGTAATGCTAGCGTAACAGCCAGATGTAGAAGACCGGCATGAACAAAAAGTGACGTCCAAACACGATATAATTGGTCTGGACGACGTCTTCGCATGAATGGAAGCATGCCGCAGACGTCATCGAGACATGAGACCTGTAATATGAAAAAAGAAATAATTAATGCGGTGATGGAAGAACTCGATGATCTGCGATGCTCGATTGGGTCGTTTTGTGTCTCAAGTGTGATACTAATTTAAAATAACAAGGCCATGAATATCTTCATCGACAATCCCGGCTTTTGCCATAAGGTTAACAGGTTCCAAACGATAACCTTAATCAAAGTATGCTTATATAATATAAAAATACATTTTTTCATTGTTTCGTAATCTTTTTACGTAGCCGTAGTTATCAAACACTAGTTACGAAATGCACAGGGAGAATTCCGAAATGGAAGGGGATGTACGGATCAAGTTTTCTCGCTCCGCAATATCGTAGAGAAGCATCTGGCCACAGACTAGAAGGTTTTCTGCGGTTTTGTGGATCTTGAGAAGGCATTTGATAGGGTTGTGCGAAAGGAACTGTGGTGCATATTGCCGGGATATGGGATTGACGGCTCACTGCTCCGTGCTGTGCAGTGTCCACCTACAAGGATTGGTCAGCATGAGTGCGAATAGATGGCAACATGTCAACCTGGTTTGATGTCAAAATTTGTCTCAAACAGGGTTGCATGTTGTCTGCTAGGCTGTTTATTCTGTATCTCGATAGTTGTTTACAGAGAATAAGATCGACGAATGTAGGATTACGCATGGGTGACCTAGTGGTGAACTGTCTGCTGTGTGCAGATGATGCCGTCCTATTAGCAGAAACACCATCTGAGCTGCAAACACTAGTCACAATGTTGAAAGACGAATGTATGAAGAAAGGCTTACTATTGAATGCGAAGAAAACAAAGATAATGGTATTTGAAAGAGAAGAAACCAGAACCAATATAAGGGTTACGGTAGATGATGAAGTGTTGGAACAAGTGAATGAGTTTGTATATCTTGGATGCGCTTTCAGCAGGGATGGAAGGTACACCGCAGATGTGGAAAGGCGAGTGAGTGCTGGGAATAGTGTGAATGGAGCGTTGGGAAAACTTCTTGGTATTAAAAACCTGAGCCAGAAGGCACAGCTGGCTATACACAATCCAGTGCTGGTCCCAACGCTTACTTATGGAAGCGAGAGCTGGGTATGGCAGAGAGAGCATGAAAGTAGGATAAACGCGGTTGAAATGCGAGCGTTGCGCAAAATTTGTGATGCAGATATACAATGCAAAAATGGAAGGATGTTGGAGCCGAGGAAGGTCAAGACTTACCTACCATGCTCAAATTGGTCGTGTTCTATCAGAAGGTGATATCAGGAGCCCTAGAAACCGGCGAGCGTGCATGAAAAGAGCAATGAATGTTAAAGAAGCGAGTGAAGTATCTATGGATCGAGTTGCGTGGCACTCGATTCTCTCTGCCTACCCCGTAAGGGATTTGGCGTGAAGTTATAGATAGTTACGAATATAGCTGAAGTGTCTTCTATTTAAGGAATACCCGTATTTCAGCATTACTACTATATACATACTATGCTAATCGTTATATGCGGCAATTTGTTATCAGCATCTTCCCATGTTAATAATATTATACTACGTGATTTGTGAATCTGTTAATTTCCCGAAAATAAATAAATAAGCAGTGTTAAAATGCTTTTACTACGCGGAGTGAAAATAAAATAATGAATAGCCTGCTTGACATAAAATGGTTGTAGTGTATATGCGATACCTCCCCGCTTATTAAGGGGGCGCCTCAGGAGCATTCTAGTCTCAGGATTATAACGACCTTTTCAAGATTTGTCATCCCAGCCGGGTGTAACGTAGATACTTTAACATTCGCGTTATTTCTTATTACTAACGCTACCTTTTTGAAATTCCGTATTCTCTAAGATCACGTCTATGATGTACTCTAAATGAATTTCCTTATCATAGTAAGCAAACTATCTAAAGGAATCTATGCCATGTATTTTACAGTGTACCTGAACAGGATTAGTCTAGTAGATAAACAACGGACCTATTATCCGACTGTCCTTCGTTCGAATCCTGGTGTGTGCATGTATGTACTACTAAATTTGTGTTTCCGGATTTATGTACATATTTATAAATATCACTTGCTTCGTGGTGAAGTGACCTGACCTAGGGAAGGTATAGTTTTCTCTCTGGGTTGGGCCGGTTTGACAGCAATCGCTCTATGTAAAAATCTGTGTCATCGACAAATACTTGGGCTTAGGTAGCGGACCCCGCTAATCCTAATGGATTAAGAAAGTGGTTAACTATAATCTAAAAGTACGAACGAATCTAAATTAGGCATTTTATAGTGTTACTATTGTCAACACAGCCCTCAAATTAAGCTAGATATTGACCGGCTATATCTGTCAAGTCAGTGATAGCAGATGGAAAAGGAGAGACAAAATGGCGGCAGCATATGGGAAAATTTATTATTAGGCATCAGAACTATATGTATCAATGAGCTCAAACGAACGGCACTCAAACGATCGGTAGTAGTTAGATGTGAAAAGCGGAAGATTGCATATAATGGAAAGGGACTGCTCATATGTAACACTTACCTGTGAACACAAAGACGCTTCTTCATGAAAATAACCCTTAACGAAATCACAGTGTTCCCTAGTAGTTATAACACACTGGCCATGAATACCAATGCAGCAAGGATGGCCGATTACTTCGCAAGCCATGTGCTCAGCGGCGTGTCCAGCGCGGCCTGCCGCTGCTGAACCATCCAGCATGGACTTCCGGCAAATTGGCCACTTTGTGATGTCATCAGGCCATTCGTGAGGTGCTATTGAACGCGGTGCTTCGCAAAACCTGAAATATATTATATTAAAGTTATGACGACTTAGAGTGGAATTTATAATGTAATTTTGTCACGTATATCTGTAAAGTGTACATATAAAATTTAATAAAGTTGATGCCAATAACAAATAAAATGATTATACATTCTTTTTCGTCGTTTTCATTTCACATTGTCATCAAAGATTGTATATGTTGCTCTATGTTTAGGTAGCCTACACGTTTTTTTATTTATCCACATTGAATAAATACAATATTACTAATAAATAAAAAGCATACACTGTAAAATATAGTTTATAAAGAAAACTCTAATTATCAACTCATATATAAGAGATTAATCGATTTCCATGCAGGTTTTTTTTCCGAAAGATGGTTTATAAAATATCAAAAAAGGTCAATAAAAATCAATGTAATAGTTCCCTTAAATTCCACAAAGAGCGATATTGTTGGTTGGTTGAAGGCATTAATTTTCTTTATTCGTGAGAGTCAGCATAGTAGTATTTATTAATAAATGTTATTTTTATAACACCTAATGCATTAATTGTAACACTTCCAGTTTTTTTATACAGTAAATCATATAACGCCGATTTAGTCTTATTCGGTCTCATCAGCAAAAAATGTGAATATAGCATTTCAGGATAAAGATGTTCAGACCCTTTAAAAATCTGATAAAACTTCACTGGCCTCGTTTGTACCTCGCCGATTGTAGATCGACACATACAGAAGTACAATTTTGAAGAAGAAACTAAAATTAAAACTGACTTATGAACAATTCTAATCAGGTCGGACAAGAAGCAAATATATATTCTTACTCGTTATTCTTGTTTCATATACAAACGTATTCCCATTCAGCAGAGCTAAACTCTACGAAATAGACTCTACTATTATTCCAAAT
The DNA here is from genome assembly GCA_947507595.1 of Pyralis farinalis. NCBI lineage: Eukaryota > Metazoa > Arthropoda > Insecta > Lepidoptera > Pyralidae > Pyralis > Pyralis farinalis. Next base: position 13,938,478 of record OX382269.1, on the reverse strand, counting down.
AAACCAAATAGCTCGTATATATCAAACATAAAGGGGTAAACAGATGGATGAAATTATGTCCACGTGAGTGGAAGCGTAGCAACAGCTATTGCACGTGTACTTACTTGGGATCTAATCCACAAACAGACCCTGATATCCGACCTCCTGGTCCGGAGTCACCGGACGACCATTTTTTCCACGTCGATATTGTATTCTGAAATCATTTAAATATTTACTTTAGATAACATTTTCATTATTAACTGTGCCTGGCTGATTTTATTACATATATTATGTCGCTCTTTCACGACAACCTTGTTTGTATTAAGAAGGGATATACACTAGGTGTGATGCTTGGGATATTCAGATTATGGTGAACCACCTATATCCTACGATGATATCATGCTCACTGTATTACACATAAAGAAATCGTAACTTAATATTACATTTTCAGATACGACAGTCATTATCATCGTCGGCTTTAATTTGCTAATTTAAAATCTTGGTCTACACAAAAAAAATATAGTATGGATCAATTCGAGTACGTATTATAAATAGATGCTCAGAAAAACGAAACTCCAGATAGCGTTAGTTTAAACATATTTACAATTGTTACATTGAGGTCAAAAATATCTCCAGCTGAAATTCCAACGCATTAAAATACGAAGAATTCAAAATATCTCTGCATTAGAATCCACACCGAGAAGTACGAGTTCTTTGTATGGATTTTAATACAACCTACCGTGGGCAGTAAGATTTGAAATTTCGATGTTTCTTTTGTAGATATTTCGTTATAGAAATTTTAGAAGTGGATCACATAGTCAACCATAACAATAACAAAATATGTAATGTAATACAATAAAAGTATCACTAAATAGGAAGTATCTTGTGTATAAAAACCCCGTGTGTGCAACAATTTAGAACGTTTTAACATTATACTACCACTTATATATATCTAGTACGTCATAATTAGTATATAAATAGCTAATGTGCCGCCGGGCACGCGGCCGCCCGACGACGAAAAACCCCGTCTGCTAAATAATGGTAGGCCATTATTCACCTTTATTCTGTATATTCAGTATAAAATAATAGTAAATAATTCTATCTATGTCGCTGCATCTAATATTATATCTACTTAGACAGTATCAGGCCCACATTATGTACGAATCGTCCTCAGTTTATGTAAATATTAGAGACTGACAACTGAACCATCCTCGTTTATTTGTTTATTTATGAGTGTATACTCCTTTTGTAATCTTTTATTTTTTATTACTGTATTGTTAGTTGAACTCAGTGAACTGCTATTTTGATTTCGAGGAAATGCCTTAATTAGTTTTTCTTTTATTTGGCCGCCATCTCTGACGCTCTATGCATATTTTAGTCAAGTACATCATCTAATATTGTAACACACAGCAGTTCTTCAGGAGCTTACACATTCTCAAAAATTCTAAAACTTCTTTGATTGAAGTCTTCTGTGAGGTGGAGGTACTTCTTCAGTCGGGCTACTATGATACACCCTAACTCTTTGAGTATGCTTGAAGGAATGGAATTTGCCGTGAAGATAATTAACTACTTACAACCTGGAAATTAGCATTTTTATATTATATAAACGACTATTTCGTTTAATAAGTAAATAATAAACTATACGTTGTGAGAAATTTATCTGATAGAACTTACCTTTGCTACTAATCCTCTTATCTACACGCAGCGTGCACAAAGACATACATTAAATATATGTTATATAAATACAATACATTGTTACTGCAAATGCATGTGACTGAGTAAAGTGAAATAAAATAATTTTTGATAAGCTTTTTTTCACGTGAAGAAGATCACGTTAAGAAAATGGAGGAAATTTGATGGAGTATTTGTGAAATTTTGAAGCTCATGGAAGATTTATGAGGAAGAATTGCTAGAAAGCAAATGTGACTACATCGAATTCGCACTTCAATGATGCAAGACCTGACTTTCTGGGTGGTATAATTGGGTCCCTTCAGATTTACGTCGACGGAGAATATGAGTGTTAGGATACGGTGGTACCTATGCAGCATTATGGGCAAACGATATTTCGAGATATGTTTAAACTATCGAATATTATATACATTTCTTATATACATAATTTGGTTGCATTTTATTGGTTCAGTGATGTACCTGAAGAATACATAAATTCCCGTAATCAAAAAGAGATATGAAAGAATACATGCGAGTAGTTGTTGACAGGGTTGATGTTGACAGCGGGGTAATATTGAAACCCGTTTAATAAGTATGAACAGCAGAGTAAGCCATAATCTTACGGCTTTCTTCGTTGGTTTGGGATGGTTAAGTCCAGTTTTTGTCAAAGATGATTCTCATATATTTGACTTTATTAGGTATTAAGAAGGTAGGAGGTATTATAATTGCGATCAAATACTGTGTGTATATTGTGTATTAGAATTGGAAACATAGTGGACGCTGCCAGTTGTAATATAATCTTAATTTGTAATCAGAAATTTGTAAAGTTGTAATATTTAACTTCCATTATGTTTCAAAAATAGAAACGCATATTAAATCATGCGTATTTAATTAAATAATATTTTTTTTACGTTTTTTACTTTATCTTTTACGTCATGTTATTAAGACATACAAATATTTTAAATATATTTGCATCACTAATTATGTACATAATAAGTGATTAATTATTGTTTCTATGGGCATTGATATTAATGCATAAATTTCGAATTCTTCGCAGTATCCATGATTTATACAAGATTTTTTCGCAATTAACAAGATGTCAAGATGATAGTGATCACCTTGTAGATATAAATGTTGTTGACTATAATCATATATTAATTTGAAAAATATGTTTTCGTGAAATTAATATCAGATGGGGCAAACAGGTGGACTACAGTATGGGGTTCTTCAAGAAAGGCGTGAATAGGTTTTTACAGGGTCGGCAACGCAAGACTTGGTGTTGCAAATGGCAATATGCTGCGGTAACTGCTTACCATTAGGCAGGCCGTATGCTTGTTTGCCACCTTAGCGGTATATAAAAAATAATAAGTGAGTGGAAAATTCAACTCTCTTTATTGTAGTAAGCGATTCGTACACGTATCTACTCATTCGTTCATTTGGTGTTTGAGTATCTCCTTCTTAGCGTTATCCCGTTACCTAATCGAATAGCATTGGTAGGGTATGCTATCTAAGCCTAAGGATTTGGCCAAAATACTGCTTTTTACATGTCACACGTCTTTCGAAATACCGAACCACCGAGCTAGTGATAATCTATACAGATAAACAAAATTGGAGTGTCTGCTGGTAATATTAAAATAACCGTTTTTTATTAAATGCATTTGGATGTATACACGGTACATAATTATACCGAAATATTTTTCAGTTTGTTCCGACTAATCTCTGAAACGGCTGGACCGATTTTGACGGGACTTTCACTGGCAGATAGCTGATGTAATAAGGAGTAACTTAGGCTACTTTTATTTTAGAAGATTTATATATTTTTATATTAAAAAAATAACTATTCCGCGCGGACGAAGTCGCGGGCACAGCTAGTTACAAATATGTACATAAATCCGAAAACACGTATTGTGTGGTACATATCAAGATTCAAACCGAGAACCAGTTGGTCAACAGGCCGGTTCTTTATCTAATGAGCTATCAGTTAGTATTTTAGTGTATTGTGGACTAAAGTTGAACAAACTACACTATGCACCGAATAGGAACAATATTAGTACCTAAGACTAACACGACGTTACTTGGGGAGGGATGTTTGGATACAGATATAATCGTTTCACCGGCGTTCTAAAATGGGCTTAAAACTGAAAGATGATGAATGAAAGAATGAATTGTGGAATGAAAGAGAATATGAATGTGTTTAGTTATATAAGAGTCTTGCCCATGGCAGGGGTGTAAGCTTTAAAATAAAAAAATAAAAAAACACGACGTTACTTACCGAACAATCAGCCTTTGACGACTGCACACAACCTGAATCATCATTTCGTATGCAACACGCCGTATCTCTTTCTCTTCTCGCAAGCGCCGCTATCGCCCGTGCTATCCTCGCGTCTCTTCTCATGCATGGTGCAAATTTTGCTCCTAAATGTATCAAGTCCGCCGCCCGAGGGCCAAGCCAAAACGACGCTGGCTCCTCCCATTCCACCTGCAATTAGTATGAAGAGGATCATTGGATTGTGCATAGTGATTAATCCGCAGTCACGTTGACGAGCTCGGTGGCGCAGTCGTCAATGACGCGACTTTGACACCAACACTCGTGGGTTCGATTCCCACACAGGATAAACATTTGTGTGCATGAAGGTGTCTCCTTGTCTGGGTCTGGATGTTTTTAAGAGAGGTAAGACGCAGCGTCTGGAGAAGTACCTCCACCTCACAGAAAACCGCAGCCAAAAACGACTCCCTAAAGGGTTCTTGTGTTCCTGAGTGTGAGTGTGGTCACCAGGAAGCTCCTAAGGAGTTGTTATGTTGACAGCAGAGGAGGTATCGCGCGAGTGATACTTAATGTATTACAAGCGTTCATTGGCTACAGTACGCTTTAATGCCTTCCGACGTTGTTTAAAAAAAAAAATTTAGACATGAATAAAAATAGAAACCTAATATATTTTGAGATTAAAAACAAAGAAAACATTTTCAACACATTTCACCTCGAAACCAGGAATAAATCTGTCATTTCATTCGAAAAACCAGAACCTACATCACAAATTATAAATATTAATGACTTTACCTGAAATATGTATCTGTAGGAACCACAACGGGCCCTAAACAATTACGCAGGGGTCTTTTGAGGTCACTGGGCTAAAGGCTAAAAGATGCCAGTGTAGAGCGACGCAAAAACTAGACAAAAGGTATGCCTGTGTGAACAAAGCCTCGGTGACCTACATCTCGACTTTACACGCTAATACTCTCACTTTGAGCCACAATAAGTCACCCTTTGTAGACTAAGTTAATTGTTAATCATACAAAGGATCCGTACATTACTTTCCAAGACGAAACATATCTTAAATTTTGCTACTATGACACTACAGTCCGTAGATTCGATTCTCACACAGGACAAACATTAGTATGCACATGTCTGTTTGTCTTGATCTGGACGTTTTTAAGAGAGGTAGGGCGCATCAAAGCAGCCCGTTTAGGGAAGTAGCTTTGCCTCACAGAAAACCACGGTCAAAATAACAACTGTCTGGAGGGTTGTTGTGTTACTGCGAGTGAACAAGGTCACCGGAAAGCCCTAAGTAATTGCTGTGTTAGCAGCAGAGGTGACATTACGCGAGTGATACTTATATTTTCATATCAGAATAAAGAGGCCAATTTCAACACATTTCAACTCAAAACCAAGAATAAATCTGTTTTTTCATGTATCGCAAGCGTTCATAGGCATCGCTATACATATATTAGGTGGGCCGTATGCTTGTATATCTCCCGAAGGTGTAAAAAAAAACACTAACCACGTATAGTGCTATCGTAACGTAATACTAATGTATTTTAGTTTAATGTGAAACCATACATGGAAAATGCTTGCTGTAAAGCTCACTTGTTGAGATCGATGTAACAATTTTTGAAGTAACGGACTACATCCTAAAATCTACGTAAATATTATTTCACGATTCACTAGAAAGACTTTAGATATCGGGACATAAAACATGCACTTACATCGGATTCTGGACGAAAATTCAATTTGTTATTCGATATACTCGTAGATGCGAGTTACTGAATCTTTAAGTAGCATGTTTAGCGCCGTAGTATGTGAACAGTACATTATGAACATGATTTGATTTTAGATATAAAGGTAAAAACAAAAAAAGGTTTAGCAGATAGAAAGGAATATCATGACAAACATTGTCTTATACCATCTCAGATATTAAATCTGAAAACTTATAGTGTCTAAAAGCTTTACCTCATTTAACCTCGTTTTCCAACTCGCTTACAAAGGAACCGTATTTCTGTGTACATTCGCAATATGGCTCCCGGAAGACAATATGCCGCGTTTTGGATCATATTTTTATAAATTAGTACATCGTAACCTATTTAAACTTACCGGTCAAGTCGAGAACTCGATGGCGTCGCTGCGCATGTCATTCTAACTGAACACACAGGTTAAGCAACGTCGACAGCATCCTGTTCATGGATGGGTTTATCTATCTAAAGCTTCTCTGTCGGAGGGCTTAAGCCGTCAGTCCCGGCTGTTGTCGATACATAAACAGTCGTTAGGTCAGTGGCCTCCGGGCAACTTGAAAACACTAGCCATCGCCAATCCGCAGTTGAGCAGCAAGGTGGAGCATGCTCTAAATCCCTTCGGTTGAAGGGAAACCCGTACTTTTTTTACCAGTGGGAGACTTTGTACAAAAGTCGTCTGCGTGGGTATCTCTGTCTCATCTATTTCTATCGCCAAGTAGCTATACTTATACTTAGTCTGGCCATAAATACTGTTACAATTAAAAATAAACAAAATATTACAGTTGAATTTGGAATCTGTCATTTTTATATGATTGTTCATTGAGTTTTCTCATTTTGGCGCCAATACATTGTACAATATTTAGCTATATTAAAATGGAGTGGGGTGATAAAGAGAAACGAATCGCTGTAATTGCATTACACAAAGTAGGTATGGAGCCAAATGCAATTTTAAAACTCTCCATACGCTTGGTGTTAGTAAAATGTTTGTGTACCGGGCTATTAATAGGTACAATGAGACCTCCTTTATTTGTGACAGAAAAAGATCTGGCCGTCCTCGTAGTGTTCGTACGAAAAAGGTGGTCAAAGCAGTATGGGAAAGAATTCAAAGAAATCCTGTCCGAAAGCAAAAGATTTTATCTCGGGAGATGAAGATAGCACCTAGAACCATGTCGCGTATTTTAAAAGATGACTTAGGACTTGCAGCCTATAAGAGACGTACTGGTCATTTCTTAACTGATAATTTAAAAAAGAAGAGGGTGATAAAATCGAAACAACTATTGAAGCGGTACGCAAAGGGAGGTCACAGAAAATTTTTGTTTACGGATGAGAAAATTTTTACAATTGAGCAACATTTTAACAAACTAAATGACCGTATTTATGCTCAAAGCTCTAAGGAAGCTTCCCAATTAGTCTACAGAGTGCAACGTGGGCACTATCCGACTTCAGTGATGGTTTGGTGGGGTATTAGCTATGAAGGAGTGACTGAGCCATACTTTTGTGAAAAAGGTATCAAAACACCGGCACAAGTGTATCAAGATACCATTCTTGAGAAGCTAGTGAAGTCCCTTAACAACACCATGTTCAATAACCAAGAATGGTCCTTCCAGCAAGACTCGGCGCCGGGTCATAAAGCTCGGTCTACGCAGTCTTGGTTGGAAACGAACGTTTCGGACTTCCATCAGAGTTGAAGACTGGCCGTTGTCTAGTCACGATCTTAATCCGCTGGATTATGATTTATGGTCAGTTTTAGAAAGTACGGCTTGCTCTAAACGCCATGATAATTTGGAGTCCCTAAAACAATCCGTACGATTGGCAGTGAAGAATTTTCCCGTGGAAAGAGTGCGTGCTTCTATTGATAACTGGCCTCAACGTTTAAAGGACTATATGGCAGCCAATGGACACCACTTCGAATAAACTTTCTATATTTTAAATTGTTTTATATTTATGTATTAAACTATCACACTGTAAAAGTAATAAATGTTATTTTCTCTTTATTTCAGTATTTATGGCAAGACTAGGTATATCTGTATTTCGGTTTGAACGGTGAAATATAGCAGATAAATTACTGGATACTGTGATGAAACAGCCTTAGGTCACAAGATTGGCAGCGCGCGAGTAACATCCCCGTGGTGTTGCGAGCGTCAATAGACTGCGGTTACCGCATACCATCTAATGTGAGCCGCATACTTGTTTGCCAATCTAGTAGTATAAAAAAAATTGACCCAAATTGACCACAACCCAACACAAACCCAGCATAAACATTCACTTATCTTCTACCGCTTAAGTTTGTTTATGTTGGAAAACCTTTACAAATAAACTTAATCATGCGGTCAAGATTTATGATATTTTCTAAAAACGACAGTTGTCGACTGGATTATTTTAAGTGTATTAGAAACCTAATATATCACCGATTATTTTATTACAAAAAAGTTTCGATTAATCTATATCACCACATTTTTGATAAGATCAGAATTATAAAAAAATATGAAACTATCAATTTTTATTATAAATTTAAATTCATTATATAATTTTATTTTATGAATAATCGTTTATAAATATGATACAGTTAACAACAGCAACAGTTAAGAACAGTTACAAACTAAAATTACCTAAACTTAAACTATTAAAAAATATTAAAAAAAAATTGGGTCCTTTTAGCAACCCAAAGAAAATCTTAGCGCGAGAAAGCTGCGTGCGCGAGGATCACCAATTGCTCCCCTCAACCGTTCACTTCTTGAAGAGCCCGTGCGCGCCTCGACCCCATGGACCAAGGGTCTCGACGCCGAATACGACAAATTCGTATTGGGCATCGAGACAATTATATTTACCCATCTAGGTTAGTAAGACGTTCACGGGCACCCGTCGCTGCACTGGCCTGGCCTGGCCTGTTTACTAGTCGCCAGGAGGCAGGACCCCGCTAACGTATCGGCGCATGTAGCATCCCACTCCAACGCACGTCCCATCCTCCATGGTATCAGAGGCATCCCGTCAGGACGCTTGCCATCGTTTCGCATGATCTGCGGCTCAAGAGCCGCGGGAACGTTAACGGTGGCAAGCGCCCTTCTAAGGATGTCATTGAGCGCAGCGTGGCGTGAGTGGCCGAACGCGGCGGAAAAGCAAGCAAGACCGTGGTGTCCTAAACGATCTACACTCGATCCCGACTCCGATCGGGACACTACCAATAGCCTGGCTCTATTTCTATCTATAAATCGGTCAATTAGGGAATTAAGGGTAGCGGTAGAAGCTATTATGTCTCAGGCCTTTTATTTATTTTGTGTGGGCGGTAAATTTGGACTTGGCCCAGCTAACCAGGCATTCAAGGCTTCGTTTAAAACCACAATCTCGCAGTTTATTGTCACAGGGACTTTTAAAATTTTCCTGCGGGATCAAGGGTTCTTTTAATCGAAGACAGGTAGACCGGTAGAGCTATACTTGAAATTTTTCGAGTACCGAAACCACTATACCTTATCGGTAAAAAGACTTGGGTCTATGACTGCTCGTTGAGACGAATGTTAGTAGGTAATAGATTTAATTTGAAATTTCAAAATGTTTTTGATCTGTTGAACCAAATTGGTGAATTTTCAAATAGGGCAGAAGCGGAACAGGTAAGTAAATTTGGGTACGAGTAAAGAACTTGAGAACGAAAAAAGCGTAGTGACTGCTAATTTTGATGAGTCGATCCGAATTCGTAATTCGTAATTACTCAGAAGGAGTGGAATGGCACCATCAAAGATGGATGACCCGAGGAGATACAGAATATTCTTGGTCAGGATTTTAATATTTGGAACGACTTTGTTAAAATTATGGTGAATTTGGGTAGCCAAAGAACAGTCAAATATTTTCAGAAACATACAATTCGAATTTATTAAAATTTAGTTCTAGTCCAATAGAAGTAAATTTATCCTTAATTTGTGATAAATCTGCAGGTACAGTCTGCGAATCTCCACCTAACGAGTCGAGATATCATACGTTTAATTTTGAATTTAGGTTGTGATTTATAGAATTTATAGCCAAACTAAAAATAGCTGGATCAAGGGATCACCCTACTCACATCCTACGGCCGAAGTAATTTCATAATTTTTTAAACTAATTTACAAGGACAGTAATAATACTGAAGAAAGAAGTTATGTATTACCGGAACATGTAATTTAATTTTGTTCAGCAGTGTCCCAGTTCATCGAATAAAATGCGTTTTTCAAATCTAATTTTAAAAGAACCTCGCACAAGTCATTATGTGCAAAGGCACGTACAGCATGAACCGCAGCTATACAACCTCCGCGTGTAACAACGCGCAACCACACGCCTCCGTGTGCCAACCTGTGCGGTTCAAGAAGGGCCTGCAATTTAGAACGAATTAGCCGCTCACAAACCTTGGCAACCAAACGCCTAAAGTAGAACACTCAGCGATTGGACGCACACCACCATCTTTTTTTTATGACAGCAATAAGATTCGCTCATATGACATGTGACAGCATAGATTATAGGTGTTACATCTTGGTATATCTCATCTCCCAGCAGCATAAGGTTTACCAGTTTGGTGAGAGCAACGGTGAGATGTTCGCCCGCTATCCCTGAACCGTGGCTGGTAAGACCTATAAGATGCTCCGGGGAGATGCCGTTCAAGCCGCATGCAGGCCCTTTAGGAAAGGATGCAAGTACAGATATGATATCTCTTTCCGTTGCGTGGAGACAGGACGCATGGTCCGAAGCCGGGTCCACAAAAATGGAAGTAAAAAGGCCTCTGGGGTGTTTGGATTGCAAAGTGGCTATAGTTTCTGGTGTGTTGAATAAAAGTCGCGTAGCATCTTTGAGGTCACCGTTTTGAATTTTTCTTGTTAAATGTTACTTTTATTTTTATGATAATGTAAAGTTACGAAAATCGATATTTGTGGGCACAAAGAACGATCTGTAGACTCATAATAACAAATAAATAAATAGTTATGGACAATCAGAGACTTCAGCGTTATTTTTTATTTTCATTTTTGTGTGACATAAAGTGAGTGATGTTCTTCATATGCAACATATCCTTATATTCAGTTTTCTTTGTTACGACTTTGTATAAAATATTAAAACTTGTCATCAAAGATATATAAAGCCCCAAACAAACGATACATATAAATGACAAAGATATATAAATGAGTACTATTCTTACTATACACGAGAGAAAATGTAACAAACTGCAAAAAAGGTTATGTTAAGTGTAGCTTTTATCACAAAATAAACTTTCATCAAACACAATACATTTAGTAAAATGTTTAATGTTACTTGCATAGAAATAAACATTATAAAGTTAGTACTAGTATTGTGATAACAACTTCCGTCACTTTTACACTAATGTACTTATAAACACATGTCGTTTAATCGAATACTTTATATTTTTTTCTAAGAAGATTTTATAATGGTGGGCAATATAACAGACCTATTATCGTAGTGAATTTCAAAGCTTGGACATATCATAGTTTTCAATAAAGTTTAATACATATGAAGTATGAAGAGTTTACAAGTTTTGCATTTATCCTGATTATATTCGCCATTTTTTTTTTGACACAGAGGTTGATACGAGTGTTTCGGCCGCCGTATACTGTCATTAATTCTTAATTATTTTTGTTAGTTTTTGTTTTAATTAAGTTTTATAGTAGTGTTACGTTTTGATATTCTGTTATTGTTGAGTTTCTGTTATCAGAACGTTGTTCTGGGTGAAAATGGGTGAACCTTGTCCGAGTAATCTTTGCGATTTAATTCGCCGAAGAAAAAGGATATAATGCATTAATTGAAAAACGAGGTTGTTTTTACCACATTAAGACGTGTAGAAAAGATTTGGCGTCCGTATACCGATTCGTAAGTTTGAAAACTTACGTTTTCTTTGTTTACACATTGTCTCAAATCCAAATGAATGCGCTATAGTTATACATCCCATATTTTCTACTAACCTCCTACATTATAAGTGATTAAACATATTGAAACAAAAAAGTATTTTAAGGTCGTAAGCAAAACTACGAAAAGCATTAGGCAATGTCTTGGAAGCATTAAATCTACCAAGGTAAAAGTCTAAAGCTCTCTGAATTGATCATAAGATCCGCCTTATAAGATTTATGCAGGTGTCCCAAGCTTATCTACCTAGGCACCAAGATATATCTTTCTAAGCCCATATTTAGAGTTCCGTGCGTAAAGGGCAAAGGGAACTCTATTACTGACACTCTGCTGTCTGTATGGTCGTCTCTCAGTACGTCACAGGTTTATAACTAGTAACGAAATGAGTTATAGACCTGAATTAAATAAATATTATTGGACAAATTATGCATCGCCATCTAGTCCCAAACTAAGCAAAGCTTGTGCTATGGGTACTAGGAAATTGATAAACATACGTAAATATGTAGTAAATACCTTTTTTGTAAATGCATAATACACAGAAAATAGCAGACAAAGATAAACAGACATGCATGAAAATGCAGCCATAAATATGTATGTAGAATAACAATGGGTTTGAAACAAGTTTGTAGGGTTTCTCATAGACAGACATAAAATATAGACATAACATATTCAATTTTGAGCCCGGTGGCACAGTGGATGGCAAAGCTCTTTACACACCTGGGCTAGTGAGTTCGATTTTCACACAGGATAAATATTCGTGTGCATGTCTGTTTGTTTTGGTATGTATGTTTTTAAAAGACGTAGAGCACATCAAAGCAGCTCTATTGATTACCTCCACCTCACAGAAATGCACAGCCAAATAACACCTCCCTAGAGGGTTTTGTGTTCTTGCGAGTGAGGAAAGTTATCAGTGAACTCCTAAGGATTTGCTGCGCAAGAACAATTACAACCAATTTACATCAGGTGGGCTGTATACTTTATGCCTCTCATCTGAAGTACATTTTATAAACGCAGTTCAACAATAGAATAAAAGGAAAACTTGGCTGTGGGTTAGTGTCAGTGTGCATGACGAAAAGAAAAGTATTATATATACAATATGCTTAATCACGTGCGATTAGGATGATGACAAATCATTTTATTATAAAAAAAACTTTCTCTCACCTGTTGTAAACTCAAAGTCTTCACCAGCACTTGGCTAGAGTGCGTGTGCCGGCCAAAGCCGACTGGGCCGAAGCCGTAACATAACAGCGAGAGCAGCAAAACCAACGTTTGGGCTGTGCTGACCCACCACGTGAAGTATGGCCGGTAGTCTTTGTACTCGTCCTGATGCCTCGTCATTTCTTCATTCGCAGCAACCGGCGTGATAGAACTCCTAAATAAATATTATACGTTAATTTGCATAACACACATTCGATATATAATTATTAGTTCTGCAATAGCCAAGTAGACCTTTTAGCCAAAAAACCTCCATAACATTATGAGGGTATGACACTAATAATGACATGAATATAATTCATCATTTCGTAGCCAAAAATTACTTTTACATAGATGATAAAGAAAAGTTGAGTGTATATTTGAGAGCTCGATAGCACCGTTGCGAGTGTCGTTCTAACTGAATACGCAGGTTAAGCAACGTCGACCGCAGCCTATCTATTGATGGGTTCGTCTATACCAAGATTTTCCGTGCATCGAAGGCACGTTAAGCCGGTGCTTCCAGCTGTTGTCGATAGATGACAGTCGTTAAGCTAAGTCAGTGGCCTTCGAGCGACTTCAAAACATGGCCTCCGCCAATCCGCAATTGAGCAACGTGGCGGGAGGCGTGGCGTGAAGGGAAACCCGTATCCCTGCAGTGGGATGAGTTAAGAAGCAGATTGTATATCGGCCTCGGCCGCTAAATTACTAATTCCTCAGACGACGTACACTGATTCGCTCAAGACATCATGCTTGTTGATATAGCTGAAATCGATACGCACAGAGATGTATGTGTTTTCAGTGAAGATATCTTTATTTTTTTTTGACCTACGAAAAAGAGAATTTGGTGTACAATATACACTTACAACATTGTTTATATCTTTATTACATTATTACTAGCCTGCGACTTCGTCCGCGCGTATCCCGTTAACCTGTGGGACCCGCTTTTTCTACTTTCATTCTTTTTCCTCGACTTCTAAGCACCTTGTCGTGATGTCGAGTATCTAATAACCTCCCTCAAGAATTAAGCTATCAAATTAAAAAAAAAACGAGTGTGCTTTAGACCACACAACTGAAGTAAAACTTCTTTAGCTCCATAGTGTGACAAACAATAGGCCTGCACTGCGTCTTAGATATACGAAACTTAACTCGCTATGAGAGAAAGAGAGAAAGAAAATGTGTGCTCGCACCTCTCTCTCTTGCCCCTACAGTAATATACGAAACGTAACTCTCTCTCTTTGTATCTTCACTAACTTATATCTAACTCTCAACTTCCGTTCGCCTCGACCCATCACACTTTTCATAACGCTTCCGTCACGCATTCACCAGCTTACTCCTCAAGTCAAGCGTGCGTATAGAAGTTTTACTTCAATAAATCAAATTCGACTACTAGTTTCTCAAATTAGGACGTACAAACAATGAAACTTTTCGGTTTTATGTATTAGTATAGATTAACAATTGTAATTGCTGGGTATAGTGTGAATGGAGCATTGCGAAACCAGATCAACAAAGAAGTGCTGCTCCCACCGCTAACTTATGGATGCGAGAGCACCCAGCTCTTGCCGGCAGAAAGAGCAATAAAGTAGGACAAACCCGATAGAAATGCGAGCGTTGCACAAAATTTGTGACGTAAAGCTTGCAGGCTGCGTTCGCAATAATGACGTAAGAAACAGAGTTGGTTTGAAAGAGATTATCGATGTTGAAATAAGAAGGGACATGCTCTGTTGTTCCGGACATGAAGGAAGAAAGGAAGGAAGAATTACAAAACAGATATACAATGCAAAAGTAGAAGTATGTAGAAGCCGACAAAAACTAAAACTTACCTACTACTTATCAGAAGGTAATGTCAGGAGCCCTAGCTACTGGCGAGCGAAGAGCTATGAATATTAAAGAAGCGAGAGAGTTGTATAAGGATCGTGTCACGTGACGTTCGGTTGTTTCTACCCCGCAACGGATTTGCCGTGAAGTTATAAATAGATATATTAAATATGTGAAATAAATGTGTGTATAAAACAAAAGCCTAGTGAATAGATCTCTCATATTAGAGAGGTCCCAATTTTATTTTCGCATATATTTTTATCGGGTTAGAAACGAGCGATGAATAAATTTATCAAAATTCCGTCCCTTGTTAAAACCTCCTCCCTAGCGATATGTCAGCTTCAAATGTAAATATTTGTGCAATAAAATGACCGAGGGGAATCAAGTTGGCCGCGTGGGGAAATCGGCACGTGTTATAAATAATCGTGTGCATAATATCCATGAGGTATTAACTCAAAATGCCATTGCTGTAAGTTTTAAATGTAAGCCCCGAGGAGGTGATATATTGGTGGGCTCAGGTGAAATATTACTGGATCATGCCGTTCTTCTATTTTTTTAATCCTTGCTCTGCCTGCCTTTAAGTAAGATTCATTACAATTACTTTGTGGTCGGAGCGGTTAATTTATAGAGGAACTTTTGCATCTTCCTTCAGTAGATTAATGTTAATGGCAACTTTTTTACGCACAACAAAAATATCATTTTAAAAAATGAGTTTTACATTACTTTTTATTATATAATTAGAGTAGGTAATCTTTAAAATAAAAAAATGTTGCGGGAAAAACGAGTTGCATTTAGATACTAAAATATATTTCTTCTTTGATTTTGTTTGTTTATGTATGAAATAATAATGAATGTATGTATATTTTTAAGTTAATTAAAGATATATTAACTTAAAAATATACATACCTAGCATGCACAAATAGATACCTATAATCATATAATATAATCTATCAAGATTCTAACAAAGTAGGAAATTTATATTGTTACAGTGGTACTATATTGAATCCAGAGTCGAGAGGCATGTAGGATTCAACACTCGAATACCGAACGCACGATCGGGTTTGAAAGCAGATTCAGATTCCAGCGAAAGATTTAAAATACGTCGCCTCAAAGTATCTTCAAAATAAAAATACCTAATAATTCGCGCATTAATTTTGGTTTTTCGTAATCGCACTACATTAAAAGAAACCATAATAGCGCTCTAAATCCAAATCAGTACTAACCACTATGGTAGTAGAAATGGACTATATATGTTTTTTGCTTACATATTTTGAAGAAGCGATCATCGCTTTTGGACTAAGTAAGATAAGTATATTAATACGAGTATCAATGGTAAGAGAACGAAGTACTAAAAACATTGGTAATGCAGGCCTAATTACCTATCAAACGCTTTTCAAAGAATAATATTTACGAGGTAGGTCGATAAAAATCAAAGCTAATGCAAGCTAATGATCAAATGCAAGTGTCGGACAGTGTTCGCAATAAAACAACTGTTGCTTTTCACATACCCTTATATGAAACCACACATGCAGTATCTATAGCTTCAGGCTACTAGCTTGTTCTGGTAAAAAAGATAACGTGTATATGCAAGGAAAATCAGTTGCACATTCTTTTTAAAGTCTGTATGATCAGGTGCATATGCAAGAAGCTATATGTATATACAATAATACAGAGAAGTTTGACAGGTCAGTTCTACATATATTATATTTTTGCTAAAAAACATCAGCGGTCTACGGACGCCTGCAAGTAGATGGCTCCAAATTCTACATTTCTTCTTTTTCCTTGGCTTCTAAGTCGTATCGTGATCTTAAATAGCCTATAATCATCCTCAAAAATTGGGCTATCAAATGCAAAAAGATTTTTTCCAAATACGACAGGTAGTTCCAGAGATTAACGCTATCAAACAAACTCTTCAGTTTTAAGTATATAATCTATACAGATAAATAAAATTGGAGTGTCTTTTTGTAATATTAAAATAACCGCTTTTTACTAAATGCATATGGATGTATACACGATACATATACCAAAATGAATATTTTTACAATTTTTGTCTATCTGTCTGTTTGTTCCGGCTAATCTCTGAAACGGCTGGACCGATTTTGACGGGACTTTCACTGGCGGATAGCTGATGTAATAAGGAGTAACTTAGGTTATTTTTATTTTGCATATTTTATTTATTTTTAATAATGTAAATAAATAAATAAAAAAAAAAACATTTCCGCGCGGACGAAGTCGCGACAGCTAGTTTATTATGTAATCAGACTTAATTGGATTTGTATTCGATACGGGATTATGCTACAAGAAACAAATGTGGATATGATGTTGTTATTACACGCCTGAGAGCTTCTTTATGGTTCATAATCCCTGTAACATCGATAAAAATTTTAAGGCTACTGATATTATCTAAGAAACATTTTTTACATTAAAATATGTTAAGGTCTTTATCAAAAATAGAATGTAGTTCTTTGTCCATAGATTGTTTTGCATACAGGGGTTTCAAACATTGTTGTATATTTCAGTGAACGTAATTTTTAACGTCTCATTTTCAGCTTTAAATTTACGACCATTGAGATATTTTCATTAATTATGTTTATTCTAAATTTATCATATATATTTAATATATTACAGTATTTAAATAACCCCGCTACATTCCCATTATATTTAAATTTAATTACATTATTATATTACGTATTATTTTCTTTAAAAAATTCTTTCTACATGTTTGCTTGCCTCCTCTTATCTCAATGCTGATTTTCATTTTCAGACCACCTCTCTTTCTAATATCATCGTTTCCAACACGATTACCAAGAGTTACGCCACAGATTTGCAACAAAAGAGAACCAAATCTAATTATAAAAATATGTCTCCAAAATATATAAAAATTTTGAATCTTACTGTAAAACCCTAGCGATGTGCCCCATGCCGAAGCGCCTCCTATTTGAGTTGTCTGCTAAGGGCTCCAACAAGGGCGGAGATATCCGCGATCCGCCGGTACTCCATGACACGTTTCTTTCTGGTCTCCTGTATTCTACGCTACTGGATCCTATTGGTGATCTAGTCCTGAAAAATCAAAAGAGTATAAATTAGAAAACGCCTGTAATTAGATTATACCGAAGATGAAGAAAGCTCGATGGCGTCTCTCTGTATATCATTTTAAGCTAACACGCAGATTAAGCAACGTCGACTGCAGCCAGTCTATGAATGTGTATATCTTGAGATTTTCAGTGCTTCGGCGGGTATTTTAAGCCGTCGGTATTGGCTTTTGTCGATAGATGACAATCGTTAGCTAAGTTAGTGGCTTTGAGGCGGCTTGAAAACACTGACTTCCGCCAATCTGCAGTTCAGCAGCGTGGTGGAGTATGCCCTAAGCCCATTCGGTTGAAGGGAGACACGTATACCCGCAGTGGGATGAGTTAGGATCGATGTAATAGTAGTAGACGTAGTCCTTGGCTTTAACATAATTCTTCTTCGTCGGCACATATATGCCTACCGCTGGGAGCCTTTTCAAATACTTTTCATAAATACGGTCCTCTGTAAGTTGTATTCAGTCTAGGCCACATTTGTGGTCATCGACCCATCTATAGATGACGCCTAACCCGATTAAATTCTATCAATCATTTTTTAATATAAAGCAAGCAAGCATACGGCGAAAAGCTCGACGTCATAGTTGCTAATGTTCTAATCCGCAGACTGTATCCGCACTTATCTATTTCGAGCTTCTTCGTATTGGGAAGGCACGTTATGCCGTCGGTCCTAGCTGTTTACGATATATTGTAGTCTTTAAGCTTAAGTAAATAGTCATGCTTTATCGATTGCCTCCTTCAATTCGCAGTTGAGCAACGTGTTATAGAGTATGTTCTTAACACCTTCGGTTAAAGGGAGACTCGTATGAGTGAAGGTTAGTATGGATACGGTCAACTTGGATCTGTAGCTATTATCGCGACCTGTGACTGGTTGGAATGCAAGGCGTATTACTTACATATTACTAGAGCAGGAGTCGGGTGGTTATTAATTATTACAGTGACCTACAGTAGCGCTTTGCAAGGCAAAATGCATCACGCACATGTGTGAGTGAGCTCAGTACTAAAACTGATAGCAAGCTACGCATAGGTTTTTTATGAACAATGTCAGTAGGCAAATTATATATTTGTTAAAAATACTCAGACCAAGACAAACAAAACAAATGTTCATGCACACAAATGTTTGTCCTGTGTGGGAATCGAACCCACGAGCGTTAGTGCCAAAATCGCGTCATTGACCACTGCGCCACCGAGCTCATCTTCTTCAGCTTTTATTACGTACGACATAAAAATAGTATAAAACTTAAATAATCAAGTTTGTACTCAGCTAATCCCCTGTAAGTAATCAGGTAAAAAGATACATAAGAACTAAAACAGAATACCGACAGCAGTCGACATTCCTTGGTTCCTATACTTACGACTACGATCATGCATCGGAATAATGAAAAAAATGGTGCCAGTTACTTTGCGATATAATACGTAATCTAAAAACAACCAGCAAAAATAATATAAACCGGTTTTTGTATACAAGCTCATATTAACTAATTTAGTCACTACCAACAAGTAAGGAAGTTGATTAGCAAAGTAATAAAATTGCATTAGTTGTAAGTATTCCCTAGATAAACATATTTTAATTTGTTTATTATTTTGTTGTATTTTATTTACCATGATAATAAGTCACTGGACGTTATGACGTGGGTCATTCGTACTTTTACAAAACAATATGCTTCAGAATAATTTGACTCTGAAAAACTTGGTTCCGCGGCTTCGTCTGTTTAATCAACGTCACTAAGATGTCATAGACCAGCCAAAGGAATAAGTCCGCCTTTGTAACACAGGAATTAATTTTATTGTATTTTTTTTTAATTTGTCGTACAATAAAGATATTACAACAACAACAAGCTCGAATGATACACTCATAGATATTTGTCGCATGAATAGGATTAATTTGGCAGAACAGTGTCTGAACTTCGACTAGAGAAACAGTGTAGTTTTGGGACGAAAAGTCATTCTAGTCTGATGGACGTAAAATACAGTGGAGAAGAAAAGGTGAGCTGTTAAGTTGCGCGACTATTGCTTAGCTAAACTGCACGTTATTAAGTGCAGTTTAAGTCGAATGATTGAGAATTTTAATTGCTAAAAGGTTCTATTCTGTTACGTAAGTGAAGTTATAGAATAGAATATGATGATGAAATGCGCTGATGTGGAGAGACGAGTGAGTGCAGGGAATAGCGTGAATGGAGCGTTGGGTAAACTGTTTGGCAGCCGAAATCTAAGCCAGAAAGCGCAGCTCGCTGTACACAACGCGGTGCTAATCCCAACTCTAACTTATGGAAGTGAGAGCTGGGTATGGCAGAGAGAGCATGAAAGTAGAATAAATGCGGTCATGATGCGAGCACTGCGAAAAATTTGTAGCATAACGCTTGCTGACCGCGTTCGAAATGATGACGTACGAAAGAGAGTTGGACTGAAAGATAAGAAAGGGCATGCTCCGTTGGTTCGGACATGTAGAAAGATGCAAGATAAAAGAAAGACGAAACAGATATACAATGCGAAATTGGAAGGATGTAGGAGCCGAGGAACATACTCGTATATTATGGGCAATCGAGAATAGCGGGGACAACGCATGCAGGTCAGAATATACCCTATCATCACACATGAGTAGAGAGAATAATGGTAGAAGATTAAGGGGCTTTCCTTATTCTTGTATCATTATTCTCTCTAGTCACAATAAATAACGTCGATTTTTTTCAAGTATGCCCCGAAACTATAAATACACAATGATAAAAGTGCTATTCCGTATTCAAGTTATCTGACAGAGATATCACTTTACCCAAATCTATTTGACATGGGTCCGTGAAATCGGAGATTTAATCTCTAGACAGCCATACTAGTATGTATGCTCGCTGAGTATAGTCTTAGTGATATAAATAAAACATAGTTCACAATCTGATCATTATCTTTATAAGATCTATATATACTCGTAGATCTCTCTGTTGGTCGTTGTATACTTTTCCCAGTCAGTAGACGTACCTATTAAAGGCTTTAAGTGTTCAAGTAATTCGTATGCCTACATCATAATCTTCGTATATTCGAAGTGTATGGCTATATCGATCTCTTTGCTGATGGGGTATAACGTCTCAGATATAATATCAATTAAAGTTTGAAAAAATAAAAAAATGGCGAGGTTGCTGAAGGCGCCCAAAATATAATAGTACTTCAGGCCAACCTGCAGAAGGCGAAACTAGCAACGGCTCCTCCGTTGCTAGTTCCTCCTCCTCCATCCTGATGGAAGCTACTAGAACTGTATGAGAGTGCTACTCCTACAGGAACCGTATGTAGGATACATATGGAGGAGTTCCATGCATGGGGCACAAAAGATAAGCCAGTAAAAACGGCAATAGTAGCTGCCCAGGTAGAACTTGGACTCATCCACCGGGCTGATCACCAGAGGCCTAACGTCTCTGTCGCCACAGTTAAGTACACGGGAAGTTGCATGAGTTTGGTCTCTGGTTACTTCGAGACGAGCCAGCCGCTCACCGAATATATGGACCATATTAAAGTAGTGGGAGAGCTGTCTACCGACAGGCTGATGGTGGCCGGAGACTTCAACGCGCTGTGCTGGGGTGGAGACAGAGATGATGCTACAGGCGAAGAAGTACTGGACCTTCTGACCGATCTGGGGGTCAGCGTGGTGAATGAGGGTACTACCCCTACATTTGAAACATACAGGGGTAGGGCTTACAGTAGTTGCGTGGACGTCATGGCGTGCACTACCAATAGGCGAAGAAGTACTGGACCTTCTGACCGATCTGGGGGTCAGCGTGATGAATGAGGGTACTACCCCTACATTTGAAACATACAGGGGTAGGGCTTACAGTAGTTACGTGGACGTCATGGAGTGCAATACCAACCAAAAACTAATCGGTATGATCAATAAGTGGGAAGTTGAAGGCGAGGCAAGTTTGTGCGGACACGGAAGAGGAAATGGCCGATAGGGTTGATAGAGCTGCGGTACTCTTCGCCTGCGAAGCCAGCATTCCTAAACTATTGCAAATGTCCATAGGCTACGGTGACTCTTTACCATCAAGCAGGCCGCACGCTTGTAGATTAATAAATATCACTAGTATTCGTCCCAATGGTCGATATTTGATTTTAATAATTATTAAAATTTTTACAAAAATACATAATTATTACTAAACACTACTAATATACATAATATAGAATTGTTTGATCTTTGATTTTTGAATTTATATTCAGAAGATAATGTCAATGGGGATATTTACATATGCCTTTTCATTTTGCATCCACAATGGATTCATAGTTATTTTACGATCTGTAGGCTGGAAAGTAAATACCTATCAGAAAAACCAATTACTTCTTATGGATATTTTTTTGGAAATTAATACATATATATTCAAACATGCTTGACAGAAATATAACTAAAATAATCACCCTTTAGGCCCGTCCGTGACATCACCATCATCATGGTGTTGAAGAACGAGGGGTGTCGTGTTTGTCTGCGGCGAAAAGAACACTTCGTCCAGCTCTGTGTCGTCCATCGGTGTGGTTGGACTCCCTCGGAAGGAGCGCGACCTCTGCATCGACACTGATTGCCGCGACCTCCTTGTCACCACCTGTGGGGCAAAACAAAGAAACGAGTGTGCTTTAGACCACAGGACTGAAGTAAAACTTCTTTAGCTCCATAGTGTGATACAGACAATAGGCCTGCACTGTATCTTGCATATACGAAACTTATTTAAAAGTATTTTATTCTTTATTGCACATAAATATACAAAATAATATTTGTTACAAGAGATCTCGTTAAGAGATTTCTTCCAGCCAACCCTAATGAATGTAAAAACATTGTATAGGGCCGTAAACAAAATATATGTGCCAATAAGCATCAATAAAAACAGTTACAATACAATACAGTTAAAATACTTCTGTAAATATACATTTAACATATACATACATATACACACATACATACACATGTACACATACATATATACACATATACACAGATCTATATATACACAAATATACATCAATATAACCACTTTATATATATTATCTTTCACTAGAAAATAATGTCCTCAGATAGTACTCCTTCAATTTTTTCTTGAAAGTAAACACAGTACGAACATCTCGTATCTGCAGTGGTAGTTTATTCCAGAGTAGGGCAGCGCGGACGGTGAACGAATTGAAGAAGAATTTCGTGTTGGCTAAGGGGAAGTCTAAGGGGAACTTAACTCGCTATGAGAGAAGGAGAGAAAGAAAATGTGTGCTCGCACCTCTCTCTCTTGCCCCTACAGTTATATTCGAAACGTTACTCTCTCTTTCTATCTTCACTAACTTATATCTCCCTCTCAACTTCCGTTCGCCTCGCCCGATCACACTTTTCGTAACGCTCTCGTCACGCCTTCACCAGCTTACTCCCCAAGTAAAGCGTGCGTAAAGAAGTTTTACTTCAAAAGGTTTCTTTATACATGAACGTTGTGAGCTAGTAACATTTACAGAGGAGCTCGCATGACGTATAGCATAACATGATGAGCTCCGTGGCGCAGTGTCTAGTAATGCTACTTCGATACCGGTGCTTGTGCGCCCGATTCCCACACAGCACAAACATTTGTGTACGTGAACTGCTTGTCGTGCCCTGGATGTTTAAAGAGGTAAGGCGCTTCAAAGCATCCAGTCTTGGCAAGTACCTTGGAAGGAGTTGTTGTGTTCTTTCGAGTGAGTAAGGTCACCTGTAAGCTCCTAAGGAATAGCCGCGTGCCATCGCTCGAGTGATACTTGATGTGTTGCAAACGTTTATAGGCTACGGTAACCGCTATACATCAGGTGGCCCTTATGTTTGTATACCTCTGGATGTTGTATATAAAAAAAGTGGAAATAATTGTTTATTTCCACTTTTTTTATATACAACGTGCGGGCTACTATGTTATTTACTAAATTATGAAGTTACACGTATGAAAAGTATTTCATTGTTTATGATTTCTAAGATTGAAAAATAATCGGGGTCGATAAAAATTGGACAAGGAGTGGTAGCTTCCTTTTCTTCGTGACTTCCATATTTTCATAGCAAAATACCTCCACATTTTTAGGACAAACGTGCATCGCGTCACGGGTGTAAACAAAAATGGATTAAATACGTGTTTTTTCGTAGTTTTTCTAAAAATTACACCCGAACCTAACGTAGGATGTTCATAAAAGTCGCGTCAATATATATCCCTATCCTTCTAGCTATATTGGGTGCCTACTATATTTCATGGACAACCCACTTAGTGCCAAATTTCTCATTCTATATAGATTACCTAATGCACAAAAATAGTTTTTCCTTTACATATATTTGTCTATGTACAGCATATACATTTCCAAATAATGCATAATCACATAAAAAATATAAAAGCCGTAAGTACTCGCAGCCGGCCATTATCTTTAAGGCCAAAGTAAGCGCGAGTACAAAGAATATACGGGAGTGAAATCCTTTTGCACCAAGACTTAACGAGATTGATGTCAACAATGTTGTCAGCAAATAAAACATTACGACATCATCACAAGCGCGTTGGTGCAGCGATTGAGCAGTCAGAACCCGTTATATACGTTTTCCCATACATTTCGCGGTCGTATACGAGCACCCGGGTTTCGAAGGGTTAACAACGTGACTTTGACACTACTGCTCGTGGCTTCGATTCCCAGACAGGACAAACATTTATATACATGAACATGACTGTTCGTCTTGACCTGGGTGTTTTTAAGAGAGGTAGGGCCCATCAAAGTAGCCGGCCTGGGAAAGTACCGCTATCCACAGAAAACCACAGCCAAATAGCTCCCTGGAGGGTTGTAGTATTCCGGCGTGTGAGTGAGGTCGCCAGTAAGCAAGGAAGCACCAGTAGGTAAGGAGTTGCTGTGTTAGCAGCAGACATGATATCGCGCGAGTGATACTTATGATATATTATCATGAGCGTTCATAAGCTACGCTACCAGCTAAGGTCACCAGTAAGCTCCTAAGGAACAACTACGTGGCATCGCTTGAGTGATTCATAGGCTACGATGACCGCTTTACATCAGGTGAACTGTATGCTTGTATCCCTACCGATATTATGTAAAAAAAAATAAGATGCGACACGGTAGATTTCATATACCATAGTGTCATTATACCTGAATAGATTCAAGTGTAAAGAGAACTCATCGTGCGACTGTGAACTTAGTATGAAGAAAACAGCCGTATATATTATCTTGCATCTTGCATCTTCATGGAAGACCATCTCGCTATAGACCATGAGCTAAATGTGAAAATTACAGGGATATAATGAAAGAACTACAGAGAGATATAACGCGTAAGGATTGCCAATGTTCTAAATTAAAATAATAAAACTTGCCTACTATAAGGATAAGAACTGATATAATATAAGAACATAAACTAAATTGTGGTCATAAAAATGAATGTAAATAAAATAAATTTTTAGTAGTATATAGAAGTTTAATAACAAAGCAGACAATAAATTTTACGTAATATTATAAATATCCAAAACATATCGGATCGCAGAGTATTCTAGGAAGAAAGAGAGAGAGAGGAGTGTCACATACATAGCCAAACAAAGTTAACAATAAATGTATATGGAGAAGTATTGACCAGCGATCGCCGACCTATTGACCAACTGACCCCCGGTTTGAATCCTGGCGGGGGCGTGTACCACAAATTCATGTTTTCGGATTTATGTACATATTTACTTGCTCGGCGGTGAAGGAAAACATCGTGAGGAAACCCGCACGTCCAAAAAATTATATTTCGAAAGACGTATGGCCTAATACGTCGTAATAAAGCTGGTCTCAGGGTTGTGGAGATCTGACAGCAGTCGCTCCGTGTAAAAATCGATATCTACAACAAATCCTTAAGGCTTAGGAAATCTTAAATGATTAGGAAACGGAATAACGCGAAGAAGAAGTATATGGAGATGTATTATAATTTAAAAAGGGTCTTGTCTACGACAGGAGTGCAAGGATTATACATTGAGTACGTAAACATGTTTGTTATCCGATCTATTATCAAAAACACGAAAAAAAAAACTTTGACGTTTTCTATCGTAATTCAAAAAAGCTTCACATCGCACAGCTATCTGCTAAGGAAGCAGTTGTATTTTGTCGTGTGTTCCTTCCTGGATATTGCCGGAACATCGAACGTCTTCGGTCATTATTTACGAGGACCGTAACGGCCGAGGCGATCCCAAAAGACATCGCTTTTATAATTTATTGCGAGGAAATATGGTTACCTAATTCATCCGTCGTATATTTAAGGCGTATTAGTGAATTCATGGTCCTTTTAGTAGTTTTTACATAGACATTTTATTATGCGAATTGGCTATTATTTTTGCAATGTCGCAGCAGCGTTTCAGTTATACGTGATGGTATATGTAAGGCCAATGATATTATATTAAAAAGAGGTAGATGTCGCACTAGCGCGCAAAAACTGAGGCAATGAAATTAACCCAATTGGTCTAATATGCGCTATTCTTTGATGCGCTGACGTATTTCAAGCGCAACTCTTGACAGATAGCTATCTCTCTCTATATCATGCGTTCCGTATTATCTATCCCCTTCATTGTTGTAATCTATATACGCCTTAGTAAGTAAGTACTATAATGTCGTAGTGGAACAATAACAAAACGACGCGCAATATGAATATACGTCATCTTTAAATACAATATCATTGTGTAAGGCATTACTAGCACTAACTAACACGTCCATCAAAATATACACACGCTGCGGTATTAATGCTTGTTTTGCTTTAATAGCTATGATATCTGTCTTTACTTTCCGCTATAATTTATCCACCAAAGGAATCTGGTAACTTATGAAATAGGTTTTCCTTCGAGCCCTACTACAAGCACCAGGCATACATGATTTTGGTTTTTATATGATAATTCATTTTAGGATTTGTATTTGTTTAACTGGATGCTTTTTTATGACAAAATAAATACTTACTTAAATTCTGTATGATTCCATTTAACCCAACCTTATTTGGCTCAAAATTTTGTATTGTTTTCTAAATAGTAACTTACAAATAGCAATTTCCTGGAGTTTTGTAGTCTTTATGCGAGTGAGATCTTAGTGTCTTACTGAGGCTGCGTCAGCAGCGGGCAACGGCAATGCGGGCAATTATTAAAAGAAAATATTATGTCTAATATTTAAGCACAGCCAAGTGATGGCTTTTGAAGATGAACAGATTAAATACAAACCTATGACATTAATTATAAAACTTTAAATATATAAATATATTTAAAATTCTCCAGAAAAATGAAACGCTCCAGCAACATACTATGCGAATCTTTATTTGTCGTCTAGTTTAAATTTTGAACATGAAACGCAGCAACAAAGTTGAAATAAAACATATTTTTTGTTAGTTTAAATACTGAACACTTGTGTTTCAATCCAGGTAGTTAATGAAATTTCCGTACATGTTTGACGAAAGTACTTATCGGATGGATAGATAATGAAATGCTTATTTTCCGAACTTCACAATCACTTTTTCTGCCTAGAAGAAAGTAGTTTGTTTTTATATGTTACATTTATCTTCAGCCCATATAAACAGTAGCAGTGCAACTATTTAATTGCAGGAAAAACAAACGGTGTCGGATCAATCCAAGTTCTTGTACTCCGTACGCAGATTCGTAGTATATATATATGTAAATTTTTCAGATTGTTAATACTATGGCCGCTATAACAACAAATAATAAAAAAAAAATGAATTCAAAAAATTGTTGGAGTTCCCATACAAAAAAGGATGTTTTGGCGCTATAAGTAGTACACTATTTAAAAAATATATGGTGTTAAATATTATACGGTGATACGGTTCGAGTCGAACTCCCACTCAAAGGGTGGAATCCTCGTCGGCTTTTTCTTCGCGAGTATTGCAATGAACTGAGATGGACACAAAAGCGATGCGAGAGTTAAGTGTAGGTGAGGTATCGGCCAATTAAGCGCGATTTTTCTCTAAGTTCTCACTGAAGTACCTACTCACCGCGAAAAATATAATATTTTTTTGTTTGATCACAGCTAATAAACGATAACTTTAATCCACTCTTTTAGATTTGTATTTTAATACAGAATATGTTACTTCGACAAAACGAATTCATCTTGTAGATAATCGAAAGCGACAAGCTCGGTGGTGCAGTAGTTAGTAACGCTACTTTGACACTACACAGAACAAACATTTGTCTGCATAAATGAGGTCGAGATTTCTCCAAAAGTACGGTATGGAGTTCTTCAAAAAAGACGCGAGGCACATCCCTCGTGGGCCGTATGCTTGTATGCCTCCCGACGTGGTATAAAAAAATAACAAAATTCTGCAAAATATTAGCGTTTATAAAAGTAGTTATTTCTTCTTCTAATATACATTTATGTCTTACCATAAAATTATTCTTACTACATGAAATCTCCGATAGCGTCATTCATTCCAAAACACTGAAATGATTTTGTTTTTGAGCAAGAACAGGTTCCTGCCGCCTTATTTGCGCGGTCACAGGCAATGATTCAAATTAGGAAAACTGACAAATATATGCTGTAATGACTGTTATAGTACAATATGTAATAAAAAATGCAATAGAAATTTTGTTTCTATAATGAGTTTCCTAATTAATTCTAATACGATATGCAGGTGCGTTATTGTAAAAAAACCTTGTACATTATATACGTAATGCTAAATCATGACACGAAACAGAGATGGACGTCGCTCTACCTCCAACGCTTTAATTATTTCTCCGTCTCATGAGAGTAAAAAGGTAATAGCAAAATCAAAATTTATGAAAACAGATGTTTTTAATTGCTTCCAAAGTAATGAATACAGAAATGTAATGTGCATTAATTGAAGTTGATTTATAACCTTTTACATTGTTAGCGTATATTACTAATCATTCTATTAAATCAACGTTTGTCAAGTGAGAAGTTACAAATTATAATTTTGTACCAGTAGGTACTACAAGAAAAAATTAACAAAAAGGAGTGCAAGTTGTTAAATTCAGATATTTCAAATACCACCACTCTCACCACTTTCAATTCCACGAAAACTAAGATGTTTAACTTTTTTTATATTTTTATTACCTTTTTTACTTTCTCTAGAGACGGCGATTTTTGTTGCACATCCTTCAACATAATATTCAACTATCGTAATCCGATTAATTGTAACGCAATCTACGGCGATATATATGTCTTCCAAGAGTTATTCCCTTTTTATGACAGTTTTAAATATTCGGAATTATGATAAATCTGTACTTAATGTAAAGCTGAGAGCTTGATGGCGTTGTTGCGTGTGTCATTCTAACCGAACCCGTAGGTTAAGCAACGTCGACCGCAGCCTACCTATGAGTGGGTTAATCTACCTCGAGATTCTCTGTACTTAGGAGAGCACGTTAAGCCGTCGGTCCCAGCTGTAGTCGATAGATAATAGTTGTTAAGCTAAGTCAGTGGCCTTCCAGTGGCTTTGATACTGGTTTCCGTCAATCCGCAGTTAAGCAGCGTGGTAGAGTATACTCTAAACCCAAGACCCGTACCCCTGCAATGGAATGAGTTAGGGTTGATGTAGAATGTGAAGCTCCAAGTGCATGATCGGTTCTACGTGATGAAATAACGATTTAATTGAAGTCATAACGAATTCATTAAGTCAGATTTCATGTTTTTTAACTTTTATAATTACATAGTACAGAAAATAACAATATGGTAATAATAAAAACACAGGATTCATTTATAAAAACACAGTAATATGTCATTGCGGATCGTATTAATATCAGAGTCATATAAGTTTATTCATTTGTAGAAGATTTTACGACACAATACTCTATATCTCTGACCAAAAATCAATCAAATCCTTGCACTCGATGTACGTCTGGAGCATAAATAGGAAAAATGTTCTGGCCTAAGCCTAGAAAATGGGTTATTAAAATATATGTTGGCTGACGAGGCAGGTTTAGATTTTTTTACATACTGTGACCTGACGTCATCAGAGTTAGTACTAGTTATTTTGTAAATCATGTTCATATTTATTTCTCCTAGTAGACATTACACGCATCAAAAATTCACAGTACCAATGAGTATTTATCAAATTGAGCATGTGAGTAATTAATTCCATAACGAGTGCTAACGTTTATAACATAGTATTTAGATTTTAATAATAATTGCATATTTGTATCTTTCCCGCGCTTAAATAAGCACACATTGCTGCACGATTGAAATAATTTACATGTTGCATTATAGTATTAGTTACTTTTATGCGGCATATGATGTCGTAAAGCTTGAAAAAATTTGCTTGTTTTTTGTATCTATGTATATCTTCACACCAGGTCCCTTACGGGGTAGGCAGAGAGAACCGAGCGCCATAAGACGCGATTATTTAATTTAATTAATAATTTGCTTGGTTATTCCGTCTTGTTAACCATGTGCGTAGAACCTTTAGCATCAGTTACTCTCTGACAACTTTTGAAATGGTTTCTGTTATGGTAATAAATTTAAAACGTATTGAAAATGTTTTAAAAACGCGATGTTTTAAAAACCCATTTAACTGAATGTTACACTGAAATTGTAAAATTTGATGATTAAATTAATTTTAAATTGTTATTTCATACAACGATAATATTTCCGCCTATGTTGCACGAGAGGCGAGAAATGAGGCACTGATTGACGATAAAGATAAATTCTTTATTCGCCATTGGGCTCGCGCGGGTACTTAGACACGTCTTACATAATTTAGATATAATCTTATTGTGTCTTATTCTATTCCCTCAGTTATTATTTTTCTTTTTTCAATATGTTAGCATTTCTAAACTGACTATGAGCGAAGAAGGCGTGCGAAACGAATAATACCAAAGAAGTATCTTTTCAAAACATAAATTAAATTTACAATAAATTAATATTGGTATAATAACAATGATTTTAAGCAGTCGAATTAAAGATACGTGGTTAACTGTGATAAATAATTTCCAGACATCGTTGTCAGTTAAATATTCATTAATTCTGTAATAAGGCTTTTTTTTACTTTTTAGATACGAAAAGTCTTACCAATCATAGCAACGTACAATGCTTTTAAGATTTTCACTGAAGTTTGAAAACTACTTCATGTTGACAATTGGGGGATAATTGGGAAAATTAAAGCAATATCTACATCAAAACTTAAAAAGATTACAGTAATAAAAAAAAAATTAAACAGTGATTACAATTACAAAAATAAATTGTTTGTTGTCATTTACAGGCACTGGTCAGTAGCTCCAGATTTTGTATATCAAATTATTAAAATACTTTGAAAACTAAGTCTTCTTTATTCTATTCTAATAATATATCAACATGGAATTAAAATACATAATAGTCTGCATAAAATACATAATATCTCTTTTTTGTACAATCTGTTTTTCACAAATAAAACTAAGACGGAGCTATAGTAGTCAGATCAATTTAAAATGGATAACAAATATGATTGATGATATTTGACTGAGTAGGGTCGGCAATGCATGAGTGACACCCCTGGCGTTGCAAATGCCCATAGGCTACGGCAACTGCTTATCATCAGGCAGACCGTACGCTTGATTGCCACCTTAGTGGTATAAAAAAAATCTTAAAAAGTATTAAGGAAACGTAAAATTGATTAAATTGATTAATTGAGCATGGTTTAAATTAAAATATGCTCTTGGATTAGATGTTTCACAACAAAAATCGATGAAGACGCGAGCCAATTTTGATATAGGAACCACAGTTAAGTTTTGATTGTTTTGAACACTCAATCTAGCTTACCACAAGATAGCCAAGATAGATCTTAGCAGCATAAGTTATCTACATAATTCAACACGAACTATCCTCATAGTTTAGAAAACGCTTTTAGCAAAGTTGAATATAACAGGGAAGTAGCCCCGTCTTTACCTAACTTTTAAATACTTTGCATACAAAACAAGGTTACCTATAGCCGTAACGTTCTACATTAAGAGTAACTCTAGTACTGAACGAACTTCATCTACCTATCTTCACTAACTGACCTACATTTAAAGTACAGTTTAAATTTTTATACAACGTCGGTAGGCATACAAGCATATGGCCGACCTGATGTAAAGCGGTTACTGTAGCCTACGAACGCTTGTAATACATTAATTCGCGCGATACCACCTCTGCTGCTAACACAGCAACTTCTTAGGCGCTTACTGGTTTTTTTACGGCCCACCTGATGTAAAGCGGGTACCGTAGCCTAATAACGCTTGCGATGTATTAAGTATCACTCGCGCGATGTATCCTCTGCTGCTTACACAGCAACTCCTTAGGAGCTTTCTGGTGACCTCACTCACACGCAGGAACACAACAACTATCTAGTTAGGGAGTCATTATTTGCCTGCGGTTTTCTGTGAGGTGGAGTTACTTCCCCAGACAGGCTGCTTTGATGCGCCCTTTTAAAAACATCCAGACCAATTATACATAACAAAGACTCGTATACAATGCGAATATAAAAGAATATAGGAGTCGAGGAAGGCCAAAACTCACGTACCATAACCAAATTGATTGTGTTTTATCAGGTCATGTAAGGATCCCTGAAAACTAGCGTGTGTGCATGTGAAAAGCTATGAATGATAAAGAAGCGAGTGAGGTGTCTGCGACGCTCTGTTGCCTCTGCCTGCCCCGCAAGGGACTTGACGTGAAGTTATAGATAGATTGATAAAGATATCAATGCATTATATTATAGGACGAGAGCGGCAAAGAATTCGGGCATCTAAGTTACGGTTCATTGACCACAACTCCTTTTGTCAATTGCGATCGACTGATAAATGGAAATTGTTATTTATAACCTTCCAGTGTTCTAGACATATTTCCAAACATTTAGTTTATTTCAAATGAATAACCAATCCGTTCGTACATTTTCCCGAATCTCTTATTATATTCACTATTATATGAGTACAGGACTTATTTATATTTGCAAAAATATAAAAACAAATGGCATATTTATATTTGCGAAAATATATGAAATATGCCATTTGTATTTATATATTTGAAATTTTTAGGTAATTATATACATGCATTTTTTATTTTTTTTTCCACTTTTTCCAAATTTTAGCTAATCAGTAACTTCTAAAGAAATAAAGAAAAAAAAATAGTTACCAGAGGTAAAAAGGAACTTAACGGTATTGTCTTTGACTATTTATACGTCCGCACATATCCCTTGGGAACAAAATTTTTCTATTGTCTTTCGGTTTCTAAGAATAGTGATATTGAATAACCTATAATCTTCCTCAAGAATTGAGGTATCAAATACAAAATGTTTTTTTCAATTTCATCTTGTAGTTTCAGAGATCGCGTTCTTAAATAAAAAATAAACAAACAAACTCTTCCGCTTCATATATTGGTATAGATTACATGTGCATTTAAAGAGTTTCGATACAAAGAAATACAAAGAAATATTTGTTCAAAAACCTAAACGTTTTCTGAATCATGACTTTATCCACCGACTTTATGTGCCGATTACAAATGTTGCCTTTAATACTTCTAGTAAATTAGCATCATGGGGATTACGTAAGTTTTGATTCTGCTCAGTATGACGTAAATCTGATATTTGCCAAATGAACCTATTGCTCCTTAAATTAATTTGAGTAATAATAGATACCACCATATCGTCTATCCTAAATGTACAACGTGCTTCGCCCCTCTAATTAATTTATGCATATTGAAGAAGAGACGAATCGACAGAAATGGTTTTCCAAATTCTACTGATGCAATGATGAACAATCAAAATTATTCAACAACGAATGTTTATTGTTAAATATCGGAAATCTGATTTATTAAATATTAGGCTGCTGCGACTTAATCACAAGAGGATGTCGTTATTGCGTCTATAAATAGCTATATCCTATGTTCATATCATTACTATCCGTTCAACAGTTTAGACGTGAAAAGGTCAAGAAACACACACAGGTACTTAGTATTTTAATATATAGAGATAATTTATAATTGATAAAATATTGCTAATGACATTGTGACGGGTTGAAATTTTATAACAATTGTAATAATAGCCAATGACACTCGAGTTAATACTCAATTGAGTATCAGCTCGAGTGTCATTGGCTATTCATCATCTAATTATAATAAAAAAAATACGATATTTAAGAGTTATTTTTTTTTATCAAATCGGAAAATCGTTTATAAGTTCAGTCTAACTGCCATAGGGTACCACATATATGCACATTTGTGAACTTGCAAATTAATTACCCTTCCTTTGCTACCACGTAGTCGGGTGAAAAGAAATTGCAATATTTGCAAAATATTCATTCAAAAAAAATTTTAAATGTAAGAAGATCGTCCAATTGAATGTGTCACTTACACATAGACAAATATATGGGTGCCCAAGAAATAGATGTACCGTTTCGGTAGATTCTCGTTAACTAATCGGAGCGACGTCCTATGATGCAAAGTTAGCTATGAAGGAAGTGATGGTGAACTATTGTAATCCCATGGAAGATAAACACGAAGATGAGTAGATACACAGATGTCTATTTCTTCAACTTTTACCCATCGTAAATAAATCAGTAACATCCTTATGTGATTATCAATAAAAAGAGAAACCACTTTGAGCAAGAGTTGACGTGAACGTAATGTGCGTATACATAATACAATGCATATTTTCATCTAGAAATAGTTACCGAGAACAAACATTTCAATCCATTTTCGAACAGTAAAGAACTTTCAAAGCCAAAATACACTGGGATTTACAACGCTAGTTAGGATTTATCAAAGTTGGGAGAAAAGCCAGCAAACACGCCAAGGAATTCTAACCTTCTTTTGAATTTCAAACCATATTTGAAACTGTTGAAGGTATTAATGAAAATCCTAGTCTTCCAACTTTTTTAAGAGACGTAGGGCGCATCAAAGCAGCTCGTCTGGGGAAGTATTTCCATCCCACAGAAAACCGCAACCAAATAAAAACTCCCTGGAGTTTGAGCAAAAACGACATCGCGCGAGTGATACCTAATGTATTGCAAGTGTTCATAGGCTACGGTGACAACTTTACAACAGGTCGTATGGTTCTATGTCTCCTGGCGTTGTATAGAAAGTGTTTTATCATAATTTAGTCTCAGGAGCTCCAGGAATCGGCGAGAGTGCATGTAAAGCTATGCATGAATGTTAAAGAAGCGAGTGAGTAAGGACCGAGATATGTGGCGTTCATTTCTCAGCCTACCCCACAAGAGACTTGATGTGTAAATGTATTATTAGCAACACTACTAATAATGTTAAAACAAAACTATTATTTTATTGTAATATATTTGTAAATTTAACTACAAATTTTTGCATTAATTAACGAAAGTTTACTAGTAAAATAACCTACCTTTGCTTTTTATAATTATAAATTCAACTAATCTTTTTTTTCAGTGTACTTCAAACCAGGTATAACATTTCTTTTGATACATTTTCTTCTCGTTATTTCTCGTGCGGCCCTTTCATTTTTCGATTCTGATTTCATAATCTGTTTATGAAAATCTATCAGCAGGACCATTAAGTACAGACTTGGTATAGTCAGAATTTGTAGCTTTCTAAAATATGGTTCACATGAAC
Organism: Pyralis farinalis; assembly: GCA_947507595.1. Classification (NCBI taxonomy): domain Eukaryota; kingdom Metazoa; phylum Arthropoda; class Insecta; order Lepidoptera; family Pyralidae; genus Pyralis; species Pyralis farinalis. The sequence continues at coordinate 13,903,349 of OX382269.1, read as the reverse complement.
TGAATCATTTACCTATTAAGCTGCATCAAATAATTGCATTAATATAAACTCACTATCGAATACCATAAGAAAGAATGTAGCTGCTATGCAACTAGTGAACGCTATTTTGACGAGCTCGGTGGCTCAGTTGTGATTGATGCGACTTTGACACAAACGCTCGTGGGTTCGATTCTCACACAAGGCAAACATTTGTGTTCTTGAACATATGTGTTTGTCTTGGTCTGCATGTTTTAAGAGTGGTAGGGCACATCAAAGCAGACCGTCTGGGGAAGTACCTCCACCTCACAGAAAACCGCTGCTAAATAACAACTCCCTAGAGGGTTGTTGTGTTCCTGCGTGTGTGTGACGTCACCAGTAAGCTCCCAAGGAGTTGCTGTGTAAGCAGCAGAGGAGTCAACGCGCGAATGATACTTAATATATCGCAAGCGTTAATAGACTACTGTACCCGCTTTACATCAGATGGGCCGTAAGCTTATATGCCTCCCTACGTAGTATAAAAAAAATGCTATCAGCCCTTGTTTCACCGGAACCTCAGCGGACAGAAAAGTATGTGGTCACTATTCTACTTTCATCCCACAAAATATTATTTAGGATTATAGCCCTTTCTTAATTATTGGAAGTTAATTTTTTCAGTAATTGATAAAAATTAATCTGAGTGGCGCGTTTTATACGTATCCGGTTGACAAAACTATATAGGCTGTCTTAACAATGCACTTACGAAAGTTTATTATTTCAGAATTTTGTATCTATTCAGCAGCTTTAATGTTATCAATATAAATATGGACAGATAGCTGTTGGAAGCAGGCAAATTCATGTTTTTTTATTCAATTTTCCATAAATTATTTAGGTCGAATTTCATGAACAAAAAACATAAAAAACAAAAAGTAACAAACAAAACGGTTCATTCGAAGAAAATCTAGGTATTGTATTTGTACAATTAAATCTACACTGTTTTCCTGATAGCGTCTGTTTGTTATGCTTTTACGACTAAACCGCCGTGCTATGAAATATGAAAATGAAATTTCGCAAAAGGGTTCTATGGAACCTGTACTAGGATATAAGCTACTTAATGTATATATGATTACTTTACGCTGGTAGGGTCGTAACTAAGAACATTAATTAATCTATGGGGTACTTATTATGGGGATAACGCGATAATCACATAATTTCTGTCCATTATCTGCTGTTACTTTTGTTCTAATAGTACTGTGAGTGTCGCTGAATGGTAAAGCAGCAGGTGTAAATTATATTATTGGCTTGTTATTAATCCAAAACCACTTATCACAAGACTGATAATTCAGACACCTTTACAATAATTATTATACGTTTTGTATGCATTATAAGTTGTGTGTAGATGTCGTTGAGATCATTTAGTTTTAGGCGTTATTATGAAAAGCGATAGCCCAGTGATTAAATAAACGACATATTAACCAACTAGTCCCCGGTTGGTGAGGGTACATTCCATTGAATTCATGTTTTTAACGCCATATTTGTAATTGTCACATGCTCGGCGGAACCGTCACGTCTCACGAATTATCTGATAGATCTGATTTTCCTTCAGAGTTCTGAAGATCAGTCCTAAAAGTCTGTATTTTCGCCAAATTCTTAGGCTTAAGTACCGGACCTAGCCAGTTCTAATGTAATAGAAAACGAGATGACGCTAGAAAGATGATTGTATATAACAACTCTGTCGCACCTTAAAACAATTTGTCATCGGTATGTCCAGAGTCTTGTACTACTGTACCTGTCTCTTGGTGTTTGTAATAAATCATAAGAGCCAAAAGGTTATTGCGTAATCTTACCGTAACAGCATAGGAGATAGCAGTGAGGGTAAGCCGCGCGACGCTTTCTTTACCAGGGAGCTGGCGGAGCATGGGCTCCTCGAGCGACGCCGGCGCAGGGAGCACGTCGGGTCGCTCGCGCACACGCCCCCGGGCCTCCCTGGGGGCTGCACCCGACGCTCCATACATACTGCAAGTAAAAAAAAGCTGTTAATAATAATACAAACGTAAATAATATCTCGTGTTAACAAACGAGGTCGTAATTGAAATCATTAAAAAAATATATTATGTGATTATTCTTATTAAATATTTTACTTTCAGAAGATAAACCATAGCTAAGTATAGCATAGACAAGCATATAATAAATTAAAAATGCATTGATAATCATATTAGTACTTATTTAATTGCGAAGCTAACGTCCACAGACTTTATTGGTTTGTAAAAAATCTGAAATATTACTTATGGTTAATGTACCCAATTTATTAAAAACTAATTAGGCAGTCGTTCGAACTCTATGAGACACGATATACTAATAAATATTACTAAACGATATAGTAATAAATCAAAGAAGGTCAATGTCCTCGATCCATTGCAAGGAAACAATGCAATCTTATCTGTAAATAGATTTATATGTGGGAATATAGTGATAATCAGTACGATTATCACATATTAAAATAGAATGATATCATTTCCGAAATGGAAATGAAATCATCATTTGGGAAATACAATTGAGTTTTCAGACATATCTGTTCTAGTCTTTCTAATTCGTTTACTACACGGCACCTTACACACTCACTCAGTGTGTCTTGTTGGAGATCGCTATTCAAAGTCCGCATATAACGTTTGCATAACTCGATCACAGAATTTCACGTTCCTTACAACTTGAAACCGTCTCGCCAAATATCGAGAAAACACAAAAACAAAAGCAATAAGCCCCTTACTTGGGTATACGGTGATATAAACAACCGATAAACTTTTAAATTATATAGTAGTTGTGTAGTCTTTTTTATCGTAGAGATATTCCACAGTTAGATTGTTAAATGCGAACATTGCGCAAAATCTGTGGCGTAACGCTTGCAGAATTAAAACGTGAGATAGATTTTTGGTCTGAAAGAGAGTGAATTGGTAAGTAAAGTAAATAAGGTGTACGATAAATAAGGAAAGGCGTGTTTGACTGATTCAGACAGAACAGATAGGTATACAACGCGAAGGACGTAACAGTCGAGGAAGGCCACGACTCATCTACCACAATCAAATTGTTCATGTGTTATCTGAAGATAGTGTCAGAAGTCCTAGCAACCTGGTGTGTGTGAAAAGAGCTATGAATATTAAAGAAGCGATTGAGGTGTGAAAAGACAAGTCATGTGGCGCTCGGTTCACTCTGCCTAACCCGCAAGGAACTTGACGTGAAGATGTAGCAGTAATAGTTAACTTTGTACTTAATTTTATTCATGAATCCAGTATGCTTATTAGTTTAACGGGTTATTATTTGAAATAATGGCAGCATGAAGAAAACAATTTATAAAGAGCCGATGAGATTGATATTACATAGTAACTCAATTCAACGTTACGGGTCGCAAGGCAAAGTAGAACAATTTCACGCCACTTATCAGCTTATAGAATTCTAGAAGTTCGATGGAATCGATGCGCGTATTAGATTAATCAATAATGTATGTTAATGAACGTCGATCGTAGTCTGTTTATGAATGAGTTTAGTTGATGTTTCACCGATTACAGCCAAGGATTACAGTTAAGGTAACCTAAGAGAAGTAGAATGTTTCGAAGCTGCGACTGATGAAGTACCTCCATCTCACAGAAAACTGCAGTCAAAATACAATTCTACAAGGATTAATGTTTATGACAGTTAGATACTTATTAAACTTTATACATGGAAAATCAATACCGTTGAAGTCATGCACTCCTACCTTCAAGAATAAATGCAGTAGTTTAAAATTTCCTTTGTATTTCAAACCTGCCTGAAGTGCTAATAAAATGTTATTGTCTGACAGTACCAGGGTGAAACTACTGCTGAAAGCAAACGTCTTCAGTAATAGCTTATACTCCATGTTTAGGGTCGTATCGTATATATAAACGATGCAATCACATTGTGATAATGGTTTCCATAGCTAGAGTTCAGTATAGTTTTTTCTTGGCAAAAAAGAAACACTAAATGTGCAATTTTTTCTACATGTAATGAACAACGTTGCATTATAAGCTCCCACACAAGGCAAACATTTGTGTGCATGAACATGTCTGTTTGTCTTGGTCGGGTGTTTTCTATGTATCATAAGTTTGTATTTACAAAAAAACAAATGTATTTACGTATGTTCATCAGTTGTCTAGTACTCATAATACAAGCTTCGCTTACTTTGAGACTAGATAGACCTGTGTAATTTGTCCCACAATATACATTTATGTATTTATTTAATTTAATTCGCTGTTAACTTGAAATTACATGTAGCTTTAGATAATATTTATAATATATAGGCGCAGGAGGGTCTTTATCGGGATCGCCCATGGTCGGCGAGGGCAGATTAAATAAATACTCGAATTATTTGCACAATTAAACTATAATTTACTTGAACTTTTGCGAATCAACGAAATACAAGGTACACTCTACACACTTAGGTCCAAGATTAAATTAAAAGTAATCAATAGTTCATTAAATCACAGGATTACGTAAAACAATAGCGATTCGCCGAAGACGTGGTGCGCGGGTGACGGCTCGTTCAAAAGTGAACGTGCCAATATGGCCACCGCACTACCATCGACACGACGCTCCGCCAGAATGACAGCTGTCACTCTTGCCCTGACGTATCCGTGTAGATAAAGCGCGCCATGCGCCGTCACGGCCATACTGACTAGCGACCGTCCTCGGGCGCATCTCTAAACATTCCTGTAACAAGTTAACATACTTCGTAACTATGCTCGTCCAACCTGACAAGCTATAAAATTCGTCACTACATTACATCGGCAACAAACAGATTTCCCTTCGTAACTTAATCGACATGGACCGGACGGGCGCGCCCTTATAGCTACCTTTCAGGTATATCCCGGGCGACACCGTCCTCCCAGTCTCACAACGACACATATCTGGACCGGACGGGTGTGTCCCTTCGACCATCCGCGAGAGCATGGACCGGACGGCACTGTCCTTTCGACCAGTTAAAACATCAAATTACCGTTCTGGACCGGACTGGTGTGTCCCTTCGACCATCCGCAAGGGCATGGACCGGACTGCACTGTCCTTTCGACCAGTTAACACATCAAATTCTATTCTGGACCGGACTGGTGTGTCCCTTCGACCATCCGCAAGGGCATGGACCGGACTGCACTGTCCTTTCGACCAGTTAACACATCAAATTCTATTCTGGACCGGACTGGTGTGTCCCTTCGACCATCCGCAAGGGCATGGACCGGACTGCACTGTCCTTTCGACCAGTCAACTCCAAATTACTATCCTGGACCGGACTAGTGTGTCCCTTCGACCATCCGTAAAGGCGTGGACCGGACTGCACTGTCCTTTCGACCAGTTAACACATCAAATTCTATTCTGGACCGGACTGGTGTGTCCCTTCGACCATCCGCAAGGGCATGGACCGGACTGCACTGTCCTTTTGACCTGCTGCATACATCTATTACTACTAATGAAGAACATAATTATCTTCTACCACATACCTATTAGTTACGGACTGCCCTGCTCCGCTTGAATTTCAATTTGCAATGTCTCATCATCTGTGTGCACACTGAGGGTATCTGAAGTCGCACTTAGGGTATCAGAACCAACTGTTATAGTATCGGAATAATCAGTCAAAGTGTGATCGTCCACAGTTAAAGAGACATTGTCTTTACTACCAGTATTTGCTTGTACATATTCCGACTCCGCCGTCTCGCCATCCGTCTCATTCAGTAAATTAGATGCTATTTCTAACAAACCCGAATGTCCCGGAGGTACTGAGCGCAAGTTCTCGTGTGCGTACTTATATGTACGTTTAGTATTGGGGCCATTCATGCACTTTAACTCGTAACGATCATTGTCTAAGACTGCGACAATAACGAAGGGACCTTTATATTTCCTATCTAATTTCGTTTGATTCCGCTCGCTACTTTTAAGAAATACGAAATCTCCTTCTGAAAATGGTTTTATGGTTGCTCGACCTTTATTAAATCTTTGAGAATCAGAGGCCGCTGCTTTCTGAATATTTTCTGAAGCATTTTCACGCACAGCGTTCAAATCTAGCCGATCTTGTTGCTCGGAGTCGCCTGCACTTATTTTAGATAACCCTAGTGACCGTGCTCGGATTCCGAACATCAATTCAGTTGGTGAATATTTAGTAACCGAAGACTTAGTACTATTCAGCGCTAATTGGACGTTACCAAGCTCCTCGCGCCACGTTTTATTTGAATCATTTTCAATAATCGTGAGAAGGCTTTTAAGGGTGCGCATAACGCGCTCGACTTGGCCATTCGCTCTAGCAGAACCTGTTGCTATAAAATGCAGGTCAATTTTATATTCCAAACAGAATTTTTTAAATTCTGTACTGATGTAGCACCGACCTTGATCAGCAATTATACGTTTTGGTGCGCCAAAAAGACATACTGAGTTTCTAAGGGCACGTATGGCACTGTTTGCATCTAATGAAAACGTATGTTCTAACAAAACATATTTTGTGAAAGCATCGATGATTACTGAACAATATTCCTTTCGGTCGCTCTTACCACTCAGTTTGCCCGTAAAGTCTATGTGAATAGTATGCCATGGCAGAGATACTTTCGGTATGGAATGGAGCTGAACAGCTTGAGCTCCAGAAGGCCCCTTTGATGCTTTACAAATGATACAAGAATCAATAAATTTTCGAACACTTTTAGCCATTTGAGGAAACCAGTATTGCTCATATAGCTTATCTAAAGTTTTATCGTATCCTAAATGTTGCAATTCAGTATGAACATGATTTATTAAGGTCCAAATTAGCGAGCGTGGGACAACGGGAAGCCAGGAAGTAATTTTGTTCCGAGCAATTTTTCTGAAAAGGACACCTTCCCTAACATCATAAGTCTGGGCAATAGTATCAGGAAAGTCGTTGTTGTGATGTTTTGTGATTAAATCTTGGATCTCACTATCGCGTTTTTGCTCTACGGAAAGCCAGCCTTTATGCAATTCTACAAGGTGAACAGTTTTTGATTTGCTCGCATTAACAACTGTGGATGTGGAGGGCATATCACATTCAAGGATGGGGTTCCTTGAAAGATAATCGGCGTGTTCCATCCGACGACCCTCACGATATATAATATCGAAATCATAAGCCTGTAAAAATGCCCACCAACGGTGAACACGCGGTGTTAGATCCGTTTTAGATTTTGATGCTTTTAGAGAATTACAGTCTGTAAAGACCGTGAAACGTCGCCCATACAAATAATGCCGGAAATGTTCTACGGCTCGAACGACTGCTAACGTTTCCAGCTCATATGAATGATAGCGAGATTCTACCTCCGAAGTACGTCGGCTGAAATATTCAATTACATGTGGCAGATTATCTTTTTTTTGAATGAGAACCGCTCCATAACCCTCAGAGCTGGCGTCAGTATGCAGTTCTACGGGTTGTTCGGGGTCAAAGATGGCAAGAACCGGTTCAGACGTTAGTATAGTTATAATTTTATTACGAATATCTTCATATTTTTTATTCCATTTAATTGAACCCTTAAGTTTTGTTATAGGATACAAGGGACCAACTATTTGAGTGAAACCAGGAATAAACTTACGGAAATATGAAGCTAAACCGAGAAATTGTCGGACTTGCGTAGCAGTTTTAGGGGGTGGAGCATCAACCAAAGCCTGTATCTTTCGAGTGTTAGGCCTAACTTCGCCACATTGAATGGAGTACCCTAAGTATTCTATTTTTCTTTTCAGGAATTTGCACTTTTTAAGATTGAACGAGAATCCAGCTGTGGAGAGAGCATTTAATACCTCATTTAAACGATTTAACCCTTCTTCGATATTAGAGGAGTAACAAAGGACATCATCCATATAAATTAAGGGCTTGACTTTAAGGTTGCATAAAGCTTTGGTAATGCATCTCTGATATACGGAGGGCGCATTGCGCAAACCAAAGGGCATTGCTAGATATTCATACTGCCCTTCGGGCGTCACGAATGCTGTCTTCTCCACTGAGTCAGAATGTACAGGTATCTGATGAAAACCGGACGCCATATCTAAAGAAGAAAAGAAGTGAGCACCACTAAGCTGATCTATTTGGTCCTCTATACGGGGTAAAGGATAATGTTCCGGTCGAGTATTACAGTTTAGTTCTCGATAGTCTACGCACATTCTATCAGAGTGGTCTTTCTTCTTTACTAAAAGTATTGGGCTAGCAAAGGGAGATGTGCTTTCTCTGATAATTTTAGCATCTAAAAGCTCTTCAACTTTCTCTCTGACAATTTGTTTTTCTACTGGTGACAACCTATATGGACATCTTTGAACTATTTTAAGTGGGTCAACTAAATTAATTTCTAATGTCCCTGTCTGAACACGTCTACGAGGAACTCCTTCGATAAAACAATCAGCATATTTATTTAGGACATCTACTAGGGATTTTCTGTCACTACCTAACAGATCAGAGTCTATTTGGGAAAAGTATGTGTCAGAACTTAATTCACAGGAATTTAACTCTTCTTTGGTGAAAAATGTAAGACTATCGTTATCTATTCGAACGCCAACACCTTTATCTAAAATATCTCTACCTATTATAACAGAGTCCGATATACATTTATCTGGTACTATGTGAAACAGTAGCGATTGACATAGTTGCCCAATTTGTACTTTACTCAAAACTTGAGTGTTACAGCTAATATCATCGCCACCAATACCTGTAAGATAGACGAGACAATTGCCCACAGTACCCGGGAATTTACTAAAATAACTCTCTTTAAGGAGCGAGCAAGACGATCCGCTATCAAATAAAAAGGAGACGGGCTCACCGGATGATGTACGTAAGATGCCTCTGGATGTACGTTGCTCACACAGATTGACCTCTTTGACTGATGTTCCTTCACCGCTCTTTCTGTCGGGGCATACATTCGCCAGGTGACCTAGCTTATGACAGGAGTAGCAAACAGCGGCCTGTGTTCTTTCAGTAAATCGTGGAGTGCCAGGCGTGTTTTGTTGCGTTAACATTCCGAAGTCTTCACGTCTTTTTCTGCAGTCAGCTTGTCGATGTCCAGATAATCCGCAGCGATGACATTTACCAGGGAACCGAATATCCGTCATACGCGATCTCTTCGGTTCTGGTTCATGACTCTCTGTTTCAAAGCGTCGTTTCAATGATATACCTCCTAAACACCGGAACAATTGAACTCTTGTTGTTATTACATGAGCATTTAATTCGCGGCGTATTACATTGTCTCTCTGACATAGCACCGACATGACAAAACCCGTAATAATCTCCTCGTGCATGTCGGTCTTAGGTATACGTTCAATCATATTCCATAAACGCATCGCTGATTCCGATGCAGTTTCTTTTGTCCCAATTTGGAACCTCAATATGTCGTCAAAATAATCTTGTGCTAATCTTGGTTTCAAAAACTTGGCCAACAGTGATTGTTTAACCACGTCCCAGGTTAACTCGGTTAGGTTTAATCTAGTCAAGCAATTAGCTGAACGCCCCTTTAGAGCACTTGTAAGGGCAATCAGTAAGTTAACACCTTCTAGTTTCTTACTTTGTACTATCATTTCCGTAATTTTACACCAACCTTCTATATCGGCGTCTACATCATCTGGGTCAAACTGTATAAGCTGGGCTGCACAGTCCGTCGCCGGAGGCATCTGCGACATTGACACTACTCGCGAGAGTAATGCTTCCATGTTGCTTAATAATTTTGTAGCGGTGTGCTCGTCCGATGAAGATTGCAATTCTTCTGGTTGCCGTTTATTCATACCCACTTCTGATATAGGCGCAGGAGGGTCTTTATCGGGATCGCCCATGGTCGGCGAGGGCAGATTAAATAAATACTCGAATTATTTGCACAATTAAACTATAATTTACTTGAACTTTTGCGAATCAACGAAATACAAGGTACACTCTACACACTTAGGTCCAAGATTAAATTAAAAGTAATCAATAGTTCATTAAATCACAGGATTACGTAAAACAATAGCGATTCGCCGAAGACGTGGTGCGCGGGTGACGGCTCGTTCAAAAGTGAACGTGCCAATATGGCCACCGCACTACCATCGACACGACGCTCCGCCAGAATGACAGCTGTCACTCTTGCCCTGACGTATCCGTGTAGATAAAGCGCGCCATGCGCCGTCAAATAAAATAAAATCATTTAAAAACATTATTATTTTTATTATAAAAGGAGGTACGGAAATGAAGGTGAAGGTCTAAAGTTAATAGTTGTATTACTAGTTCAGGTGGGATATTATAAGACGGTTTAATTCCCTTTTTTATACAATGTCAAGTGGCAACACGATCCGCGATCCTCTTAATGGACACCGATTACAAGTACTTATGATCATACATATAATACAGTCCTCGCATTGTAAGCAGGTGTGGCAATGCGGAAGTGATATTCAGATGCGCTACTGTCGCAGTAGCAGTAGCCTCAGAAGCTTACCCGTAAACTTGCAGGAATAAAAAAAAACTCAATTTTATGTATTTATCTTACACATCCCACCATGTGGAATAGCTGGTCACGTTCTACTGATCAAGCAGAAGGATCTTTCCATGACTTTGCCTTAGCATATGGTCTGACGCAACTGGTTTCTTTGCCCATGCGGGTGCCAGACATAGAGGAACATGCGCCCACCCTTTTAGATCTTCTGCTAATCTCTCACCCTAAAATTATCATGTATCTGTTGGCGCCCCCTTCGGGTCCTCTGATTTCTACCTGATACGTAGTGAGGTGCCACTTGACTTCCCAACGCGACCGCGTACAGCAGGCTGCCATTGTGCGTAGCACTTTAGGTCGGCGGATTTGGAAGGGCTGCGCATTTTCTTTTCCTACCCCTGAGGGCAGGTTTGCTTCTCGCTGAACGATCCCAACGCCCGTGCTGACGCCGTCGCCGATGTGATTCAGCAGAGTATGGGACTTTTTATTCCTAGCTCTGCCCATAGGTGGTGGTGGTGGTAGGTGGCAAGTCCCGCCCATGAGTCGATCAATCTTGCAAGGATGCGTCTCGACGTAAACAGGATTCGTATCGAGCTTGGTTTGGACCAGCAGTATTTAAATCACCAGTCGCCTGAGCATTGGTGCTCAGGCGACTGGTGATTTAAATACGAGTTCACTTAAAAAAGCTACAACGTTGCCTCCAGAGTTTTTTTTTTTTTTAAGAGTTCCATCGCGAGGGCAAACTCAGAATTTGTTATCAAAATTAGCGGGAGACTCGTACGCTTGCCCTCCGAGACTCGTGCGTTCTGGTCTATCGCCAAACCTCTTCTGGGTAACTTCTCTCAGTCGTCGTTTCCTCCGTTATGCAAAGTGGACGAATCGCTGGCCCATACTACAAACGAGAAAGCCGATTTCCTGGGCTCTATTTTTGCATCCAACTCGACCCTTGATGACCAGGGAGGAACACCATAGATCATCTCACGGTGTGAGAGCTCTATGCCTAAAATTTATTTCTCGCAAAAAGCTGTAGAGCACTCCCTGGATATTCATAAGTCGAGCGGGCTGGATGGAATTTCACCCATTGTGTTGCAGATGTGTGTTCCGGAGTTAGCTCCGATTCTAACGAACCTCTTCCGGTACTCCTATTCTCTTGGCGTGGCTCCCAGCTCATGGAAGGAGGTTTTGGTACACCAAATCCCTTAAAAAGGTGCTTGCACAGATCCGTCCAACTATAGGCCTATAGCAGTAACTCCCATATTTTCCAAAATCATTAGAAATATCATCAAGCAGCAACTCGCCAATACGGCTTCCGCTTTGGTATACTTGACCCACCACTGGGCGGAGTCAGTAGAAAGCAAAGGCGAGGCTTTAGCTGTTAGTTTGGATACAGCAAAGTCTTTCGATCGTGTATGGCACAAAGCACTTCCCTCAAAACTTCCTTCTCTTGGACTACCCGAAAAATTGTGTGCAAGGATTGCCAGTTTTCTCTTTAGGGGGAGCATCAAGGTCGTAGTTAATGGTACGTGCTCGGATCCAGTGCCCCTGAACGCTGGCGTCCGACAAGGCTGTGTGTTGTCTCCCACTCTGTTCCTTATGCATTTTGTTGCATGTACGTAGCATTCATTGCTGTGCGGATGACAGTACGGCGGACGCAAGATACACTCTTAATCCCCTAAAGACACACACACACAGTGTACGCATTTCTATCTATCTTCGCAGTCATCTAGAGAGCAAGGCTAAGTTGGCATCCAAGAAGATTGGTGTGATCAATTGAGCTAAACAATAATTTACACCTCAATATCGCCTTCACCTTTATAAAGCCCAGGTCCGGCCTCGTATGGAATACTATTCACAATTTTAATTCCGATACACATGCGTCGTACGACTTCACACTGACACGATTGGTCAGCGAACAATAAAATTTTCAAACACATGTTATGCCAACAGTTCAAATATTTTATACAATGTGATCATGTATTTTTATGTTATGAACTGTGTGATTACACTTAGAGACATAACTCACCTAATTCTGAGAATGGATATTTGGAACCCATGTAGAGTTCCTACCATTGTTCTCATAATTACGTGACAATGAATTTTCAGGCCGTAATTAATTACTAATTTGAATGGTTAATTATTATGCAAGGTATCTCGCAGTGTTGAAATATAATATGATTTAATTTGTATAAAACATTTCTGAAGTACACATGTAACATTAATTCTGCGAACGAACCCAAAAGTTTTATATTTATTTTTAATAGTAAGAATTAAGTAATGAGACCTTCTAAAATTCGTATATATAATTAATTTTGCCTGTTTCATAAGTCACCTAATTTTGAAAGAGGGGTTTTGGTTTCCATATAGAGTTCCGACTATGTTTCCCATAATTACGCGACAATGAATTTTCAGGTTGTAGTTACTTACTAATATAAATATTTATTTATTATGACCAAGCCATGTATTCTTCGTCATTGTTGTATCATGTCTTCCCGGGTTCTAAACTACTCGTGCACATGAGTATATTAAAACATACGGTCAATGGCAATTTTGCTAAATACCCCTATATCCCCATTGTACACATACTTATACACACATTATAATAAAGTATGTGTATTGGTCCCTTATCTATTTATCCCTTACCAATACTTTTTAGTATATGTAAGTATTATTTAAAATTCTAATTTCCTATTTAGTTATGAAAAAATTACTGAGCATTCCTTTAAATCTTTCTCATTTCGCAGCTACACACTAAAAATCTACGAGCATATAAAAAATGAGAAAGGATTTTCGAAATTTGTTCCTTTATGGAAGTCACAAAGGATCTTTCTCAAAATGTGGAACTTAACACTTTCAGGGTCACTTTTTATTTGTTTTAAATTTGTATATAAATACGCAGCTCTTTGGTCTTATAATCTTATAATGTAATAAGATATCTTATAATCTTATAAGAAATCCAAAAAAGTCATCAAGTCCATATAAAAGTTCAGCAACTACTCAAAAAACGTGATTCTTCGAGTTGATTATCCTGCAATTTGTTATACCCTAGTACATTTCACTTACGGTATGTCTTCACGGTAGTGTCAAAAAAATACTGCAAGGGTTCTATTACATATTTCATTTGCTTAAAAATGGACAGGTGCGTTTTGGGTATCGCACCCTAAAGCTTCCGTAAACATGTGTGAATGAAAATTGTAAATTATGTTTTAAATCATTAACATAAAATTAAAATTACCTCCATTTTAATTATGCATACATACTATAAAGTTATTTCTAAGTACATATATTTTTAATGTATTCTGAAAGAAACAAAGAAATTTAAAGTTCCTGTTGTATTGCCTTAATGCAAATACACTTAAATATAAACAGACCCTTAACTTTTTTATACAACCCACCTGATGTAAACGGTTAACGTGGCCTATGAACGCTTGCAATATATTAAGAATCACACGCGCGATACCACCTGTGCTGTTAACATAGCACCTCACACGCAGGAACATAACAACCTTGCACGAAGTTGTTACTCGACTGCGATTTGTGAGGTGGAAGTACTTCCCTAGACAGGCTATTTATATTGATGCGCCCTACCTCTCTTAAAAACATCCAAACCAAAACAAGCAGACATGTTCGTGCACACAAATGTTTGTACTATATGGGAATCTAACCCGAATAAGCGTTGGTAAACGTAGCGTTATTAAGCAGTCAGAACCCGTTATATACGTTTTCCCATACATTTCGCGGTCGAAGGGTTAATCACTGCGCCACCGAGCTTGTATATATAGACAAGTCAATTTATGTTACTTAGATCAATTCTTTAAATTTTACACAGCGAAAGTTATAAGCTAAAATTTCATGCCAACAGAAACATAAACGTAAAAAAGGAGCCGAGTTCAATAGCAACGACCTTCCATATGAAGTGTCGCCGGTAAAGAGTTAGGATTTAATGTTTTATTTCATTTTTTTAATCATACTTGCAGGAATGTTGGTGCAACGTTCTGATATTCATTTAAAAAACAATTTGCTAGTTCCTTTGATATCAAAAATCTGATCTGGCAAGAATTTTTGTTAATAAATTAGGTACATTAAAAATATTGACTCCACCATTTATGAATTTCCAAAAATGATTAGTAAAATTATATGAAAACATACAGTACCTATTTTCTAATAGTAATAAGCTCATTGTTTGATCTATCTCTCTATTTATTCACAATAAATATCTGTCGCAGAGGTAGCAACACCATATTGAGAAGCCCGGAAGAAATCAATCCCCGTGATGCTAGTTTTAATAATAACGGATCAAAATGTCAAGTCGGCGCTTGCGTGGAATCGACATTGTTGAAGTGGCAACACCGGTTGTGTTTGTTATGGTTTGCTCGAAATGTCGATTGTTGTCAGTTGTCAAAAACGTCAAGATGAATGGAAGCGTCATTGGAAGCGGCATTACGAATCGAGCAATGGAGCCAATCGCACGTGTCGCGTCCACCGCATTTTGAATCCGTTGTAATCTGCGATCTGAAGATAACTTTTGTTACAATTATTTATGTAACTGGCTGATTAAATATTGAGAAGATTAACTACGCTGGTATTTCGCTTTATTCACCATGAACAACGAGCCACCTGACGACGATTATATCCACGTTCCGACATATCTATATGGATTATATCTGGTACATTCCAAAAAAGTGTGCTTCACATTGGAGAAAAAACAACACGTGAATCAGCCAACCACAGCGAAAATCCGTAAACCACTTGTGAGTCATTGTAATCGACGGGGAGTCCCTATAATATTTGTTCAGCTTTTGTTTAGTTTCTGTAATGGTAGTTGTTATTAAAAAATGTCTTTGTACGGGCCACAAGCCCGCACAGTTTCTAACATCAGCAGTTTCCGCGGCGATAAAGTTAATAAGTCTATTTGACTCAGTTCACATAAACCACCGGCACGAGCTCACGTATATTATATCATCATATCAATAAATTCAATTCCACTCTCAGTACTTTTCTGTTGTTATACATTTCAGCAATGTTAACGAAAAGGGGCTGCAGTGCGTAACCCTTAATCATTTTATAAAATAATTGTTGTTTTAGACATCCTAAAAAGTAAGTAATATACAATTTTTGGCCGATATTCATAATTTTTTATGGACGCGTGTTGTGAATATTTTGTTATATATTTGTATGGTATAATATATATATATATATATATATATATATATATATATATATATATATATATATATATATATATATTAAGTAATTACACTTAAAAATATACATATAAATATCCTACACTCCGCGAACAAGCCGAATAGTATTCATTATATTTTGTTAGATCAGATAAGGGTTTGTTTGTAAAAACTTTTGAAACTTGTATATAAATATTATATTATATATTATTGTATATAATATACCAATTACGTGACAATGAAGGCTGTAATAATCACTAATTGAAATTTCAAAATATTGTGATCAAATCATGTATCCTTCATCATTGTTATATTGTGTAGTGTGTCTTCCCAGGTTTTGAACTACGCGTGTACATAAAAAATATTAAAACATACGGCCACCCCAATTTTACTAAGTACCCCTAATAATACATACCTGTTCATGCACAGATGCACATACAAAGCACACACATACCTACTATTTCAAACCATACACATAATAAATAATTAGGTACGTGTACTACAATTTCAATATACTTGAATAGAAAATATAATTATTACATAACATCATAGGGGTTAAAGTATGAAATTGCCATTTTATAGTAATAGATACTTTGAATTGACATTAAACCTTCATGGTGTGAGATACTCGAGTGAAACTTTTTTCACATGATACATGATTTTCGCATTTCAATTCTTTTTTTTTTTATTCAGCTAGACGGGAAAGATGGATACTTCGTAAGTCCGAGTAATTTTTGAATACGAGTTCCGACGCGGAACTAGCACGGCAAACACGGCTAGCAATTCAATGCTGTGTTTAGAGAGGAGGCTGCTAATGAACGCACCGTGCATTTTTGGTTTAAACGCTTTCGTAATGGAAACTTCGAAGAACGAACCACGTGGAAGACCGCCAACACAGGTGAATAACGCTGAATTGCAGGAGATGGTGGAAGCCGATCCGAGTCAAACTACCCAAGAATTAGCGACAAGGTTTAACTTTACCTTACCTACAGTATTGACGCTCAACTCAATAAGATAAAAAAAAATGAAAAATGGATGCCTCATGATTTGACTGATCTGCAGAAAGAAGCACGTGTTGGAAACTTGTGTTGCCTTGTTGAATCAGTACAGAAATGAAGGAATATTGAATTCGTGACATGTGTCACAGCACACATTTGATTTTTTAATAACTATCCCAAAAGAAGTACCTAAATGATGGAACTGTTAGAAAATTATACTTTGACCTTACGAAAGTGTGAATAAAACCATTGTCTGCAACTTGATTCTGACAAGCCCGGTAGTGTAGTGGCTAACAATGGCTACTTTAACACTAAAGTTTGTGTCTCGATTCTCGTACAGTACAAACATTTAAGTACATGTCTGTTTGTTTATTCTGGGTGCTTTTATGTATTATTAATAAGCATTTATCAAAAAAGTATTTATATATAGTTATCAATCAACTAGAGACTAAACTAGATGGCGCTATGTAATTGGTCTGGAAATATTTTCTTATTACTTACTCGTACTTATTAAACTGTGATAACTTTACGCTTAAGTTTATTTTACAAGACTTATACTGTCTTCGTATAACAATAATAATCCGTTAACTAGATTAAAGAAATGAAGTAGACTAACATTTATGCTGCTACAACTAGAAGTGGACTTTGAACATTATTGCTAAGTCAAGTTAGATACTCGTAGCCGGGAAGCGGACAAACTTTGAATTCGACAGAGCGTGCAAAGTTAGTGTTCCTACGAGTACGAATTAACTACGACATTAATACTCCTTGCTTTGTCCTCCAAAGAAAGACGTCGCTGGAATGTATCACATGAGTGTCAACAACTGCTACTTATCTCACTAATGGGATAGGGAGTTCCTTTTAATCGATGGAAGTGGAACTTTCATGTGTGTGGATCTTCTGTGCACTGCCGGAGATTAGTGTTATAATCACTGTGTTGGCTTAACTAATGTCACTTCCAGAAAACAGATACAGAATAAACATTTTGTAAAATCTTTGCCTGGTGTTGTAAACATAAATAAAACCAGTTTAAATTGCAAGTTTAGTACATAAAAACAAACATTTAATACTATTGAATGAAACTATTACCGAACTAGTTTTGCAAGTAGGCACAAAGCGTCAATCTATTGTCAAATTAACAAATATACAAAAAAAAAGTATTTACTGTCCCAGTAGACCGAGATCTGGGACTTGGCATGGTTTTAAAAAATATCGATATTATGTTGTAACTTTTTTATGCTCTAATTTTGTTTATTCATTCACAAGTACACTATGTAAGTAACTTTGTACGTAACTTTAATAAAGATTCGAAAACAAATTAAAACTTTACAGGAAATAAAATCTAAAACTGTCTTTGATGAAGTCATCGTCAGTAAACATTACAACAACGAAGTCATTAGAGTTCAATAAAGTCCGTTTCAGATTTTTGTTAAAAACCATTTATTAGTCGATTTCAATAAAGAAAGAGGTTATTTTCTAAGTATATTCCTCTGATATCTCATTGACAACGATTTACATATGTTTAAAAGTTAAAATTGTTTAATAAGTTACATAAAAAAGTAGTTAAGCTCAAAAGGCGTTCGATCGAGTCTGGCATCGGGGACTTCTATCCATGTTACCATTATACGGGCTGCACGAGGATTCATCCAGCAGATGCATAGCAGCGGTGGTAGACGACAGTTGCTCCGATAGCATGGGTATCAATGCTGGCATCCTACAGAGCTCTGTACTATCCCCGACAATGTTTTTATTGCAGTCAATGACATGATGTCAATTGATGGCATTCTTTTTTTTATGTAAGCTCAGCGTAGTGGCTTCGCTTCGGTTGATAGTAAGCGAAAGAGGAGCCCAAATCGAAGCGTCAACTGACAAAAGACTACACAGTATCCTGTTAGTTGACGCTGCCATACTGACCCGCAAGGTGCTTCTTCACGCTCCGTTTGAAGGATCCCATATTGTAAGAAGCAGGAAACACATGTGCAAGCAAGGCACTTGCTTGGCGGTGAAGGTAAACGTGGGGAGGTAACCCACACGTTCAAGGAATTAAAATTTCGAAAGACATGTGACTTAACCTAAGAAAGATCTGGTTTTCCCTCCGAGGTGTGGAGGTCTGACAGCAGTCGTTCCATGTAAAAATCAGTGCCTTCACTAAATTCTTAGGCTTAGGTAGCGGATCCCGCCAATTCTAATGGATTAGGAAAACAGGATAACGCGAAGAAGGAAAAGACCACGATGAGTGCTCTGAAGAACTATTTTCTCTTATCGCACCCTTTCGTCATAGAACCACATATTGCGATGTCATTGTTCCACTGTTGAAAACATTTCTTTGCGTACTAAAAAGTTGGGCAACTCCTATCTCTGTCGTGCCATTAAAAAGTAACTCGGGCGAGTACTCGGTTCGGTAAAGATAAAACTGAGTAATACTCGGTACTCGGCTACTCGGTAAATTTGTACTCGGCGCATCTCTACTATCTAGTATTTACTACTTGGACCATTTTGCATAATTAGTAATGATTGTAAAATTATCTCTCATTTGAAATGCACAGCAATACCATATAATAGAGTTTTTTTTATTGCCGTGATTTCTGTGATCTGTGTTTGGGACTGTAGGTACATTGTTAATACTGTTATATAACAAACGTAAGTAAGTAAAGTTAGCCTTGCTCTGGAGCAAATTATACCCTAAACTTTTGAATAAAATTTTTAACAGCGCACGCGTGCACTGTATGTAGTGAGTATTTAGTCCATTTATCGAAATTTTTTACACCGTCGGGAGAAAAGTGGTTTCCTTAGTCTATAAACGCTTGCAGCATATATTAAGTATCGTTCGCGCGATGTCACCTCTGCTGCTAACACAGCAACCACTTACACTCCAGTGAGTTGTTATTTGGCTACGGTTCTCTATGAGGTAGAGGGACTTCCCCTGACCGGCTGCTTTGATTCTCCCTCAGCTAAAAATACCCAGATCAAAATAAACAGACATGTTCATGCACACGAATGTTCGTGATTACGATTCACGAGATCTCCAGTGAAGTGCAATATCGAAGTTACCTGGAGGAGACGGTCAAGCTGGCGTTCAAGACACTTGGTGTGCTCAACAGAGCAAAGCAGTACTTCAGCGCGGGGCAAAGACTTGTGTTATATAAGTCACAAGTCAGACCGCATTTGGAGTATTGCAGTCACCTTTAGGCGGGAGCACCTGGATACCAGCTTGGATCATGTGATTCGATTCAGAGACGAGCTGTGAGAATTGTCGGCAATGCTAAGCTTACACACGGTATTGAATCCTTAAGTCTAAGTAGACATTTTGTCTTCCTTTGTGTGTTCTACCGATTTTACAACGGGTTGTGTTCTGAAGAATTGTTTGAAATGATGCCGACTGCTACTTTTTATAACAGCACCGCTCGTCGACGGCGGGGAGTTCATCCTCACACACTGGAACCGCAGTGGTCGCGTACTGTGCGATTCCAGAGAAGTTTTCTTCCGAGAGCTGTCAAGCTGTGGAATGAGCTCCCAGCCGACGTTTTTCCAAGGCACTATAGCATGGAATTCTTCAAGACATGCGTGAAGAGGTTTTTAGAGGGTCGGCTACGCATGAGTGACATCCCTGGTGCTGCCAATGTCCATAGGCTACGGTGACTGTTTACCATCAGGTATGCCGTATGCCTGATTGCCACCAAAGTGGTATAAAAACCCCGCAGCCTGATGACTAAGCATTAATGTGACAAAAAGGAATGCTCTGACATCAGAGTTCGCGGGTTTAATATCCACATCGATTTTTTTTATATAATACGTCGGGTGGCATACATGCATGTGGCCCCACCTGATGGAAAGCGGTTATCGTAGCCTATGAACGCTCGCAATTCATTAAGTATCACTCGCGCGATGCCACCTCTGCCTCTAACACAGCAAATTCTCATAAGCTTATTGGTGACCACGACCTCACACGCAGGACCATTACAGCCCTCCAGGGAGTTGTTACTTGCTGCGGTTGCGCCCTACCTCTCTTAAATAATAAATATGTATTCAAAATATACGTGTAGGTAATTATTGCCACCTTTGTGTTTATTTCCCATTATATACGTAATATTTTGGCAAACTTGGTGGCGCAATGGTGACACGCTGTTACATTGCTTTGACACCAACGCTCGTTGGGTTCGATTCCCACACAGGGCAAACATTTGTGTGCGTAAACATGTCTGTTTGCCCTGGCCTGGGTGTTACAGGAGAGGTATGGCGTATCAAAGCAGCCCGTCTGGGGCAGTACCTCCACCTCACAGAAAACCGCAGCCAAATAACTATAAAATTAAAATAACTCCCTAGAGAGTTGTGTTCATGCGTGTGAGTAAGATCACTAGTAAGCTTCTAAGGAGCTCCTATGTTAGCAGCAGAGGTGGCATCGCGCGAGTGACACTTAATCGCTTTACTTCTTTTTTTTTTTAATATTCTCGGACAAATTACACAGCGCCACCTAGCCCTAAAGTAAGCGAAGCTTGTGTTATGGGTGCTAGACAACTGATAAACATACGTAAATACATTTTTTTTTTGTAAATACATACTTATTATACATAGAAAATACCCAGACCAAGACAAACAGACATGTTCATGCACACAAATGTTTGTTCTGTGTGGGAATCGAACCGACGAGCGTTGGTGTCAAAGTAGCGTAACAGCGCGTTTCACCACTGCGCCACCGAGCTCGTCTGGTGGTGGGCTCTATGCTTGAACGCCTCCCCGATGTTGTGTAAAAAAATCTCACATGACATGAAATTAGCTTAAATCCAGGAGTATGCGTACATAGCAGTAACAAATATTAGGAAGCTTACCTAGCGTCATCATCATCAGGATGATGATCCGGTGGCAGATCAAGCCGGAGGTCACCAAGAGCCCGCGCCGCGTGTCTTCTCCGCCTGTCGTGCCACAACCGCCTTTGTTCCCTCTCGTTATCTTTTTGCACACCGAAAAAAGTCTTCGTCTCTCGTTTAAGGTAATCCCGTACAGTATGGGCTCGGCGTAATCTGACGTCACCTTCTTGTTCGGGCTGCGGTACGGGCTCTGGCGGGGGTTGTGCGAGGGGCGCGGGCGGCGCGGAGACGACTCGAGGAGGCGACGCGGGCGTAGGGAGCGGCGGCGCTGATGCTGCGGAGGATGCTGATGACTGACACGCCAGCTGGGGTGCCAGCAACCCCGCACTTGCGCGCCTGCAACAATACATACAACATCTATAATTATACAGGCGAGCGTGCATAATAATATATAATAATAATAATCCTTTATTATCATCACACAATCTTACATTCCAATAAATTTGTTTCTTAAATTATACATTTACAGAAAAGTAGGTATCGCGTAACTCGCAAAGAAGAGCAATGAATGCTAAAGAAGCGAGTGAGGTTTGTAAAGATCGAGTCATGTGGTGCTCGGTTCTCTCTGCCTACACCGCAAGGGATTTGGCTTGAAGTTATAGATAGATTTATAAATATACCTACGTGCAATAACTGCATAACTTCTTTATTGCAGTTTACAATCATTCATATGTATATATAAATAGGTAAAGACAGTAGTACAGACAGACATTTTCTCTTCCGTTTGTCAATAGATTTTCTATTTCTTTTGTTGTGTAATAGCTATAGAAGTGCTTTACTGATTCAACAAAAAAAAACAAGTTGGAATACAAATTTGAATATGATTTCCTAAAATTTTCACTTCGACTTCAAGTCAAATTTCAAGTAATTGGGCGAAGATTACTATATATCTATATACTCTTTCTTTGAGGGCCGCTGGAAAGGAGTGAAATGTTTTCATGTGTGTGTAAATATATGAAGAATAGTCTGTCAGTTCTTGAGAATGAATCAGAACTAGAATCAAATATTGTATGGGATATCGTTTGAAACTTTCTTCGCTTAAATTATGTAGTCTATGTAGTTTTTAAATGGGATGGCAAGTGTACCAAAATAACCATGAAAAAAAAGAAGCAAGACGTCTTTTCTTTCTATCAATAATATATAAAAATTGAAGGGGAGATAAACAAAGTATATAATAATGGAACAATACAATAGTAATATACCAAGTTCGTTCTGCGTATATATATAAAACAACTTATTATTTTGCATTTTATTTATCTTTTAAGCTTTTCTTAAGTTTTGTTGTCGTTTATATACATTATGTAATGCTTTATGTTGCAGCAGAAATAAACTATATCTTTCTTTCTTTTATATACTAGCGACACGCCCCAGCTTTGTACGGGTAGTAGAGCGTATTATGCCTACATAAATATTCGGTCGTGGGGTTGCATCAGCTTGTTGCGTCGAATATGTGGATAGATTTAAATGTAACATATGTCTACACTACTTGAAGTATTTCAATGAACTTTATTATGTAGATGAATATACATGAAAACAAACTAAAATATTTCTTCACGTACAACATTGATAACTTCTGCCCGATTACGTGTAAAAACGAACCTATTATGTTTGGACGTTACACGTGACAGGGCAATATGTAATTGTTCGTGTGGAAAGCATTGAATGGTTAAGTAATTTTCCGGTAACTTTTAAGGTTTGACCTTGTGTTTTTTTAGTCATTCCAAATGCAAATTTTATTAGATATTGGAGACGATTGAACTGAAAAGACAATTCTGAGGGTATCATAGGAATTACTGGTGTAAAAAATGTTTCACCAATTCCGTTGCCAGATAGTATGGTACATTTGATCAAAGAAAAATTAAAATGACTACTTTGAGTCTGGTACCGTTACATAGTTTAGGTGGCATAAATTTCTTAGTAATATAATAGGGGAACATAGTTTTATTATTAATTTTGCGACGGAATCCCGGGAGGCGTCGAAGGAAATTCAAAAATTCGGTTGTATAATATACCGCCTCCTCTCTATCCACGACTGTGTCCGGATAGAGACGAGGCATTACATTACTAAGTACTAGATCTGTGATAATACTTAAAATTTTGATAAAATAAAATCTTTTATTGTATTAACTTGCTCATTAGTAGGTGATGTTCAGTGGATATGTTATTAATATCGGGTTCCTTCTAAACGGCTGGACAGATTTTGTTGAAAGTTTGTGTATGTATGTGAGTGGGTCCCTGGATGGTTTAGATTCACAATTAGACCCAGCAGGTAGCGCTACAATCGGGTTCTAGAAAAATGTAGCAGGCAAGCCAACGACAACGTTCAGACAGACAGACGCGGCGTGGGACTTTGTTTTATAATATGTAGTGATAGTCAAAAGGAATATCTGCGCATAACGCCGTACCGTTTTTAATGCTAACGCATGAAAAGGCGAGCAGCCATGCAATTCTCTAAGCGACTCGTAATGGCTGTATGCGTCGCTGTGATCACAGATGTCACAGCTTTGACATCGTCTACTGCGATCACGGCTAAATTATTTGGAATTCTATAAGGCTGTAAGCGTACGCGAGGCTGTTTGCCTTGTAGAATTCCAATTCCAAATGCAGCCTCGCGGCGCTAGTGTCGCACAACCAAAAAATGCGACACCAAAGAATTGCAATTTTGTGTTCAAGGCGGTAACAGCCGATATTTCCGAGGATGTAAAGACGTTTGCTCTTACAGAATTGCATGGCAGAGCAGAGCAGCAAAGAGCACGCTACGAAGGAACGTAACACTTCATAACAACGTTCACAATGATTTCTATTAGTCTGAGAGTATCAGAGTAGTAAAAGGCAAGCTCCGATGGCTCGAACATTGATCGATGTAATAGCATATAGAAATACAACGAAAAAGTAGATGGATGCAGAAAGCGAGCAAGTTCATGACTCACCTACTAGATCAAATTGTTTGTCATTCGTCAAAAGGTAGAAACTATAAATAATAAATAAATAATAAATATTGTCGGACAAATTACACAGCGCCATCTAACCCCAAAGTAAGCGAAGCTTGTGTTATGGGTACTAGACAACTGATAAACATACGTAAATACATTTTTTTTTTTTGTAAATACATACTTATTATACATAGAAAATACCCAGACCAAGACAAACAGACATGTTCATGCACACAAATGTTTGTACTGTGTGGGAATCGAACGCACGAGCGTTGGTGTCACAGTAGCGTAACAACGCGTTTCACCACTGCGCCACCGAGCTCGTCATACTATATTTGTTTTATTTTTACGAGTCCTAGAATCTCGTGAACGTGTTTGAAAAGAAGTATGAATATTAAGTATGAATACTGGATCAACAAACAATAACAAGCAAACCTAAACATTCAAAGTTTGTAAACGGGTTATGCGCTAAAATTCAGCTACTGTAGATACGGAATCCGTTATTCCGCTCAGCCCTTCACCGTCAAATTGGCTGGATTGAGTCCATATTTCCGATTGCAATTCCAATGCAAATCGATTTACGGCTACAGATTCAGTAATATACGACACGTTACATTTTGTCGGGTGTTGTAATTGTAAGCGTCCGATTGTTGAGTTAGATTGTTTAATTGAAATATTCAAGAGCAGATTCACGTTTCGATTTAAACCATATAACTGTGACTCAATAAACTTACTAAATTTGGAGTCCGCAACATAGTATGATGTAGAATAGAGGTTTAATCCAATTCAATCAATCAGGAAGAAGCTCTGAGACCTTATACTGCTCGTAAGCATCGACATTGTAGATCCATAGGAATTAGCAGAAGGTTAATACAGTGGACTCTGACTAGGCTCTGCTGACTAGTGTAGTTTGTAGAAATGCTACGACCATAATGTATACCGATGTATAGAGAAGTACATATTCATCATCATCATCTGAGCGTTTTTCCCAGTTGCGTCTTACGCTTTGGCTTCGAAACCCGGGGTCCGCTTTCAAGTTAAAACTCTAAAGCTAAAGCTCTCCACTTCGCGCGGTTTTCGGCATCCCTAACTGTGATTATTGAAAAATACATAATATAATGGTAACGAATTAGTCAGATTATAGTACAAGCTCGCAAAACCTACCTACCAGAAGGGCATAGATACGTTCCATGTTATTTATCGGAAATTTCTCTGAATTGGAAAGGGCTTGGCATGACGAGTAAATCACATACTGTTTAAGAAAAGAGTGTTGTTACTCGAAGGTCTCATCACAAATGGTGGTCTTTAGATTAACATGTACAAAACGAAGACTGTATTGTGTCTTCAAATCCGTGCTAAACCTACGCCTGTAGCAGTCAGCAATTTTTGGGAAAAACTAGACGAGCAATTTGGTCTAAAGTACTTTGTGTCATTTCGCCACCAATTCGTTCATGCGAACTACTACCGACTCGTACCCACTGCTGTTAGTAGTGCCCTCGGATGCTGCACTGGTAATCTCAATAAATCCCAGTGCTCGTAATTACGGGCAGTCACAAACACGATCGCAAAGCCGAATGACAGCGACGCCCTGCATCTGTTAAAGATAGCGGATGAGTACCAGTTGACGCTCGTCCATGATATCATTGGTGGAGACTACCTGTGAACGTCTTAATCATATAACAATTGAAACTAAATAGGTCTAGTTACATAAAGAATGCAAGAGGAAAGAATGACGAAACAGATATAATACGTAAAAGTTGAAAAATGTAGTAGCCAAGGAAGGTCAATCCTCATCTACCACGAACAAATTAGTCGTATGTTATCAGAAAGAGATCAGGAGCCCGAGGAACCAGAAACCGTGTATGAAAAGAACTATTGAT
This sequence comes from Pyralis farinalis, assembly GCA_947507595.1. Taxonomy (NCBI): domain Eukaryota; kingdom Metazoa; phylum Arthropoda; class Insecta; order Lepidoptera; family Pyralidae; genus Pyralis; species Pyralis farinalis. The sequence continues at coordinate 13,877,105 of OX382269.1, read as the reverse complement.
GTTAAAGAAGCGATTGAGATGTATAAGAACCGAATCATGTGGGCTCAGTTCTGTCTTCACAATGAACTTGGCCTGAAGATATAATTCTATCTAGACACGTCAGATCCGGACAAGTACTTCACAGATAACCATAGCCATATAACAACTCCGTGGATGTTGTATTTCTGCGTGTGAGTGAGGTCACCAGTAAGCTCCTATGAGTTGCTATGTTAGCAACAGAGGTGACATCACGCGGGTGAGACTGTAATTTGTTGCAAGCATTCATATGTTACGGTAACCACTTTACATTAGCCCTTTGCTCGTTGGCCTCTCGACGTAGTATAAAAAGATCCAGTTCATCGGCAACGAGACTTCGTATTTAATTTGACAAATGATTAGTTTAATCATTTCATAATACATAACCTTTTATTTATTCTATTCAGAGAAACAAAATAATCACATTGTCGACGCAAGGTTACGTTACCTACGTCACTAAAATAATGTTTTGGGCAACTAACCTAAAAATAATATTAGATTAATTAACTATTCAAACTTGATACTATACGATATAATACTGCAGTTTATTTCTAAAGCATCAAATTAAATATACAATAGACAGTTATTACACCATGCCTAAAGATTCTTTTGAGCCCCTTTGTAAAGAAAAATTACAAATGGCGTTTACCGCTTTAATAATATTCATTAAATATTTTTTTGTATATTTTTTGTGAGTATAATATTTCTAATTTACTTACGTGACTGTTATGTGTTTTTTATGATAATCAATGTCTTCTATGATTGTTTTGCTTGAAGAATAATAATATATATTAACATAAGATGAATATAAAATACTTAATACCCAACATTTATCTACACAGACTCTTCAAAAGTTTTAATTTAACCAGTTGTCGGCATAGGTACACAGTGTGTTTCGAAGTTTTAAATACTTTGTAGTTTTTATGAGAATAACAGCCTTTGACTCTTGCGATTGTGGGTTTACGTTGTAAGCAACATAAATGTAGCCAGATTTTGTGTACTAGATTAAAAAATGTTTTGTATAAAAGACTTATGTTGCTTTTGCTCTTACACATTCTTTTTTCTTTTTATTTTGGCTATATTTTAGAGAAAAATTGAAATTTTTTCGATGTTCAAATCAGACCGCATGAAGTAACGGAGAAGCTTCCTCCCGCGCTTTTGACGAGTGACATTGTTGTTATACTTGAAATTTTTACAATTCAGTATAAAATTAGTTTTATGTGACAATTTCGATAGTATTTTGTAACATAAGTGTTAGTGAAATTATACAGTAATGAAAAAACTCAAATATAACACGTTTATGCACTTTTGGAAGACGTGAATAAGTTCATCAAGAAACCTTGTAGAAATCACTATCGTTTTACGGGTGTATTAATGTTTCCCTAACTTTGACACTGGCATAAAGTAGCAAAGCAACACTATTGCCATATATATATAAAAAAATAAGGTAACGGAGAAGGTGTACTTAAATGTATGATTACAAACTAAGTCTCTATAATCTATTATAGGTATACTAAAAGCGTAAACTTTTAATTTTTTTTGTTTCAATTTAAATAATTCTACAAATAGCTTACTATATTTATTCAAAAGCTGAAATAACTTGTTACTTTGTTGAGCAGTATCCTTTTGTAAAAATCTTTTGCACACTTTTTCTCGCGATGACTTTTACCTAATATCTACAGGTGCGTGAAAAATCTTGAAATGTCAGATTCTTCACGCACTTGTACGAAGTAAAAATTATCGCGCATCATACTATCATTTCACAATCAATTCTACAAGTATGCATATTCCATATCTTTGTGAAAAAAATAGTGAGATTTTTTTTTGTCAGGAGGCATACAAGCATACGGCCCACCTGATGTAAAGTGGACACCGTAGCCTAAAAACGCTTGCAATAAATACATTAAGTAATACTATAATAATAATATACTCGCGCGACGCAGGGACACAACAACCCTCTTGGGAGTTGTTATTTGGCTGCGGTATTCTGTGGGGTGTAAGTGGTTCCCCAAGTCCTTTGGAACCAACCTCACTGCACGTGGTGCGCCCTGCTAAAAGCAAACGGGGCTCTGGCGAAAAAGAGGTAGGGTACAGCAATAGCCCGACTGGGGAAGTACCTCCACCTTACAGACAACCGCAGCCAAATAACAACTCCCTAGAGAGTTGTTGCGTTCCTGCGAGTGAGTGAGGTCACCGACAAGGAATTGTTGCGTTGGCAGCGGGAGTGGCAACGCGCGAACGACACTTGTGGCGCTGGCGTTCAAAGGCTTCAGTAAACGCTTCACAACAGGTGGGCCGTATGCTTGTTTTCCACCCTACGTAGTATAAAAAAAGGTGCTTCCCCATACGGGCTGCTTTGATGCGCCCTACTACTACTCTCTTTAAAAAGAGATTGCTGAAATAAAAACATTTTAGCCGCATTCACAGAAGAATCGCCAGCGACCCAGCGAATATGTTATTTTTGATGAATTAAATGAATTTACACTTTTAATTTATATCCCCAGTCAATAATTAGACTATATGTATCTCGGAAACATTTAAAAATATTCCTAGAACAATCACTAGACGCAGCGCCCCTCCTCCCCTCCCCGACCCCTTTTCATAAGTCTCGTTTGCTGATAGACCAGGTGAATCACGTGCAGATGGGGTTAAGTTAGGCTCTGAGTACGACGATGAGCTACCTACATCCCTTGAATCCAATGACCAACATCACAGTAATATAGAGCATCATATCGACCAACGCACGTCTTTAAGATCTCAGATAAAGTAAAATGTGACCACTCATTTCAATGGATAGTGGCATAGTCGTAGCTTATTTGGCTGTCGACTCTGTTTGACATTTATATCCCTTAAATCCAATGACCAGGACCAGGTGAATCACGTGCAGATGGGGTTAAGTTAGGCTCTGAGTATGACGATGAGCTACCTACATCCCTTAAATCCAATGACCAACATCACAGTAATATAGAGCATCATATCGACCATCGCACGTCATTAAGATCTCAGACAAAGTAAAATGTGACCACTCATTTCAATGGATAGTGGCATAGTCGTAGCTTATTTGGCTGTCGACTCTGTTTGACATTTATATCCCTTAAATCCAATGACCAGGACCAGGTGAATCACGTGCAGATGGGGTTAAGTTAGGCTCTGAGTATGACGATGAGCTACCTACATCCCTTAAATCCAATGACCAACATCACAGTAACATAGAGCATCATATCGACCATCGCACGTCTTTAAGATCTCAGACAAAGTAAAATGTGACCACTCATTTCAATGGATCGTGGCGTAGTCGTAGCTTATTTGACTGTCGACTCTGTTTGAAATCATACAGCAGCGCGTGGTAAAGTAAGCGTGAAGATTACAGATGATTTGAATTTGGATCCTACTATAAATTAGTTCTGGTATACTTCGCCTATGTTCTCTTCCACCATAGGCACCGTGAGCCCATGTCTCTTCGCACTCCAACACGCTACTAAATAACAAGGTTGTCGGCTTGACATAATAATAGACATTTATATCAAAGGCATTACTAAGCTACTGAGTGGTATATCTTGATTTACGTGGATGGTTGTGCGCGAATTATTGCCAACTCGCTCTGCACACCTGCTGCCCTGTTTAATACACCCCCGTCGGAATTTACTTTGTTATCAAAAATAATAACAGCCGCACGGCTTCTGAATATGTTATATAAAGCTGAAATTGCAAATAAGAAAGTTTTTGTTGTCCTTATTTGACGTCAAAACGAAATAGTAGAAATGATTTTTCCTCCTTTCTTGTCCTCGTACTTGCGACATTATGATTTTTAATATACAGTATTGAACTATATTCTTTTTTTATTATATTGTTAATATGGAAAATAAAAGTATATCCTACCTGATGGTAAGCACTTACCATTGCCTAGGAAGCTTTGCAACATAAAAGTAGAAGTAAAGTAGAACTGAGTAGAGATGATTTTGGAATGTGCGGTTCCAGAGTATTATTCTGTTAAACGAAGTTGTCGAAACCTCATGCTGTAGTCGGAAAGGCTCGGGAGACCATACACAACCTAATGATTCTTGACAGAAGATCCTCTAATATTACATAGTACGCGGTCAATGCCCACATGTGTGATAATGAATTGCCTGCCGATGGTAATCGGTGCATAGTAACACGTGGTACATCATCATAGCAGTCAGAACCCGTTATATACGTTTTCCCATACATTTCGCGGTCATATATGACCACCCCGGTTTCGAAGGGTTAAGGTTACCCTATCGGTTACGAGTCTCAAGCGAAAGAGGTATAGAGCTGCGTCCTACTGTTATAATATCCGAAGCCTGTGACTTCGCTTGCTGAATAATAGTAATATTCTATAATTCGAATAATAATATCCTATTCTAAACATGTTCGGCAGAAAATTAGCGTAAAGCGGCATGTGAGCTATCACCGTGTATTTCAATAAAATACAGTAGTTTTTCTAGAAAATAATGATAAATAAAGCGAGTGAGGTATGTAAGGATCAAGTCACGTGGCGCTCGATTCTCTGTGCATAAGCAAGGGATTTGGCGTGAAGTTATAGATAGATAGATAGTTTTTCCAGAAACGTCCACAACCAACCACAACAATAGATTGCAAAAATGACCGTTTCATCTTTTGTATCGTTAGTAGGGTCCCGCGAATTACTATGTCAAAGTCCAGTATGATAAGGCAAAGTCTTTGTTGTTATTTAATTTACTCTGTGGGAACTGCACTTACTTAAACTAGTATATAACCATTAAACCGTCTTCATACTTTTTTTATACAACGTCGGAAGGCATACAAGCATACGACCCATCTGATGTAAAGCGATTACCGCTGTATATGAACACCTGTAACACATTAAGTATTACTCGCGCAATGCCAGCTAATACAGCAACTCCTTAGGAGCTTACCGGTGACCTCACTCACTCGCAGAAAACAACAACCATCCAGGTAGTTGTTATTTGGCTGCGGTTTTCTGTAGAGTAGAAGTGCTTCCTCAGACAGGCTGCTTTGAAGTGACCTACCTCTCTTAAAAACACCCAGACGAAGACAATCTGTTAATGCACACAAACGTTGTCCTGTTGGTAATCGAAGCCACTAGCGTTGGTGTCAAAATAGCATTTCTAACCATTGCGCCACCGAGCTCATCAAATACTATCCATATACGTCAAACACAAAACACTATTACGATTCTCACCGGATCTCGCGGGTCTGACTGACTGCTTAGTAAATATATATGCTTAGTACGTATATAAATGTAGATCCAACTCTGAACTTATATTTCTCGCCATCTACCACATACCACATCAACCCTTACTCATTCCCACTGCAAGAAAACGGGTCTCCCTTCAACCGAAGGGGTTTAGAGCATACTCCACCACACTGCTCAAATGCGGATTGGCGGAGGCCAGTGTTTTCAAGCCGCCCGAGTCCGCCGCAGCCCGACTGTCATCTATCGACAACAGACTGACAGCTTAACATGCCTTCCGAAGCACGGAGAAAGTCGAGATAGATAAACCTATCCATAGACAAGCTGCGGTCCACGTTGCTTAACCTTTGTGTTTGGTTAGAGTGACACGCGCAACGACACCATCAAGCCAACTGCAGATGCCGAAAAGTAGGAAACATTGTATAAAATATATTATTTATTCGTCTACATTAATAGACACAACCTGCCGCCGTGCCGTCAGCGGCGATTGTACTCGGTTCTATATAGAAACTATCTAAGTTATTAGTGTCTACTACACGCACGTCATCTGTTTATTAGACTGAAATCGGCCTCGGTTTCGGGTGACGTCACAGCGAATTACGTATCACCTTTTTGTTTTTATTGCCGTATAAAATCTATAATATATTTTTGGTAGAAACAAACATTTACTACAACTTCACGCCAAATCCCTTGTGGGGTAGGTAGGGAGAACCGACCGCCACATGACTCGGTCCGCACATACCTCACTCACGTCTTTAACTTTCGCACCTCTTCTCATGCTCGCCGGTTTCTAGGGCTCCTAATATCACCTTTTGATAAAAGACGAAAAATTTGGCCATAGCAAGTACGCGTGAGGACCTATGAGATTCAATGCTATGATTTTGCACAGTAAATAAAATCTCGGCTGCGAGTCGAGGGGTAAAGTAGAACGCATGTTGATGATTGGTAAACCAATCAACATCACGTCACTGCAAACAGCGCCTTGCCCATGGCAGGGGTATGATTTAAAAATTAAAAAAAAAAAAAAAACATCACGTCACTTATTAGTAAAACTATTCTCCTATTGGTCAGTAGGCTCGAATAGCTGAGAAATAACCGCTAAAACGTTTTGGTGACATTCATAAACAGTTTATGTAGATAAGTGAAGTGGTAGGAAGTTTTAGATAAAAAATAAACAATTACGTATTTACGTTCATATATCACTTATATATATATATATATATACCAATTCATATGTATATATAATTATTACTCCCAAATAGGTAATAGAAGGCGATATTTTACGAGATTTTGAAGAGCTCGGTGGCTCAGTCGGGAATGACACCAACGCTTGTGGGTTCGATTCCCACACAAGGCAAACATTTGTGTGCATGAACATGTATGTTTGTGTTGATCTGGATGTTTTAAGAGAGCTAGGGCGCATCAAAGCAGCCCGCCTGGGGAAGTACCTCCACCTCACAGAAAACCGCAGCCAAATAACAACTCCCTAGAGGGATGTTGTGTTCCTGCATGTGAGTGAGGTCACCAGTAAGCTCCCAAGGAGTTGCTGTGTAAGCAGCAGAGGAGGCGTCGCGCGAGTGATAATTAATATAGCGTAAGCGTTAATAGACTACAGTACCCGCTTTACATCAGGTGGGCCGTATGCTGGTATGACTCTCAAGTAATATAAAAAAAAAATTACTCACGTTTGTTTCGCTATATTTTGTACAAACTGGTTTTAGTTACCTAGAGCAAAGAACATTCAAATAACGCTTTGCAGCTATTAAGTAACATTTTAAATTTAAATTTTATCTATAGATCTCAAAGTTACGAGTACGATTGCTGCCAATAGATATAACGTTATTTATTGCTATGAATTATTGTTTGATATATTTATTATCGTGATTCATAATATTTTTCGCATAGCAGGCTGATTTTCGATTTCGTTGTGACCTCATTTCCTTTATAGGCCCACTCGGCCTTTCAAAGTGACTAGCTGAATTTATTGTACCTTCACTGATTATTGATTGAAATTTCTTTAACATTGTTTAATTAATTTGCGAGGAGTACCTTGAGTATAGTGAATGTACAGACAGTGAGAGACTAAGCTATACATGCATGCATCTTATGTCGTAGCAATGAAGATGGGATTTGCATGGCTGTGTAGCTAGTTCACAGTCATATATACATATAGTAGGATACATCGGAAACTCTATACAAATATTTCAAATTAATACATTAAACTAATACATTTACGTTTGTACACACAGCGACAAGTCATGTTAGACACTTATAGCATTTTCATTCTTATTGAGTGCGTTATAAGAACGGTACAAAGGTCGAACAGGTTAGCTTGAATATATGGGTAAAGTAAATAGGGTTGTGAAATTTATGTTACTTACTGTAATCGTTGATATTATAAGCTGCAAAATAGTCTCCAAAATTCAATGTATGACTATCTGCCTATATCTTCATGCTGGAGGAGGTCAAGCTGGCGTCCAAAAAACTTGGTGTGCTCAACAGATATAAGCAGCACTTCAGTGCGAGGCAAAGACTTATGTTATATAAGTCTCAAGTCAGACCGCATTTGGAGTACTGCAGTCACCTTTGGGCGGGGGCACCTGAATACCAGCTTGGACCGTGTGATTCGATTCAGATACGAGCTGTGAGAATTATCGACAATCCTAAACTTACGCACGGTATTGAATCCTTAAGTATAAGTAGATATTTTGCCTCCCTTTGTGGGTTCTACCGATTGTACAACGGGTTGTGTTCTGAAGAAGTCGCTTACGGTTCGGTTCCTGGGAAGTTTTCTTCCTAGAACTATCAAGCTATGGAATGAGCTTGAATTCTTCAAGAAATGCGTGAAGAGACTTTTAGAGGATCGGCAACGCATGAGTGACACCCCTGGTGTTGCAAATGTGACGGTGACTGTTTACCACCAGGAAGGCCGTATGCTTGATTACCACCTTAGTGCTATAAAAAAAAACGTCACGTCAATTCCTTTGCGGGGGAGGTATAGAGAACCGAACGCCACAGCACTCGATTCTTATACACCTCACTTGCTTCTCTAACATTCATAGCTCTATTTGTTCATGTTCGTCGAATCCTAGAACTAGTAACACCACCCTTTGATAACACGCGATCAATTTGGTCCTGGTAGGCAAGCGGCGTTACATATGTCCTTTTACTTTCGTGTCGTATATCTGTTTCGTCATTCTTTCGTTTAGCATTCTACATGTACTCGTACAAATCAACGGCGCATGCATACTTTTATCTTAACACTATTCTTTCAGATAAACTCTCTTTCTTACACATCAAAGGTACCGTACAAATATATAAATGCTATATTTCGTAAATGTTTTCTGAATGTTTTGCATGTTTTCATGAATTAATCGGTATTGGAATTAAACAAAATAGTTTAGGTCAAATTGCCTGTTAATTTGACTTTCGCCTGGCTCTATTAACTACTCCAAATTAATGAAAATCAAGAGTTATCGTTAACAAACGTACATAATTACTAACAACTCGATGTATAGACGTTAATTTGTAGTTCACTAACTTAGTCAACGTGATTAAACGAAACTGCTACAGTTTAGTTGCCATCAAGCGGCGACTTTTTGGTACCTAACACAACAGTTAAAAATTAAAAAAAAATTGTAATCAAATTACAAAATGATTATCTTTTCCTGTACCTAAACCATGACACCTTACTTTTTGCGTAATTTCATAATCCTAGCTCAAAGATAAGTTTTCATTTATGAAACTAGGTCAACTTCAAATATAGGTTTTATTTTTAACAAATAGTCGTAACTGTACGAGTAAAATAGTAATCTTTTTACTGTTTCCTATATTGAAACCTTAAGCAAATAAACAAATTTGTTTGCTTAAGGTTTCAATATAGGACAAATTGATTGCCAATTTTGATTTTTCTTTTGTTGTAGAGTTATAGGACATTGAACTATACCAAATTCTATGATCCTAAATAACTGTGAATACTTTTTTTTTATTAATAATTTCATGAAAAACATTTAGCAAAAAATATAAGTATAAAATGACAACTTACTTGTCTTTCTTATTTGGCCTACATTGATCGACTACGACTGGTCCTTCTAGGCCAAATGGATCGTTGATGATGAACGGAATAAATGAAAGCAACCTCGTAAAGTTTCCTTTTAACCTTTTAAGACATGATATCCTAAAAGTTATATCAATAACACCTTCTAGTTTAGACATAAGGATATTTCTACTGCATATAATTATTATTTCATCATATTAAAATACGACGGTCTAAATAAACCACCTCCGTAAGCCTCATAAAAATTTAATGATTCCAAGCAGCCCTTACTTGGTATTGTTTTGCAGATTAAGATTTGAATAAGGCAAGATATTACAAAATCTTTGAATGTCATAACTAGGCGGGCTATAATTCCTCCGCAGCGGATGAACAATAGGTACGGAGCAGTGATGGTAGCTTCAAACAAAAGCGCTTAAACGGCAACACGTGGTGCTAACTGTTTAGAAAAGCGTGATAAACTCCCTTTGAAATGAGCGGGACTGTGCTAAAATATTCACTTATATACTAATGTTTGTAGCAAGTCTGAACTAACGTCTTTGCGAAAATTATAAAAGTGAATATTGTACGTCTTGGAACAATTTTATGATCGGTTGCTAATTAATATCATAAATGTAAAAGTTGTCATGAAACATTTTAGTCAAATAAGCATATCCCTGCTGGATATAGGCTTCCAAGCTTTGTTTCGGACCGTGATTGCTATTACGGAACCTTTCTGTTACAACAGTCCTAAATGCCGTTTCAACTTTCTACTTGATAGCCTTTACTCTACTGCAGATAGATTCACATTTCTTAGTCATAGTTTACGTTTCTTAGCACACGAGACTCCGACAAAATACTATAAAGCGACAATTAATAATGAGCAGCCCAACTGAAAGGTAATAGGTACTTACAGAAGTCTGCATCCAAAAAAATAAATCTTTGGAAGAGTTGAAGTTATATAAAGCACTCTCGAAAATGTTGGAGTAGAGACCTAGTATCTGATGGCTTTGGAACTGTCACATCACATCATCTCACATCAATTCGGTTATAGGTAAACTTATTTGCGGCCGCATGAAAATATTTTGTTGTCAAAATATAATAATACTCATACATTTATTTCGTAAAAAATACATGTTGGTATGTATATCTTCACGCCAGGTCCCTTGCGGGGTAGGCAGAGGGAACCGAGCTCCATATGACGCGGTCTTTATACACTTCACTCGCTTCTCTAACATTCATAGCTCTTTTCATGCATGTAAAAAGTTCATATTCTATTTTAAAAAAATATATAATATTACTTAATAATATGAGCCATATTATATTTGCACAATACATGTAAATGTTATACTAAGCACAGTGATAGACGTTTTTCTATCTATCAGTCTATAGCATCACACTAATCCTTTGCGGGGTAGGCAGAGGGAACCGAGCGCCAAACGACTCGGTCCTTACACACCTAACTCACTTCTTTAATATTCATAGCACTTTTCATGCAAGATAGCTGGTTCCTAAGGCTACTAATATTAATAGACAGACATGAAACTTGTATGTATTCAATAAGGCGACCTTATTGCTAAAAGCTTTCTTGTAAGGTAACAAATTTGTTACGATTTAATAATGAATAGTATAATCGAATCGAATATAAACATAGGTACAATTTTGAACGATCGAATGTCATCTTTCAGCCTGGGACAGTCCGTTTTACGAAGTTCCCTCACGTCACCAAGCAATAATGCAGATACTATCTCTACCGTGTTCCAAACTGATTGCTATTCTTAGCGCATGTCCAATATCGGCGTAGATATTGCATGGCTGTATAGCGGTTCACTATCGTATTAGGAAACGTCTCGAGTTTTGTCTAAATCAATAAGTTGTAATTATGTCAAGGTTGATGAGCTCGATTAGCCAAACATATGAAGCAACGTCGTTTATATGATCCTCATGTTAGGCTCCCGGTTTTGGGCATTATCATTATATTAACACAGTTTTTAAATTATGCAAAGTTATAACTGTTCAAAATAAGTTTAAAATAGCCATGATATATAAACATTACGAATATATAAATAATCAAATACACAGAACTCGTTCAAATAATCTGCGAAAACTTACATATTTGCGTAATTTTGTACTACCTAAATATAATAATTTATATGGGTTGAGACTTTGGGAATTCATGTTATCTAAATTACTAAATCAACTACCTTCAAAAATGAGTAATAAACTGTTAGATACCAAAAAGAACATGAATTCCAAAACAAGTAAATCTGCTCGGAAGAACTTTTATCTATCTATTGATTGAGTTTCTTGAAGCCTAAATGTATGGTGATATAATTTGTGCATTTTAATGTATAAATATTGCATGCTTGCTGGTACACATTTCAATTTCATATACTGTTGTAATTGTATTGTATCAAGTCAGTGATCTCGCCGTGCCATGCATAAACCTTCATCAGGTTTTTGTGGTCGGCTAAATAGTACGAGTATGTAATAGATTCTATCCAATTATGTTGATAAATAAAAAAAAAGATTTTTAACTATTTTATTTTGTACCAGTCTATTGAACGTCATCGGTGATAAAGAACACATTCTGCTGAACGCATATTAAGAAACCACAAATAGTATCCAATAAACTACTTGTACATAACCTAGAATCATGAAACTTAGCAATAAGCATGGTTTGATAGAATAGTTAAAATAAAAGAAAACATTTTCCCAACACGTCGAATAAAAATAAGTATCATTTATAATCGCAAATATTCTTAGTTCTAAAAGTTGTCGCTCGATGCCTACTAATTTGTCACATCATGATATAATAAGACGTGCATTGTAACACACATATTATACTAACACAGATATTAAAGTGCTTATGAATAGTGTAGGTCTTTATATTAATCGTACCTTAGCATATCATTATATAAATATTCATTAAATATACATGGCTAAAACACATCCATCATTAGCCTGTTACATAGGCTTGGAATAATCCTAAGTGATCGATTTGCATGACCCTCATTTCTAAAGTTCACGCAAATAATTTGAGTGGACTGTACATAACTAACAATATGTACTTAATACACGAGAATGCTTATGTTATAACGTCAATAATTAGGTACATATTTAGCCTTTAAGCGTGTATAAAGAGGATGTTTTCTTCCATAGTGATTTTTCCTTGTTCCATTTTTGTCTTAATTTTGCAAATACGTATTCTGAACGTTATCTTAGGAACTTGTATGTTAATATTATTAATTATTTTACTCGATTTGTTCGTATATCAAAATAAATCAGTAATCAAATAAATCAGTAAATGTAAATGTGAGCACAATACAATAAAAACATATTCACAAATAATAGTTATTTACACCGTTAAATATGAAAAAAAAATATTTAAAAAAAAATGTAGCCTGCCGTTGATCCCACTGTCGAGCGAGAGACCGTCAAGATAGCGGTCAAGGTTCTTCGCTCACAACTCTGTAAACAGTCTACTATCGAAACAATTATCGTGGCATCTTAGTGGTAATCTCGTGAGGCAAATCCAAGTACTTAGAAAGTTTGTCTGTTTCGGTATTATGAGATAAACCTAAGGGAAAATAGTAATTTCCCTCCTATATTTTATAATCATGTCGAGCTCGGTAGCGCAGTGGTTAGTAACACTACTTTGACACCTACGCTTGTGGATTCGATTCCCACATAGGAAAAGCATTTGTGTGCATGAACGTGTATGTTTGTCTTGGTCTGAGTATTTTGAAGAATGGTAGGATGCATCAAGTACCCTACCACTCTTCAAACGGCCTCCACCACATAGAAAATCGCTGCCAAATAACAAACTAGAGGGTTGTTGTGTTACTGCGTGGGAGTGGGGTTACCAGTAAGCTCGTAAGGAGTCACAGCACAGCAACAGCAAAAGTGGCATCTCACGAGTGATACTTAATGTGTTACAAGTATTCATAGGCTAACGGTAATCGCTCTACATCAGGTTAGCCGTATGCTCGAATGCCTCCCAACGATGTATATATATAAAAAATATATCCTCACATAATCTTGGGTTTTGTCCCGTACATGCATCTCTCGCTGAAATACGAGATGCTAAGAATAGTCTGAAACAAATACGCTAAATAGTTCAGATATGTACGTTTAAGAATTAAACGACGGGGCATAACATTCTGAAATTCAACAGGGTTTAGTTAGTTGGGATAGTTTTTCAATATATTGAATAACTAATTATTAAAATCGATTAAGAACTGCAACTTGTAGCGTGCAACAACACATACCCACCCACATACTCACACAGCAACGAACGTGGGTGCATTCCAACTTTCAATAATATATTTTGACCTTATTAAATAATATTTAGAAAATGGTATTATTTGATAGACCTATATTTTTTCTTTGCATTCTACATTAATAGTTTATTATTAAGAAATTATACACAGTATTTAAAACACATAGGTGTTCTTATTATTACTTGATGCTCAATTGCCTAATCCAATGATATATATATATATATCCTAAATAATGAACACAATCGCTTGCTGAACAATTTCTTTAACATACAATAAAGTATTATTGTCAACAGAATAAACATGCGGTTTATTTCTCGAGCAGTTGACGTGACTTCGAACTGTGAGTTTATTTAGAACACCTCTTTAAAGTTTTAGACTTCTAAGAAACATGGCTTTTAATAGGGGCCAATCCGTTTCTATGAACAGGCTCTGTATAAAGTTCACTAATGAACAAACTTACAGAATTTCTATATCAATTACGATCGATACTACAAACTTGAAAATACGAAGGTATCTATGTAATCAACACTGAATATTGTATTATGAAGTGCATCAATTGACAAAGACAGTATCGATTTGCCTTTTGTCTATACATTATATATTGTCAATATTCGTAATTGTACAAATAAGGTTTACAGTAAAAAAAATAAGAAATTGCCAAATATCTTATATATTATATAGTAAGAGCTACATTTTATGATATGATCTACATTTTACGTGCTTCCGGCACTAATTAGTTTATGCGAACGAGCATCGCTCGTACTACCGTTAATAGATACGTGCCATCGCTGCAATGCTTGCTCTGGCGGTCTCTGCTGTGGTCGCCTCTTCGATTACCTGCTACCTGTAATATATGATGTGTGCCGTCATCGCCATAGTAATCGAAAGGTGTCGGTGTTAGTTCGCAATAAACTAGTAGGTAGCGGAAGCATATAAAGTAGTATACATTACATTATTTCAAAGTACCGTTTACGATATTTTGATAACAGGTAGATGAAAAGAATATTTCACGTATTCTATGAAAACTTTAATGTATCTGACTGACAAATATTATTTTTAACAATGTTCTGTAGATATATACACCAGCTATCAAATATTAACGCAGGTGAGTAAACATTTTATGTACTTACCTTTGGTGATTGAAAGCCACGTAAGAGTCCTGCTTTTAGGGATAACAAGCATCCATACATTTCTAGTTACATATATTCACATTAATAATTGTCGTTTTTCTGTAATGGCAGGTTTGGCAGCTCACAACGCTTATTCAAATATGCATCTAGCCCCTGATAGACCTATTTGGCCGATTTTGAGAAATGCATATCTTTACCAATTATTGCTATAGCCCCAACCACGTATCTTTAAAAAAAAATCCAGAAAACATTTAGTTGTCTGACAAAAATACGCGCTAAGTGAACAAAAGTTTCATGTAACGTAGAATATTTACTGTAGGCCAGCGTAGACGTCTACGGTGCTACGAAAGCGTAGCACCATAATTTGTAATGCAGTGCACGAAGCTAATAACTCAAGTCGGCCGCCAGTGGTAGCAACACAAAGCTTCCTTAAGGATATATAAAGAAAGCAATTAACATTCTCCTTTTTTCAGGATATTTTAACAAAATTCAGAATTTATTCTTACCTTAAATCGGCGTGTATATTTTTTACATATGTTATCTGATATCTTGGCCAGGTGTGAACCAATTAGAATTTATAGCGGAAAGGTTCTAGAAACTGGAATAAATTCTATTCAAACAATTTTACAACTTACTTATTTTTTTTATTTCATGCACCTATCTATCAGACAGAGTAGACAGAGGGAACCGAGTGACATAAGCCGTGGCCTCAACATACCTTGTTCGCTTCTTTAAAATTCATAGCTGTTCTCGTGCATGCTCGCCGGTTCATATATCTCCTAAAAACATGACTAATTTGATTGTGGTAGGTGAAATTGTAAGTCACATAGTTTTCTAAACTACTGTGAAACTTATCAAATTGTGTACAACGTTCTTCCCATAATTCTCAAATTAAAAGCAAAATTTAAAAATTGTGAGAAGATGGTTAGATTTTATATACGTATCTCATTAGCAAACGTACGTAAATAACCTGCCCTTGGAAATAGTCGTACTACCTTATAGAAGTATAACCAACCAGATATGTTCAAATATATTTAAATTATTTGCGTTCGCCAATTTAGAATAAAATAGAGTAGAGAAAATGGATATTTGCTCACCTTTTTTGATTAAAAACCAGTCCAATTAGTAAAACGAACCGATAAGTCTAATATTTTTATAATAAATTAACCTGAAACGATTCATGGTATTTTCTAATTTTATAAAAGATGAATTTCTTAATTAGTCTACAGATTGTATTGTCTTAGGTTTTCGCGATTGTTACACATTGAAATTAAACTATTTTTAACGGAAGTATCGCGTGTTTTATTTATTTTGTTGAAACCTGACGTTTCGAACACTTTGCAGCGTCCGTGGTCGCAGGAAAGACTAAGGTGGTATTTGTCTTACATTAGTTATTCAATTATTACATCTACCGACATGGATGGATTAATTATATATGTTCCGATTCACACAAAAATCGCTCACAGTGTCCGAACATTTTTTAGTAGATCTTTGGATTTGTGATTTGTCTACAGATTTTTTTGTTGTACATGTACGTACGCACTGTTTCCACGGGAAATTTAGCCACTGCTTGCTCCAGATATTTCTTAAGACACAATTTAGGTGTGTCGATTCGAGCAGGCCATGTCCTCTAAAACTGACCATAATTTGTAGTCTAAGGGGTTCAGATCTGGGCTAGACAAGGGACAGCTTTTATAAAGTCTGGAACGTTGGTGTCGAGCTAGGCTTGGGTAGTTCGTGCCTTGTGATCAGGTGCAGAGTCCTGTTGGAAAGTCCACGGTACATTTTTTAAAAGTGTATTGTTGAGGGGTTTCACGACACGATCCAAGACAGCCTGTAAGATACACTTTGGCTGAAGGCTTCACTCCTTTTTCACAAAAATTAAGCTTTTTGGCTCCTTGATAAGACACCCCCTACCAAAAAATTACAAACGCAGGATGATGACCACTTTGTAACTTTCCGTACATTGGGGTGGCTTCTTTAGTACTGTATGCGACAAAGTGTATAGTCATTTTGCTTGTAGCGCCGAGCTTCATGTCTTATTTTATTATACGCGACAGATTCCTAGCGAGAATCTTCATTTCTCGCGATAAGATATTTTGTTTCCTAATGGGGTTTTAGCGAATTCTAGCTTTAAGAGCATTAACAGATTTTGTAGTTCTAACAGGTCACCCCAATCTTTTATGGTCTTCAAGAAAGAAAGTGTTGATATATCTGTCAATAGTACGATATACGAATATACCATGCTGATACCAGGCTTTTGAAGTATCTTGAATATGACCGACGGCTCCATACCCACTTTGTGCAAGGCAATCACTGCAATCCTATTTTCTTTAACACCCGATTCTATATTGTAATTTGATAATAAACACGAACAAAATTATGTAAAACAGCGGGAATCGAAAGAAGTTTTTAACATAATATACACGTTCCAAATTTAAAATAATTAAAGAGTTGAATATAGCCGAGAAGATCCAGATCGCAGGATATTAGTCGATTTCCATTTATCATTAAAACAAATATGATGTTTTTGTAACGTAGGTACGAAACCTTTTTGTTGATTGATTCTTAAGTTTGAATAGCGCAAAGAAACAAATAACGTGCTTTGCCCGAAAACACTTCACGTAATAATAGTTTTCAATGTAAGAGCAAAAGCATTACCAACCTAATATTAAAATAACCTTTTAGAGTACGTACTCCTCTCTAAAAACAAAGTTCAGTAGCACTTGCAAGTGAGGGCTTACAGTTAAATTTTGTTAGTAAACATCGGGCGACAGCTACCCTCTTTCCGTAACGGAAGAGATCCTCCGATAGCGAAGCCCTCCATAATATTGCTACATTGCACGCCATCCTCAAGTCCAAGGAAATTTAAATGTTTCAGAAACGCTTGTTGTTCATTGTACTCACTTTTACAATAGGCAAGTTTCATAGATATTTCAATTCAAATTATCTTTTCTGGCATTCAATAGATTATGCTAAAATGTTTTCTCATAAGTGGTTCATTCTATTCAGAACTGTGTATCTATGCGTAAATAAATAGGCATAGAGAAAATAATTTTGTGCCTGTCAAACATACAGTTACACGTTACAGTCAAACATGTTTTGTCAGACGATTTTCTCCTCGGTTTCCGTTTCTCATTAAATTTTTTAGTATTTAGTATAAATTACCCACGGATGTTTTAGATCAAACCTAGCCACTTGCACCTTTCTTTAGGAGTAACACCTTGTTTCTGTACAATGTATCTTCATAAACTTCGGTAAAGATATAATCTGAAACCTGAACAACAATGACTACTTCAATATTGCAATACCAGGACTTAAAGTGAACGAAGTCATGAGCAGTAACTAGTATTTTTGAAGGCACTTGACACAGCTTGAAGGGAGTAGTACCTCGACTTAAAAAAAGATCGTATTCGAATAACTGTCGCCTGGAGGCTTATTGTGTTTGAGTAAGTGAGTGATCTGATCACCAAGTTAGTGAGAAGTTGATGCATAGTTGTAAAGATAGACACCGCGAAAGCGATACTCCTTGTGTTTCAAGTCCGCACAGGGTACGGTGACCGCTATAAATCAGGGGGGCGATATACATTTTTACGGAATAAGCCCGCTTTCACCGCTGTGTTCTACTATGACAATGAACAGTATAGCTTAATGGAGTTCAAAGATAAAACAGCAGGTATTTTGGAACTCACAATGAATATAATTAGAAGAAATTGCTTATATGTTTGTTGTCAGCCGATTTTATAAAAAGTAAACCAGGACAAATTAGTTTGTTTCGCGACCCACCAAAATTAAATATAATTTTATATATAATAAAATATATAATAATTAAATATTAAAATACTCCTATACTCATATTCCCCGCATAATTAAAATACTCCATACATCGCTCGGTTAAATTCGCCACCGTCGGACGCCATGAGTGTACTTACGAATAGCTGTTCGTTGTCATTGTATTGCTAAAAGGCCAACTTGCATCATTAAAACATACTCGTAGTTTTATGCTAAAAAAGTAAAATTTTGTTTATAAACATTTTTGGGCCCTGCAGTATTTAATATGCGCTTCAAGCGACACTCGCCTATTAAATATATAAATAGGCAAGTGTAAAATTATATATGTATATATACTAACGGACACCAGAAACGTTGTCCTGCCTGGAAAATAAAACATATAGTTTAACATTCATTTTTTTAATTTCGTAATTACATCTAATGAATTTACGGTTGAGTCATCCTTTTTTCATATCTCTCTGTTTACTATGGTCTCTATTGTTAAATTATTTAATTCTTCAATTTCTTCCAAATCTTTTATGGTGGAAGTCTTATGCCGTTACATAGCTTAGGTGCATTTAAATTATTGCTGAGCCAATTTTCAGTCTTAAGATTTAGTAATATACCGACATCAACACCACCTACCGGGTCCGATTGTGTTTCCAAACCATCAAGGAATCCATAAAAATATGCACACAAATTCATCCAAATCAGTCCAGCAGTTTAGGAGGAGTTAGGTAGCAAAGACGCGTACAGAAGAGTTATATATATTATGATATATGTATGTATATCAGTAGTAGGTTAGTCTTGGACTTCCTTGGGTTCTACATTGTGTCACTTTTGCGTTGTATATCTGTTTCGTCATTATTTCTGCATATCCAACTAACGCAACGAAGTATGCCTCTTCTAGTTTTACCATGTGTACTCGTTTTCAAACCAAATATCTTTCCGACGTCATCAATACGAATATAATAATAATATTAATATAATATAATATTGCCGGACAAATTACACAGCGCCACCTAGCCCCAAATGTGTATGAGAATATGCATAAGTAATTATGATAATTATGAACATAACGGTTTATTCTTATATTCTTTGTTAAGAATATAAAAGTTTAAACAAATACAGCAGATTTTCAAAATTAAATTTATACAATCCGATAAACATACTATAATGTGCATATCTTAAAAGTTTCTACGTAGATAAAGTATTCAACAAGAACCGAGCGGAATTAATAATGATATCCGAATCAATATTCAGCTGCGAGCTTTTATCTGATGATATCTTGTTTTTGAATTGTACAAGTAGTTATACACTTTGATCGCACGTGCCGATGTCGCAAAGTATCGTGTCTCTGAAAGTACATTAATAATTCAGTAGGTGGAACCGAGCTCCCGAGTCTAGGAACAGGCGGGTGTAAGATCGTAGAATGAAAGATACGCCAAGGTACATTTAGAATGTGTGTCAAACACGAGACATATCTATTTTTCTAGTTCCGTTTCCAGGGTTTCAACGGAACCCTTGGTAATCTTAGAACCCTTAGAACCCTAGTAAGCTAAACAGGTTCATGGAGTCATTGCGCATGTCAATCTAATCAGACAAACAATTTTAATAACATCAGTCGCTGCCTGTTTATGGAAGGTTTATATACCTTCGCACTTAAGAAGGCACGTTCAGCCGTCAATTCGTCATACGTAGTTATCAATAGATGAGGTTAGGAAAAATTGTGGTCTTTTTGCTGCTTAAGACAGTGGCCTCCCCTGACCAAAAGTATGCACTAAAATCGCTTCGAGTGGAGGAAGACCCTTATTTCAGTAACTATGGGTCGAGTACATTTTAAATCTAGATTTGTAAGGTTATGTACGATAAGCCTAGCCAGATCGTTTTCTCTATTAAATTCGTTTCCTAGAGTTATATGAAACCAGCGGCCCACTCTGGCTTCGCGCGGGGATTTCTTTTAATATAGAAAAGAAAAAGTGCGTTTAGCCAAGAAATATTATATCAGATATGTAGTATGTTTATTTTATAATATGTTTATATCTCCAGCAGTTTAGGCTGTGCGTGTCTCTCAGTATGTTCATCTAGAACTGTTTTCTCCAACCGAATCTTGTCTTGAAATTTAATTCCGATATTTCAACGCTCCGCTGGTGCATTTTTTCCATGGAGATAAACCATGAACCTTATTATAATTATTGAACTGATGAATTTTACGGTTTTGTAGATTAATACTTACGGGGGAAAAAGACGTAAGATTGTCGAATCTTCCTTTTTTTCTATTGATTCATACAGAAATACCATCCAAATTTGCGACTTTTCCAAACTTACTAAAAATTTTCGTTGCATGAAACCTTGTCCTAATAATTACGAATGCTACAATCGTCCAAATCTGTCGAGCTCATCTCAAATAATAAATGTTACATGCAAGCAGCAATTGGTTTATGTCAATATAGATTAAAGAAACTATTTTCGCTACTTCTACAACGAAATCGGACACAAAATCATCACTAAGTGAATTTATTTCTGTCAGGCAGAAAAAAGCGACATTTTACGAGTTTTTTTTATACTACGTCGGGAGGCACACAACGACAGGAAGTCTACGGTAATCGCTTTCCATCAGGTGATACGGCCCAAAGAAACGTGAAAGCGATTATCGTAGCCTATTAACGGTCGCGACACATTAAGTATCACTCGCGCGATGCCACCTTTGCTGCTAACACAGCAACTCCTTGTGAGCCACTGGTAACCTCACACGCAGGAACACAACAACCTTCCAGGGAGTTATTTGGTAGCGGTTTTCTGTGAGGTGGAGGTACTTCCCCAACGGGCTGCTTGAATTCGCCCTACTTCTCTTAAAAACAAATACAGAGAGTTCAAGCGATCTACGCGTTGTTAGAAAATATAAATTTCCACCTTCATCTGAGCCTTAAGAGTATCTTCTCCTTCATAGATACTTTAAGGAAACCACAAGCAGGCACGGCCCCTGTTTTAATGATTCACATTACACTTCCAATTTAGTTCTGTTTAAGAATAATCTGTACCTACTCTAAGTGCTACCTCACCTGTGCCATACATACATATATAACATTTTAGACGAAATATCGAAATCATTGACGATGTCGCAATATACCTAATAATCATCCATTTTTCAAAGATAAGATCGTTGATCGTGTTATAGTAATATGTCAACCGTAAATTTGGTGAGTACAATACAGGCATTTTTACAAACATGCGTGTAGAAAATAGGCATATAAGGCCCGGTAGAAAGTTTAAATGTTTATCATAACATATCATAACTTCACCAAAATTATATGGATCTATGAAAGAACACTACACTACACTCATCAAATAGAAATCACAATTAGTATCATAAACAAAGCATAGACATCAAAAAGGCGATTTTTTCCGAATATTCGAAACTAGCTGTTACCCGCGGCTTCGACCACGTGGGTACAGGGATACAAAGGCGTATGTTCCTGTGGGAGTAAGATATTTTGCCGCGATAAAAAGTAGGATACAAAATAAATATCCATACAAAAAAAACACATCGATCCGTCGCTCTGTTTTGATTTGAAAAAAGGATAAACCGACAAATAAATACTCTTTTACATTCATAATAGTAGGAACCCCATTTGACATTAAGACTTTATGAATATACTACTCTGTGTAAAAAGTATCGGGAATATGTCAATAAAAAGACCCGCGTAAAAGAGGTCGTTCTAATTTTTTTACTGCATGTTGGTAGCACTGTACTGATTTAGCGCGCAAAATTTGAGCGGGATCTGTCATTTAATTTGTTTTAAACTACACTTTTTGTTGGTCATAGTTTTGAGTCCTCGGCGATTTTTACAATGGAAAATATTGTTGAACAAAGAGTGTGCCTTAAATTTTGTGTTTCAAATGATATTTCATGTGGTGAATCACTAAAAATGTTGCGAAATACCTACGGCGAATCGTGTATATCGAAAACAAGGGCTTATGAATGGTATAAGGCTTTTAAAGAAGGCCGAGAAGTAGTAGTAGACTTGCCTCGTTCTGGTAGACCTTCAACCGCTACGACCAGAGAAAACATCGACAGAATCAAGAAGCTAGTGCTCGAAAATCGACGTATGAGTCTGAGAGAGTTGGCTAGTGAGGTGAACATATCTTTTAAGTCCGTCCACAACATTCTCATTGACATTTTAGGCATGAAACGCGTCGCCGCTCGACTAGTTCCAAAAGAGCTCAATTTTGTTCAAAAAGCGCAGCGAAAGCATGTCGCTGAAGACATGGTTTCCCGAGCTTCTACGGATCCGACCTTTATGAAACGTATAATAACTGGCGACGAGACATGGGTTTATGAGTACGACATGCAAACAAGCCAACAGTCTTCAGAATGGCGTCTCGAAAACGAGCCGAAACCCAAAAAACCGCGGCAAAGTCGCTCCAAAATCAAGGTGATGCTGACAGTTTTTTTTGACTACCGTGGTGTGGTTCACTCCGAATTCCTTCCAGAGGGAGAAACAGTGAATAAAGAATATTATTTAGGCGTCATGAAGCGTTTGCGTGAGAGTATCCGCCGAAAACGTCCAGATTTGTGGCAACACAACTCATGGATGCTGCACCATGATAATGCACCATCACACACAGCCATTATAGTGAAAGAGTTTTTAGCGAAAAATTCAACAAAAGTTCTCGATCAAGCACCGTATTCACCTGATATGGCTCCGTCTGACTTTTTTTTATTTCCCAAGTTAAAATTACCACTTCGAGGAAAACGTTTTGAGTCGATAGAAGCCATAAAAGAAAATTCGCTGAATGAGCTAAAGGCCATACCGCAAATAGCCTATGAAAAATGTATGGAAGACTGGGTGAAGCGGTGGAGATGTTGTATTGCAAGCGATGGGGCCTACTTTGAAGGCGATAAAATAAATTTAGATGAATAATTTGTATTTTTTGTTTTATTGACAAATTCCCGATACTTAGTACACAGAATGTATATGCTCTATCTATATGCTCTAGATCTATTCCTAAGGAGCCGTGCATTTACTCGGAATAAAAGTGACACATCTTTTTACTTATCAATTTATGCGTCACATAAACAATATACGAAAATAGCTATCCTAATCGTTGCATCTCAATGGTTTTCATCTTCCAGCATCCCTAGTGCCTCGCATGCAGTCCTAAATGTTGCCAGTTCGACCCCGTTCACTATTATCAGGACGCTGAAGCTGGTCGGGCCTCGCACTTGGTTGCAACATACGCAAGCAGTGGCATTCGAAATTATTTATATGCACTGTATATATGCATACAAGTGCGTCGCTAGCCCTTACACCTGGCTAGTTCTCCACAGGAGCCTCCTATACCACGGCGCGCCCACTCTTTCTTGAAGCATTCCACGTATAATAGTGGAGAATCTCTGAGTAAAACAGAATCTTCGCAAATAGGTCATCCCACAGAAACTGATTACCGTAATAAAAAGTTGCCTTGTAGTAGATCAAAGGCCACTGTGACGTGAAAGCGAAATAAAACATTCGTATTTAGTAAGATTTAAACATCTAAACATCCAAACTATCCCACGGGAACATAACACCGGGATAAAATGAAGCCTATAGGTTAATCCAGTACATCATCTATCCACCTACTGAATTTCATCCAAATCCGTTCAGCAGTTAAGGCGTGAAAACGGAACAAATATTCATACTTTCACAATTATAATATTACTAGCTGCTGCCCGCGGCTCCGCCCGCGAGGGTACAAATAACGTAGCCTATGTGTTAATCTAGATCATAATCTATCTACGTGCCAAAAAAATTCATTCAAATCCGTTCAGCTGTTTAAGCGTGAAAGAGCAACAAACATCCATCCATACATATAAACTTTCGCATTTATAATATTAGTAGGATATAGTAGGATAACATTTTACTTTATTATCAAATCTATCTCGAAGTGTATTTTAACGAAGTTAATTTGGATTAATTTTATTAGAACACTGTTTGAATTATCCGAATTCGCTAAAGCGATTCCGATATATGGGTCAACATACTTAAAAAAGATATTATTGATTTAGAAATAGGTTATAATATTGGTACGAGTGAGAGGAGCCACCAGCACGCTTATACTGTTTTGTATATACTGTGTGAATGCTGTTTTGGCGGTGAGATGGTGCAGCGCGAGCAATAATCTTTATGTTGCAAACGTTAATAGACTACAGCGGATCAGATTAAGCGAGACGAAAACTATCGTTACTCAACAAAGTATCAAGTATAAAATGATATAAATATTAAATACAGCATATAGACAATTTCTTTTATCTTTCTACAGACACTTGAAACGAACGAGCCTTTCATAAATATCTTAACATGTGACTATAATACTATTGGCGTCATGTATGTATGATACATTTTTGTACCGTAAATAAAAATGATTCTGATGGTAAGTGAGGAATTTTACCATATGAAATAACATACTCATTTGCTCTTTTCTGAAGAATCTTCTGAGAAAAATTGAGTAAGAAAAACTTCTACTTCCTGAGAAACACTACTGTTTACCTACATTACGTACCTACGTACGTCATTATTTTAATTATACGATAACCACATCAACTCTTAGAGGGCCACTGACTTAGCTTAACGACTGTCATCTATCGCCAATAGCCGGGACCGACGGCTTAACGTGCCCTCCGACGCACGGAAAAACTCGAGATAGATAAACCCACAGATCGGCTGCGGTTGACGTTGCTTAACCTACATATTCGGTTAGAATGACACGCGCAACAACGCCATCGAGCTCTCTACGATAACAGTAGAAGGAAATAAGGCCACGGGTGTGATTTGACGCAAATACATGGAATACAACCCACATTGCAATAATAATCCAAACTAAATAAATAGAATACTTGCGGTAGACATTTTATGGTATGTTATATACGAGTACTAAGCTAATCTTGCATTTAACCAAAAACGTACAAGAACGTTGACAAATACGCCAATTTAAATATGTAAATTGACTAAGCAAAAAATCCACTTCGTTTCCCTTCGCAAATGTAAAGACCAATATGAAAATGCCTTTACCCAATGCAAATGCGATGAAAGTGTTTCTGTGTCAATTTGAAAGCTTCGCACTTTTCAAGAACCTTCCCCTTATATGTTCACTATATGACATTTTTACGGCTGTGGCTGCATATAAAGATGATGCATGGCAGATACTCTTATGCAAACATACTTGGACAGTTCACGAAAGTTCCAACACATTTCAGCGTACGTTAACAAAATAACTATACGAGTACAATGCACTTTCTGCAAGTTAAAAGTCATTCCTCTGACATACAGTCCATGACAAATAAGTCGCCCTATCAGGTATTTTCGAAGATTACGATGCTTCTTTGTAAACTCTTATCAAACACGTAAATTAACAAATTATCTGACATTCACTCTTTTACACCCATGTAAAGAGCTATAAATGTTAAAGAAGCAATTGAGGTGTATAAGAACCGCGTATTATGGCGCTCGGTTCTCACTACCTACACCGCAAGAGACGAACCCACGGGCGTTTGGTGTCAAAGCAACGTAGCAGCACTGCACCACCCGAGCTCGTTAAAGGACTAGGACCTGAGTTTATTTTCTACATGCACAGATTATTTTACACAAACTGATAGTTTGGTGCTGAAATATATTATTTATACTGTCGGATAAAGGATAAGTTTGCCCCATCTAATGTGATGACATTTATATTCTGTTAATAGTATACGGTCACTGCTAGTTACCGTAGACTATTAACAGAATATAAATGTCAAAAAAAAACAGTTTGCACTTCGTGGAACTGTCAAGTGACAGTATAATAGTCTATTTCCACTATCTATAATATATAGCATACGAAAAGTAAGATAATACTTACGTATAAACAATAATTAAAATCGACTACTCAACAAATCAAAAAACTATTTGTTTATAATAATGATTTCCTTGAATCAATTTGTGCAATGCAACGATTCCAATGAATGCACTTATAGTTTTATACTCGTACAATTACAATTTATTCTCTCACTTTGGTAATAAAAAATACAGATTGCAGTTATTAATTGTTTGAAAAAACAATATGCATGAAATGTAATTAAACAAAAGTATGACATGAATTTTTTTAGCAAATTTAATTGCCATGCACTATACCTAATATAAACACTCGTAGGCATCTGTAGAGTAATAGCTGTTGTGAACTTTGAGCTCGGAGTTAGAGCAGTACGTTATTACTACTCCTAAGTAGCCTTGACGTAAACTAGCACACTGCCAAATGTGTATTTGTTTATTCAGACAAGATTGGTCATTTTAATACTGAAGAAAATAAAACCAGATGTTGCAATTCATAAGAGTTGAATTTTTCATCAGGGTTGGATGAGATGTATACAAAGAAGACGCTAACTGATTTTGGATTTGTATGTTTGATTCCCGGCAAATTGTCATGTAGCTATGACGTAACATTGACACATGTTCGTTCGTGGGTTGATTCCCACTCGAGACAAACATTTGTGTGCATGAACATGTTTATTTATCCTGGTCTGGATGTTTTAAGAGAGGTAGGGCGCATCAAAGCAGCCCGTCTGGGGAAGTACCTCCATCTCACAGAGAACTACAGCCAAATAACAAGTTGTGTTAGTAGCTGTTGTGTCTGATTTTTCGATTACTAACTTATAAGGTGACTAATGCATAGATAATCATTCAATTAACATACGTTTTAATCCTAAACCTACAAATATAGGTACAAATAAAAATCTACAGACGCCTGCTTTTCTTTTTGTAGGCACCAACCCTAGCGATCCGCCCAGCCATAGGTATACTTTTCAAGGATACGGCTGAGTTACGTTCCTGCTTTAACTTATAAGTCTACTGTGCTACAAGTAACTGAAATAATCAATTTTTGACAAGCTCGGTGGCGCAGTAATGTATGGTGCGACTTTGACATTAACGCTCGTGGGTTCAATTTCCACAAAGAACAAATATTTGTGTGCATGAACTGGGTCTGGGTGTTTTTAAGAAAGGTAGGGCGCATCAAAGCAGCCCGTCTGTCCGCCCGTCCGAGTGAGGTCACCAGTAAGCTCCTAACGCGTTGCTGTATTAGCAGCAGAGGAGGCATCGTGCGAGTGATACTTAATGTATTACAAGGCTACGGTAACTGCTTCACATTAGGTGGGCCGTATGCTTGTATCCCTCCTGACTGAACTGTATTCGTATTTGTAGTAGTTTCGTGGTTAAGGAAAAATCCCTGGAAATAAATTGTGATTGCGAGTATATTAAAAACAAATTTTACCATTATGTATTCTTCTTCTTCTAACATGTAAGGTTCGGCGGGGTCCGCTACCTAAGCCCATGAGAATTTTTTTGACGAGCTCGGTGGCGCAGTGGTGGAACACGCTGTTACGCTGCTTTGACACCAACGCTCGTGGGTTCGATTCCCACACACTACAAACATTTGTGTGCATGAACATGTCTGTTTGTATTGGTCTGGGTATTTTCTATGTATAATAAGTATGTATTTACAAAAAAAAATGTATTTATGTATGTTTATCAGTTGTCTAGTACCCATAACACAAGCTTCCGCTTACTTTGGGGCTAGATGGCGCTGTGTAATTTGTCCGACAATATTTATTCTTATTATTTAATAATTTGGCAAAAATACTGAATTTTACATGGAGCGACTACTGTCAGATCTTCACAATCCATAGTAAATACCAGTCATTTCGTAGGTAAGGTCACACGCCTTTAATAATAATATAATTTATTATAAATATATTATTATAAATAAAAAATATAATTTAATTAATTAAATAACGAAATATAATTTCCTGGATGTCAGGGTTTCCTCAGTATGTATTCCTTCATTGCCGAGTAATTGATAACTAGAAATAAGTACATAAATCAAATAAACAAATTTAGCGAGGATTTAAACTGGGGCCAGTTAGTCAATGGGACGGTTGTTTATCTACTGGGCACCTTGGTTAACTGTCATATTATTTTTCTGATACTGAACAATGAAATTATACATTGCACTCCAAGCATAAATAATAAATTTGAAAAATATTATTTTAGCCCAGTTATGTAAAATTGGCAGGAATCGAAAAACTACCAGACTGCTAGCAACCCTACCAATTAACATTAACATATCATATTTTTAGCTACAACACGAACTTGGTTTCGTTTTGCAACTCGATGAGATAAAATGCGCCTCTCGATTGTACCCCTGAAAATAGTTGGACTACGTAAACTTATGAACATAATTAAATAATAAATCTTTATTTTTTCCACAATCAAAATGTTAGTGCATAGAGGTTTTAGTAATCAAATGTACTGGTTAATAAAAAAAAATAAGGTTTATTAGAGACTGTTACTTGGCTCTATGACCGATATGAAGGTTTCGTTCTGCTACGAAGAAGGTCCAAAGAAAAAAAATTAAATATCAGTTGGGCAGAGACTGATCTGTCCAATAGACATTTTAATTTTTTTAGGTACCACACAAGAATACGTCCTTCCTGTTGGTAGGTAGTTATCGTAGCCTACGGACAGTTGCAACATCTGGGGTGTCAATCGTGCATTGCCAACGCTGTAAAAAACTTAATACGTCTTTTTTTTTAATGCTTAGTATGCCCCAAACTATGGTTCGAGAAACCAGTTCGAAGCACGTTTGACCTGTACCTCTATTCACTACGTAGGATACCTCAAAGCAATCCCCTGTAGACAATTTTTTTCCTATCTATTTATGATCCACTTTTCGAATTTCTCTACTTTTCTATAACACAACAAGGCTACCCTATCTAATTAATAAATTACGAGATATTTAGACAGCATAGAATATATATGCATATTATTTTTGGTACTAA
This sequence comes from Pyralis farinalis, assembly GCA_947507595.1. Classification (NCBI taxonomy): domain Eukaryota; kingdom Metazoa; phylum Arthropoda; class Insecta; order Lepidoptera; family Pyralidae; genus Pyralis; species Pyralis farinalis. Next base: position 13,847,809 of record OX382269.1, on the reverse strand, counting down.
TGCTACTTGAAATACTATTTCGGTTTCCTGACGTAAGCTATGATGCTGCTACAAATTAGATTACTGTTAAAGCTACGCTGCAAACAAGCTGAAATATAGTGAAATGCAGTATTTGGATGATGAACTGCGCTTTGAATTTACTGCTTGATAATATTTAACATTGCTCTGAAACTTTACAGTGTAAGTTTGTTCTTTACGATAAAATGGAGCAATGGTCGAGGTTTTAGCATTCCATGCTCATATTTTACAAAATAACACTTACATAGTTATAGTTCACCAGCCAGATGGTATCTTTAGGACAGAGATTGTAATTTGGCACAAGTACTTACGGCTACCTGCTGCTACACTGAGTCAGTGTTGGTCAAATATTGTTGATATTGTTGGTGAGGCCAACGACGAAATAATAATAGCAGCGATCCTCTCATTGTGTTTTCTAAAAGATTACCATATGTAAAAAAAATGTATGTCTATTTTTAATTAAACATTAAAATAAATTGAGTACCAATAACTTTTGGCTATTCCTTACTTGCGTATCTCACAAGTTTATTGTAATTATTTATACACGTGTTGAATTAAAATGAGCATTAGAAGTTTTCATAACAAACATCTTTCATCCAATTGAAGTGTAACGTATGATATTATGATTGATCTGAACAGCCAATAGACCGTAGGCGTATATCTAATGTGAAATCTTGCGCGAGAAATTGCATATTTGAACGTTTAAATAAATTTTATTCACAGAGTGTGTTGGTTATTTCATTGATTCCCATATTTTCTGAAATTATGCTTAAAATGTTGAACAATCATTTTAATAAATATAACATAAGCCGGCTTTAACAGAAAATTATTGGCGACAGCATAAACTTTTAAGGCTTCTTAAAAATATTCAACTTAACTCCAAGAGGACCCAGATCGTTATATAGGTTCAACCAAATGGCAGTTCATCTTATGTTCGCAATGGGTATATAAAGATTCGCTATTTTTTTATGTTCCTAAAATGTCAGTGGCATAAAAACTATAGGCCAAAAAAATTTTCGCCAATCTTTCACTTATCCTAAATTAATTAGGTATATTTTCTCTACGTTAATAATATAGTTAATAATATAATAATAAGTTAACTTCCAAAATTCGATATTAGGCAGACAAAAGGAGCACAAAATAAGAACGCATAAGAATATAATGCACAGTTAGTTTTGTAAAGCTATTTTGTTATACAAAAATGATGACTAGACAAATAAAAAGGAAACCATTATACTTCTCTTTAATAAGGGGTAATATTACGAGTATAATTGTTAAAATTTAGTATTGAACCAACAAAACTTAACGATTCCGAGGCAATTCCATTTTCTAATACGGTACGGAACTTTATTAACTTTATTACTACGGAAAAGTTCAAAGAGACTAATTCGAAGATCTAAACTCAACGTGTATGTCATACAAATGAAATTAGTTTAGTTAAAATAACCACATAAAACTGTTCATATCGAAAATGGAGACCAATGCCAATCGCTTACCAAACATAGTAAGATTGAACTTACATAGTTATCGAATTAGTTTCTTCGTCGCCACTTTGTCGCTCTGCGTTTATATATATATATATTATATATAACTACATTGGCAAACAAGCATACGGCCGGCATTAAATGGTAAGTGGTCACCGCAGCCTATTGACGCTCGCAATACCACAGGGATGTTACTCACGCGCTGCCAGTCTTGTGACCTAAGGCTGTTTCGTTACAGTACCCAGTAAACACTCTACGCCATGTCTCACTCTTCAAACCGGAACACAGCCATATAAATATAGTAAATATAGTATAGCTTGGCGGTAGAAATAGGTGAGTCGTAGGTACCGACGCAGACGACTTTTGTACAAAGTCTCCCTCTGATAATCCTCCCTCTGCGTATCGTTATTAAATATACCTATCCACCAGGCCCATGTTTATAAAATAGGTAGAGTGCATCTCGTGCAAATGATGCCAGCTTTCGTTCTAAAAATGATAATGAGAAATACCCATCCCAAATAAACATTGTACAGCGCGTATATTTTTTTTATATAAGATGACTTCCATCACGTAGCTAATTGAGAGATTATCCACTAATTCTGAACCCAATTGGGTCTTTAATCAGGAGCCTTCGTGAGTGAAACTAATTATACAAAAATACGAAGGAAAAGCTTTATTTAACACGAGAATGTTCCTAATGTTGTTTAGTGCTTTAATTAGCGTTCTCATGTAAATTCGTGTTGTAATAGTGGTTTATGGTGCTGTCACATAAAATAAGTTATTATTATATTCACTGGTATAAAACTCAAAACTCGCTTGCTGAAGATTGTAATTACGATATGTGATACGAGTATTATCTATGAATACATCTTTCTCGACATAAATACGAAGAAGCCGAGAAACCGCATCCTCTTGTTCCATTACAATTAAAGCTCTAGGCGAACAATAGCCGTCCCTGTAAAATAACCATGCCCTTTTCATAAAACGCCATGCTGTAATCCTAGACGCCTAGGGAAAACCTAGCAGGGAGTTCATTTCACGACTTAAGTGTTCCTGTTTGTGAGAAATATGTGTGCAATGTGATGGTAAAAGGAGGCTAAACGCACCATATCAAACAACTCCTTACAGCTCAAGTCTGTACCAAGTCACAAAGCTCAAGGTGGATATCCAAATACTCCCGTTTAGCAAAATTCAATAGCAAAAATTGCAAACACAAGATAATTACTCAAAAATACAAGTAGAAACTAAAATAACATAACTATTTAAAAAAATGTTTATCTGGGTAATATGCCCGTAATATAGGCGGCATTTTCGCGCTGAATTGCTAAAGAAAGCCTTTGAACGAGAAATCAACCTGCGTTATCTGGTCACCTACGTTGGCCTTACTGAAAGGCGGGTATCTGCCACTACACTGGGTCGTTTACATGTCGACGGGAGATAGGAGACGGCTAACGTTTTGGCGCAAATGGCTTCCAATCCTCAGAGAGATCCCGTCAAAACACTTGACACAAGCTTCACATGATCTACAGCTCAAAAACCGCTAGAACGTTGATGGTGACTAGCGTGCTTCTAAGTAAACCAATAAGCGTAATATGACGAGAGTGAAGGCATAATATGCTCTATTACCCATGCGAAGCCGAGGCGAGTCGATAGTATTTATATATATTTTATTTCGCTTTCACTACCCGTGTTAACTCATCGACTCAAGACTTTACTGGTGAATTCACAACACAGCAATTCTTCAGAAAGTTGATGCTTGGGTGCGATTTCTGTGAGGTAGAGGCGTTTTCCCAGTCGGGCTGTGCCCTAGCTCTTTTGAAATGCGTCTTATATACTTTAATTTTAATAGTATTATTGCTTTTTGACACAGTTTTGTTTTGCCTATTATACTTCAAACGAAATAGTACTGTGGCAGACGTGTTATTATAAGGGTTCGTTGGCACTTTTTGGGAAAGAATCATAAAAATAACTCTGTAAGTATATAAATAATATTTAATTTCTAAAAACGTTTGGAGACGGCGATTGTACTCGAGAATTTATGTACGATAAGATGGTATTATATCAATAACCTGTGAATTATATGTCGTTATTCGTCAGACAAACGAACATACCAAAAGCGGTTGACTAATTTTATAGAAAAATACGAAAATCTATAAAAGACAGACGCCCGTAGTAAACAACGGTGGTTCCCGTACTGTAACTAATTCACAATGCTCAAATTCAATGTAGTTTGACTATTTTAAATTAAACCGATTATTCCCGATATGTAACATAAAACCTTCATAAAATAAAAAAATATACTAACACTATAGAAAACCGCAATATACAGTCATAATTTTACACAAAGTTTACATTTACAAATATTCAACTGTAAAGTTTTCAGGTTACGATTTGTAACTACAATGGATCAAAATATGCGGTTAGATTAGTTAGAATAGATATTCAAATACGCTAGTGCTTGCTCGAGTTTTGTTCACTTGAGCATAAACGGTTAGGGTATGCACAGACTCAGAGACAGAAATGTAAGAACATACGAGTATCTTATCACAATATGAATTTGATTAATTTAGCTTACTCTGAAATAGACTATATAATAAATGTATCTATACAAGGCTTTCTAACGTCCAAAAAAAATAGTGCTGTTTGAAATATATGTAGTTGATAGTTAACCGTTATTTTCAAAGTCGAAGTCAACTTCAGGTACACGCGATGTAAGCTGATGATGGACAAACTCTGTCTGACAGCCGCCTAGGAAAACCTATTTACAGCAGTGATTAGTCATCTATTACTGATAATGATGAAATCTATGTCGCATATGTAACGGGCACAAAAAGTAAAATATAGGAAATATATACGAATGTTTAACTATTACTAATTATCAGTTGATGATGATGTAAGCAAGAGTTGGTCTGAAAGACAGTGTCGGTGTTAAGATATGAAAAGGGCATGCTCCATTGGTTCGGACATGTATTAAGAATGCAGAATGACGAAACTGATGTATATACAATGCGAAAGTGAAAGGAAGACGGAGACTAACCTACCATGACCAAATTGGTCATGTTTTATCAGAAGGTGAGTGTGCATGAAAAGAGCTATAAATGTTAAAGAAACGAGTGAGTGAGTTCTCTCTGCCTAGCCCGTAAGGGTCCTGGCGTGAAGATAATCAGATTTATTCACTTAAAATTACGTATTAAATAAATAAATGACCAGTATCACAAAAAAAACACATTTTTCTACGAATTAAACGTACTACCTACTGAATAGTGAAACGAAAGTAGAGTGATAATAACCAAGAGAAAAAAGTGAGCGATTGCATTCGATATATTTAGGGAACGTTTGTTTTAGGGTGCAAATAATCTCTTTCACTAGAGTGAAACACTACTTTTCATTTCGAATGTAAATTTTTGAATTACCAAATAATTATTATATATTACTTATTTTTTATAGTATAATGGCTCGAACACTTAGTTCTTTAGAACTTATTGTTTTTGTTTTTTCATTGTATATCTTAACCTCAGAAACACACGTAATACGGGAAGTATTTCGTTAGTGAAATTTTTGAAGTGACTTAACAAGCAAATCCAGTGGTCAATTTCACTGCTATTTCGAGAAGTTCTTAAAGCAACACGTAATGTTTCGCACTTATGTTTAAATAAATCTTTGCTGAATGTAGATAGTACTGCATTATATTATAAACACAATAAACTAAATAAGGTACTTCGTGTATATCATGGAAATAGAAAAAGAATGTGAAAGTTGATGTTAAACTATTTCACATAACTAGATACTCGTAACACGAAATCTCTTTAAAACAGAAAAATAGATCAACTGACAAAAAGCGAAGGAAGAGGCATTGAACTGTTTTGTGTTTGCCTATTTGTATATATAATATAAAATCGTATGTTTATTATTTTTTACATTATTAGTATACAAAGAATAAAGAAAACAAATTGCTTATTGTTCAATAGTTAAATTTACTTGCCCACAGTCGGCAGGTGAAATAAAATAGCATTTCATAATATAAAATAGCATCTGATTTGTTATCAGTGCGTAACGTTCCTTTGGGGAATCTACGATATACCCAAAATAAATAAAAATATTGCTGTACCCGTTTTCTTCGACTGGGTGCACCACAGGCAGGTATAGGTATAGTAGGCTTTAGCTCTGCAGATAATGGTCAACGACTTACATGAAATATATTATTCTGACCCTTGTTATATAATATTAAATAAATACTACACAAAGTGGCCCAGTTTTCGCGAGCCCTTAGTAGCAGCTCATTCGACGGGTCGATATCCGTTTGTGACCCGGCTCCCGCCATGAATTATTCTCTGATGTTATCGTGAATGTCATTCTATATTTAAGTATGTTCCGTAATATTTATGGACTAAAGTATCCCACTTTATTAACGGGGATATACTTTTGAGCACAAAGTAGATGTAATGCAATTGCAATAAAATGAAATTCCTTGACGTTATCGTGAATGTCATTTTATATTTAAGTATGTTCCATAATATTTATGGACTAAAGTATCTTTATTCACGGATATATACTTTTGAATTCAAATAATGTAGTTCAATTGCAATAAACCGAAGGAAACGTATAGACGGCAATAACAGCTGCATCGTAAATTACATGCAAGTACAATCTTCGTCATACAAACATGTAAAAATTCCTACGTTCATTAATATATCATAATACTAGCTGCTATCCGTGACTTCATCCCCTTATCCCGGTATCCCGTATGAACCGCTTTTTGTTACCTTGTTTCTTTTACCTCAGTTTCCAATCGGATCATTTCGAAAATATTTTCAAATCCGCCTGTTTATTTCAGAGATTAGCGCGTTAAACAAACTCCTCCGCTTTATATATTAGTATGAAGTACGAAGAACATTAAAAATATAGGTACATCAATAAACAAATGTGATCAACATAATTCTGTGTGCTGTATAGGCTACGTTAACCACTTTTTTATATACGACGTCGGAAGGCATACAAGCATACGGCCCACCTGATGTAAAGCGGGTACCGTAGCCTACTAACGCTTGCAATATATTAAGTATCACTCGCGAGATACCTCCTCTGCTGCTTCCACAGCAACTTCTTAGGAGCTTACTGGGATCTCTCCAAACGGGCTGCTTTGATGCGCGCTACCTCTCTTAAAATATCCAGACCAAGACAAGCAGACATGTTCATGCACACAAATATTTGCCTTGTGTGGGAATCGAACCCACGAGCGTTGGTGTCAAAGTCGCGTCATTCACGACTGAGTCACCGAGCTCGTCAAAACTTAGGTGGGCTAAGAATTATAACAGTATACCTTTAGCATATTACTACTACTATTTATACTTGACATTATAGGTATTTGACAAGTATCAATATATTAATACGTGAAGCAAAAACTTTGTACCCCTTTTTACGAAAATTACGCGAACAGAGGAATATGAAATTTGGCACAGTAAATTTTACATGGAGAAGAAGTGCAGAAACCTAATTTTTTTTTATTATAATGCTTGGAAAATACATTAAATTAATAATAAAAACGTTACACACACTACCATGCGTTTGACACACAAACACATATATACCCAAATATAAACCTTAATTAAATTTAAATTTTGTTTATGATTAAAGTCTGTGGTCAAACTGAGAAGAGATTAATAGTATTGGTCTATAATATTATTTGTCTATAGGCTTACTGAACGTCAAAAATACTTTTGTTTATGGTTGAACTCTGTGGTCAAACTGAGAAGAAAATAATATTATTGGTCTTTAGTTTGTATATAGTTTTACTAATTAATGACAATGTCAAAGTCATATTTTGCCTAATAGATATTTGTGATTTATAACTATATACAATGAAGAAAAGCTTTGTACCCAGTTTGTACCCATTTTTTAAGCATATTGCACGCACGGAGGAGTATGATATTTGGCATAATTTATTTATAATTTAGTTTCGTGAAGGATCTTTGTGTCGTCTTTGATGATAAATTAACATTTAGAAGACACTATGACCATAAGGTAAATAAATTTTATCAAAACATAGGCCTTATTAAGGATTACCAAGGATTTTACGAAAGTCGGTAGTGTCACTCTCTTGTATAATAACCCTTGTCAGAAGCAAACTGGACTATGGGTCTGTTATCTGGTCTCCCCATTACGCAATTCATATTAAACATATTGAAGACGTCCAGAGGAAATTTCTTCTACTTCTTTGCTATAGAGTCATGCCAGGCCAGAACAGATGTTCTTATCTTGAAAAACTTAGGAAATTTAATATCTTGGACCTGGGTTCCCGTCGCCACCTACATGAACTAGTAACTTTGTACAAACTGCTTCACTCAGTAATTGACTCTTCGCTACTTTCTCAATTACAGATAAATTTTAAACACAATCCTCGTCGGAGGCTCCTTACTTCTGTTCTCCCCACTTATATACTTAACGTGTCTTCCTCTAACCCTTTAGCAGGAATGTGTCGGAAGTACAATGAAGTCTCAAAAGGTGATGATCTTGACATCTGTAATAACCGATTAAATGCGTTTAAAAAGTCCTGCCTAAGCATCCTCAGCTCTGCAACTTAATCATGACCCACATAACATTGCATATAACTGTCAATGTCACTGGTGTGCGTGATTTGGAAATTCATTTAACTGTATATCCGAGTTATACATATTGGTTTGTTAGTGCTTAGAGATATTTCTGTAGCATGTTGATTCTTTATCCACTAGTCTCTTTGAGCCTACACGCTTAGGGTACTGAGTTGGAGAATGAACTTTAGTGACCAGAATCTGTATAATACTGTATATATTTAGTACCTGTTTTGTTTCCTAATAAAATAAATAAAAAAAAAAAAAATAAGGTACATATGGAGAAGAAGTGTAGAAGTGTAAAAGTTATGCATTATATGTATTAAAATAGACTAAATTAAACAAAACAAAACTCTTCAGACTGAAATATTGATAATTAAAAATTGTCAAAGTCAAATAGTCGTACATATTATTAGACTGTGATCAAACAGTTACACTGACATTTACTCCCGTCAGGGAGTATTATATTCTTTGCTGACATTATAGATGATCGTTAAACAGTCTTAATAATATTGTTGAAATAAAATGTGCATTGTTTACTTTGTACTCGTACATACTTACATTGTATCTTGTATTGTAATGTGAGAATGTGCAATGCAATGTGAATTGACTTACTCTGGCTAAAAGTTAGTACACTTTATAATATACTATTATATTAAAGTAGACAAATTAACTGTACCCATACAACGCGTTTTTTTTTTTTTTTTAATATGCCTTAGCCAAGCTATACCATATTTTGCCTTCGACGTATTTGTAGATGTGGGCAGCTTACGTGATAGATTAAATTAAAAAAATATATGTGCAATGATAATAGAGGTATGTTCTTTGACGAAAGAACCTTAATAACGTTAAAACTTGAAGATCGAGTATTTATGGTCGAACTTAGACCACGGGGCGACCTCTAGTAATTAGTAATAGTAAAAGTGACCGTACCAATACTACTATTACTAGCGCTAGACTAGCGCTAATTTCCCAATTATCTTCGCACTTTATCAAAAAACAGCGTTTACCACTGCTAATTGTTGTTGGTAAGATTTTACTTTATAATGTCATTCTGTACACAAATTCCGCTACGTCAGCTCTGGCCATAATTTCTAAGTTACAGCACTAGTTCACATTAAAACCTACCCACGCGGGCCATAAAACCGGCGTACGGAACAATTGTAGCCGTTAAACGCACATTCTTTTTTCTCTTTCATCAAACACAGGAATGCTGTGTTTGTATACTACAAACATTTTACTCGCACTTACCATAAATTAAGAAAATGGGGAAATTAAAAGAGGACCTATACTTTATAATATTTACAATTAATAATGTTTAAATTATTTAATCAATGTAAATATTGTAAAGTATCTTTTGGTATTATATAGGCTCCGAATATGATTTTGTCCCATTCGGTGTCGAGACCCTTGGTCCGTGGGGTCCTAGCGCTATTAGGCTTTTTAAGGAAATAGCAAAAAGGTTAGTCGACATCACAGGAGACCGAAGAGCTGGCAGCTACCTCGGACAAAGAATTAGTCTAGCTATTCAAAGGGAGAACGCTGCCAGCATCTTCGGAACCTTGCCTAAAGGGACTCCGTTTTAATAATATATTTTAGTTATAAGGTTTTTAGTTTTAGGTTCATAATCAATATGTTTAGTATTTATTTTGGTATTTATATTGGCATGATGAAAGTTCAAATAAAGTGTTGTAAAATAGTATATAAACCCGCAGGTGTAATAGCTTTTTTTTTTAATTTAAATACATGGTCATGCGTCAACAGGCAAAGGTTTATAAAACACTACATATGAATATTTACAATTCTTAATTTATTTTATTGTTCCTACTCGTAGAATATTGTGACATTATCAAATTGTTTAAAGACTATTTCATGTGAATCCTAGTTCAGAACTGACTCCCGCAGGAGTCAGAATGATAAGGAATAAACGGGTTTTGTAGAAAACACAATAAGGACAATTATTATGCGACTCGATTACAAATTCCAAACATTGTACACATAGTTCGATATTTACATACTAGGATAACATCACACTCATGTAATTACTATTTACTATTAAAACAAGTGCCTGAGCGACCGAGCTTCGCTCGGCGCATTTTTATATTGTTTTAATAAAATCGCTTTTCCTTAGGGATCAAATCAAAACTGGCTCCGAAATATAAACAACAAGAATTGCTCGTTAAAAATAATAGAAAAAAAGTGCAATAAGAGAGTACATGTTAGTGGGCTTCGAACAGGGGCCTTTGGGACGGTGTAAGATACACTGTATATATGGTGGGACCAAATACATACTAATCATAATGTTGAATAAAAAATGCGGATCGTGTTAAACACTAAAACCAACTGACATTTGTGTTTAACAAGACTCGCATTTTTTATGATTTTTGTGTAAAATCGCGTTATTTAACTTGTGACGAGGTGCAGAGTCCTGCTGGAAAGTCCACGGTACAATTTTAAAAAGTGTGTTGAAGAAAGGAACTCACGAGTCTTTGATTGTGTAAAAATAGTAAAAATATTATAAAGTAGCAAATTTAAAGATACTAATCACTCCGTCACCGAGCTGAACAAAATATGAAATAATATATGGAATAATCTAGTGCAGACAAAACTCCACTACGGCATAATAAACAGTTTCTTACAGTACATGATGTACAACCGAAATATAATATTCGTTTATTAATTTTGTACACATATATGTACCTACTTTTTCCTTCACCGCCAAGCAAGTGATAATTACAAATATGTACATAAGTTCAAAAATTCAAATTGAGCGGTACACGCAAACACCAGAATTCAAACCGGGGACCGCTGGATAATAACTCGAGTGGATAAACCACTGGGCTGTCACTATTCTATGAACTATACTATATAACAGAAAGTGCACATCGTGAATCATCTAATTAATGGTCATAATAAAAAACTATATACATTTTGTTATTATGGACACTTCTCTGGTTTATCCAGTATTTTCATATCTTGTGATTTCCACAACTAACAACAATATCCGTATTTCGCTGAATGACAGTCCCGATGGTTCAACTTGAAATAGCTTTTGTTCCCTACTGCCCCACCACTTCGCTGTTTTGTTTCAGTTCGTTCATCCATAATGAGGAATGATAATCCATCATGGACATTTATGTTTTACGCACTTACCTACTGGAGTAACGTTGGAGACCAGATAAATTTTTATTTTTTATACAAAAAAAAAGGTGACAAACAAACATGTATATATTTTATGGCCAATACCATCGAGATACGTTCAATCTCAACATATTTGTGATATATTTTATACATAGCGTACAATCTTATAATATATTATAATCGTTGTCTATTGGTACCAGCTAGAGCATTTTGTAAGAACTAAGAAATATTATAGAAACGACCAATTCTTTCATATTGTAAAAAGTTATCATTTACATATGCGCTTTTTTTACAGTATATAAATATTCTTTTAAGTAATTAATAAATTATTAATTTCGTATTTACGCAGTTCCTTTTGGTGTTTAGCAACAAAATTTTACTAAAATTGCGTTAAAGCGAGTGAAACTACCGAGTTGGTAATTTATCGGCCTTCACAAATTTAAGAAAATAAATTTCGTTATATAAACTGTTCTAATTTTGGGTGTTGATCATGATTTAACACCAATATTTTTTTATCTTATATAAAGTTCTACTACAGGACATGATTTAACGTTGTGTTGCTTACATTATTTTCCCATGTACCAATCGAGAAGCAGGTTCCTTGCTTTGGTTTACGTGGAAAACCCATTTGGAGACTTAGATATAGACCATTAATCTGGCCTAAAGGATGAAAATCACACAGCGGGTAATAGGAAGAGCAGAAATGCTTGTCGTTTCTCTGAAAAATAAAATCCCAAGTAAACCAAAACTGTAGAGTAAGCCGAACTGATAGTGAACAGCCCATAGAGTAGCGTAGTCAGGAAAATGATGAACGTATTAAAGTATAAGCAGAATAAGTGACGATAAATTGCATATAGGTCTCTGCGTAGGTACATGACGAGCGCCAATGCCAATGAGGAAAGCGTCAAGTAAGAGCTATAATAATCAACAGTAAGCAGATGTAGATTGATGACGGCTATAAATAGTCTAAAATGATACGCGCTCTTTGCTTTTCACCAGATATGTCACTTAAGATTTACAAAATATTTTAATGAATGGAGACCACGTTCTAAATGCATTATAAATTCAATGCAGTTAATTTTGAAATTGGAACATAGCCAGGAACTAGTAGTTGGTTTCAAAATTACGAAATTGATGACACACTATATGTACACACATTACGTAAATGAAATGTGCTATTTTCATCGAAAATGTTACAAATTTAAGGAAAGTACGCCATAAAAACTACTCATAAAAGATTATCGGAAATTAATAATCTGCTATGAAACAGTAATTAACAACATCAGTAGAATTACGAAAACAACCGAGCACCAGGATTATCACGAAACATCCATTAATTTAAGCCGCGTCGATGAGGCAGGTATAAAATACTTTTATGCCATATCAAAATTATGTTTATTTAAACTACATTTAGCACAAATTACGCATGTATCTGTGACGAAACGCCTATAGGCCGCATAGAATAATGTTATAAAATAGAGAGTTGATCTAGAAGAGAGTGTCGGTATTGAGATTAGAAGAGGCATGTTCAGAAGGTTTGAAAGAATTATGAAACAGATATGCAACGCAATAATGAGAGGAGCTGAGTGTGGAAATAATTCAGCACTGGCAACCTTTTCTTAACAATATTTAATTCTATAATTATTATTGCACCAATATACTAACATAAATTTATTGTAATATCTAATTGACAATTTGGAAAGATACCTATTTTGACAAGATTCATTCAGCATATTGTCTCGGCGATCATTTCCGATATACTAGCAGGTTAAAAAAGAAAAATAATAACGTAAGAGAATTCAATAATATTATAGAACAAGATTTTATTTAAAAAAATGTAAGACATATAAGTGCAAACGAGGGCCCATTAGCAAATAAATAATTTTTATCTAGTGTATGGACCATACCACTCCATCCATGTGCGTACACCGCATACGTAGGTAAGTATAGTTGTAATATTAACTATGCACAGCCTATAAAATTTGTGATCTATGTCCAAAAGGTGTACTAAATGCTATGCTGTTTTTTGGTAAGTGTATAATGAGTTGTTGTTGTGAATAATTTGTTAGCAATATTTTGATTAACACCACGTCGACTAGCGAACAAAGTTCTGATTAGAACAACCGTTCATAAGCTAAGATAACCACTTTACGTCAGGCGAGCCGTATATTTTCTTACCTACGAAATTGTGTAAAAAAGAGGGCTAAGAAAACAATGATATATTGTTACTTTAAACGAGCATATATATAAAAATATATTTAGTGTATCTCAGAAACGGCTCCAACTGGATTTGGATGAAATTTTGTATTTAGGTACGGTTTGGCTTTTTATGTTTATTCATAACTAGTCTGGCCATAGATACTGTTACATAGAATTTTTTACTTTTTTCAACTCTTTATTTATTTTGAATGTGCATCGCGTTCATTATGTTAAAAACTTCTTTGGATTTCATATTTATTTCACGTTTTTATCAAATCATACCATCCCGATAGTCTCTCAATAACCCTTACCGCCAAAGGAGGGACCCATAATATCTACTACTATCAAGTCCGATCCCTGCCCTAAATAATTATGGTAGGCATTTTTCTTCACAAGTCAAAATGCAACAGCACTTAGAATTGGTTGCTTTTAAGCCGTCGTAATCCCTTGCCTCCTCCCATTAGCTCGAGTATCCCCAAACATGGCCGTTAGCGTGCTAATGACAGCCCGCCATGTTGCTCGAATGGTATGCGATTTATGCAGGCGGGGAATTGTGAAAAAATAAACGACAAGTAACCTTTTGGCTTTTGGCAATAATATTTTTTTGCAACCGTGTTCTTTGATTTATTTTTCACTGTACTGGAAGTTATAGGATGCTATAAAATCTATATGTCAGAACGTGGATGTAATGGTCGTCAGGTGGCTCGTTGTTCATGGCGAATAAAGCGAAATACCAGCGTAGTTAATCTTCTCAATATTTAATCAGTCAATTACGAAAATAATTGTAACAAAAGTTATGCTCAGATCGCAGGTTACAACGGATTCAAAATGCGGTGGACGCGACACGTGCGATTGGCTCCATTGCTCGATTCGTAATGCCTTCCAATGACGGTATCTTGACGTTTTTGACAACTGACAACAATCGACATTTCGAGCAAACCATAACAAACACAACCGGTGTTGCCAATCCAACAATGTCGATTCCACCCAAGCGCCGACTTGACATTTTGATCCGTTATTATTAAAACTAGCATCACGGGGATTGATTTCTTCCGGGCTTCTCAATATGGTGTTGCTACCTCTGCGACACGGCCATTCTGATGCATCACACGTCCTCGTGTGCGTAATCTGTAACCAAAAAATCTGAGCAGAAACAGATCTTACTCCAGCTCGGCCAACCCTGACTAAGACTGGCCTTAGTCAACATTTATTTCAAGTAAAATAAAATTCAATTAACCAGTAACATAGTACAATTGGCACTTAGCTCTAAGTTATAATTCACAATCGAGGCCATTGTGCAATTATCTGCCAACATTTAGTTTAAAGTTAATTCAACATTTTTACTGGATTCTGCTATCATGAAATCACCGCCTCCATCCGGCGGATACTCTCTAAATCATCGCCTCCATCCGGCGGATACTCTCAAAAAAGCCATCGCCTCCATCCGGCGGATACTTTCAAAAAACCATCGCCTCCATCCGGCGAATACTCTCAAAAAAGCCATCGCCTCCATCCGGCGGATACTCTCAAGAAAGCCATCGCCTCCATCCGGCTGATACTCTCACAATTTGCATGAAAACAGAACTCTTAAAATTCTAAACAACATTATTGCTCAATAGTCTTCGATCGATTATCATCCTCATCTAATTGAGGGCAATCATTAGGCATTTTTCACAAGCAATCATAAGCGTACTTGTAGGTACGGTCACCACTCAAAGCCTCTAAACGTAACGGTCTCCTTCAAGCACCTCAATGACGCTATAGAGGCCTTTGTACTTAGGATCGAGTTTCGTTTGGTTTTGCTATTCATTTTTCAATAATACAAAGTCTCCAACTTTAAAGTTAACAAATTTATCTTTTGTACTGTCAAAACGTGTTTTGTCATAGTCAGCATTTTTGTCAATATTCGGGCATTTGAAACATCACATGCGCAAACAACAGTCGTCCTAGTAAACTGTAACTTATCAGGAGTCACATGAACTGCTAGACCTTGTTTTAATAGTTTGCGGCCTACTAGAATGTCATATGGTAAGTAAGAGTCAGGCAGTACGTGAAAGAGGATTTCTAACTGAATGTCATCTATTTCAACAGTAGTCAAATTTTGAATAGCAGCATATTAACTGACGTCTGTCCAATAACAGTCAAAGTTACAGTGTCATTACATCTCCTTTATAAGCGAGCCTTCGGCTCCAGAATCATAATAGAATAGGTACTGCTCACCAGAGTGTCGCATTATCCCAGCAGGGACGCTGATACTGCACATATCCACTCGTTTCTCCGCCGTAGCTCGGGTGCCGTTGGTACCGCTGGCTCCACCCTGGTCACGTCGATTGGGGCCGCTGGATGCATAGTGGCTTGTTCCTCGGCAGTGGAAGCAGGTAACTGCTTGATATGAAAAGGTCCTCGAAGTCACTCCAACACATGCCATGGAAAGATACTTGAGATAGCCAAGTAGCAGCTTGTCCCTTCAGCGCACGGCTCAAAGCAAACATCAGCGGAACACCACTCAGTTGCTGATCCGGTACACACATATCCACAGTATTGTCCCATGCACGCGCGTCCACATTTCCTTTGTCAAGATCGAATTCGGGCAACTGAATTTCAATGCTAGTCGATGGTCTTTTCATCACTTGAATCAATGCTAAAAGATTCTGGTTTTGTTGCTCCAGTAAAAGACACTATTTTTCTTCATCACTATTTCCATTTTTCCTTATCGGGGCGGTTGGGTTACATCCCACGTCTGATGTCAGAACGTGGATGTAATGGTCGTCAGGTGGCTCGTTGTTCATGGCGAATAAAGCGAAATACCAGCGTAGTTAATCTTCTCAATATTTAATCAGTCAATTACGAAAATAATTGTAACAAAAGTTATGCTCAGATCGCAGGTTACAACGGATTCAAAATGCGGTGGACGCGACACGTGCGATTGGCTCCATTGCTCGATTCGTAATGCCTTCCAATGACGGTATCTTGACGTTTTTGACAACTGACAACAATCGACATTTCGAGCAAACCATAACAAACACAACCGGTGTTGCCAATCCAACAATGTCGATTCCACCCAAGCGCCGACTTGACATTTTGATCCGTTATTATTAAAACTAGCATCACGGGGATTGATTTCTTCCGGGCTTCTCAATATGGTGTTGCTACCTCTGCGACATATATATATCCCGCTTTTTTTAACCTTCTATCTGTCTATGTATAACTTCACGCCAAATACCTTTCGGGGAAGGCAGAGAGTACCGAGCGCCACGTGACTCGATTCTTACATATCTCACTCGATTCTTAAACATTTATTGCTCTTCTCATGCACGCTCGCCGGTTTCTAGGGCTCCTGACATCACCTTCTGATAAAACACGACCAATTTGGTAATGGTGGGTAAGTATTGACCTTCGTCGGCTCCTACATCCTTCCACTTTCGCATTGTATATCTGCTTCATCACTTTACGCTCGTGCTTTTTAACCTTACTTTCAAAAATGTAAACAACCGAATCCTGTGGCCTTATCCATCATATCGTTTATCGCTTTGTCTGCCATAAATTCTAAACCCCTCGTACACGAGGATTCTAAAGCTGAAATATATGAAACAAAAGCATGATGACTTATTATTAGTTTACTTATGTGCTTCTGGCGTAGAGATATGGGTATGTAGAATTACAGAACAATGTTTCTGACTATAGTGTAGTTCTTAAAACAAATATAATTATGCGATAAAGAACGTACTGAACTCCCAGTGGACTTGTATCGCTCTCACTGTATGGTTATATTATTTTCATCGATTTAGTGTTAAAGAAGTACGCGGGTCGTCTAATCTGAAGAACTTATTGTAATGTAAAGATGTATATAACAATTAGTGCTGTTCGAACGTTGTCCTGCTCGTAATTCGATAAATTATCAGGCTTTCTTGGTGATCACACTGATCACTCTCATCAAATGCAAAGATCCTCTACAGAATTTACTATTTAAGTGCGGTGTTCCATAGGCCTGCCTGATGGTAAATATTAGCAGTAACAGTAGTAGTAGATGGTAAACAGTAACAGGCAAAAATGTGCAAAGAGATAGTGCTATCAGTGGGGTTCGAACCGGGGATCTATGTGACAGTATAATATAATACAGGCTGTATATCATATAGTACATATAACGTAGTACGTACGGCGGGCTCAAATACGTAATATCATCATTATATTGATCTCACAGAGTACTAGAAGAATGAAAATACTTTTGTTATAATATACAATAAATAACAATTAATTAGTGAATTATAAATTTAATTGTACACTACCTACTCTGTAAACTTATTTTGTATTTTTATGATTCGTAGATCTTTAAGTTTAGCGTAATGTAAATAAAATAAAACGTAAATTTTAAAGTCTTGCAATACTTTTATTACCAAAAACTAATTTCATGTGCCAGTAAGGGAAATCATGACTGCACTTATTATTAACTTATTTAATACCAATGTATAAATGTTTATGAACGAATAAATAAATTAAGAAAATTATGAAAATTTAATATTTTAATGAAATAGGTCGATTTTTTTACAGTTACTACTACAAGGACCATGTCAATAATAATGGTTTCAAATAATTACCAACGACAGCTTCTCAAGAATTATTTTTATGTGTTAGTGAGTTACTACATGTTTAGAGTACATCAAAACCAAACTCACCCGGGCCGCATCCTACTAAATAACGAGACTCTGGCGAAGAAGAGGTTGGTTGCATTTTTTTTTATACTACGTAGATATGAATTTAGGTCGAGGAAATTACGGGAATTGTTAGCATAAATGAAAATCTAAGTCAGTTACTTAGATCGTCCTACGTCAACTGGATATTTTTTCATACAGGAGGCAAACCAGCATACGTCCCACCTGATGTAAAGTGGGTACCGTAGCCTATTATCGATTGCGATATATTAAGCATCATTCGCGCAATGCCTCCTCTGCTGCTTATACAGCAACTCATTAGGAGTTTTACTGGTGTCCTCACTCACACGCAGGAACACAACAACCCTCTAGGGAGTTGTTATTTGGCTGCGGTTTTCTGTGGGGTGGAGGTACTTCCCTAGACGGGCTGCTTTGATGGGCCCTACCTCTCTTAAAACATCCAGACATGTTCATGCACACAAATGTTTGCCTTGTGTGGGAATCGAACCCACGAGCGTAGGTTTCAAAGTCACGTCATTCACGAGTGAGTCACCGAGCTCGCATCAAAGCAAAGCAAGTAGGGAACATCCACAATGCACAAAAGACTGCAGCTAAACAAAAACATATATAATATAAATATCGCTGTAGGGTCGATATGTTCTTGCAGTTGGGTGAGGTTACAAGTGAGCTTCTGAGTAGTTGATGTGTTAGTAGCGGTAGTAGGAATACTCGAGCAATACTTTTAGTAAGCACTTTACATCAGTTGAGATGTATGCTTGTTTGCCTCCTGTATGAAAAAATATCCAGTTGACGAAGGACGATCTAAGTAACTGACTTAGATTTTCATTTATGCTAACAATTCCCGTAATTTCCTCGACACAAATTCATATCTAAACCAATTACCAGTTTTATTGTGCATTGTATATTCAAGTTCTCTTTTGCTAGTCAATTGTGTAATATGCCTTTAGTGTTTCTTCTCATTGATACCCGCGTCGGATTCCCTAATGGTCGACATTCGACTTTGTTGTAAAAAATAAGGCAAAGATATGTTTATTGTGGTGTGTTAAAACAGAAAATCGGTTGATAAGCAGAGAAGAAAAGGTACTGAACATAATCTTCACAGACAAACTGTAACGGGTTGTCATCACGTAGGCCATATACTAGTTTGTGACCTTAGCGGTACAAAAAATACATACGCAAAGCAAATACTCCAAACATTTCGAATACGAATTTCAAATTAAGGTACTCAGACTTGAAGAGTACACAGTTGTATCAAGTATCATAGATTCGTTGCCGCGACATTTTTATCTAAAATGATATCATACATATATGACATTGACTAAAATCAAACAGGTACGTATTTGTAATATATGGATACGTTCGTAAAACGTTATGCGAAAACATTCTCCTAAAACTTTGTATTTGCCGAGGTCGAGTACATTAATTTGAAATCAGACTAGAATATATACTGTCAAACCCTTATACATGTTTTTGATGTATATATTTAATTCGATATGCCAGCCACAAAAGATTGACAATATGGTGTTCGTTTCTTTTATTTTCACTTGTTGACTTTGGTTACTTCCAATCAGTAATTAAATTTCAATAGTATATACCAGCCAGACTGACCCAGTTTTAATTGGATTCCGCAGTCTCGTGGGAATTTTCTAAAGCCCTTTCTTCTAAGGTCTGATTGCGTGCTTGGGCTGTACGTTGAGAACCGTTTGGTAATTATAATTATCACCTTGGTGGTTTTTTCGGCTGTTATTATATATTTTTTATCTTAAATATTTAATGCGTTGATAAATGGATGCGATTGAATTGATGATTAATCAAATCAGTTTTCAGTTACGTAATTATTACAATTTGCACCAACCTTTCAGACCAAATTTTTGATGTTATTATACGAAAGTCCAATTTACAGGCAGTTTAACCCCTTGAGCACCAACATAGGTCATATATGACCAGGCTTATGGCGGTATGCGTGTAAAAAGTACATAGCGGGCCTCGACGGGTTAATCTGATTATCTGTGAATTATTTAACAAAATTATTGGTAAAGAATGTAATAAATTCTTTCAATAATTATTATAAATACGTATTATTAAAAAAATCAATTTAACATAAAAAGGGAGTTCGACTTCATCGAAGTATATATAGCCTTAGTGACATCGATACTTCATCTTTACTTTGACATATAAAATTTCAAATAAAAAGAAACCCACTTCATTTCCAGTACCAGTATTTTATTTAAAAGTTTATATATTATCTGTCAGTTTGTAATCAAATCTTCGCCTAATTTACAAAGAATCAACAAAAGACTGAACGCAAGTAAGAAAAATCAAAATCGAATCATAAACAAGTCAATGATATTTTGTAAGAACCTATTTAACTAATGATCACGTCCGTACCTAACTTGTACGTAAACAAATTAGAATATTTCTAGACTCTAAGATTTACGTCTGAGAGACGAATTTATTCGTTTTTCTCCCCTTTTTGCTGTATCGGATTTGACAACTTGATGATACAGATTCTATGTTGAAAAAACATTGTGTGTTAGAGTTATACAATATACTTGCAATGCCTTACATTTAGGGGCGACGAGAAGTGCTAATAGACAAACTAAAGGTGTGAAATACTGCACCGTGTAAATGTAAGCCACCCGTGATGAGAATCGCGGGTTACAAAACGACTGAATGCGACAGTAGACGGCACAGTCGCCCATGATTTACAAGAGAATAATACGATTATATACATATTATACCTTACAAGAGTGCTGCATTACTGGCTTTGCAAGTGTTTCTGAATAGCTTACAGCTTCGAGCATCAAAAAACGTAAGCTTAAATAGGCAGTTCTTATTTTATACATTTACGACTTATGTTGGCTCAATTGGTTAAACACATTGTGTTTGTACAATTGAATCGACTGAATAGAAATTAAGACGTGTCGTGAATGACGCTACTTTGACACCAACGCTCGTGGGTTCGATTCCCACACAAGACAAACATTTGTGTGCATGAACAAATGAACATGTCTGTTTATCTTGATCTGGATATTTTAAGAGAGGTAGGGCGCGTCAAAGCAGCCCGTCTGCGGAAGTACCTCCACCTCACAGAAAACCGCAGCCTATTTGGCTGCGGTTTTGCAACTCCCTAGAGGGTTGTTGTGTTCCTGTGTGTGAGTGAGGACACCAGTAAGCTCCCAAGGAGTTGCTGTGTAAGCAGCAGAGTAGGCATCGCGCGAGTGATACTTAATATATCGCAAGCGTTAATAATAGGCCACAGTGCCCGCTTTACATCAGGTGGGCCGTATGCTTGTATGCCTCCTGAGTATAAAAAAAGTGGTTAACATAGCCTATACAGCACACAGAATTATGTTGATCACATTTGTTTATTGATGTACTTATATTTTTAAATATGTTTAAAAAAAACCTAATTCGAACATTATAAAAGTACTACCCCACAAGAGAATTGGCGTGAATTAATAAATATAGTCCTTAAAAGACCAGATAAACGCGTCGAATTATTGTTGGCAATAAAGATTTTTATTAATAAACTTTCAATTAACTTATGCGAATTCATTTAGTAATATTTACGACATGTGTTCACATTATTTTATTATTATTTGTATAAAAACACACATTTTTACGCAATTATAAGATGTCATGATCATGGTCAAGAATAACGAACTAACATATTTGTGTGTTATCGCTTACTATAGATTCCACCGCGAAATACCTTGACAAGGTAATTAATTGTACGTATTCCATAATAATCAATTAAGCTTTGAAGCTGTTCGAAATGTCCAATGGCAGTGAACCAATAACATAAATAGTTTAATGAAATTGTTGAAATCCCTGCCATATTGGATTACAGAATCAATTTGTTCAATAAACTGGTGGAATTGTGTAATAATAGTATTTAATATGATTAATTGAAATTAACAATTTAATTTTATTCGTATATAAAATAATATAAAGTGTTCATCATGCTTTACATTGACTTCTAAAGGAAGGATGTTTTTATTGTATTTGACTACATTTTATTGTGTGTATGAAGATAATATGATATTCTTTATTTGCAACGGGGCCTTTGAAAACACGTTTCACATTTCTTTATCTTAGTAATCTTACTCATATCTTAAAGAAAAAAACCATTTTAGGGTACCATACCTACAGGATACTAACAGAAACCTATTGCTAAGGCTTCGCTGTTTATATGCATGAAGAAAATAACCTATGAAGAATCGATGAGACCGACATTACGTAGTAACAGGTCGGGTAGCTACGGGTCGCGGGTAAAATAGAACGCGAAGCTCTTATTGGCTAATACGCAGATCAACTTATCGGCTTATTGGTTAAAATATTCCGCATTAATTTGTAGGCTCGAATCGCAAAGATATTTAGGCGTTAAAAGACGTTTTTGAAGTGTGGAGAGTTTATTAGTCAGTATTTTTGGGATCATATTAGATAAGGACCTAAAACATTAATAATTGTGTACCACCACACACCAATTGTGTAAGCGTGTAACATGTGATGTTTATTTCCCTCTACCTCCCCACAGGGTACTTGGCGCGAACATATAGCCGCAGTAGTAATATATGATGTGATATTTTTTTTCATCCACTTGTTTATGATTATCCTGTAAAGCTTGCGTAACCGGAATAAAGTATTGAGCAAACTAGACATCAGTAGTTACTCTTACACATAGATAAATAATGCAATAGTAGCAACCCATTGTGTAAACTGGGTTTCAAAATAAGTATTAAAAACAACTTAATTACACTTTTTTATAAAAAAATGAGCTTTTTCATGTTGTAACGGCAAAAACTGTATTTTTATGAGCATTCTCGGACTTCATTTACAAATTTATAAACACCTAGGAACAAAGGTTCAGAAGCAGTTGGAAGTTGGCGGGGATATTATAAATTAATTAACAGGGAGGCTTGGGGCTGGACTCCAATTGTGAGTATTTAAGATGGTCGGCGCCGACGTTGCGGCGGGCTTCTTGCCAAAGCCTGCGAACTCATTTTGATAATTATTAATGAGAAGAGAACTGATTGCATTTATTATGACTTTGTAAATGATTGCCCCAGCTAATACAGAGAGTAGCAGAACACTACTTTAAAGTTTTAACCCCTGCGGGAAAAGCCTTGTATCATTAATAGGTGTAATGATGATTATCATTGCTCATTTTACAAGAAAATAAAAGGTATGTCGTTTACAAAGACATATATACAGTTGTAAAGAAAATACGTACTTACTATTCCTTTACTTCTTCTCAGGTTTACTTATTCCGTACTTTCACCTTGTTTCGCCTAAGATACTTCAAAAAAAAAATCCAACTTCGTCGTAAAGATGTTTTAGTTACGGGTTTTTATAATATAGAAAGTAGGTTATAATTACTTTCCGACGTATTCGGAGTATAGCCCAGATGAACTTATCCAGACTGGGAGTATAGAGTGATGAATGATATCGAAATGGAATTAATTTTATCGGTATTTCGCTTTATAAATATTCGTTGTAATGTAAAATTCGTTGGCAAAACCAAAAATACTTTGCTAGTCTTATAAATTGGCAGAATTTCCTACATGCAGTAAGGTAATTACACTACGTATGCTATCTTCAACATTATACTACCTCACGCTTAACGCTTTCTCCAGTACATTCATCTCCCATTTAAATTCGAAATTCCGAGAATAGACACACACGCATCTTCACGCCAAGTCCCTTGCGGGGTAGGCGTAGAGAACATGGCGTCACATGACCTGATCTTTACAGACCTCACTCACTTCTATAACACTCATATTATTATCTCTTCTCATGCCATTACATACTTTCTAGGATTCTTGACATCACCTTCTGATGACACAAGTCCTATTTAGTCATCGTAGGTGAGTCTTGGCCTTCTTCGGATCATAAATACTTCAACTTTCGTGGCAGAAATGCGCGGAAAAATTGAAGAATTAGTTCGGATTATTATTTAAAGCAATGAATCAGTGCGAATGATCATTGACAAAAGATTAGAGTTTTACTGCAATGGTTTATTAATCTATAAAAAAAACTAATTCTGTTAAGAATTACAACCTGTTCATAATACACATATAATAAATTATTAAATACATACGATTAGACCATCTGACGACGGCCCATCACGTTTTTCAAAGGTAAATCTAACGCGGCGACTTATCCGGAGCATTCGCGTATAATGTAATAATGCATAATTTGATTTTGAGCATGACGTTAAATACTGCTCTTGCTCCACTCACTGACCGAGGAGCATTGGATGTTGTGACCGCTCTAATTGTAAACACTGTAAATGTAGCTCTGAGTGTGGGCAATCGATTGCATTATCCAATCTGTTGCTTTAACAATGTCAAAATGGTCACGGCTATGAGCGCAATATTAATTCGATTAAGCTATTTACGTATGCGCTCAGGTCACTACGGCCTAGATTACTGAGCTTGCGTGAGATGATCATTTTAAAAATGATTTATTTTTGTATCGCAAGCGTCATAGACTACGGTAATCACTTTACATCAGGTGGGCCGTATGTTTGCATACCTCCCGATGTTGCATAAACAGTAATGCAGTTATTCGTATCACTTGCAGGAATCTTACTCACTCGCAAGAATACTACAGCCTTCCACAGTACGTAAAGGTTACGGCATTAACTGCCGATATTTTCTGACTCTCTTATACTAGATTTTCGCTTTAAAATGACACTGAGATTGTTTCTATTAATTGTACAAACCAGAAACAGGTGTACAATACTAACTACTAAAATCAAATTAATCTATCACCCCTAAAACATGTTTCGCAGAGAACTGTCACATCCTAAGATAAGGCAGCGACTAATTGCAATTAATTAACTTTAGCCATCTTTGCCTTTTGTGCACCGTACTTCATAATAAGCATCATAATTGTTGATATTATGTAGGTAGTTGATAATGAACTAAAAGGGTCCACTTTTTCAATTTAAAGGTTCCACTTTTGTCAACTGTTAAATATCAGTAATAAACTATAATAAACTAATAAATCAACCTTAAAATTATGAAAATATCCTTATTTTTAACTGATTTTATACTGTTGTTAAAGCGATTAGCTAAAAATAGCCAAAAAAATGTCCAAATTATCACTTAGACGAAAAAATACAACGAAGTTTTTATTTGGATGCGGTTTTCTGTAAGGTGGAGTTATTTCCCTCGAGAGACAGGCCGCTTTAATGCACCCTACCTCTCTTAAAAACACCCTGATCGAGACAAATAGACATACACACAAATGTTTTTCCTGTGTAGGAATCGAAACCCAACAAAGTAGCATTATTAACCTCTGCTCTACCGAACTTGTCTTACCTTCCACAATCGTCCAAACTGCAGTGGTTGTCCAGGAGTCAATCTCTTCGAAATCACAATTAGTAAACCAGCTTCATGCTTTTCGATAATTTGTGACTAACTACCGTCTTAGTGTCAAATTCAATAAACGAGGCTCTAACGAAAGCGAAGCAGCTCCTCTGAGGAAATACCTCCACCTCACAAATGACAGCAGCTAAATAGCAATTCCCTGGACACTTGTCAGGTTTCTGCGAGTGAGTAACGTTATCATTATCACCGAGCTCCCGCTATACGGCAACTGGTCGCTGAATAAGCAGCGGAGTGACAATGCGTGACAGATATTCCTCGAGATGCAAACGTTCATAATCTACGGCCAATTCACACGAATTTGACCATACGTTACCTTG
This sequence comes from Pyralis farinalis, assembly GCA_947507595.1. Taxonomy (NCBI): domain Eukaryota; kingdom Metazoa; phylum Arthropoda; class Insecta; order Lepidoptera; family Pyralidae; genus Pyralis; species Pyralis farinalis. The sequence goes on along the minus strand of OX382269.1, from coordinate 13,821,993 downwards.
TCTTTTAATGTTGTATAAAAAAACGGGTGTGCTTTAGACCACACGACTGAAGTAAAACTTCATTAGCTCCATAGTGTGATACAGACAATAGTCCTGCATTGTGTCTTCGATATACGAAACTTAACTCGCTATGAGAGAAAGAGAAAAAGAAAATGTGTGCTCGCACCTCTCTCTCTTGCCCCTACAGTAACATACGAAACGCAACCCTCTCTCTCTCTCTCTCTCTCTCTCTATCTTATATCTCTTTCTCAACTTCCGTTCGCCTCGCCCGATTACACTTTTCGTAATGCTCTCGTCACGCATTCACCAGCTTACTCCCCAAGTCAAGCGTGCGTAAAGAAGTTTTACTTCAAAAACAACAAGAAAACCATCACAAATCAGCTGGATTAAGAACACAACATTAGACAAACGCCCGGGTACTAATATCTCACGTTCGATGTGAAGGAAAACCTTAAATGACCTGTGTTTGAAATTGACAGTACTGTGACTAGTCTGATGAAGAGGGCAATTACACTCGGTCTAATTCAACCCCATCAAGACACACGCGTATGTGCCTTCTCCATAATTACAGAACGTAAACCTAGCGATCGCCATAGCTTTTGTCAATTTCTTTTCGGTAAAATAGCTTCGACACTAGCGATCAGTGATGAAGGCATTGAATAAGTGATTAGTATTGCTACCTATGCGTGAGAAAATATTTGAAACTTTCACCTTTTAGGGCGACATCATCCATAGTAGCGACACAAATGGAACGAAGAAAAGAAAACATAACAATAATTGCCCACGGTACGATACTATACACAGTAAATTACCACTAAATTCGGATTTTCGGATTTATATATTTGTAAATATCATTTGCTCAGCGATAAAGAAAAATATCGTGAGGAAACCAGCATCCAAGATATTTTATTTCGATAGACGCGAGTCCTAACCTGAGAAATGTCTGATTTCCCTCTAGGTTGTGGGGATCTGGCGTCAGTCGCTCCATGTGAAAATCAGTATCATATCCAAATCCTTAGGCTTAGATATGGAACCCCGCCAATCCTAATGGATTAGGAAACGGAATAACGCTAAGAAGAAGAAGAGGTTGATGTGGAACACGCGTTGTGGCTATGAATTACTAAGAATAAATGTGTGTTGCATTTTAATCTGGTTGTACCAATGAATTTAAAATTATAGAAACATTATCACTAAAAATATCAAGCCGAAGGTCGCTTCACAGCCACAGAAACAGGTTTGATTACGGCCATATTTCATGCGTCCATTTTTGCCGCGGCAAACTTGTGACAGCGTTTCCATTTCAGTAAATTGTGACGCTTCACTTTTTACTGCCACATCTGGCCTGTGTTAAACACGAAATTCATTTCTGCCACGCGTTTGCATATGTATATGCAGCCTAATGGAGGACTGCCTTACTTTATCACTTTCATTTCCTGTTCGCTATTGATAAAAATTTTTAGATTGTAACATGTAAACTAAACTTATTTACTCAATAACGTAAATTGCTAATTTTCAATTGAATTTTTGCTTTGAATAAGCAATGATAGACCGGAATAAGAACCCGCTTTATGATCAATTAATCCCTAGTTCAAATACTGGCATATACCACTATTTCGTATTTTCGAATTCATGTACATATTTGTACTTGCTCGATGGTGATAGAAAATCGTCGTTTCCGCACATCCAAGAAATTTTATTTTAAAAGACGTGCGACCTAAACTAAGATAGGTCTGGTTTTTCCTCTGTATTATGGAGATCTGATATCAGTTGTCAAAATCAGTATTTTCGCCTAATCCTTAGGCTTTGATAGGGAACCACGCCAATCCTAATTGTCATAGTTCATGTTAACGGCCGACACATAGTTTGCGTCAGTACTCTCAGTTTAGTAAAAATACAACAATCTAGTTATCGACAACTTTAAAATAATTACAAGATACTCGACAATTTTAAAATAATTACAATATCGACAATTTTAAAATAATTACATGATACTTTCCAGGCATTAATGCAGGCGAAGAAGTTAGTGATTGATGGAGGACCAATAATAATCGCGTCCAAAACTTCTATAGTGCTTTTCGCAAACACGTGAAGAAATAATAAAAGACCGAATGAGAAAAGTTTGCTAGACTTTCCATAACTATCTCGTTCTTTGACTTAGACGATAACAAGTTGTGCTTGGGTAATATACCTATATGAATTTATTAAAAATTACTAAATTTAATTTCATAATAATCTTATTATAATACTACTATAACTTCACGCCAAATCCCTTGCGGGGTAGGCAGAGAAAACCGAGCGTCACGTGACTCGATCCTTACAGACCTCACTCGCTTCTTTAACATTCATTGCTCTTCTCATTCACGCACGCCGGTTTCTAAGGCTCCTGACATCATCTTTTGTTACGCATTTGTCTGTGCAAGTGTATAAAACAGATCGGTTCAATTTATAAATAAAGTAGAACAGCGCCATCTATTACAAGATGTGGTACTAAAGAGTGCTGACGATTACAATTGATTTGACATTTCACGCAAGTAATCAAATTTCATATTTCATTACGACGTATGAGTCATTTTCCTCTGACGGTGTTCATATAAATACTTTCAATGAGTTGTTTCGAAAACTTTTGTGTAATTAACTGTAAAGACTTGGGTATATCGCTGGTAAAATTGAGCATTGTATCGTGTGATATACTTTACTATGTACAGCCGATAATCTCTCTTAATATATAAGTAAGGAAATCCGGCAATAACTCTGCCTTTATACTTTGTTACCAGCGGACAGCCCGCTGCGGTGCTCGATACTTCCCTAATTTCACCATACTCTTTGTATGCCACGCAGTTGAAACTGTAGCTGTTGGTCGGTAGATCACCAGGTTCGTTGACGTTTTGTCTCTTATAGAGAACTGCATAACTGTATAACTCGTGAATATATAAGTAAATCGGAAATCGTTAAATGAACCTAAATAACTTTGAAGTAATAAAAAAATTTTCACTCATACGTGTAAGTTTTACCTATACACAAATGGACTCTCCTAAGAAATCATATCTGATCTATCCTCCAGTTTTTATCTCCATCAACTAACTGCAATGGGTTTATATTATTGGGAAAGAAAATTTACCAGAAAGGAGAAGTTTAGAGAAGGGGCGATTTTTCTATGTATAAATAATTAAATCGCAAAAGGCTTGATATTTAATAATTCTAGACAGTGATATAGCTCGACAGACAAACAGACTGCGGTCTACGTTGCGTAACCCGAGTCTAATCAAATACGCAGTCTTGAGCTCTATGTGCTTCGGAGAATATGCTATGCCGTTAGTTTCGACCTTTATGCCTTTATGTTTCGTTAGATGTCAGTAAGTAAAGCTAAACTGCACTGGACCCTGCAATTTTTTTAACATATTTTATTTTTTTGCAAACACGGCATCTAATAAAACATCAAAACTTTACTGTAATAACTTCTTCTTCTTATTTTAATCCCATTTTCAAATTCATTTGAAATTTGGCATTGATGGAGTCTGTTGTCTAGCCTAAGCATTTGGCGAAGGTATTGATTTTTACATGGAGCTCTTGGCACCAGATTTCCACAACCCAGAATGAAAACCAGACCTTTCTTAGGTTAGGTCACACGTTATTCGAAATATATTTTCTAGGAATCGCGGGTTTCCTCACAATGTTTTTCTTCACCACTGCGCTAGTGATTACCCTTGATTGACATTTGCACCGCTCTTATGTCGAATAGAATAAGAGGTACAATTGAAATTTGAGTGTTAAGCGTGATCTGCTCTTAGCTGTACATAAATCCGAAAACACCAATTACGTGCCAAGATTTGAACTGGGGACAAGGTGGTCAACTGGACAGTTCTTTATGCACTGGGCTATTATGGCCAAAATTTTCAGCTATAATTTTAATATATAATTATAATTGAAAATAAGTTCCAATTTAATTAGAAATTATAAATTTAAATATCATTACGATAAAATACTCCACCAAGTCAAGCTTATCGATATTCGATTCCTCACGCCATATTTCTAATCGACGCCATCTTTAGAATGTAGGTATTAGATAGAAAAATCGCCCTTCTGCAAACTTCACAACTTTATGTGTAAATCTTATTTTGTCGGATAATATAGACGCATTGCAAGTAGTTCATCGCGATAAAATCTGGAGGGTAGATCTGATGTGATTTCTTCGGGGAGTCCATTTCTATGTTAACGTTGTACATATGCGTGAAAATCCTTTTTTACTTAAATATTTAGGTTCATTTAGCGCTTTCTGAAATACCAATATGTCTATAAAAAACAAAACTCTGACGAATCCGATAAAATAAAGACAAACGTGCATAGGCTATGGTAGCTGCTTACTATCAGGCAGGACGTACGTTTGTTTTCGACCTTAGCAGCGGTATAAAAAACAATATATTTTTCTGTTCGTCGGTTTACAATAGGGCGAAAGGAAATGGCATTTTTAGGGTTCCGTACCTTGAAAGGAAAAACGGAACCCTTATAGGTACCCTCACTTTGTTGTCCGTCTGTATATCTGTCAAGTCAAGACCCTTTTACACTGGGACGGGTGGAGCTATCAAACTGAAATATCAAATACTCAGGTCTGCACTCTCTTTGAGTAGTGAAAAAATCAAATTTCTAATCAAAAGATACGACCGTTTAGCACAGATTCCTAAAAAACTCAAAATAACTGTAGACGATGCAATACATACTTTATTGTTTAAATTTTCAATCAACCGGCATAATTTAATATTATAATGAAAGCTATAATGGAAACATTTAATTCAACACAGAATTCATACATAACTCCGAAGTATTTTCAACGCTTCGTAATAATGAACGTTTATCAACCACAACGACATGAAGCCTTGGAATGGAAATTCATTACAGTAAACTTTACTAGGTTTAATTAAAATTTTATTATGAACAGTAAAGTGAAGAATACCTTATCGAAACAAAATTTATTAAAGGAAATCAAGAGCAAAGTTAGGCTTCAACCGGTCATCTGATTTGAGCGATACAGCAAAGGTTCCCAATACACTATTAACGTAAATCTGTACATTTGTTTGTTTTTTTTTATATTAGTTCAGCATAGTGGCCCCTCTTTGCCTGATGGTAAGCGAAAGAGGAGCCCAAATCGCAACTGCAACTGACAACATACTACATCCCGTATCCTGTCAGTTGACGCTGCCATGCTGACCCGCAAAATGCTTCTTCACGCTTCGTTTGAAGGATCCCATATTGTAGGAAGGAGGGAACACATGCGCAGGCAAGGCGTTCCACTTTGTTGTTACTGCAAAATTCTATAATAAGTTACTCTTTTGGTGGAACTCTAAAGATAATAGTATAGGTTAAGAAAAAACTCAAAGTATAGGTTAAGAATCGAACGGCGAAAGAAAAATTTTGTGTTGATATTTATATATTTACATTGCAACTATTTCCGAGGGAGTTGTTCAGTTACCGTAAGTGGGTAAAATCACCAGGAAAGCTCCTCAATAGTATTGTCGTTGGTTTTCGCGATTGTTATACATTAATGTCTCTTCTTCCTGCGACCACGGATGCTGCAAACCATTCGAAACGTCAGGCTCAACAAAATAAATAAAACACGCGATACTTCCGTTAAAAAATGTTTCATTCAAAGCTCCTCAATAGTTTGATTAGACAATACCTAGTCAATCAAACAAAGCGCTTCTTTAGGTATTCTATTTGTCATCCAATGAACCTTAAGAGACGTAGCTATAATATAACATGCTGTCTCGCTTTAAATACCTGAAACAAGGTCAGTCTGTATTTCTCCTGTTTCAGCATGTTCCATGCATACAGAGAAAGACTGCATTTTATTCTAAGATATAACTACGTCTGTGATAGGGTAAAAGAAGAGTATTTTAAGCGTAGTTTAGTACAGTACGAGTTTCAGTAGACAAGAACACAGACAGACGAGCAGACGGACACAGAAGAAGAGAAGAATAGACAATAAGATGGAAATATTGTAATACTATAAAGTTCAAGTGACAACTCGGGTCTTACCTATTATTTTATTATTCGTAATTTTTGTTCTCTATATTAAGGTTGTACTTATTTTATTTATATAAACTCCTGCTCTGCAGTAACGTAGATAAAGATTCGAAGATATTTACCTCCAGTTTTATGTGACATATACTACACCAATCCTAACTCATCCTACTGCAGGGATACGGTATCCCTTCAACCGAAAGGGTTAAGAGCATACTCCATCACGATGCTCATCGGCGATCGGCGGAGGCTACTGTCTTCAAGCCGCTCGAAGGTTACTGTCTTAGCTCAATGACTGTCATCTATCGACAACAGCCTGGGTCGATGTCCTAACGTGCCCTATGAATAACGGAGAAGCTCGAGATAGCCATACACGGTCGACATTAACTGCATGTTCATTTAAAATGCACAATACACGCACAACGACAGCATCGAGGTCTCAATAGTCATTATAGATAGATTTATTTAAATTTCGAATGTGAACTTCTTCACCCGATCCTTAATCGCCGGACTGTATGAATCGGCCAATTTCCCGCTATATGCACATTGATTTTGCGGTCGGACCAGGCCTTACATACCTGGAGGCGACGAAGCTTCATGGTGCAAATATTAGCACGCCCAACTGATCACAGTAATCTCCTAAGCTCGGATTAGCTTCTTCATCCTTACAGTGGTCAAAATCTACTATTGCCACCAAGGCCACCAGGGAGTAGAAAGTCATTTTTTTTTATAAATACAGTCAGCAACGAAATATCTTAAGTCACAGAAATAGATTTTACAATCTGTACCTAATCACAAGTATCTAGAAATATTTACGTTTGATTACATAAAGAAATAAATTGTTACGTAAATACAGCCTGTTAATTTTGATATAGACACCCTATTAACTGATGGTCGTTAGTTCGAATCCTGGCGGAAGCATGTACAGCTAAATTAAATTAAATATAATATATAAAAAAAAAAAAAAAAAAAATCGGATTTACGTGCATATAATTATCACTTGCTCGGCGGTGAAGGAAACATAGTGAAGACGTTTGTTAAAACGCACGTTCGAGAAATTATATTTCAAAAGTCGTGTGACCTAACCTAGGAAAATCCTGGTTTTCTCTGTATGTTGTAGAGGTCTGAAGACGGTGGCTGCATGTCAACATCAGTATCATTATAAAAATCCTTAGGCTTACCTAGCGGACCTAACCAACTCTAATTAGGAAACGGGATAACGCTAGGAAGTAGGAGCATAATGACGCTATAAAACGTAAACAAATCCATCTTCCAAAAAATATGTTTATGGAATAACAGAAACTATTTTAGTATGTACTGGTTGCGTTAAATATTCATTCATTGTTAAAGAGCCTTAAGATTTCTAAATTGTCATCTGACTCTTCGGGATCGTCAGGTAAACTATAAAGCTCATTCAATATGTTGATAATATCTAAATCATTCAGCACCTTTCTACTCGTTCTCAAACAAATCTACAACAAAATAAATTTACAGGTGGCAAGGCAAAGGGAATAATATTTACCACCACAACCAAAGTCTGCGAATTCCAAAGTTGAAAATATGACTATATTTCAATTGAATAAATATCAGTCTTTAGAAATAATTGCATCTTACCGTTTTTTAATCGCAGAAAATTAAGATTTATAGCGATTTATCTTGTTATACGAAAATTTCTTCGTTTTTCACGTTGAGAAAGTGAAACTAAGAAAAAATATATGGCAACCTGTCATCATCACAGATAAAAATATCAAATTATAAGTCAATTAAAATATTGCCATACGAAAAAAAAACTTATCTTTATAATTTCCGCCAAAAATATCGAAAAAAGAAGGTGGGAGAAATATTCCCTCTGCCCTATAAAGGGTTAAGAGTTACTTTTAAGATTTCGTTCGAAAGACGCCAACGGAATCCTATCACTAAGACCCCTATCTACCCATCTGTCACAGACAATCCTTTGAACATTAATATGTTAACACTTGGGAATTTCACAGAGTGTGTAATACACACTTTGTTAAAACAATATGGCCAATATAACAAGAAATCATAAAAATAAAGTTAAAAATCAAGGGAAGGTTCAAGTAAAATTCAAAATTAAATATTTTTTACACGGTGTAACAAATTCCTTCGTTCCTTCGTTCATACCAGTTTTTTTTCTTTATCAACGTGTGGCAAAGAATATAATCTGTCACACTAAAACAAGGAGAATCGTATTTGTACTTTACGCTGTCTCATTCTTTATGCAAGCGTTTATACTTGCTTAAAGGTTTTTGTTTCTGAATTCGTCTAAACACAATCAAAACTATTGCAATATTCTTGTATAAACATACATTACCCAACTCAAAAACAGCAAACCCTCATCCCTCGTGTTAACCGACCAAATTAAATTTTAAAAGGCGGCATTAATACTTTACATGGCATATACGAACCTCGTCCTCAGGCCTCTTTCCAACGTGATTCTTGTTATAATGTCACAAGCAAAACTGGGTCACCGCAATTATACCTCAGACGAGGCTTGACACGGTTTAATTTATCTAACAAATTAATTCATTTACATCGGATTAATATTTTAATATAGTCTTACTCGTAGTTGAACAGAAACTTAATTGAATTCCTAATTTCGTGATGTAATGATTCGGCGTACATGTTAATTAATTTTTAGAACTTTCGTTGTTACTCTGTTTAAAGGTGTATACATCGCGGTCAGGTCATTAAATATGGAAAATGTTGTTTGACTTAAACTTATTTCTGATAGCAAGTTAATTAGGTCTCTTTACCACACTCTAATCTCACTCTCACCCTCAAATCAAGGGAGGCGCTCTACCAATTTCGTGATAGATTTCTATATGTTCGGTTATCACGCCCATAGTGGATATGCCAAAAATTTACCCGGCTATTTGATTAAATGGCCAATTCCTACGATCTGGCGAAGACATGTATAATATATATACATTAGACACGTAATTTCTGATGTTGTGTAACGCTTGTATCTACAACTTCACGCCAGATCCGTTGTGGGGTTAGCAAAGGAAACCGAAAAGACTTGTAGATCTTTACCGCCTTGTATGAGAAAGTCTGGAAAGTCTGAAAGAGAACATCGGTGTTAAGGTATGCTCCATTGCTTGGAACATGTAGAAAGTATGTAAGAGAAAATGAAAAGAAATGACGAAATAAATACAGAACACTATAATGGACGGACGAGTCAAGGAAAGAAAAGATTCATCTATCATGGCCAAATTACACGTGTTTTAAAAGAAGGTGGTAACCGGCGCCCTAGGAATGTCGCTCGCATATCGATCTCGCATTTATTTTACATTCATGGTTTCTCTGGCATGGCATCTAGCATCACCTGTTTATATACAGCGAGCTGTGCACTCTGGGGTAGGTTTCGCTGCCTAGAAGTCCAGCGCTTTACTCGTTCACATTTTTGTCTACACTCACTTGTCTAGTACCTTCCACCGCTGTTAAAACATTTACAAGACGTACAATCCTTAAGAGAGGTAGGGCGCATCAAGTTTGGTGAAGTACCTCCACCTCACAGTAAACCGCAGCCAAGTAATAACTCCCTAGAGGGTTATTGTGTTTCGGCGTGTGAGTGAGGTCACCAGTAAGCTCCCGAGGAGTTGCTGTGTAAGCAGCAGAAGAGGCATCGCGCGAGTGATAATTAATGTATCGCAAGCGTTAATAGGCTACGGTACCCGCTTTACATCAATAGGCCCGTATGCTTGTATGCCTCCCGAAGTAGTATAAAAAAATCGGCCAAGTGCGAGTCGGATTCGCGCCCGAAGGGTTTCGTACCATTCTATCTATGAAATTCTTCCATCTATGAAAACACCAAAAAAATCACGTTTGTTGTATGGGAGCTCCCTTAAATATTTATGTTATTCTATTTTTTAGTATTTGTTGTTATAGCGGCAACAGAAATACATCATCTGTGAAAATTTCAACCGTCTAACTGTCACGGTTCGTGAGATACAGCCTGGTGACAGACGGACGGATGGACGGACGGACAGCGGAGTCTCAGTAACCGGGTTCCGTTTTACCCTTTGGGTACGGAACCCTAAAAAAACATCCATTACTCATTCACTTGATCTAACAATGTACTGTTCTACTCATACGTTAATAGGTTTGCTTTGTTCTGATTTCAAATCGTACATGTACCATTATTTTTGTATTCTTCGTATTCAATTGTTTTTCTATACAATAGTTATACATTGTTGTGACTAGTGCTTGCAATTGAAATGGTGATTCTGCTAATAACAGAACATGGTTGCATAAGGTAGACAATATACCATTAGGTCACCAATTCGCAATTCTACATTCGTCGTTTATCTTGAGTACGATACACTTATTGTATAGACATGTAAAATGAAAAGGTGTCCTTTTACACCGATAAGTGTGACATTTGTACAATAATGGACGTCGGCAGCTATATAGATAAGTAAGTAAAGATCAATAAGGTAACTGAGCTGAATTGATGCTTTTTATATATTAAGTAAAAATATCTAATAGTGTTGTAATCTGCATTAAGTTCCATTATTGCGATATACAATGTGGTAGTCCAATGTTTTGGTGTCGATCAAAATAAACTATGAATACCTAATATAAAAAGTATTAATTCACAAAGTTTTTTATACCACTTAGGTAAAAAACACAGCCTGTCTGATGGTAAGCAGTCCCCGTAGTCTATGGGCATTTGCAACACCAGGAGTATCCCTCAAGAGTTGCTAACCAAGGGTTTTTACTTCATGTAAAAACTTCGTCACGGCGTTTTTGCAGAAACTCTTGCCTTGTAGTACCAACAATTTGTTAAGCGAGTCAAAATTTTCTTTTTAACCTGCCAAATCCAACATCACTGATACGCGATGCACCTTATCGAGTAGAAAATTATGGTAAGCAGTTACCGTAGTCTATGGACACTTGTAACACCTTCTTGTCATCTATAGAGAGCTGTCCAGACACAGGATGAATAGCCAAGCCGACACGATACCAATATTGACGCCAGTGGGAATAGCAGCCATCCATCCTTGCACATAATGTACTAAAAACTTATAAAATAACTACTATTAAACAAAAAAGTGGAAACAATTTCATTTAAGTAATGACTAAAGTAACGACGTTTAATTTCAAACGTCATGCGTTAAATGAAATGCGACCGTTGCCCAAAATTTGTAACCTAACGCTTGTAGATCGTGTTCGCAATGATGATGAGTGAGTTGGTCTCAAAGAGAGCGTCGGTGTTTAAAAGAGGCATGCTTCGTTGTTTCGGGCGCGTATAAAGAATGCAGGAAGAAATTACGAAATGGATATGCAATGCGAAAGTAGAAGGATGTAGGAGCCGAGGAACGCCAATATTTATCTACCATGATCAAATTAATCATGATCCTGAAATCATCTTCTGATAAAAATCAGAAGATGATTTCAGGAGTCCTATTAATAGTTAATAGATTCAGGTGTTATTTTGCGAAAGTCAAACTTACATGCAATTTGATCCAACCTGCCTTGCGTGCCTCCGCCACCAATTAGTTCATGCGGCCTAGCGCCGGCCGGCACCCACCCACTACTGTTAGTGCGTGCTACATGCCGACGCTGCCATGGCTGCTCCGGTAGTCTCTGCCTCGGCTGCTGCGGTCGTCCGCCATCTGGAACAGAATCCGCATGCCCCCACCACCACCGTCGCTGCCACGACTGGCTATATGACTCCTATTAATGTTAAAGAAACGAGTGATGTGTGTAAGGACCGTGTCACGTGTCGCTCGGTTCTCTGCTTACCTACAATTTGGCATGAATTTATAGAGATAAGAACCAAATTCAAAAGTCTTATCAATGCAAAATGAAAGGCACACCTACCCCATTGTTAATGTTACAAAAAGTGACTATAGAATAGAATACGCTGTATTAAAAGAGGTCACGTGATGATGCAAATTTGGTAAGTACAGGGGTAAAAACAAATTACACATCTTTATTATACGTGACCCGAGGCACGACTCTGAGAGTTGTACAGCTCTAAAAGCATATTTTTCTTCTTTACACGATTCTTTTTCCTGTTTTATTCGTACATTGTTCGTTTACGAGATGCATAAAACTTCCGTATGGTAAAATATTACCGCTGCTTTTGCGCGAGTGGTGAATTTACAGCTGGGTATTAAACATTACTGCGCATTCACGTACCTATAATTACCGTACGAACTCTTGTTATTCATTGCCTGAAATCAATGTCTGCCTATTTCTTCAGGAAACACAAACAATATGATAAAATAACCTCTAATGAATATCTAATTAAGCAAATTGAAAGTAAATAGAGTCACATTATACAGGTACTTACTTATCGGTGAAGTAATCAAGTACATTACCCGCCTGACATTACTATAGCTTATTGGCATTTTCAACACAAGAAATAGATGGGAAGATGATATTTTTTTCATACTTCGAATACAAAATAACCTCTAATGAACATCTAATTAAGCAAATTGAAAGTAATAAGAGTCACATTATACAGGTACTTACTTATCGGTGTAGTAATCAAGTACATTACCCGCCTGACATTACTATAGCTTATAGGCATTTTCAACACAAGAAATAGATGGGAAGATAATATTTTTCATTCATACTTCGAATACAAAATAACCTCTAATGAACATCTAATTAAGCAAATTGAAAGTAAATAGAGTCACATTATACAGGTTCTTACTTATCGGTGTAGTAATCAAGTACATTACCCGCCTGACATTACTATAGCTTATAGGCATTTTCAACACAAGAAATAGATGGGAAGATGATATTTTTCATTCATACTTCGAATACAATAAACATCCAAAGAAAATATATATATTGCCCAACGATGATACAACAAACGATGATACTTAGGCGAAGATTAACTCATTTAGTAAAGGCAGGCACGTGTTTCTTCGATTGGTAATCCTAATTAATCTGTAACCAATGAGAATATTGGTGATGTGAGAGAACTTTTCAAAGTCAATTAATATTATCGCCGACTTGTAAGATACATTACTTTGTAGAGATCGTCTATTTTAAAAATTAACGCCCCGCCAATTTTCTTACGCACACATGCAAATAATTGTTATACAAAGTAAATCAGTCACCGAAGTGACACGGAAGTGGAAGTATACCGAGATTGCACAGTAAAGTACCGTCAACATGTCAACAAAAAAACATCTTCGGAGTCAGGTAGGTAATATTTTAATGTTCAACGTTTTAAACGTCACTTAGTCGCCTTAGTTAAGAGTTGACTGCTCATGAAGTTTAAATTTTACAATTGATTTTATTAGTACTCCGAAAGTGTTTATTTAGTGTTTTGCTTTTCGTTTTTCTTTAAGTTTGAAATATTGATACTGATTTTATAAATTTTATTATATTTCTTTGTATTCATGATATTTCATAGTGATTTAAATGTAAAAAATAAAAAAAAACATCAATATGAATGTTACCAGCTCCATTTTTTTTCATAGAAATTTCATAGAGCGTACATGGTACGATAATGCATTTTAAACGTGGCGTTCAAAAAGTTAAGTTACAGTTTTCCCCTTTGTAAATTATTAAGTATTTATATATATCATTTTTCTTTATAGAAATTATTGCCAAAGTTTATCACCGAATAAAGTATGAAGCAGAAAATGGAATTGAAAACTTGAGTGACGCCAGATGGCGAACCGCTCAAGCTGTTGGCTATAGTGAACATACTATATCAAACATTTTAAAACAAGAACGGCGAGCTAGTGCTAGTACATCTACAGACGCATCACGAAAATGTTTCAAGTCTCCCACAAAACGAAAACGAGTATGAACCAAATCTACGCTGGACGATTTTGATATGTCTGTTTTACGGAGAGCAATAATGTCTTTTCACACAGAATTTAATGAACTGCATACATTACCTTCTTTCAGAAATTAATTCCATTGAAGATGACTTGTTTGTTCATGAACTATTTTAATATTGCTTAAGAGAATATTTAAAGGGGCATGTCAATATTACATTAATAAAAATAAATAAATAAAAATTAACGGAAATTAGTAATGAGTATTCCCATTCCACACCAGTAAGTCACAGTTACGCAATATTTATGCAACATTAAAACCATATGTCTCAGCCTATGAAAAAGCCTAGCTCGCCGGTACAATCTACAATTAGAACTGAAGTGTCTGAATTATCTGGAACTGTAAAGCATTCTTAGAAATAAAATTCTCTAAAATTTCGAAGATATTTTTGGCTGTGTGTTAAGGATAGTGACTACATGCTTTGTCATCAAACCAAAGCAAAACAGTAGTACAATATGAAACCGTGTATTAGTTGCTCAGCTATCATTTACAGGAATATAATATAAATTATTGAAATCAACAATTAAATAGAATAGCACATATTTTGTGCTGGAAAATATTTTTTTTTTTTGTTATTAAAAACATGTTTCCAACAAACAAGACATTTAATGTGGTTGCAAGTCCGAAACAAAGAAAAAGGAGAAGAAGTATACCTATATATCTAAAATAATTACAAATCGTGAAAACTGGCTTCGATATAGTGTCAACTTCTACAAATGTACGAGTATAGGAGTCGAACGAATGTTGAATGGAAGGGTCTTCAAAATCGGTTCATATTGGAAAATGTATCACGTAACAATAAAACAAAAAAATGTTGTCGAATTTCCTCGTTTCCTCGTTTATGAAGTGGGTTAATTGATTGACAGCTTAGGTAGTATTTTGGATTATTTTGCATGTTTCATTCTACTATCAAAATACGGACGGCTTTATCTAAAACTTCTATATGATTCTTTTATAACAACATTCTGTTGCATATAGTAAAGAAGACGGAACTTATTTAATAGTCAAACAACCAGTTTTATAATTGTACCTAAGAAAATTATATGAATATATCGAACTCAGTTCATATTATAATAAGTCATAATATAATAGTCAGTTCATAATATAATAGTCTTGAAAATACGAACTGCACAAAACGGCTTAAAAATTCACTTACAACTACATTGTTATAACTGAATGATCTATCAATAGTTAATATTATATATAGACGAGGTACAATGTACCGCTATCGGACAACTGTATATAGATATTTATATTTGTATAACTTTGGGGAACTTAAATTGTATTCAAAATATTTCCTGCAAAATTCTGGGCGCAGTGCTGTCCAATACATCAATTTGCTACAAAAGCCTATCTCACTGTCCACTTAGTGTAATGAGTAGATCAATAATTACTTCCCACGCTTGGAAAATACTTGGCACCAAATTATGAACACGTAAAGTTTATTCTTCACTTCAATGATAAAGTTATGTAATGTGAAGAAGTGGACTATGATGAAATTTAAATCTAATGGTATGAGTGAAGTAAACGAAATGCAAACGCTTAATCACTATTGATCTAGACAGCTCTATTTTTTTTTATCTCTGTATCACTGACACGATGAATGAATTACAATAAGGGTATTCTTATTGTAATTCATTCATCGCAGGTTCTAGAACCATAGAAGTAGACGACCAATTAAAAAATCTATAACCCAATTAACTTCTTCTTAGCGTTACCCCGTTTAATAATCCATTAGCGACTACCGTCAGATCTCCACAACTCAGAAGGTAAACCAGATCATTCTTAGGTAAAATCACGCGTCTTTCGAAATCTAATTTCTTGGACGTGCTGGTTTCCTCACGTAATTTACATTCACCGCCGAGCAAGTTATAATTACAAACATGTACGGAGGCCGATTCTTTATCCACTAGGCTATCATTGCTCAATCACACCCTCAACTCAACCTATGACCCAATTGATCGACCAGAACTATTGAGAATGGATGTACTGATAAATATACACCAATCTTCCGATTTTCACTTCTAGCCACCCTTTTCCGGCCATTCGTTTGGAGCCTTCTACCATCTATTCGTAGAAGGGAAACGCCAAACACTGGGTTTTGTTGGGCGGCCTCCATTCTGGATATTTCCTTTCCCAACTGCCAACTACGGTCGTCCCATATGGAATTCCTTGTCAATAATATTATATGTTTTGCACATACAATTTTAATGTACCTACCTATAAAATTATATCCACTGAGGGCGCACAAAGCTAAGTGGCGCCCTCATTTTGTTTTTAGGGTTCCGTACTCAAAGGGTTAAACGGAACCCTATTACTGAGGCTCCGCTGTCCGTCCGTCCGTCCGTCCGTCCGTCTGTCACCAGGCTGTATCTCATGAACCGTGATAGTTAGACAGTTAAAATTTTCACAGATGATGTATTTCTGTTGCCGCTATAACAACAAATACTAAAAAATAGAATAAAATAAATATTTAAGGGGGCTCCCATACAACAAACGTGATTTTTTTGCTCGATATTGATAACGGCAACAGGCAGACGCTTGAAATATTCACAGAATATTTAGTTATATATTCACTTTAAGAACAAATAATTAAATTAAAATAAAACAAATATTTAAGGGGGGCTCCCATACAACAAACGTGATTTTTTGCCGTTTTTATAGATAATGGTACGGAACCCTTCGTGTGCGAGTCCGACTCGCACTTGGCCGATTTTTATTAATAACGCACGCTCAATACAGGCACTGAAGAACAATATTTTATATATTTTTTAAACATATCTTGTATGTATTATCTACGTACAAATGACCAACATTTTAATTATTGCTAATTGTGACCACTTATAGCAATAATCAAAATTATGACTAATTGTAAATTAATAATAATACAGAATATGTCTCAAAAAACATAAATATAGTTCTTTAGTGCCTGTATTGAGATTTTTTTTGAATTGACTTTAAATACAGCGTTATTAATAAAAACAAATGAGGGCGCCACTTAGCTTTGTGCGCCCTCTTAATATATAATGAACAACGTAATTGAAGAACAATAATTCATTTTCTATTTTTTTGTACATGAGTATGTATATTTTCACACCTGGTCCTGTGCGGGGTAGGCAGAGAGAACCGAGCGCCGTTAGACGCGGTCCTTACACACACATCACTCGCTTCTTTAACATTCATAGCTCTTTTCATGCATACTCGTCGGTTCCTAGAGCTTCTGATTCTGATATGACCTTCTGATAAAACACGACCAATTCAGTAATGGAAGGTTAGACTTGGCATTCCTCGGCTCCAACATTCTTCTACTTTCGTATTGTACTTATTATATCAATATTGTTTAGTAATATTTTTTTTTATTTATTTATTTAGCGTTATATGACGTACACCAAAGTGTGTTCACGTGTGTTACACTAAATTTTAATTATTAAAACTATCATGAATCAACGTTATACTTAAAAACAAATTCAAACTCAAATTATTAAATCACTATGTATTTATCTAAGAAAGATCTCCATATGATATCGAAACAAGTCGAAGTTTCAAAATAAAAGGGTACTCTTGATTGTGACATTGATTCACGTGACGTGAGAATAATCTTCTTCTTTTTCCTAACGTGAACCCATTTCCTAATCCATTAGAACCGACTGAGGCGGGCTCCGGTATCTAAGCGTAAGTATTTGGCAAAGATAGTATTTTTTTTACATTGAACAACTGCCGTCAGACGTCCACAAGCCTCAAGTAAAATCAGACCTTTCTTAGGTTATATTACACGTCATAATTTCTTGGACGTACGGATTTCCTTAAGATGTTTTCTTTCGCCGCCGTGCATGTGATAATTACAAATATGTACATAAATCCGAAACACGAATTCAGTGGTAAATGCCGACGCCAGGATTCGAATCGTGGGCTCTGTTGGTCCAATAGGTCTGTTCTTTATTCACTACTAGCTTTATTCACTACTAGCTTTTACCTTTTAGCTCGCATATTTTTTTTGTAATAAAAAGTATCCTATGTTACTTCTGATACCTCCAAAAATGTGTATACAACGTTTCATGATGATCGGTTGAGTAGTTTTCGCGTGAAAGCGTAACAAACAAACGGACATTCACATTTATAATATTAGTAGGGATCACTGCTCTAGTCCAGGTGAGATAATAACAACATTAAATATAAACGTTGGTGAACTTTAAATTACGTTAAATAAATGACACGACATGTACCTACGCCAAATACTTGAGATCTTTGCAAAATACTATTTTAAAAATATTTATAAATTAAATAATGCTGCCATCCTACACGAAAATCGTGGGCAAAAGTAGAGTAGTGGACATGTACTCGACGAATAACAAATTACTAGAGCCATTATACTTAGTACTTTCGGACTGCTAATTAGGCTACAATGCTCACAACCTTCAAAAGGTCATTATGACAGTATTTCATACCATTTATTAAAGTACTTAGCCAAGAAAGGACGGTGAAACAGTGTTTGCATCAAGTTATCTAGGTCATACCTTTTCCTAGCGGTATTGTGCTGGTTTCAAGCTATAGGAGCTTGTGATTAAACCTTGATGTTGACCGTATTTCCGTACCGTAAAATCTAGATGTCATTTCTAATAAATTACTACTAGTTTCTATGTAAAAAATCTATGTATATTATATCCAAAGCTATCATCACGCTAAAGCAAACAGTGAAAGAAAAATCAACATTTATTAATTAATTTGCTACTCAAATACAGCATACAGTACACTACACAAACCCTTACTCATCCCTCTGCAGAGATAGGGGTCTCCCTTCAACCGAAGTGGTTTAGAGCGTACTCCGCCACGCTGCGCAACTACGAATCGCTGGACGCAAATGTTTTCAAGTAATCTGTTAACATGACTTACGGATATTTTAAACCGGCAGTATAAACTCACTAATATCTTCAAATCAATTTCAATATCACCTGCTAGTGGTACACCCTACCAGTTATCAAACGTGGCTTTGGTGAAAGAAAGGTACGAGGAGGACTGATCGAAAAGCCCTACTGAGAATGTATCTACACCTTTGGTTATCGTAATTCAGATTTTCGAAGAACTTAAACTCATCTTATCTTTCGAACCAAGCTTATTTGCATGCTGTTCACTCAACCAACTAAACACGAGGCCTTGGCAAAAGAGAGCTAAGGTACTATGTTATTTAAAAAGTAGTCTACTCAAAGTTACAGTCTGCGTGTGTGGCCAAATAAAAACCCCCTGCAGTTATTGTGTTCCTGCAAGTGAATAAGATTATCGGTGAGAAAAGCAGGGGAAGCAACACGCAAACGAAACCCTTTTATTACAAGTATTCATAAGCTACAGTCACCACTATACATCATGTGGGAAGTATTTTTATACCTCTCGATACTGTATTAAAAAAATAACTCCAATAAACATATACAATACAAGGTATAAAACTGTCAATTTGCCGGCTTCCTATTTCTTTGTTTTTGGAGATAGAAAATAATGTACTTACTATACTTGTACTCTACTCAACGAGCTCAAAATACTGGCACTCCACATACTAGGGTCACGAAAAAAAGAATGCTCCTTTACATTACGTAAAATCTACTTTAATTGAATTCCTATCCTTAAATCAGTAGAAACGCATTCCTTCAATTCCATGTACTCTAGAGATAGCATACAGCCGACATCGGGGTTCCTTTAATAATGTTTCCGTTTTGCCCTTCGAACAGGAAACACAAGGGTAAGTAAATATTCAACAGAAACAGGTTTACGAGTATGTAGATATTATAACCTTGTGCAAATATCATATATATTGCCTAATATGTAGAGATTTACATAATTAAATATATATATTATATAAATCTCCACATATTGCACTAGCTGAAGTAATCAGGGTGTATATGGAACGAGGGATATCGAGAAACGCGAAAATTCGCACAGGGTGCACCAAATAGGTTTTGGACATTAGCAATATAAAATAATTTTCGACAATTACAGGTACTTGTATTCAGACAGGACAAGCTCACATGTTAAAAGCCATGCAAAGAGTGACCGAGAGCTATGCCAGAATACTTCGATTTAAATATTCTATTAGGGAAAGAATCCAAAATGTACGAATGTATGTAATGTAATGTACGAAGAACCAAATTTGTTATTACTACTCTCAGAGTCACTTAGTAGAACTTGCTAGCACTTAGTAGAGTGAAAGCCTCTTGTGTGATTGGTCATCACCAAGCTTCGTGCGTCTCACCTCTATATGGACAGGTGACATGAAAAAGTGCACTCTGCTAATTAACAAACGAATTCTCTGTCGAAAGTGGAGTAGAGTGTATGAAACCAGCCCTACTGAGGAAGTACCTCAATCTCACAGAAGACTGTAGCCAAATTACAACTGTATATAGGATTATCGTGTTCCTGCGTGTAGTTAAGATTACCAGTAAGCTCGTTATGAGTTGCTGTATTCGCTGCGGAAGTAGCGACATGTGATACGTTCATAGATTATAATAACCAATTTTTACATCAAGTGGTATGTGTATTTACCTCCCCACGTTGTATAAAAATAAATACAATACTTAGAAGTACGAGTATGTGCATGTAAACCAACGAAGTACACAGATTACTGAAACTTTAACATAGCATGTAAGATGAACTTCTGAATAGAATGTTAGCTAGATTCTGTGCGAGTGAAGTATTTGGGATATGTCGCATAAGTGTGACATTTAATTAGTTAGTCATGAATAACATTGTTTCGTAGTTTGTGTGTACTCATATGTATTATGTAAGTTATAAATTGTGTATATATCTATACGAATATATAAACTGGAATAGTTTGTTTGTTTATATGAATGCGCTATACTCTACTACCAGCCAGATTTGAAAAAATCTTTTTGCTCTTTTCTAGGCTATTCAGCATCACGATACGACCCTTTAGTAAAGGAAAAAGCAAGAAAAAAAAAGCGGTTCCCACGGGTTACCGCGGTATGCGTGAACGAAGTTACGAGCTGTAAATAATGCTATTATATACCCTATAACCTATATTCTCTTTTATTTTGCAGTATACGCATTCTCAGCAGTTTGATTTCTCATTCTGCTGGGCATGAATTCTTCTCCTATATAGGTAAGCTGGATCTTTATCAATTCTAGATTTTCTTTCGGAGTCGAACTCTATTGAAATATTAATAAAATCATTGTAGAGAATTACTCACCAATTATTTTATCCCTTTAATTTTGATATTATGAATTTGAAGATAAAAAGAAATCTTTTTTACATTGGTAAAATCGTATCACCTAAAAATCTTTGTCAAACAATGACTTTGATAAAGGAGAGATATCTGATATAAAGTCGAAAGCAATTAAAACTGTCTCGAATGTTCCTTTAAAATGAGTTTCGCTAAAGAGTTGGAAAATACAAAGTACGAGTATTTATTTTTATCAAAGCTATTTTCGTAATTTTTTTACTAGACTACTTTGAAATAGCTTGTGTAATGTACTTTCTTAATTTTAAAACTGTATATATAGGTAATTGTTTTGCAAGTCCCTAAATAAAGTTGTTTATACATACCTAAGTAATATGAATTCAAAGCTCTATCCATAAAACAGTGAAATGACCGTGAAAAAGCAACTATATATTGCTTTTGAATTTAGGAAAAGATCTTTTGAAAAAATCCGACAGGATTCTGGCATACACTGGCAACTTTTAGTGGCATATAAAATAGAAGAAAAATTAGAATATCTCAACAAAGAGTTAGTAGACTATTCTAGATCTACCGATAGTGACTAGCATCCAAAAATGCAGTTAGGTATATATATATATAGGAGGTGAATTGACTTATGAATTTTCCCAAAACCAACTGTCAATGTCCCATTCATAAGTTGATTTCCCTGCTAAAATCTTGGAGGTGGTCAGCTTTCTACGCTGTGAAAATATGTATCATACATAACCTAAGAGTTTCATTTGACCATAGTGTATAGATGTAAATCAAACTCAAAAGTCGCGGACATAAACTAACGTATACAATGCTAGCTTCAGCCCGGGGCTTCATTCGCGCGTACCTCGGTACCCGTGGGAATCGTTTTTTCTTGCTTTCTTTCTTTTTCCTCGACTTCTAAGTATCGTGATATCGTGAGGTTGAATAGCTTATAATCTTCCTCAAAAAATGGTCTTTTACGTTGCACGCCGAGAGAACCAGAAATTTTTTTTTCATCTAGCAACTACAAACTTTGGTATTCAGATTATTTCCTTTACTACACTACATGACATTGCTTCTTACCAAATGTCATGCTTTTACGTCAACGGGAAGTAGCCTATATGTTTATATAGCCTATAAGTTATAGGTTTTGATTCCCTTGCGATTGTCAAAATATGCGCATAAACGAGGTATAAACAGCCGTATTTTTTGATTGCGTCGACTTAGAAGTTTGATTTATTCACTGCTTGAAGCGATTGCAGGCCTGAGTATTTTATATTACTTTTGGCTTGATAGCTCTACCCGTCCCTGAGAAAAAGTGTCTTGACGGAAGGACAAACGGACAACAGAGTGATCCTATAAGGATTCTGTTTTTCCTTTTGAGGTACGGAACCCTAAAAATAAATCAAATCCGATTGGTACTCCCAGAGATTAACGTGTAAACAAACAAATTCTTCCGCTTCATATAAAAGTATAAATAAAACGTGAATGAGGAATATAAACTTAATCGAACGATGTACCCCGATTGCTAAACTTGTTAAACATTATATCACGTCTTACACTCAGATCACATAGTATCGTAAATCCAAACCTATAATAGCAACTACTAGCTTCCTGTTAAACTAACTAAATGCATTACACACTCTTCACTCAAAAGACAATTCCCTACTTTTAAGTGACGAAGAACCGAGTCAACAACCGTCGATCTAAATCACAAAGCCAAAAGTTTGTCATTCTGGAAGTTGTTCCATCCAATGACCTAGAAACTCGCCCCCGCTGCCAAGTTTTTCAATAAGAGCCCCGAACATTAGTTGATGGGGAAGTTGGCAGTACTTATAAACTGCTACGTGTAATTGTCACTTGTCATTTGCTGGTCACAAATATTTATGTTGTCGTTTTGCTGAACAAGATTTTATTGCTTGTTATAGGAAACTTGTAGCTACGACATACTTAGCAGTAGGTAATAAAATATTCTTACTACAAGCTGTTTCAATCAACTAACACCCTCCTACATGTAAATACTTATAGTATATTACCAGCAACAACTTGGAAATTAATTATTTAAATTTAAACTATTTTTTTTTGCAGATATTAACATATCCGAGATTAAAGGTGCTTTTTCAGGGATAGTATCATAATAGTATATACTTATACATATATATATATATATATACTCGTATATATTATTAGAGACGCAGGGCGCATCAAAGCAGCCTATTTTGGGGCAGTACCTCCACCTCACAGAAAACCGCTGCCAAATAACAACTCCCTTGAGTGGTGTTGTGTTCCTGGGTGTGAGTAAGGTTACCAGTGAGCGTCTAAGTAGCGCCTATGTGATATACGAGGACATATAGCTAAGCGGTGAGCAGAAATGTGTTAAGTAACCTATCAGAGGGAGACTTTGTACAAAAGTCATCTGCATACGTACCTCTGTCTCACGTATTTTTACCGCCAAGCAGCTATATTTATATAGCTATGTTCCGGTTTGAAGGGTGAGATATGGCAGAGAAATTACTGGGTACAGTGACGAAACAACCATAGGTCGCAAGATTGGCAGCGGCGAGTAACATCCCCGTGGTGTTGCGAGCGTCAATAGGCTGTGGTGACCACTTACCATCTGATGCGGGCAGCATGTTTGTTTACCAATCTAGTTATATAAAAAAGAAAAAGGAAAGCTAAGCAGTGAGCGAGTTCAAAGCTACGCTACGAAACTCTGCAAGTTGTACGAGCGGGATGGATAATGTATAAATAAATAAATATAAATAAATAAATATTGTCGGCCAAATTACACAGCGCCATCTAGCCCCAAAGTAAGCGAAGCTTGTGTTATGGGTACTAGACAACTGATAAACATACGTAAATACATTTTTTTTTGGAAATACATACTTATTATACATAAAAAAATACCCAGACCAAGACAAACAAACATGTTCATGCACACAAATATTTGTATTGTGTGGGAATCGAACCCACGAGCGTTGGTGTCAAAGTAGCGTAACAACGCGTTTCACCACTGCGCCACCGAGCTCGTCGATTCTCGAAGAATGTATGATCAACACACATCGCTCGCTTTCACTCTTAGCACGCATCACTCGTTCAAGCATATGTAAAACTTTGCTTCATTGAACATTATTTCGCTAGAACGATCCGAATGGCGGATATCATAGAAATCTTCCGATATGCAACTTAGCACACCTTTGGTTAAAAGTCAGCCTTAACATATCTTAAATGTAGTCATAACATAAGCGTACCTTAGTAATTGATCAAACTTTGTTCAGTAGATTTCGTATAATACATGTACAATAAACAGACAAACAGAAGGGTAAGCGAAAATTTTTAAAATTACTGTTGTGGCTTCTCCTTCGATGGTGTAGTTCAAGTACTCTATATAACTATATATATATATAATATCCTACTAATATTATAAATGCGAAAGTTTGTATGTATGGATGGATGTTTGTTGCTCTTTCATGCTTAAACGGCTGAACGGATTTGAATGAAATTTGGCACGTGGATAGATTATGATCTGGATTAACACATAGGGTACGTTATTTTACTACACGCGGGCGGAGCCGCGGGCAGCAGCTAGTATATATATATACATATATATCATAAACAACAT
Source organism: Pyralis farinalis (assembly GCA_947507595.1). Lineage (NCBI taxonomy): Eukaryota > Metazoa > Arthropoda > Insecta > Lepidoptera > Pyralidae > Pyralis > Pyralis farinalis. The sequence continues at coordinate 13,797,348 of OX382269.1, read as the reverse complement.
TGAACAACAAATTCGGATTCAATGGTGGAATGTTAATGAAATTTGCTAAAAATTTACTGTCATTTTCCTCTTAAATCTTTTATGCAATTTCTTTTGAGTAAATGTAGTAAGCACTTAATGCGAATTTGACAACTGCTGGCGTCAGTTCTATATTAATTGGTAAACCAAAGCAACAAAGATGCCATATATGATGCAACTACATGTACATATCAAGGGTAATACACACATATTTTACTTCTTCAGCCCCAATAAGCACCTATCGGCTTTGCCCAAAGTTCCCAACTCCAACAAACTCCATAAGCCTCGAGTGTTCTGTGACATCTCAAACTTGTTAATAGGCGCACAAACATAAAATGTTACATGCAATAAAGATTATGCTGTTACTATAGGTTCTGCTCGCGATATTGTTTGCGCTAAATTCATTTAAGGTAGCTCTTATGCGGTAGCAACCACTTCTAATCTTTGAAGATTGTAAATGGATAAATCTAAAATAATCACAGCCGGTAAAAGTTTATGTAAATGAGATAGTATTATAGGCAAAATAAATGAATGACTTCTTTTTCCTAGCGTTATCCCGTTACTTAATCCATTAGTGGAGTCTATTATTAAAAATATAAAATAAATTATTATTATTATGTTATAGTTCTTACATCACGGGTTTTAATCCCGGTCATTTGATAGGCGTGCGCGGGGATATGAATCCAACGCGTAGAGGCCCCTTCGAAAAGAATGATGTAATGTATTATTACCGCCGTGACCTGCTTCAGGGGATATTAATGGGATAATATACCCATGAATATGACCTGCTTCAGGGGATATTAATGGGATAATATACCCATGAACAGGTCACGGCAGTTATTGGAACTATTGGAAATATGTCGGAAAAAAGCGGGTCATTAAAATGAGATCTGGAGGTTTTATTGGAACTGGGCTATTGCAGAAGAGGGGCGGACATCTGCCATAACTATCATAATCTGATGTTACTTTCGGCAGGCAGTGACTCACCACTCACTAGATGGACCCCCGAAATGCCATAGATAGTCGGCCGGGGGCAACACCGGTGTGAGTGACTCAGGGGTGTCGAGAGGTGTGCTGCGCTTTCTCCGAAGTTACTCGCGGCGTTATGCCCTTTAACACTTCCACCCCTGGAGCATATCACCCGGTAAAGCAATATGCTCCATCGACTCCTCTCTGGACGGCCAATGAAGGCAAACCAGAGCTGAGAGTCCTGCGGGCCTTCTTGAGTTTCCACTCTGATCGACGAAGACACGCCTGAGACGAAGGCCCTGATCGACTCTCTGGAGCACTCGGGTTCCCGTGGTGTCGTTACGCACCAACAGCTGGCCACATTATTATTATTATTATTACTATCTAATCCTAAGAAATTAGCAAAAATACTAATTCTGATGTGGAACGACTGCCGCCAGGCCTCTGTAACTCAGAGAGGAAGGGAGCATCAAAGCAACCCGCCTGGGGAAGTACTTCCTCCTCACAGAAAACCACAGCCACATAAAAACTCCCTGGAAGGTTGTTCTGTTTCTGCGAGTGAGTGAGGTTGCGAATAGGCTCCTTAGGTGTTATGACCAGGGTGGCAACATAGGCTACGGTATCCGCTTACATGCGCTCCGATGTTGTATAAAAAGACGGAAAACCTTAATCTTAGGTGAGGTTACACCACTTTCGAAGTATAGTTTCTTGGACGTGCGGTGTTCCTACGATGGTTTCTTTTACCCACGGCGAGGAATAATTACAAATATGTACATAAAATCCGAAGACATAAATTTAGTGGTGCATGTCCACACCGAGACTTCGTACCAGGGACTAGTTGCTTAATACGCTGGTTTTTTGTCCACTAGGCTGTCCCTGCTCGCTGCTGTTGCAAATGATATTCCTGAAAGCTGAAGCACCTAGTATTATTGTGACGAGCTCGGTGGCTCAGTCGTGAATGACGCGACTTTGACACCAACGCTCGTGGGTTCGACTCCCACACAAGGTAAACATTTGTGTGCATGAACATGGCTGTTTGTCTTGGTCTGGATATTTTAAGAGAGATAGGGCGCATCGAAGCAGCCCGTCCGGGGAAGTACCTCCACCTCACAGAAAGCCATAGCAAAATAACAACTCTCTAGAGGGTTGTTGTGTTCCTGCGTGTGAGTGAGGTAAGCTCCTAAGTAGTTGCTGTGTAAGCAGCAGAGGAGGCATCGCGCGAGTGATAATTAATATATCGCAAATGTTAACAAGCTACCGTACTCGCTTTACATCAGGTGGGCCGTATGCTTGTATGTCTCCCGACGTAGTATAAAGAATAAAAAAGTATTCAAATTGTAAAAATAATATAATTAAAAATATTCGCCTCAATTATTCTTTCCAACGCACCCAATATTCGCCTTTCATTGAAAATACAATTAAAAAACAAAAGTGTACTAAATTAAAGTAAATCATATTTTTTGATCGTGATTATTAATAGTACGTTGTTACTGTTTATACTCCATTCCAATTATGATATTTCGTAAGGACTCTCTACACTGACGTACTCTGTACATGTCATTTATTTGTTTATGGTAGTAAATCGTCATTTGATTTTATTAAGATTTTTACCTGATATAAAGCGGTTAAGGTATCACTCGCGCGATGCCTCCTCTGCTGCTAACACAGCAACGCCTTAGGAGCTTACTGGTGACCTCACTCGGACGGGCGGACAGACGGGCTACTTTGATGCGCCCTACCTCTTTTAAAAACACCCAGACCCAGTTCATGCACACAAATATTTGTCCTTTGTGGAAATCGAACTCGCGAGCTTTAGTGTCAAAGTCGCGTCATTCATTACTGCGCCACCGAGCTCGTCAAAAACATATAGTATTATTTCAGTTACTTGTACGCTTTAAAATATTCTTGTCTATCTATAACTTCACGCCAAATCCCGTGAAGGGTAGGCAGACAGAACCGAGCGCCACGTAACTCGATCGTTACATATCTCACTCGCTTCTTTAACATTCATTGCTCTTCTAATGCACGCTCGCCGGTTTCTAGGGCTCCTGACATCACCTTCTGATAGAACACGACCAATTTGGTCATGGTAGGTAAGTCTTGGCCTTCCTCGGCTCCTACATCCTTCCACTTTTGTATTGTATATCTGCTTCGTCATTCTTTCATCCTGCATTCATTCTACATGTCCGAACCAACGGAGTATGCCTCTTCTTATTTTAACACCGACGCTCTCTTTCAGACCAACTGTTTCTAACATCATAATTATTGTCAAAAAACTGACAAATATATAATAGAATAACAAATAATAGTATTGATAAAGGGCATTCTGACTGACAGACCGACATACAATAGCCCTACATATCGAAGTGTACTAGGCCTATAATACAATATCGCTGGAAAGAAACTCGAAATTTGGGAAGAATATTTTAGCCTTCAATTTTAGGGTTCCGTACCCAAAGGGTAAAACGGAACCCTATTACTGAGGCTCCGCTGTCCGTCCGTCCGTCCGTCCGTCTGTCACCAGGCTGTATCTCATGAACCGTGATAGTTAGACAGTTGAAATTTTCACAGATGATGTATTTCTGTTGCCGCTATAACAACAAATACTAAAAAATAGAATAAAATAAATATTTAAGGGGGCTCCCATACAACAAACGTGATTTTTTTTGCCGTTTTTAGAGATAATGGTACGGAACCCTTTGTGCGCGAGTCCGACTCGCACTTGGCCGATTTTTTTTTGCCGTTTTTATAGATAATGGTACGGAACCCTTCGTGCGCGAGTCCGACTCGCACTTGACCGATTTTTATATTTCTTCCATGGCACGTGCACTTGAAGCTAGAATAGTTCCATCGTATGTACCTAAAATGTTATCAACCAAAGGTAAGCATGAAATTAGTATAAATGGTAGGAATTTTTTTTTCTGTAAGTAGAAAAAATAGTAGAAATCTGGATGGTAACAGGTTAGGTGAATGAATAAAATCTCGAAGTACGAAATAAAGAACGTAATGCAACACATAACAACACACATTAAATACAAATATTATTTCTTGCATCATTATCTATATCTTCACGCTACCCCCTCTGCGGAGTAGGCAGAGAGTAAGAAGCGGGACATGACTCGGTCTTTACACACTCGCGTTTCTAATATTCACAACTATTACTAGCCGGTTCCAGAGGCTCCTGACAACGCCTTGCGATACCATACGACCGATTTGCTCCTGGTTGTTGAGTCTTGGCCTCGGTACTTACATTATTCCACTTTCGCATTGTACTCGTATATCTGTTTAATTATTTTTTCATCTTGTATTCTTTTGATATTTTCAGACTAACAAATCATGCCTCATCTTTCTTTTTATTCATACAACTTTGGAAGGCATACAAGCATACGGCCCACTTGATGCAAGGCGGTTACCGTAGCCTATGAACACTTGTTATACAGTAAGCCTCCTCTGTTGCTAACACTGCAACTCCTTAGGTGCTTACTGCTGACCTCACTCACACGCTGGAACACAGCAATCCTCTAGAGACTTGTTATCAGTTTTCAGTGAGGTGGAGGTTCTTCCCTAAATGGGTTGCGTTTATGCGACCTACTTCTCTTAAACTCTTTTTATCTTAACACCGATACGCTCTTTCAGACCAACTCTATTTGCGAATTGTTATTTGGCTTCTTTGTGTTGTAGCACTTTAAACTTTCATGGTTGTTTACATTAGGTACTATATTAGATACAGGACTTTAATAATATATATAATAATAATATTTATTATTTGCAGACCAGAGATCCATACTTTACAGCTTTTATAATTAATAACAATACAATACAAAAATAGTAGTAGTAGTATAGTAGTCAAAATATTACATAAATTATAAAATCGATATACAATTAAAAATGTCGTGCTCGCTGTCGAGGCACTGGCGCATGAAGTTGCCACCAGTGCCTCAGGAACAGGCCGTCCGTCCGCGCTGCTATGACCGCCAGGAGGCTATTAGACCAGCCCCGCAACCGACGCATCATGGACGCCGCTCGTTTACGCATCGTAGCGTAGAAATTGGAATTGTTTTTATATTTTGTTGTTTGGTGGAGATATTTCCTTAGTGGAGTACCTCTCATTAATTATCGCTGAGCAATTTCTTAATCCAAAATGTCGATTGTTAGTAGATTTTTAGGATATATAGGTAAGCAGTTCACTGTGATCTTTGGAGTCAAAGCAAACCTCACCTGCACGTGATACAACCTGCTAATTAACAAAGGCAGCCGTAAGAGAATCAATGCGCATCAAAGCAGTCCGAAAAAGGAATTTCCTCAACCCCTCAAAAGATCCCTCTCTGGGGGATTCTTGTATTCATTGGACATTGCATAATAAAATGACATAGGCTATGACTGTAAATATGTCAGAAACTTACACTCCATATTACGTTAGTAATAAAGACTAGAACTAAGTAACAAAACCCTAATACAAAGGTACACGAAGGTAAATAATATACTCGTATATAGCACACACGGCTTACATTAGCGCAGCTTAAAACAACGGCGTCATCCTCGCCCGCTGGTGCCTAGTACTTATCTACCTTAGTAGTCTAATTACTAACTGAGCTATGGCTTAACTAACTCTGAAATATTACATACAAACATTGTCTCGACGCATGCGCTTACATTTCTTATGTTGTTAATGGCAATCATTTTTATGTTTTTTATATGTTTAAATATCTGGAAATAATTCAAGACATGTATTAATACATCTTTAATCGTACCACTTGAAATCATTAAAATATCTTATCAAGTGACGGTGATATTGTATATACGCTGATATAAATTGGTTGAAATGGAAATTGACGATTTGCAAAAAAACCTATGTTGGCAAGTTTCTTTTGGCATACCTTCTTCGCCAATGGTCATTTACGAAGTGCTGGTAGATTAAAAAGAGAAATTAAATAAGATACAATATGATCTGATTTAAAGAATATATGGCGTGTTTAAGTACCCTTGAGGGCCTAATGGCAAACGATTCATTTAGATGTTTACCATCTGTAAAAGCATTGCTAATTTGATTGGACTGGGTGGACAAGATCTCTATCAAACAACCAAAATTTGTTATTTGCTAAAATGGCAATTGTAAGGAAAAAGTGTTTTAAGAGAGGTAATGTGGCCCAACTGTGCCACTACCTTGCAGAATACGCACACATAACAACTCGCTGGAGAGTTCGTGTGTTCCTGCGAGTGACTAATGGTAAGAAACAAGATGTTGGTAGCAGGGAAACAAATGTTTGCACTCAAATGTCCAGGCTCTGCAGTAAGTAAATGAGTAGATACTGTAGTACCTAACCGCTTTATACCAGGAGGCCGTATCCTTGTTTACATCGTGACATTGAACAAAAAACAGGCTTAACACAGTCTAATAGTTTTTCAATACTAAGGCCTTACCGCTAAAGAAAGTGACACAAAATGGCCACTACGACTAAGGACATATGTTTACCAATTTATTAATATATAAGCGGTGGGCGGTATTAATGTATGCTTTCGAACGTTGTACAAAAAATGTAAAGACGAAGAATAAGTAAATTTAAATATAAATATAGTAATACATGAATAGCATACAATTTTGTAAGAGACTTGAATTGGTAGCTTATGAGAAACAGGTAACACAACAGACACACATTTGTGGATTCGTAACATTACCTGTTCGTTAGGCGAGGCCATGACTTTCCGTTTTTCGAATTTTACTCGGGAACACAAAAAACACTGTTGAAGTGACAGGAGTCGTTATTGTAATTTATTATCTTTGGGGACAAAATTAGTGAACTTGTAAAAAGTAATTGGTATAGCATGCAAATGGGGATCTCCGGGGAATGTTGAGCCTCCGTCAGTGGACTAAACTGTTCTCAATGTAAATTAGATGCGGCTGCTAAGAATTTATCTTGACGGCATAGGGGCTGCTTTTTGCTACAAGCCTTAAAAACGAAATTTGTTTCTTGACGGTAAATAGCCACAAACAACTACTGGCAAATATTCGTAATATAAACATATTTTGATTAAATGGATTGAAATTATGTAAACCTTGTGAAAAATGTGTACAAGGTAATGAATAAATAACAATCATTTCACCGTAAAAAGTTTACTCTTGTAAAGTGGCAGTTTGGCGTGACAGACATTCTTATTGAAGCTCGGCCATACACTTCATAAAATTATTCCAAAGTACATCTTTGTACAATAAACAACAAATATTTGTCGCCTAACGTAAAATGACAGCATTTCAAACATCTTAAGGCCCAGACAGGTGTTTGTGAGCTCCATTAAACTAATCGAAATCATAGCGCTATTTACAACCGATATAATACAGCATATGTATTACATAATTTCAGTACATATTACTAAAATATACAACAGCAATGGCTCCTTTGGTACCAAGTGTCACGGATTCGATTTCCACACAGCGCATTTAAGTACTTGAACATGTATTTTTATCTTTCAACTCTATCTGCGTATTTATTATTTACTACGTAATATAATTATGTCTTTGTAATTATTATTTGATCGCAGGTGAATTTTTTACATTTTTATACTAAAATCGGAAGCTATTTTGCATAAAAAATATATAAATTGCCGAATGAAGCTATGAAAGCTAGAAAATAAACATTTATTTTCTCAATTGTCACCATTATTAGTACCTACACTTAATACAAAGCTATGCTTATTTTTTAAATAGTAAATAAAAATACGCTTGTATTTTTATTTACTATTTATAAATTATTCCCTAGGGCACAGCGCCGAATATGTATTTTTTAGGTCAAATCTATTTTAAGAGCGAAGCTACCCTTACCTGACTCGCCTGCTAATGCAACCACCGAAAACCAAATAAGCCGATGTCGGAAAAAAAATTTGCAATAATTCTCGCTCAAATTTTAGAGTCTGATCAGGGAGATGTCTCACTGAAGACCGAGGTCAAATAATAATTCCTTCAAAGGTTGTTGTGTTCCTACGAACTAGAAAATCGCCAGTAAGCTTACAGGTTTGTTTACAATTTGTAAGGGTACAAGAAATTATTTTAAAGTACTGTCAGTTTTTTTTGTTTAATGTTGGGCAACTTAACGTGTAGTTGTGATAGCCTATAAATTCTACAATACAGTCAATATAGCATATTCATTGCCTCACCCATTGCTAATTTCTTTGGACTTTACTGGTAAGCTCACTCACTCGCAGGAACATTGTAACCAGTTCTTCAATCCAGTTCTTAGTTGGGTGAGGCCCTTTTATGAGGAACCAAACTTTTTCCGGGCCCACTTTAGAAGTACCTCCATCCACAGTAGGTTCGTACAAAGCTTGACTTTTCAACTCCAAATATATGCGAGGCAAAATATTTGATATTGATAAACAACTTTAAAGATAAAAAAACTTTAAAGAAATATGAGCTATTCGTATCATCGCGTAGAATTTCATCAAAACCCTTTTATTAATTTTCGTGTGTAATGTTTTGTGAAGTATAAAAAACTGGCGAATTCTACTACTTCATTATTTTAAAATTATACATGTATTTTGTTATATGTGTATCAAGATAACAAAGCTAAATGTTTTTCAGTTTTCTCCGTTGATTACTGCATTCGCTTAGCACATTCAATTAATTATTCAGTTGTTCATATGAACAAACGCGTACTTATTGCACTGCAGGAATACGGGTCTCCATTTAACTGAAGAGGTCTAGAGCATTCTCTACCGCGTAGCTCAACTACGGATTGGCATAAGCCAGTGTTTTCAAGCCACCCGAAGGCCATTGACTTAGCTTAAAGACTGCCATCTACCGATAAAACCCGGGAGCAACGGCTAAATGTTCCTTCTAAAGCACGAAGAAGCTCTACATAGATAAATCTATTCATTGAGATGCTGCAGTGACGTTGCTTAAGCTGCGTGCCCGGTTATACTGACACACGCAACGACGCCATTCGTCTCCAAATTTGTAGTCATTCTTAAATTTGTTAATGGAATTAAATGAAGTAATACAATACTAACCCAACCAAAAAAGTTCACTGCACTGTGCATGCGTCATTTGCTCCGTTTTGAAGTGAAATTGGAACGCTCAATGTACACAAGTATTATTTTTTGTCCGCTACTCGCCCTCTGTGGTTTAACATAAAATGTTAGTATAACGATCGTACAAACCCTCTCTCATTGTCATTTTAATTTTTTGCATTGCACTAGTAGTTTGTATAACTTTTTAGGGTTATGTTACTAAAAAGGAAATAAAATCGATCATGTGCAAGTCCAGTCTCGCTCCAGTAAAATAATGTAATAAACGTAAAAGACCGATTTTATTTCGCATCCTGAAAATCGCACAATATGCATGCACTCTTATGTTGTGCATTGGCTTAGTTATCCTATGTATGGAATTTTATCTATATACATATGGTAAATATAGATAAAATATATACCATAAATAAGAAGACAGATGCATTTTACGGTTTTAATTTTTACTATGTATGTATTTACACAACCACATCGGCACATGGGGCACCGGGCCAAATAGCAAATGAGGCGAAAGAAAGGTGCAGACATATTTACTTAGCAGCCAAAAGAAGTAGCTTCACCATAAACAAGATCGCAGCCAAATAATAACTTGTTGCAGTCTTGCGTGTTAGTCAGCTCATATTCATGCGTGAAATTTTGAAGTACGTGGTCGAGATTACTGGCAACCGATGGACTGCCGACTTTCTTGATCCACGCATCAGCAATATGGAGATAGATAACGCCGCCAGCATCTCAGACTTTAATTTAGTTTACATTTATTTTAAATTTAGTTTAAGTTAATTTTAAGATACATATTAAATTTTTACAACGAGCCCTGAGCTCCGAAGCACGACTGGGGTGAACGCTCCGTTTAATTTTTACAACAATTATAAGTAATTCGTTTATATGTAGTTATTGTTTTACATTTAGCATTAGAAAATAATTATAATCCTATATACGTACGATTTTATTAGTTTTGTTTGACACTACTTGTTAGAAAGTTTGTAGAAATTTATAACAATAAAAATAATCCACGTGCCCTGCATAAGTAGGGTTCACCCATGATCTTTTGATTGCAAGTCAAGAGCTCTTACAACTGAGCTACCAAAAACATTGGTGATGGAGACGAATTTTCCACTTCTATGCAACAATGTGAAACCGTACTATAATTCTATCCACCTACTAAAGCCGCCACCGCCAAAAACCTTCCCGGTAGCCAATTTAGAAGAAACATCAACCGCACCGCATTGGGTAAACACTTAAATAGTGAAAAATGAAATGTAACTAACGTCGCATTAGTCCACGTATAGATTTGATGAAGATACGACTTCATGGATGGATTAGACCCATGTGACTACAAAATAGTTTCGACTTCATGACTTCATTGAAGTAAGTATTCACGATTATATATTTGTGTTTTTTTTTTATGTTGGCCCCTGTTTGCTTTTACTTCCACTGTAATCAATATTCCATTCTTTATTATAATTTACGACAGTTTGGATGGAGGTCAACATGTTATGCACGTAACAATAGCAAAGTTTCAAATAAGTATGGGTTAAACAAGATAAATGCCCTGTTACAGGCAAACAGACTCATGAATGCGCTGACTTCCGTTTTGAATACGATTGTTCTGCTGGTATTTTTAAATACAGAAAGCGGACATTAGACTGACCAATGTGCTGAATTTGTTATACGTATATGTAACTATTACACTATTTTCTATGTATTAAAGAAAATCACATACATTTGTCTTTCTAATGACCATTAATTACATTTTAGTGTATTTCCACGAAACTGTAACATAGATAGCTTTCCGACAGGAGAGTCCGAGATTGGACTAAATAATGCAGCCACAATCGCTCTCGAGGTTCAACGTCCTTTGAATTCATCATTCACACGTACTGCGCCGTGACTGAACTGCCACATAAAGGATACAGGTCACATAAAAAATAGACTAGCCTTTTTTAGAGAGCTTAGCACTATTTATGTTAGTATTTTTTGTTTACTATGCAAGTAATAATAATTTACAAAAGTAAAAACGGCAAAATTCGAAATTAAACAAAATATTTATGCGACATTCTGTATTCAAAGCCGATATATCTTCTTCTTTCAAGCGTTACTCCGTTTCCTAATCTATTACTGGTTACGGGGTCCACTACCTAAGCCTAAGGATTTGGCGAAGATACAGATTTATACATGGTGCGCCTGCAGTCAAACCACCACAACCCACAGAGAAAATGAGATATTTATAAGGTTAGGTCACACACGACGTAAGGTTAGCTTTCGAAATATAATTTTTGAGTCGTGCGGATTTCCTCACGTTGTTTTTACTTCACCGCCGAGTAAGTGATATTTGCAAATATATAGTACATAAATCTCAAAACACGAATTAGTGGTGCATACTTGTACACGGATTCGAACAGGGCACCAATCAATAGGCCGGGTTCTGAGCTATCACTGCCCAGCCAACCTAGTATTTTTATTACGAGTATCTTATTTTCATACCTTGCAAATTTTGTAAAACAGACTTACGTATACGCATACCTATCTACGAGTATAGGTGACATTTGTTTATATGTTTATTGTACACAAGTAAATGACTAAAAGACAACATATACTTTTGTACAACGTCTGGAGGCATTCAAGCTTACGGCGCACCTGATGTAAAGCGTTTACCGTAACCTATGAACGCTTGCAATACTCGTTGAGGCCCGCGTGGCTGAATTCCGTCATGCGCGTTACGGCGCCAAGTATATAATGGGCCTCAAGGCGTCAAGTATCTTAAAGTGGTTACGTTGCGGTTTGCGTGATCCGCCACAGCGGCAAATCATTATAAAAGACTGCACACGGCGCGTACTCATGGTGCTTGTTCCTTAGCCTGCTTGCTCATCTATTAATTATTGCGTTTAAGTAACGTTGTATATGCTTAGTGCCGTATCTACAAAGTAAAGTAAATACATGAATATATAAATGGATTTCTGTAAGTTAATAGTTTACCGTCAATTATAATATTGCATTTCCAAATTTCGTCTCTAATCCATTAGGATTGGCGGGGTCCGCTACCTAAGCCAAAGAATTTGGCGAACATACAAATTTTTACTTGGCGCGACTGTCATCAGATCTCTACTACCTTTGGAGAAAACCAGACCTCCTTGGGTTTATATCACACGTTTTTTTAAATATTATTTCTTGTTGTATCTGTTTGTTACATTTTACAGCTAAGATTGTAAACGGATCATAATGATACGAGTATTTAGTGTAAAAACAAACTCCATTCGTACCAAATTCTATTACGCAAAACTTCAAGTTGTAGTGTCTGATTTCTATGGCAGTCGATCATTTTTTATTTGGCAGGATGCACCTCATGTAACTGAAATTAGTTTCGGATCTGAGGATGTATAGGTATGAGCTACTTACTAGCTTATTAAAAAATAATACAATGCATTCAAACACTTCCTACAATTGCGTAATTCTTCTTAGCCAAAATAAAGACCCGGAGGAGATTACCATACAAATAGTTGGTACGGATTCAGTGGAGGGTGTTCCAGCTTTTAGCGCGATTGCACTGGACTCGTCCGCATAACAATATATACCCGAGTTATGACTTTCTTGCTCCGGTTTCGTAAATACTCGTACGCTGCCAAATATTATTGTTTGCATTAAGTTCGTTTTTTGGATAAAATTACATATTTCGATAATATGTGTTGAGAAATAACAAAGAAGGTCAAATAATATACGTACCTGATCTGAAATGTGAATTCTTAGGAGTGTAGTTGCTTACATATTTTATTTTTACTGATAGTGATAACGTGAACGATAATTGTAACTTTAATATTAAGCACACCAAAGTTTTCTCGTTTTTGTCGTACGACGCAAAGATTTTTACCGCTGAGATACGATCAGAAAATCACATACAGAACCGGTATATGAGAGAAGTACGCTTAGAATTTCTCAGAAAGATGGATTTAATGAAGAATGTCGAATTTTTCTACTTTGCTTCCATCCCATGGGGGCAGCACTTTCGTTTTAGTTTCAGTGAGAAGGATTTCACGGCGAGTGATGCGGCCATTTATGACGCGTTGGCATGGAATACTATATTCCTCACTCCGATGTTGTCATCAAAAGCCGGATACGCCCTTGGTTTAATCGCGAGTGCGCTGAAGCTGTTAGTAACATACAGACGGAGTATCACGCTTGGACCAAGAGTCGCGTCCTCAACGATCCCAATATTAACTTGCTAAAATCAGCGTACAATATTGCCACCAAGGTCTGCAAGAGGGCATAGATAAGAGCGGACGCCCAGCGCGTTACACGAGCCGGCACGGAACTAGTTTCACACTACTGGGTCGCGTAAGTACTGGCGACTAGCCAAAGCCGTGCAGGCCAACTTCTGTCAACCCTCGCTGCCTCCGCTGAGACGTCCCGACGGCTCACTGGCGCATCAGCCGCAGGAGAAAGCCGATATTATGGCCAGCATCTTTGCAGCTAACTCTCAGATTGATGACTGTAGCACGCATCCAACGATACCCTCCAGTGGTCCCGTTATGCCTGATATCCACATCAGGCAGTGCGATGTGCGTTTTGAACTACAGTCACTCGATATTCGAAAAGCCAGTGGGCCTGATGGTATCCCAGCGATTGTTCTCAAAAAATGTACAGTTGTTGTCACCGGTGTCGACGCGCCTCTTTCGTCTCTCGTACTCGACCTTTGTACGACGGTTGTATTCCGGAGGCTTGGAGAGAGGCCAATATGCAGACGGTCCCCAAAAAGGAAGACCGTTCCGACCCATCAAATTACCGCCCCATTGCCGTAACTTCAGTACTGTGCAAAGTTACGTTTTAGAGTTCCGTACCTAAAGGGTAAAACGGAACCCTATTACTGAGGCTCCGCTGTCCGTCCGTCCGTCCGTCTGTCACCAGGCTGTATCTCATGAACCGTGATAGTTAGACAGTTGAAATTTTCACAGATGATGTATTTCTGTTGCCGCTATAACAACAAATACTAAAAAATATAATAAATTAAATATTTAAGGGAGCTCCCATACAACAAACGTGATTTTTTTGCTCATTTTTGCTCGATATTGTTAACGGCAACAGGTAGACGCTTGAAATATTCACAGAATATTTAGTTATATAGTCACTTTAAGAACAAATAATTAAATTTAAATAAAACAAATATTTAAGGGGGGCTCCCATACAACAAACGTGATTTTTTTGCCGTTTTTATAGATAATGGTACGGAACCCTTCCTGTGCAAGTCCGACTCGCATTTGGCCGATTTTATTTTTATGCTAAGCTAATTTAAAAATAAAAGTTAAACTCTAGTGCGTTCTCGATAATTCTTCAATATAGCCCTCCAAGAATTCAGGTTGCCTTTATAACCTTTAAAACTTGTGAGCTTACAGCTTTTTTTTTGTTTTTCGACCCACAGGAGAAGGACAAACCCACACACGCTGGAGTGCGTTAGTCATTCTTCCGATTCTCTCCTCCCTCTCTCTGCCATACCCGGCACTCACTTCCATAATTTAGCGTTGGGATTAGCACCGCGTTGTGTAAAGCGAGCTGTGTCCTCTTGCTTAGATTTCGGCTGCCTAGCAGTTTACCCAATGCACCATTCATGCTATTCCCTGCACTCACTCGTCTCTCCACATCAGCGGTGTACCTTCCATCGCTGCTAAAAGTGCTTCCAAGATATACAAACTCATCCACTTGTTCCCACACTACGTCCTCAACCTTAATCCTAATGTTCGTTCTGGTTGTCTCCCTTTCAAAGGTTGGTTCCTTGGTTTTCTTCAAATTCAATTGTAAGCCTTTCTTCAAACATTCGTCTTTCATTGTTGTGACTAGTGTTTGCAGTTCGGATGGTGATACTGCTATTAATAAATAAATCATCGCCCGCGTCATCTGCATAAAGCAGGCAGCTAACCACTGAGTCACCCATTCGCATTCCGACATTCATATTTCTCATTCTCTGAAGACAACTGTCCTGATACAGGATGAATAGCCGAGCCGACAGCACGCATCTCTGTCTGAATATTTGTATCAAACCAAGGCGATAAGCTGTTGTCCACTCGCACACATGCTGTGCAATCCTCATAGGTGAATTGCACAGCACGGAGCAGATCACCGTCAATCCCATATCTGGGCAAGATGTTCCAGAGATTCTTTCGCATGACCCTATCAAATGGTTTCTCAAGGTCCACAAAACCGCAGAAAATCTTCTAGTCCATAGCCAGATGCTTTTCCACGATGTTGCGGAGTGAAAAAACTTGATCCGTACATCGTCTGCCGCTTTGAAATCCCCCCTGTGCTTCCCCAAGCATTCCATCAGATTTCGCCCTCATTCTCCTTTCAATTATTTTTCCAAACACTTTAGCTGCTAAGCTGATCAAACTGATGACCCTATAGTTGACACAGTCCATACGCGAACCCTTGACTTTTTACAAGGGCACGATGACTGCGCGTTTCCAATCGGTAGGAACCCTTCCGGCTCTCCAGCATAATTTACTCAAAAACCAGAAGGCGTCCTTAACGTAGGTGCCACCCAGTTTGATCATCTCAGCTGTAACTATATCGATTCCCGCTGACTTTCCATTTTTCAAACTTCGTATCGATCATTCAATCTCATCCATGCTAATGTCTTCATGGTACGCTGGCACTGCCGAGTCAGTCACAGACTCATTTACAGTGCCAGTGCCCTGGACATAATCATACATTACTCTAAAATATTCGCTCCACCGTTCTAACACTTCCTGAGTGCTAACAAGAATGCCACCAGCTTTACATTTTATCTTGTCCATTTCGGATGCCGACGAGCCACTCCGAGACTTCTTTACCTCTCTCCAGAAGAGTTTGGTATTAGCCTCGAAGTTCTTCGTCAGCCTCTCTTCCTCATTCATAAGTAGTCTTTCACGCCTCTCTTTCACTAAAGCTTTGGTTTCATTCTTGCATCGACGGTATATTTCTTTCTTCTTCTCTTTCATACTACCACACTGGTGCAAAGATGATACTTAATCCAGCCACGCTCTCTCCTTTTTATCCACGGAGGATTGAACCTCCGCATCCCACCAGGCATCTCCTCTCAGTGTTCTACGTCTCTTTGCGCATCCACATGCTTCTTTCGCACTGTCCACCATACTTTCTTTCAGAACTTTCCAACATTCGTCTACATCTGAGTCGGAAAGACTCGCGTTCGCAAGTCTTTCACTGACTAGACGTACATACGTACTCCTTAAACTTTCATCTTCAAATTTTTCACTTCTTATTCTTTCATGATCTCCGAAAAGAATACGCACTCGCCAGTGCCTCCACTTCTTGAAAAGGCCCACAAATCGGCTTATCACCAGATAGTCGTCCGTTTCAAGAGTGGGACCTCTGAAGGCTCTTGTATCCATTAACGACTTTCGGAGACGTCCATCTATCAAAATCAGATCAATCACATATTTTTAATCTATCTATATTTATATCTAGCTATATTTTTCTGTTCATTATTTTTAATCTATCTATCTATATAACTATATTTTTAATCGGCATTATAATTTAAATTTAAAATTAATCTAATTTTCGTCATATTTACTTCATTATATTGACTTTCTCAACAAGTATGGTGTAGCTTACTCACTCTTATACTTTTCTCGTAGTTGAAAGGCGTGTACATACCTGTAACAAATATCATTAATATTAATTTACACGAATAAATTAACTTATAGTGGCTGTCTAGCGTAGTTGCGCGTGTCATTCTAACCGAACACGTAGGTTAAGCAACGTCGACCGCAGCCTGTCTGTGGATAGGTTTATCTAACCCGAGTTTCTCTGTGCTTCGGAGAGCACGTTAAACCGTCGGTCCCGGCTTTTGTCGATAGATGACAGACGTTAAGCTAAGTCAGTGGCCTCCGAGCGGCTTGAAAACACTGACCTCCGCTAATCCGCATTTGACCAGCATGGTGGTGTATGCTCTAAACCCCTTCGGTTGAAGAGAGACCCGTATCCTTGCAGTGGGATAAGTAAGAGTTGATGTGGTGTATATGTACTACCGAAGAACATTACATGTTGTTATTTTACCTGTCGTGTTCAATGATTCTCCAAACTCTGAAAACAGTAAACTCGTATAGTAAATAACACCTTACCCCCAAAAAATTACATGACGAAGTAAAGCCTAATTGGCAAAGAATTGTCCATCCTAAATTTTCGCAACCAGCATATAAAACTACGAGTATATCATTTAGACCGTACAAAAAGGTGCTAAATGATTGGCCGAGGACAGTTTGTTGTTGAAGGGTAGACAGTTATAGCCTACTGAAATTTTATGCTGCCATACGGTATACGGTCGCTATCCGCCGATGTTTCATGAGCAGTTCAAAGATTTTGATCAAATTACGTTGTCGGCGCTGTAAAAGTGCATGGCGACAATTTTATGGGTCTGCCGAATGAACTTGTCTATAAAACTGCCATACAAAACCGGGAAAAGTCGCAGTATACGTACAAAAAATATTAAGTACTAGTGACTTTCCTCGAATGTCCATTGAAATTTATTTCACTAGATTGTCTCTGGTCTTGATTTGCTGGTGAGTCTAGTTTTAATGCCTTCAATACTCATGTGACTTGTTTTATTTCGTGTAGGGATACACACTCCTATTCACCTTAAACGATGAACCATATTGACGGTGATGGTGAAAGTGACTTAAGAGGAGTCGCAATCTGATATCTCAACCCCATAATACATAGAAGACGATATTAAACCTGTAATAGTGAACCTGTGACAACTAAACGTTTCTGAGATATACATTCAGTTATGTGTCATGAGAAATTTATTTAGTTAATGATTCATAATACAATTTGATATTTTTTTACAAATAATCAAATTCTCTATATATCATTTGATTTCACCCAAATGTAGGTTGAAGAAGTTCCATTTGTATAAATAAGTTTGAAGGGAATATTTTCGGTACAAGGCAGGTCAAAGCGTTCATAAAGATTTTGTGTGGCGGAATGAGGTTGTAAACGCAAATAAAACTGAATTCATACATTGGGTGCTGCTTTTGACATTCTGGTTGCTTTATATATATATACTAAAATCACTAAAACAGTGTTATTTTAGAGTAGGTAATTATTACATGTAATAACAATTGAAAATATTTCTTAAGATAATGTAAATGTTTCTTTACTCTGATATTTGAACATTTTGTTTTACGACATATTTTGTTCAATCTTCCTATTCTAGATATGTACGTATGTTTTGTATGAACTCGAAAACGACTGGACGATATTTATGAAATAATCTAGGACTGCAGAGAAACCTGTGAAGTTTGGTAGCGATCGGATCACCTGTGCGAGATGATTCATGCAAAGCCGGGACGGATCGTTAGTAACTTATAATTTTTGTATAGGTATTTAATGTATTTACAATGTCATTGTCAACCATTAATAGATAAACAGAGTAATAAGACAAACACAAATAATCATACCAAGATGCAGATAAGAAGCAAAACTATAATGGACTTGAATAATTTTAATAATAGTCTTATTTTGTAATTAGCAAATATTCGAATACATGTTTCACCGAGTCATATATCCATCTACTGACCATTGCTACAGATATGTGACTATCAGTTATATAATGCCATCCCCAAAGTACAAAGATAAAAGTTTAATTTCTTTAACTCGGTTCCAAAAATGCGATTTCGACACAGCAGCACTCTCAACTTTCACTACTTCTCCAGTTAATCGCTCTAATAGATGGCGCTGTTATTTTTATCTCACTTCTTTAGTTGCTTCCTCCTTCAACTCACGTACGATTTGTGTCCGTCAGAATAATCTGCTGTACATGTGTTGTAGAAAAATAATATTTCTTTTTCAATCCGTCTATAAATTAAGGATTAATTATTTCATTTTTGACGAGCTCGGTGGCTCAGTCGTGTAAGACGCGACTTTGACACCAACGCTCGTGGGATCGATTCTCACACAAGGCAAACATTTGTGTGCATGAACATGTCTGTTTGTCTTGGTCTAAATGTAAAGAGGTAGGGCGCATCAAAGCAGCCCATCTGGGGAAATACCTCTACGTCACAGAAAACCGCAGCCAAATAACAACTCCCTAAAGGGTTGATGTGTTCCTGCGTGTGAGTGAGGACACCAGTAAGCTCCCAAGGAGTTACTGTGTGAGCAGCAGAGGAGGCATCGCGCGAGTGATACTTAATATATCGCTAGCGTTAATAGGCTGCGGTACTCGCTTTACATCAGGTGGGCCGTATGTTGAATGCCTCCCGACGTTGTTAAAAAAAAGCATTATTATAATAGTTAAATTTTAATAAAAGTCTATTTGACTTCACATTTAAACTCATTATAACATTTTAGTGATACTTTATTTGCTATAATGCTAAAACAATAGCAGTATTTGAAAAGGAATTAACATTGCGTACATGCCCTGATTAATAATAAATCAAATAAAAACATTTTAGAAGCGTCAAATAAAAAAATATTCTTGTATATAAAAGTGAATGCCTCAGTATAATACCTACTCTAAAATAAGTTGTTCAGCAGGTTGTAATCAAGATGAAATTCCTACAAAATATTTCCGTGATATATTTTTACGAATACTCGGTATCAGGTATTTTATGACACAGTAAAGGTTGCTTATGTCTCTGTCGATGAAGCGACGAACAAACTTGGTTATCCGACGAAACTCTTCTAGTTAAAAGTTATGAACGCTGCAAAGAGCTCGCGTTTTAAAGTTTGATTGTCTATTACAAAAACCGTCAAGATATTTTTGAAAAGTTTCAATACTTCCTATTGCCTAAATTTTGCCAAACGATGATTCGATCGAAAAGTTTTAAATAGCATTGGAACTTAGTTTCTGCCTCGAATATATTTAAACCGAATGCCTCGTTTGCCTCTTTGATGTATTAGTACTTCAATTGAGCATCAACAGCTGCCTACTTGTTTTATGCAATGTCGGGAAGCATACTTCTTCTTCGCCAATGGTCACTTCCGAAATGCTAGTACATTAAAAAAAAAGGAAAAGTTAAATAAGAGAATTAAACAAGTTACAATAAGATTATATTTAAAAAAAAAATGTAAGACGTGTCTAAGTGCCCGCGAGGGCCTAATGGCAAATAAAGAATTTTTATCTTTATCTTTTATACTAGCATACGGCCCACCTAATGTTAAGCGGTTACCATAGCCTATGAGCGTTCGCAATATATTAAGTATTACTCGCGCAATGCCACCTCTGCTGCTAACATAGAAACTCTATAAGATCTTACTGGTGACCACACTCACACGTAGGAACACAACAACCCTCTAGGGAGTTGTTATTCGGCTGCGGTTTTCTGTGAGGTGGAGGTATTACCCCAGACGGGCTGCTTGGAAGCGCTTTACCTCTCATGAACCACTAAGAATAAGACAAACAGACATTTACATGCACGGAAATATTTGACATGTGTTTTATGCGCCCTGCCACTCTTAAAAACATCTAGACTAGTACAAACGGACATGTTAATTCTGTGTGAGACAAATGCACAAATGTTTGTACTGTGTGGGAATCGATGACACGGGTGTTGGTGTCAAAGTAGCGTAACAGCGCGTTTTATCACTGCGCCACCCAGCTTATCAGAAATTAGTTTATCAGAAATTATCATTCTATAATAATTAATATAATTTAACACTATAAAAAAAACGCTACTAGTCTGATCTGACATAAATCAATAAACAAAATTCTAAAATGTATTCAAGGTATGGCATAACTAATAGCACATTCTCTTAAAGTAACGTACATTGCTATTTTTGTATGTTTTACAGTCATGTAGCATTTAAATGTATGTTTCAGAAAAAATTGAATATGCATTCTTAAAGTCAACGCACTATACTGGATATTCAAAACTACATAGTTGTGTCTCTTCATTCACAAGTACATGGGAATGTATTAACACATATTATTCGTGGATATTGACTAAACAACATTCAATATATTTCCTTTCAAAAATGTTATTACAATGCGTAGACTTCTAGGTGCGTGATATTGACATTTAATGTAAGCGAGGGCTGTTCCAAGAGAAGGCAAGACGAAGTCCACAAGTGAGTGTTTTGTCGATTAACCCTTCGAAACCCGGGTGGTCGTATATGACCGCGAAATGTATGGGAAAACGTATATAACGGGTTCTGACTGCTCAAAATGGGTACACAATGAGTCCTTGAAAATACGTTTTCCATAGTTAATGCAACATCTATATATAATTTCAAAACGACAATGTACATACATTTTTATCTGGAATTACAAGTAGTAGTAAAAAATTACACGTAGCCTGATATGTATGATATGATATGATGTGGTATTCCATGAGTAAAATAATGGTAATTACATTTACGCCCTCTGAGTTAAATATTGGATATTCAAGCCTATTTGTATCGTACCTACTTGTGACTGAAAGAGGCCTGCCTTTTACATGACACACACAAGACAAACATTTGTATGCATGAACATGTCTGTTTATCTTGATCTGGATGTTTTAAGAGAGGTAGGGCGCATCAAATTAGCCCGTCTGGGGAAGCACCTCCACCTCACAGAAAACAGCAGACAAATAACAACTCCCTAGAGGATTATTGTGTTCCTGTGTGTGAGAGAGGTCACCAGTAAGCTCCTAAAGAGTTGCTTTGTAAGCAGCAGAGGAGGCACCGCGCGAGTGATACCTAATGTATTACTAGCTTTAATAGGCTACGGTAACTTCTTTACGTCAGTTGTACCGTACGCCTCCCGAGGTTGTATAAGAACAATATGAATATTTCATAGTAATTCATACTTATTTGGATAGACACCATGTAGCTCTGATTATGTTTTTATTTCCCGATTGCACGAAGGTTATTGTTTTACTCGCGTATCTTAGATGTTAGTAGTATTCATTATTACCTTGTAGTATTTAAATAGCTGGACGAATTTTGATAACCAAGGCAATTCGTGGCCCATAGGTATTGTGAATAAAAAAAGATCTAATTAGCGGAATTTGGGCGTCAAATTCTGCAGAAATTGTGAAATTGTGCAGTCAAATTCGCGTATTGTGCAGTTCCTGATATATATTTTTTGAAAGAACGCTTAAGTTGTAGATGGAACACCTTGCTAAGGTTTTACTAAGGGACTACAGATGATGTTCTACAGAAATACTTATGAAGAGATTTTTACAAGGTCGGCAATACACAAGTATCTCGTCTGGTGTTCCATTAATGTTTTTTAAATAACATTTGAACTTCATTCGGAAGGCATACAAACATACGCGCCACCCTGATGTAAAGTGGTTACTACAGACTATGGCCGCTTGTAACACAGGAAATGTCATTCGCGCGTTGCTTTCCCTGCTCCCAAGGAGTTGCTAAAAGGTATAAAAGATAACAAATCTTTATTTGCCATTGGGGCCTCGCGGTTACTTAGCCACGTCTTACATGTTTAAAAATATCAAAACTCATTGTATTTTATTAATTACACAGGGTTTCCGATTTTCTTTTTTTGAATTTGCTGTGCTCCTTAGGATCTTACTTACACTCACTTGCAGGTACACAACAACCCTCAGAGACTTGTTATTTGGCTGTGGTTTTCTGTGGAGTGAACGATCCCCAGTCGGCAAATGGGTGCCACCTGTTACCAAATTTAATACGGTTTTATATTAGACTTTCTGCTGGTTTGTAGTGCCAAACGTAGTTTTGTTTGTTTTTAATTTATTTTGTTTTCTATTCTCAATCTCAATATATTAATAGATACATAGAATACATATCAGTCTATATTTGCATATATCCGGCATTACACACAAAATGCTTTTTTTTACAACAGCATACTAATTACCTGATGCAAATTATTTATGTACCTAATATAGCCAACGAATACCTGCTATACAAGGAACATCACTCTGCGCGCAACCCTCCAAGGAGTTGGTATTTCGCTTCGGTTCGTCTTCGGTTTTCTTTTTATGTATTTTTTATATAACGCCGGGAGTTATACAAGCATACGGTGCACCCAATGTAAAGTGGTTACCTTAGCCTATGAACGCTTGCACCACATTTATATCACTCGTGATGCCACCTCTGCTTCTAACACAACTCACTAGGATCTTAATTAGGTAGAGGTAGTTTCACAGTTGGGCATGTTGCTTTTGTACAAAGGCTCTGGTAAAAATGTCATCGATCTCCTCCATAGATACATTAGTGTTATTGTAAGTGTTCTCTAAAATCCAAAACCCGCAGGGGCGGGAAACGCGGGAAAGCGGCAGCGATCCGGGACGGATGTTTTGTAAAATTCGTATTTGTATGCAACCTGTCACACAAAAAGCGATCACACCGGATCGTGCCACGTGTTTGTTTCCCGGATCCCTGCCGCTTTTCCCGTGACTGTGAGTTTTGACTTTAAGTGGGGTTAATATGTTCAAAAAAAGTATTAAAACCAGTCACTAAACAGCAGCCATATATATAGGTACATCAAGCTGACAGTCCGCTTTTCTTAGCATTATCGCGTTTCCTAATCCACTAGGATTGGCGGGGTCCGCTACCTAAGCCTAAGGATTTGACGAAGATACAGATTTTTACATGGAGCGACTGCCGGCAGACCTCCGCAATCCAGAGGGATAACCAGATCATTCTTAGGTAAGGTCACACGTCTTGAAATCACTGGCCTAATATATTAGGCCAGTGATGTGAAATATTCTAAACCCATTCGGTTAAAGGGAGATCTGTATATTATTGCGTGCAATATCAGGAAGTCACCGTGGTTCATGAATAGCTAATATCTAATCATCTATCTATATATTCACGCCAAGTCCCTTGGCAGGGTACAAGATATGGGTCTTACACAAGACGCGGTCCTTACTCAAGACTCCGTCCTTACATAAGACGCGGTCGTTACATAAGACGCGGTCCTTACACAAGACTCGGTCCTTACATAAGACGCGGTCCTTACACAAGACTCGGTCCTTACATACGACGCGGTCCTTACAAACCTTACTCGTATTTTTAACATTTATAGCTCTTTACATACACGCTAACCGGTTACCACGTATCCAGGCATCATCTTCTGATACAATTCGATCAATTAGGTCGTAAGTCTTGGCCTTTCTCGGCTAATGCGAAAGTCGAAGCATGTAGACCTTACGCGAATGTTTGTTTTGTTACATACCTAATTAAACAAATGAATGCAATTAGAATTAGATCTGGAGTAAAGATATAAGATAGATAGATAGATAAGCCATTTATTTGTATCTCCATGACACACAACAGTAAATATCAGCAGGTAAACAATGAGCAAACACCAAATACAATAGTAATCGCACAATAAATTGTGTGTCGCAGTGATACAAAAAGGCAGCGGCTCAGTGTATTATTTGCTCAAAGAGCAAACCACTGATTTTCAGCAGCTGCCTGAAAATTAAGGAGACGCATGCAGGAATAACGCCACGGATGTTATGTTATGTTATACATATATATATATATATATATATAGAATAGGTATCTATGCATAAATACTCACAACTTATGAAACTTATGAACAGTCTATATATGAGTGTGAAAATGGATTAATATACTCGTAATTAAAACCAGCAGCGAAACTTAGCGAGGTTACGGGCACACAAAGCCACCCATACCCATTCAAGACCCAGTCAAGAAAACCAGAGGACAATCACCACCAGAGCGACCAGAGTACGACGAAAAGCTATATCTAACCCAGCCTTTGTTCCTCCAATAGCACTGTTTTAACTCTATTTTTGAAGACATATCTTGAGGACACATTTCTTATTGGTGGAGGTATATTGTTCCAGCATTTGGTCGCCTGGTAGCGAAAACTGCCCCTGAAAGCAACAGTGTTATGCTTGTATGCCGCTAAAGATGCCCGCGCGGCTCTGGGTACACCTGATCCGTACAGCTTGTGAAATTTTGAGAAATTTAGTTTAGCATGGAGATATGGTGGATTTTTGAATTTCACAAGGTCATAGATCAGGGTTGCCATATGCATTTTTCTGCGTGACTCCATATTAAGCATACAACGGGATAACGCTAGGTAGAAGAATAAGGTATAAATATATACCTTATTCTTCTACCTAGCGTTATCCCGTTTCCTAATCCACTAAGATTACCGGGATCCGCTATCCAAGCCTCAGGATTTAACGAAGATACTGATTTTTACATAGAGCGACTACCGTCCGACCCCGACAACCCAGAGGGAAAACCAGATCCTATTTAAGTTATTTCACTCGCCTCCAGAAATATAATTTCTGGGGCATGCGAGTTTCCTCACGATATTTTCCTTCACTGCCGAGCATGTGATAATCACAACTATGTACATAAATCCGACGAATTTAATCATACATGCTCACACAAGGGTTCAGACTGGGACCAGGGACTTTAAGAGAGGCAGGGCGCATCAAAGCAGCCTGTCTGAGGAAGTACCTCCACCTCACAGAATACCGCAGCCAAATAACAACTCCCTAGAGGGTTGTTGGGTTCCTGCATGTGAGTGAGGTCACCAGTAAGCTCCCAAGGTGTTGCTGTGTAACCAGCAGAGGAGACATCGCGCGAGTGATACTTAATACATCGCAATCTTTAATAGGCTACGGTACCCGCTTTACATCAGGTGGGCCGTATGCTTGTATGCCTCCCGATATCGTATACAAAAAAAAAGTCAGGCAGTAAGCCGGTCCTTTTTCCACTGAGCCATTACTGATCTCGATATACTCGTTCATAAATGATATATACATAAATGAAATTTCAACAAAACAAAATTAAATCTACACCATCATATAAATCGGATCTTTTTGCATTTAATCGCCCAATTCATGATGAAGGTTCATCATCACGATACGATCTAGAACCTAAGAAGCGTTTCCGTAGGCAATGCGCGGACGGAGTCTCGAGCTGCAGCTAGTACTGTATAAAATAGCAGCAAAAGCGTGTAGAAGCTACTGCCTGCAGCTCCTCCCGAGTTGAGTTCGACTTTAATTTAAAAGGAATACTAATTAAATACAGCTCATGTGACTCAGGAGCTACGTGAAAGAGTTTTTAGAAAGGGATCGATGATTCCATCGATCCTCCTACGTTCAGACTTGTAATTAGACTCGTTACCTAGCGATTTATTACAATTGCACGATCTGTCAGATACAAACTTTGAAAACATTTCCGTTGTATTGTAAGGAATGTCCTCAAATCATCTCCGAGCTCTTTGTTTTATTCTTACAGTTTCACAGACGGCGGGATCGATATAATGGAATTCTAATTAAACGAGAGACAAAGGCATTGCATTTCAACACAATAAAAATGAAAAATACTTGTAAAATAAGCGGAGGAGATATTGGCAAAATATTTTTTTTTCTTTATACACCGTCGGAGGGCATACTAGCATACGATACACATGACGTAAAGCGGTTGCCGTAGCTTATAAACGCTTGCTATACATTAAGCTATATAATAATATCACTCGTGCTATGCCACCTCTGCTGCGAACATAGCAACTCCTTAGGAGCTTATTGGTGATCTCACTAACACGCAGGAACACAACTACCCTTCACGGAGTTGTTATTTGGCTGCGGTTGTCTGTAGAGGTACTTATCCAGACGGGCTGCTTTAATGCACCCTACCTCTTTTAACTCAAAATTTTACTAATAGCTGATCGTACATCTTCTGAAGTGCAAAATGAGGTCCTTTTTTCTACAACGTCGGGAGGCATACAAGCATACGGTCCACCTGTAATGTATTTACCGTAGCGTATGAACGCTAGTAATACATTAAGTATCACTCGATGCCACCTCTGCTACTAACACACCAACTCCTTGGGAGCTTACTGGTGACCTCTCTGACACGCGGGAACACAACAACCCTCCAGCAAGTTGTTATTTGGCTGCGGTTTTCTGTGAGGTGGAGGTACATCCCCAGACGTGCTGCTTTGATACCGCCCTACCTCTCTTAAAAACACCCAGATGTCTTAAAAACAGACATGTTGATGCACACAAATATTTGTTCAGTGTGGGAATCGAATCCACGAGCCTTGGTATCAATGTCGCGTTATTACCCGCGGCGCCAACGAGCTCCTCAAAGTCAGTCCTTCATAAAGTAGCAACATCTGTAAGATCTGGTGAATATTTACTATTAGATGTCTCGTTAACTTGTCTATCCACTTTTATCATAGATATATATTTAGAGCCAAAAATCAAATAGATCTGTACAAAGTGAACTTTGAAGTTTAACGAAAAGTAACAAAAGAAAATAAGGCAGTGATATATCGCAGTAGGTGCGGTAAAGAAAATAAGTATCTTTGTAGAAGAGAGCCGTTATATAACATCCCGTTTCCTAATCCATTAACATGGCGGGGTCCGCTACCTAAGCCTAAGGATTTGGCAAAGACACTGATTTTTACATGGAGTGACTGCCGTCAGACCACAATCAGAATCAGATGTGCGACAACTTTTCAACTAAGGGCAGTTGTCATTATAAAGTATATTTTGTTATGTCTGGCGGGATTGTGAGTTGATCTTATACGTTGGTTACTGTACTTGTATTGAGATCTGGTACAATGTCAAATTTTACGTCCCTACATGAATTGCAAGTACCCTTTGGGGCCTGATTTGTGATATCTTGATAAATAGATAGATGTAACTGCAAAATCGCTATTTTCATATTGAAACCTTCGCTCAACTGTAAGTACTCTATAGGAAAGCATAAACCCTGTGATCTTTTGACACACGGCCAGTCAGACGGACGACAAAGTAATCCTACAAGGCGTCGTTTTATATTTTCTCGGGAAAGTGATGCGGGTCAATTAAAAATATATACTTAAGATTTTATTTGAAAAATGTACGATGCGTATACGTGCCCGCGAGGTTCCCAATCGCAATTAAATCATATTTATTACATTTGTATTAAACAAGCAATACTGAAAGCACCACTACATAATCTAGTGTAAAATATTTATAGTATATTAATATCTCAAGGGG
Source organism: Pyralis farinalis (assembly GCA_947507595.1). NCBI lineage: Eukaryota > Metazoa > Arthropoda > Insecta > Lepidoptera > Pyralidae > Pyralis > Pyralis farinalis. The sequence continues at coordinate 13,769,413 of OX382269.1, read as the reverse complement.
TCGTTGTGTTAGCAGCAGCGGTGGCATCGCGCGTGGGTTACATAATGTGTTGCAAGCGTTCATAGGCTACGGTAACCACTTTACGGATGGACTGTATATTTGTATGCCTCCCGTTATTGTATAAAAAAGCAATGAACTGCTCGGAAGGATTTATTATTTGTACATACAAAGGGCGAAACTTATTTGCTTATACTTATGTGTATACTGTACAATAACCTTTTGTCGGGGCCTAACAAAACGGGCCCGATCCGTCCTTGACAATGTGCCTAACAAGATTTGTGTAGTCGTGTATTCTAACGTTCCGGGCGTCTCAGCCACCATGTTCGACATTTTTACACAAGTCCGACGGATACGAAGTACACGCCCGTTCCGCAATGATGTCAGACGCAGAAACGCCTCCTCCTGCTTGTGGAAACTCATGTTTCGAGTAAATAAATGTGCGATGCATTTGCGAAATTAGTTTTCTTTTAAAAAGTTTCGCGTTGATTTTTGAAATTGAAAATGATGGATGAATTTTCTTTATGTACTTACTAACCGGGACGGTGTTTTGATCAACATAATGGAAAATATTAAATATGCAGAAGTACACTTAGGAAAAATTTTGATATAGAAAGAGCTGCAAAAGTAACGTTAAATCATAATGCATTGTCTATACTAATACATAAAACAAAAGGGTTTGTTTGTTTCTTTGAACGCGCTAGTCTATGGACCACCGGATATATATGAAAAAATCATTTTGCATTTTATAGCCCAATCTTGAGGAAGGTTATAGGCTATTCAACATCATAATATGACTCTTAGCTTAGAAGCCGAGGAAAAGGAAGAGAGGAAGAAGAAGGTTCCCACAGGATACACACATTATAGCCGTCGTGTATCCTACATGAACCAGAATACACGCTGTCAGATTCGCCGGCAGCGGCTTGTTTTTTATGTAACGTTGGAAGGCATACAAAGTCCCACCTGATGTAAAGTGATTACTCTTGTAATACGGGAAGTATACCTCGCTGCTGCTGACACAGCAACTCGTTAGGAGTTCACCGGTAACCTCATTCACTAGCAGGAACACAACAACCCTCCAGGGCGATATTAATTAGTCACGGTTAATTGTGAGGTCTGGGTACTTCCCCAGTCGGGCTGCTTGGATACGCTTTACCTCTCTTGAACCACTAAGAATAAGACAAACAGACATATACATGTACGGAAATATTTGACATGTGTGGGAATCAAACCCTGCTATTGAACTAGCATTATTAATCACTGCACCACGGGTTTGAAAAAATCATTAAACTAGTTTCGTTGAAACTGGTGGAAGTAAGTTTTATTGAAACCATCCTAATGTATATTTTTGATTACATTCGGCCTTTATCATCAGACAACGTAGCTTGTTAGTTAAATGTTTTTATACCGCAATGAGTATCGCAGAAAACTGTACGAACAACCTAATATGACAAGGTCACTCTAGCTTATGGACACTTGCAACACAATGAGTATCCGTTCGCACATTACCATCACCACTGCTAAGGCAGCCTTCTCAAGAGCTTTTAAAACGTCAAACCTCAAACCCCACTCGCAAAGACGCAACAATTCTCAAAGAAATTGTTATTTACCTGTACTTTACCTATCGCTCGACAAAGCCTCGTTAGTTATTCACAGCCACGCGCAGACGATGTTGGCTTTGAAATTAAGTTGTATATAAAAATATGTCACAACAAATTACATTATAATTTTACCGTTAATGTATAGAAGCAATATTTTTATTTTTAAACATAATAAACGAGCGACCCGCCCCGGCTTCGCATGGGTAGTAGAACATATTATGCTCCCACGCCGCGTCTGTCGGGTCCGTCATTTAAATTATATGGTGTGAAGGATTATCATACTGTGCATGAAATGCTTAAGGTAACTAACGTATTTAAGATGATAAGGATTAATACTGTGTATCCGTATAATATCCGATAATGCGGTTTGACTTTTTCCGACATTTTCAACAATTATCGTCATATTTCAACCGATTTACACAAAACCTTAACAAATTATACACCTAAACCTTCCTTAAGAATTACTCTGTCTATTGGTGAAAACCGCATGGAAATCCGTTCAGTAGTTTTTGAGTTTATTGCGAACAGGCAGACAGACAGACGCAGCGTGGGACTTTGTTTTATAATATGTAGTGATTAAAGGCAAATTCTTGACAATATCATCTATCTATTAGTGGCTATCAGTCGGTCAAAAATTTACCTCACAACCTAAACCACTCAATCTAGAAACTTGAAAAAGTAGGTGTTCATTTTATATGTGAAATAAGATCTATTTTTTTCCAAGGGCCAAAGAAAAAATATATTCCGTGACCTGATTGAAATGCAATTTAGTGTAAATATTGTATAAAGCAATAAATAAATACATCTTTCAGGAATTTTTGATACTCTATCCCTCAAGTGATGCATTGTGGATATAAGGACCCAAAATTTTTTTTAATTGTAACCACTCAAGCCAGAAAGAATAAACTTTAGGTAATCTGTCGGCAAGGAAAAAGATAGCAAAAAGTGGAGAGTGAAGATGGATTATAAAATATGGTAGAAATATGAAATGTGTGTGAATCTGGAAGACATAAAGGGTAGAGAGGAACAGGACGATGGGCATGAGAGAGAGAGAGAGAGAGTAAAAGAATATAAAAGTCTGATTTTAAAAGATTAGAAAAGCAAAACAACGGACGATTGAGCTAGTACTTCAAGAAAGCAAACTTTATAGATTAATTACGCTCGCTGTTCAAAACTAAACTGTTTCCAAAGGAAAAATGATTATTAGGTAACACATAGTACTCGTCTGTGCTATGTAGCTACAATTTATACAACCAATTAAAACTTTTTCCATAGCGTAAATGAGTAATTTCATACTCGAGCAGCTTTCAGGCAAGGATTAAACCAATCACACTTTCATTTCAACTTTCCAATTTTAATACTTGTAGGTAAGCACTAGAAATTCTGAATATATATCATGTAAGAAATAAATATTTTTGCGCACTGAATATTATGTTTCATTTTAATTTCTATACTAAATCTTTGTAAACTAAAGGATATAAAAGGAAACAAATATTATGTAAATTAAATATTTCTGAATGTTATAAATTCAAAATCATAAAGTAAAATCAAAAAATCATAAGGTAAGATTTTGGGATAGATATTTGCAGTATTTGTTAAAATAGTCTCTCCCCACCTTTTCTAATACCAATCTAAATAGCACGTGATGTCCTCCGCAGACTAGCAAACAAGGCGCCGGCTGACAACCTGTACTGATTGCGCCCTTGCCTTCTCGTAAAAGACTACATCCAAATAACCAATTCATTTGACGCGTTACATTTTCCTACAAATAAATATTGACCCCAGCATATTTCAGTGAAGATGCTGTCTTAGCACTAGTGGATGGCAACATGAGGTAATTGCAAGCGCCCAGAATCTTGTAAAATAAATGGTTTAATCCAACACTACTCCGAAGCTATCCCAGTTAGCAGTTTAGGCTAAATTAAAATAGCTCTTGAACAGAGATTCGAAAACGCTTTGGTGTCTGTTGAAACCTGGTCTGTTCTGAAATCCTTATAGCGATATCAAGTAGATCGCCGTGATATCGAGTTATATCTATCAATGCTCAAACTGGTTAATTTCAATGCTATTCAATCTCAATCCGTGTGGTTCAAACATGATATAAAATGCACTGATCGTGCAACAAGTGATGAATATTGATGTTAACCACGTACATTTGACTTGGCCGAGGTAACTTCAACAAAAAGATAAATAGATTCATCGGAGTAACTTGGGCACTATTTGGGAAACTTCGACGCCTTTTAACTATCAAATATAACTGGCACAAGCCAGTACGTCCCTCTTACTTTAGCCTGCGGTACACAGACGTGGGTCCCAACCGTAAGACTGGACTGATTCGCAAGTTGAAAGTCACACAGTGAGCGATGAGGAGAGATGTACTTAGGGTATCTTTAAGAGATAGAAGATCAAAATTTCTTTCGTCGTGACAATAATTGGAGAAAAGTTCTAGGAAGGGAAACGAGTATAATATGACTAAGAGTTAGGCGTCCCCACTCTAAATGGACGGACAATCTTTATTGAACGGGTGGCAGGGGCTAGAAGTTGAAAGCGGAGGATCACTTAATGTGGAAAGTATTATAGGAAGCTTAAATCCAGCGGTGGATAGATACGACTTGCTGCTGCTGATGATGACGAAAATGTTTTTCGAATATTGAAAAGTGTTCCTAGTAAAATACAACTTTTACACGTTCCTTTTCAGATCCTATACCTTTGTGCACCTTTTGTAATTGGTAACTGACAAAATAATCAAACAGTGACCCGAAACAGAAATTACCAACAAATTTTACGAGTCTTCAGTATCTGTATTTAAAATAGATTTCTTCACGCTGTTAACACAGCAAATCGTCATTGTCCTGATCAATTTACTCACTCGCAGGAATATACGAACATTCTAAGAAATCTTTATTTTGCTGTAGTCTACTGTGAGTTAGAAATGCTTCCAAAGTCCGGCAGCTATATAAGTAAATGTGGCTATGCTTCTGTTTTGACAAAGCCTTATTTACTAATTGGCAGCATGTACCACTTGCAGGTGAGGTTAGCTTCGACTCTAATGAAAATCGTGAGCCATGCATACCCGACACCATCGCAAACGGCGTGACCTACGTTGTAATTGTACTTTACGTAATCTCTAGACACAGGAAATGTTTTGTTTATGTTAAAATTCGAGTTTCTTTAACTCTCCATGACTCAGAAACAATTATTAGGTCTACATACTGCAGTTTTATTTTCTAATGAATGTAATAAAGCTCTTCTGAAAATGTAGAATCACAAATTTCATTAACATACCTCTGAAAGTTTAGAATGATTAAAAGTGTACCACCTGGATACCAGCTAGGTAGTACCTTGTGATTCGGTTCAGAGACGAGCTGTGAGAATTATTGGCGATCCTAAGCTTACAGACGATATTAAGCCCTAAAGTTTAAGGTGAGAGTTTGCCTCTTTTTGTGTGTTCTACCGATTGTACAACGGGTTGTGTTCTGAAGAATTGTTCGATATGATGCCGACAGCTACTTTTTACAACCGCACCGCTCACCAACGACGGGGAGTTCACCGTCAATGGTTGCGTACTGTGCGGTTCCTGCGAAGTTTTCTTCCGAGAACTCTCAAGTTGGGGAATGAACTCCCAGCCGATGTTTTCCCAAGGGACTACAGCATAGGGTTCTTCAAGCAAGGCGTAAAGAGGTTTTTACAGGGTCAGCAACGTATGAGTGACACCCCTGGTGTTGCAAATGTCCATAGGCTACGGTAACTACTTACGATCAGGCAGACCGTGCGCTTGATTGCCACCTTAGTGTTATAAAAAAAGTGTCATGTTTATCTCCGACTGGCTCTTTCAAAATCGAGATCACCTTTAAGTGACTCAGTTACTTGATTTTTTTTTGACATATTACATAACCCCGACTAGTCTCAAAGTAATCAAAGCTTGTGCTATGGGTAAATATACGTACAACGGATAAATATACGTAAATAACTTTTTGTTAATACATAGAACACACCCAGACCAAGGCAATGTGTGCATGAACATGTCTGTTTGTCTTGGTTTCAAGAGAGGTAGGGCGCATCAAAACAGCCCGTCTGGGGACGTATCCACCTCACAGAAAACCGCAGCCAAGTAACAAACTCTGGCAGGCTGTTGTGTTCCTGCGTGTGAGTGAGATTACCAGTAAGCTCCTAAGGGGTTGCTATGTTAGCAGCAGATGTGGCATCGCGCGAGCAATACTTCCTGTAATACAAGCGTTCATAGGCAGCGGTCATTGCTTTACATCAGGTAGAGCGTATGCTTCTATGCTTCCTATAAATCAAATACTGTTTGTCATTCTGTCTCCGTATACACGAGTGAGTATCTTTATGATAGAATAAAGTGTTCGAGACAACGAGGATGTGTTCCATTTATACGTCTAAAATTAATTTATTCATTACTAAGAAGATGTTATATGAAATTTTGTTACACTGACACCCACGGTAGGTTTCCCTATGAGGTGGAAGCCTGGATCCTATAAGCAAATTATATTACTTTATATTCTATACTATAGATTCATCTTACATTATGATCGAAATAGCTTTGTGTCATGTCTATGGTTATTGTTGAATTCTGTGAGTTTTGACGTGTTTACTTGTAGTTTGTGATAGTATGTAAGTGTGAAATGTAGTGTAAACACATAATAGTGTAGTGGAGAACAATTGGAGTTGATTACAGTTTGTTACATTATCGGTTTATGTATTTAAAACAATATGTTTTGAAAGAGTTGTTGTTTAATATTTTTATATGTCAATACAACTTGGTTGTATAAGTTAGGAGCAATTTAGTCATAATGTCTGCTTTACAAAAGTAATTTTCATTCTAGCGTTACGAGAGCGCTTGAGAAGCCTCCTCTGTTTGGAGTCGTTTAAAATGGCAAGAAAATATTTGCTAAATAGACATCATGCATTTATTTACTACACTTACATTAATTGCAATATGTTTTCTTATCTCCGTCGAAGAATCGTTTTGTTTTACAAAAGTAATCTACGTTTGTAAAACAAAACGATAATGTAATAAATATCATTCACCGACGTATACAAATATTTTATCTGTACTGGTTAAATATAATTATATAAAACACATATTTATATAAATACATTACATGAAGTATAAAACACATATTGTAGATTTATAAATAACTATTTGAATAACTACTTTAAATACAGTCAAGAATAAAACTTGAGAGACATTTGCCAGTTAACTTCATGATGTTGATTTTAGTTGTCAGTGTAAAAATTCAATCTTATTATTTTCAAAGGATTTCATCATCAAAGGAGGAGGAGGGAAAATGTATGTGTAAAATGTATTAAGGACAGTCAAGATACGTATATGTATGTATATATATACGTATGTAATTATGTATAACAACAGCGGTATGGTTTACGAACCCGAAGCTGCAATCGACACGTTCAAAAGTGGTTCATAATTAACCTATTAATTCATTATCACGAAGGCTCTTATAACGAAAACATATTTATGGCTTTTAGGTAATTACGGATATATAGCACCAACATCAAATTTATTACGATCGCGCCCTTAATCACAAGGTGCAGTTCATTTTACGACTGTATTGATTTTATTACAGTCGAACGTTCTCCGCGTTAAGGCACGTTATCGTCTAGGTTCTGATTCTACAAGCACACTTGTCTTTAGACAGCGAACCAGGTCACGAAGTATACGGCCCGCCACATACAGAGCCGTTAACAAAGTCTATGGACGCTTGCGACATAAAGATTATCACCTACTCCTAACAACTATTGCAGCCATACCCTCAGGGCTTAGCGACCTCAGTGACTTGCATGAAAAGAATTGCACTCCATAAAATTCTTCCATTGCGACTTTCTATAATGTGTAGGTACTTTCCTAGTCAGACTGTATGTAATAAATATCGTTAGACCCTCTTTTGTAAATTAATAAGATGCACAACAAACTGGTGATGTTCACTTGGGTCGAAAGATGATGGAACGCCACATACTTACATGTCAAAATTTTTCAACAAAATACCTGCTTAGTGTTAACCGAAATGTTTTTATAGCATTTAAGTGGCAATTAATATATTATAGTGCAGCACTTGGATTATATAATCAATCAAATATTAATTTATTGTTGATAATGATTATATCCAGCATTCAATTCATGCAGAAGTTTATTGTTTTTTTTTTAAATGACTGATTAACTAATCATCAATTCATTACTAAATTTATATGTAACCCAATACAGAACTTAACAGAACACAGACTTGATCGTGTTTTATCAGAATGTGATGTCAGGGATCTTAGAAACCGAGCGTGCATGAGAAGAGCGATAAATGTTAAAGAAGCGAGTGAGGTGTGTAAGAACCGAGCCATGTGACTAACAAAGTCATATCGCGAAGTTGTTTTAGGAGTCTTTCATACTCACGTCAGAATACGTGTTTTATTTTGTATTTTTAAAACTATGTATACCAAGTTTCATGTTGGTACACCCCATTTCACCCCCTCAATGATTGCGTTTTGAAAAATACTAAAGTAGGTATTTCATTATTTGTTTTCAAGAGTATTTATACTATACTAATTTCAAGTTGATACAGGCAGGTAAAACGATTTTTCATACAAACTTTTACACCCCTTTTCACCCCCTTTAGGTGTGGAATTTCGAAAACCCCTTTCTTAGTGGATACCTATACTCCACAAAGAATACACCTTCCAAATTTCATGGCTTTAGAACCAGCGGTTTAGGCTGTGCGGTGATATATCAGCCTCAGGACTTTGAATTTTATGTGTATAGATTAGTCAACAGCCAGGGATAGAATGCGGAAATTCTATATATTGTATCTATAGATGCAGCTTTGTCTTAAATCAAAAAACATCTCTAACTAAGTACATTGGCAGGGGCGATTGTGAAAAGCAAGGAATGCTACATTTCTAAACGGTATAATGGCTACTACGGGCGGAAATATAACCTTGATGTAATTCATCTTGTAGAGAAACTTATCTTCTTAAGGATGCTACTTACGAATATTGGACCATGCTAATGGGGTAATGTATCTGATTTGAAGCGCAAACTGAATGCTATCTCGTGTTTTACTAAAAGTACTAAAGCTAAAGCAAAATTCGATTTCGTCGCTAAGGTTGGTGTGTGGCTTACACACCATTAGGCTTTGACAATTGTGATGAGGCATTGGCTGTCAGCCAAAATATGACGAACGCGTTCGATTGGGTCTGACATCGCGGTATTCTTTCGCAGTTGCCATCGTACGAGCTGTCCGAGGGTTGGTGAAAATAGGTGGCCAGCTTCATATTTAGTACATGTATAAATATAATTGATAATTATATGTTAATTCACATGTTGTCAATTGATAGTATTAATAGCTACGCGATTGATGGCACGAGGGGCACTTATTATTCAATACTAGCTGTGCCCGCGACTTCGTCCGCGCGGAATGTTATTTTTTATTATTTATTTATATTTAAAATAAAAGTAGCCTAAGTTACTCCTTATTACATCAGCTATCTGCCAGTGAAAGTCTTCTTCAGGAAAAGTATCTGTCTGAACAAACAGACAGACAGACAAAAATTGTAATAAAAAAAATTTTGGTATATATGTACCGTGTATACATCCATATGCATTTAATAAAAAGCGGTTCATATTACAAACAGACACTCCAATTTTATTTATCTGTATGTATAGATGTGCTAACTCGTTCCATTATAGATGAAAACGCGGTAGAATCGCGTCTAAAATTTTATAATATTTTTACTGAAGTATTTAAGTATGGACGCAGTTCAACTTGATTCAATTCAACTCTACCAAGACACAAGTTACGTTCACTGCTAAACCTCCTACGATTTAATTTTTTTTGTGATTTTTAGGGTTCCATACCCAACGGACTTCGCTATCCGTCCGTCCGTCCATCCGTCTGTCACCAGGTTGTATCTCATGAACCCTGATAGTTAGACAGTTGAAATTTTCACAGATGATGTATTTCTGTTGCCGCTATAACAACAAATACTAAAAAATAGAATAAAATAAATATTTAAGGGGGCTCCCATACAACAAACGTGATTTTTTTGCTCGTTTTTGCTCGATATTGATAACGGCAACAGATAGACGCTTGAAATATTCACAGAATCTTTAGTTATATATTCACTTTAAAAATAAATAATTAAATTAAAATAAAACAAATATTTATAGATAATGGTACGGAACCATTCGTGCGCGAGTCCGACTCGCACTTGACCAGTTTTTTATTAAGTTCCAGAACACACCTGTTATTATGGCCAAAAACATTGGGATACCTGGAGTCGAGGTCTCCGGCTAAATTCGGTTCCGACGTCACCTGAAGGAGGTCAAACTGGCGTCCAAAAAAAACTCAATAGAGCAAAAATACTTAATCTCGGGACAAAGATTCAAGTTATATAAGTCTCAAATCAGACCACTCATAAGTACTGTAGTCACCTTAGGGCTCAAGCACCTTGATACCTAATAATTTGATTCGACGCGAGTTGTAAGAAACGTTTATGATCCTACGCTCACACACGTGTTTGAGGTCTACAGTAAGTCCCTTTGCGTGCTCTACACATTACACAACGGATTGTGTTCCGAGAAATTGTTCTATATAATTCCAACAGTTTTTTTTTCTACTACTGCCGCAATAATTGCTTACTATGCGGTTCTAGATAAGTTTTCTTCCTAGAATTCCAGAGGTTTTAGAACTGCAGCATGGGGTCATTAGAAACAGTGTGATAAGATTTTTATTGGGTCGGCAACGCACGAATGAGTGATAATATATATAAACAAAAATTCACTAGCTGACTGATCAATCACAGCGAAAATTGCTGACTTCTAGAAACATAAAATATTCCACAAACGTTCCACAAATAGTCGGAATTTTTTAACACTAGTTTGCTAAATAACGGATAAAAAATTATTATTATTGTTGTAATATCTATGTTTTACTTTAAATTAAAAACAAATCACAATAATCATAAATATAGCGGTACACAGGTGGACTTATCCCTAACAGAGATCTCTCCAGCCAACCTAGTTTGACAAAACAACATTTACAGATAGTTAATTAGTTTGTACGACAGTTCGTGGTTTTTAAGTTAGATATACGAAACTTGATCTATGAACTTATGGTTAAAAATAAAAAATGTGTTTATAAATTATAATAATTTTAAGTAAGTTAATATATACAAGCGTTATTTTGCGACAAGCGAAAAATTGTAATTTACAGGCAATTTGATCTAAACTATATTGTGTGCTTCCGCTACCGATCTATATATATATATATATATATAGATATATATATATATACTACTACTCGGAAGTACACAAAGTAGTTTAGATCAAATTGCCTATAAATTATAACTTTTCATAGGAGTAAGGGCACAAACAATGTGGTTATCTATATCTATTTATAAACAATACCGTGACTGACTTACTGCTAACAGACAATGCATAATCTAATCCGTTAGATGTAGACAATACGGGGACTTCATTATTTATGTTCACACAACACCCAGGAAGGATTTATGAAATACGTGCAAAGTCGTAGGAGTTAGATATAACTTTATAATTACAACTTAACAACATAGCCGTGAAATAAAAACTTATTATTCATAATAAAAACACTACACTACATCACTACGATATTTCATAGTAGAAAATGCAACTACAAAAAATACAAGGACATGGTTCCCAACAAGTATCCTACATAAAATGTGGTGTAAGATGATCAACACAACTTTCTCAAATCCCATCGTTCACAGCTAATATATTTCATAATATGTGTTCCTATAGATATAACATAATAATATATAATAATAATTTATTTTACTTCTTCCACAACTAAAATATACAAAGATGGTTAATTACACATAACAGAAACAATTATTATCAGTGTAAACTTCAAAAATTCACACTGTTTTCAAGCACAAGGGATCCGAACCGTCAAAGAAGAGACAACACATAACATTATCTGGTTTTTTTATGATAACGTTCGTTGACGATTTAATTCAATTCAAATGTCACTTCTAAGGTACTGTAAAAGTTTATACGTATCTAGATAATTAACATAATTTTTAATTATTGTTTTAAAAGTATGCATTATTCGTACCTAAAAGATCGTAAAGCCGTATTTTTATGAAGTCGGAAGCGACATTGATGGCTTCCGATCACATAAAAATGTGCCGTCCCTTCATTTTGTCCTTGTGTATTGAAATATAATGAATATTAGTAGGTAAAGGAAGGGATAGGAATTTTGAATATTATTGTTTATTCGTTCCAAAGTCGTATTTACTTCTTTTGTTGTAAATTACTGGAAATATTTGTCAATTGTTTCTAAATTAACAAGGTGATGATTTATCATGTTTTTGAAAGAATTAATTCTCCGCAAGATTGCTCTATTTGTTTTTATAACGCTTTGGGAGGGAAGCACCTCATTTGAGTAATGTGTTTAGTGTGCGGAATTTGAGCGCAAAAGTATTTCGTAAATATTCGTGATCGATGGCTTTCAACTGCGATTTAGACCGTAATAGTAGAGCTCGTAACTCATCTTGTACATAGACCAGATTTCGCACAGGGCCAAAATTTCAATATTTTCCAGAAAATCAAAGATTTGATGGCAGGCTTGACTTTTAAGAAGTGAGTAGAGATCGCGTCCTTATGTCATGTCAATCAATCAGTTGTTCTCGTGTTTTGAAATATGACTCGACGTAATGAAATAATGTTTAACGTGTAAAGCGAGTATTCTGTGAAACTGGTTTATTTATGAATAGCATAAATCTTTCCGTGCTCTTTACATTTATACATACATATATATATATATATATATATATACATAAATAACGTAAATAACGAAGTTTTAGGTTAGCTTGGAAATGAGATGTTTAAAAAGCCACAGCAGCATAATTGAGAAACGTGGTATAAATATATAATGCGTCCCCTTCGTCTACCATCAGGTTACCTCGGTTTAATTAACAAATGCTTCGTCTCGAAATTAACTTGAAAACATCAAACGTTATTCGTATAGAAACATCAAGTTTATCGAACTCAAAATTACCTTCGTAAATTAGAATATCTTTGACAACCCGAAGTAACCTTTCTACGTAAGACGCAATCTTTTATACGTTTTCTTTAGTTTAGTTCAACGTACTAAGTTTATTTATTTTTTAAATATAACATAGTATATGAAAACACCTCATATTTTCTTTGAATATGATAACCACGAATTATTAGTTACTTATTAATGATTCATTTAAATTAAACCTAATTCATAAATTATAGACCCCGTGTTATTTTAATTACTCGCATAAAGTATATTCTTAGGCACATAAGACTAATAGTTTTTTATGAGCAGTCTACAGTATTATTCCGAATTTTCAGTTATAGTTCATTTCAAAACGTATCGTGGGAAAACGGCTGGACCTATTTTAATGCATATTTTTATCAGACTTAAAAGGAGGGCGGTTCTTAATTCGAGGTTTATGTTTTTTTAAGTGTAGGTTGCACTTTATCATAGACATTTATAGACCAATTTTTAAATATCTTTTTGGGTGTTGGAAGGTCCTAGCGTCTGATTAATCCCAAGTAAATTTGGTAAAGTTACGCCTGAAGTAAATTTAAAAGGTTTTTAAACTTTTATAATTATGAAAATTTTGTTAATTATTATGGAGTTAACAGCGTTCTATTGGTCACATATAAGTTTTAATGAACTATAACTTCATTGAACTCTGATTTTACTGTTTTAACCCTTGTAACTGATATTGTTGATAGTCGAACTTAGCAAAATCTGTTTGCTATTCATGTGCTTAATAGATCCAGAGTAGGTTTTTGTATAACGAATTTCCACTTGAAGCCGTGTAATTGCTATCCGTATGATATCCGTTAAGTTTTTTGATGGCTAACCTAGCTAGTGAATATTACAATAATTCAACATATCTCCAACGTGTTGTTATTTGGCTGCGCTCTTCTGTGAGATCTGGCTGCTTTTTATATGTAGCTTTTTTTTTACAACGTCGGGAGGCTTACAAGCGCACAATTCACATGATGTAAAGCGGTTACCGTAGCCTATGAACGCCTGTAACACATTATCTCACGCGCAATGCCACCTTTGTTGCTAACACAGCTGCTCCTTAAGAACTTACTGGTGACCTCACTCACTCGTAGGAACACAACTTTGACGGGCTCGGTGGCGCAGCGGTTTATAACGCGACTTTGTCACCGACGCTCGTGGATTCAATTCCGACACAAGACAACATTTATGTGCATGAACATGTCTGTTTGTCTTGGTCTGGGGGTTTTTAAGAGAAATAGGGCGCGTCAAAGCAGCCCGTCTGGGGAAGTACCTCCCATAGAAAACGCAAACCTCATAGAAAGCTATCGCAGCCAAATAACAACTCTTTAGAAGGTTGTGTGATCCTGCGTGTGAGCGGGGTCACCAATAAGCTTCTAAGGAGTTGCTGTGTTAGCAGCAGAGGTGGCATCGCACGAGTGATACTTAACGTATTACAAGCGTTCATAGGCTACGGTACCCGCTTTAGGTCAGGTGGGCCGTATGTCTCCCGACGTTGTACAAAAAATCCCTCCAGGGATTTATTACTTGGCTTTCTGTGGTGTGTAGATATTTCCCCAGACGAGTTGCAGTGATGCGCCCTACCTCTTTTAACTATACCTTGCTTCGCTATTGGTAACTACATTTCCTAGTTGGTTAGGTACACAATGCAAGTTGAAGATGATTACTATTCAATTATAGAAATCTGGTTTCCGGAATCCAGCAACCTGATCAAAATGGACGTCGATTTAGCAAGTAGTGCATTATTTTTCTATCTATCCATATCCTCACACCAAGGGCCTTGCGGGGTAGGCAGAAGGAATCGAGCGCCGCATAACTCGATCCCTCACTTATCTCTTTAACAGTTATTTTCTCTATTATTTTTCTTGTGGTTATGAACAATATTTGACTGCTAATAGATTCGTATACGAAACTAATGATACTTTTTATAATGATTAATGCTTTTCTAAACAGGCCGTAATAAAAATTGGTACATCCATAGTTTGGGAATTGGAGAAGAGCATGGGTTGCGTATTATTGAGATAACAAGGTACCCTACATGGGTGAAGCCACAAAAGCTAGTAAATATATACAGGTACCCTTTCACGAACCTTTCATAAATATCAAAAGTTGTTTCTCTTTGTGGTAAAATCTGTGAAAAGACAGGCTAGAAATAATACTCTTGCTAAAACCATGCAAGGTATACTTTAATATACTCGTAAATACGAAAAGATTACTGTGATTACGAATTAACGTAACCTTAAAGATAAAAGATTAAGGCATTTTCTGCCCTTGGGCCCTCACATGTACTTCGATACATCTTATATTTCTTAATTATCTTATTTCTTTTTTTAATCTACTAGAATTTAGAAGAAGCTTGTCAATATAGGTCTGTTTTCTGATCAAATAGATTGCACAATATACTTATGTCAATATATTGGTATATTAATAATGATGTCTAGTAGTAGAGTTAAAGACATTGCCTGTGCTCAATCATTTCTAAATATTTTTGTCAGTTAGTCATCAATTCAAAAAAGAAGCTTTTTTACAAAGAATATTTTTGATGTGCCCTTTGAACATATTCTCAGGACAGTACTCTTTTAGGCAGTTTCTTATTGAATCGAATACAATGTAGAGTAAAACATCTATCTACCAATCCTAGCAAGCCGCAAACAAGTCGTATAGGCATATGCAACTTGTTCCTGCTTCTAAGATTGTCAGAAATGTGTGAAAATGGCTTCATATTATTTTTCATAAAGACGCTGAGAGGTAACAATGTGGATACTTATTTCTTTGTAAAGTTCTTTGAGTGTTTCACTAGAGCCATGTTATAAATAGAGCGATTGACTCTACTTTTTTAAGATAAAATTGTTTTAATGTCAGTCTTCATTTCCCACAATAGTATACTATTCGACATAATGCTGTGAAAGTAGCTGAAATTGACTAAACGTGCAGTGCGTCCTTGGTACTCTGTAGTATAACGCTTTCAGCCGGACTGTATGACCGTGCCGGGCTCAAATTGATGCTACAAAGTTAGACTCAGATCTCTAGTAGAGGTTTCTGATATTTATTTACACAACTAAAGAGATTGTATAAGACATTCTACAGACCTACCAACGAACTTCACAAAGGAAAAATTCAGGCTATGAGAAATAAAATTACTACTACTATACTATTACTATAACTTCACGCCAAATCCCTTACGGGGTAGGCAGAGAGAACCGAGCGCCACGCGACTCGATCCTTACATACCTCACTCGCTTTTTTCACATTCATTGCTCTTTTCATGCACGCTCGCCGGTTTCTAGGGCTCCTGACATCACCTTCTGATAGAACACGACCAATCTGATCATGATAGGTAAGTCTTGGCCTTCCTCGGCTCCTACATCCTTCCACTTTTGCATTGTATATCTGCTTCGTCATTCTTTCATCCTGCATTCTTTCTACATGTCCGAACCAACGGAGCATGCCTCTTCTTATTTTAACACCGACGCTCTCTTTCAGACCAACTCTGCTTCTAACCTCATCATTGCGGATACGATCTGCAAGCGTTACACCACAGATTTTGCGCAACGCTCGCATTTCAACCGCGTTTATCCTACTTTCATGCTCTCTCTGCCATACCCAGCTCTCGCTTCCATAAGTAAGCGTTGGGACCAGCACTGCATTGTGTATAGCCAGCTGCGCCTTCTGGCTCAGGTTTTTACTGCCAAGAAGTTTTCCCAACGCTCCATTCACACTATTCCCAGCACTCACTCGCCTTTCCACATCTGCGGTGTACCTTCCATCCCTGCTGAAAGCGCATCCAAGATATACAAACTCATTCACTTGTTCCAACACTGCATCATCTACCGTAATTCTTACATTGGTTCTGGTTTCTTCTCTTTCAAATACCATAATCTTTGTTTTCTTCGCATTCAATAGTAAGCCTTCCTTCATACATTCGTCTTTCATCATTGTGACTAGTGTTTGCAGCTCAGATGGTGTTTCTGCTAACAGGACAGCATCATCTGCATACAGCAGACAGTTCACCACTAGGTCACCCATGCGTAATCCTACATTCGTCGATCTTATTCTCTGTAGACAACTATCGAGATACAGAATAAACAGCCTAGCAGACAACATGCAACCCTGTTTGACACGAATTTTGACATCAAACCAGGGTGACATGTTGCCATCTATTCGCACACATGCTGAGCAATCCTTGTAGGTGGACTGCACAGCACGCAGCAGTGAGCCGTCAATCCCATATCTCGGCAATATGCACCACAGTTCCTTTCGCACAACCCTATCAAATGCCTTCTCAAGATCCACAAAACCGCAGAAAACCTTCTGGTCTGTGGCCAGATGCTTCTCTACGATATTGCAGAGCGAGAAAACTTGATCCGTACATCCCCTTCCATTTCGGAATCCTCCTTGTGCCTCCCACAGCATTTCGTCAGATTTCACCCTCATTCTCCTTTCAATTATCTTTCCATATACTTTTGCTGCTAAGCTGATCAAACTGATGGCCCTATAGTTGGCGCAGTCCATGCGTGATCCCTTGCTTTTATACAAGGGTACGATGACTGCGCGTCCCCAGTCCATTGGGACCCTTCCAGTTCTCCAGCAAAGGTTGCATAAGTACCAGAAGGCGTCCCGGACGTAAGTGCCACCTAGTTTGATCATCTCAGCTGTAATCATATCAATTCCCGCAGACTTTCCATTTTTCAAACTTCGTATCGACCATTCTATCTCATCCATAGTTATACCTTCATCGGACGCCGTCAACGCGGAGTGAGCATCAGACTCACTCTCATTGTCAGCGTCCGAGGCATATTCGTACATTTCTTCAAAATATTCACTCCACCGTTCTCACACTTCCTGAGTGTTTGCAAGAATGATACCAGCTTTAGACTTAATCTTGTTCATACTGGATGCCGACGAACCACCCCGAGACTTCTTTACCTCTCTCCAAAAGAGTTTGGTATTTGCCTCGAAGTTTCTCGTCAGCCTCTCTTCCTCATTCATAATTTGTCTTTCACGCTTCTCTTTCACTAAAGCCTTGGTTTCATTCTTGCATTGACGGTACATTTCTTTCTTCTTCTCTCTCATACTTTCATTTAAGGGCAAAGATGATACATAATCCAGCCACGCTTTCCTCTTTCTTGCTACGGAGGTTTCAACCTCCGCATCCCACCAGGCATCCCCTTTCAATGTTTTATGCCTCTTTGCGCATCCACATGCTTCTTTTGCACTATCCACCATACTTTCTTTCAGAACTTTCCAGCAATCATCCACATCTGTGCCGGAAAGACTTGCATTTGCAAGTCTTTCGCTTACCAGATGTACATACATTCTCCTTACACTTTCATCTTGCAATTTTTCACTCCTTATCCTTTCATGATCTCCGAAAGGGATACGCACTCGCCAATGCCTCCACTTCTTGAAAAGTCCCACAAACCGGCTTACCACCAGGTAGTGGTCCGTTTCAAGAGTGGGACCTCTAAAGGCTCTTGTATCCATTATAGTATTTCGGAGACGTCTATCAATTATAATCAAATCAATCACACTTTTTTGGTCATTCCGTCTCCATGTATACGTGTGAATATCCTTGTGACGAAATAAAGTATTCGACACGAGGAGGTTTCGTTCCATACATAAATCTAGAATCGACTTACCTGCTTCGTTCACTCTCTTATCTCCATAGGGACCAAGAGCAGCTTCATAGCCGTCTCGTTTGGTCCCAACCCATCCATTCAAATCTCCACACATAATCACTCTTTCATTCCCTTCAGCTAAATCCAGAACATCCCTCACAGACTCCCAAAACTTCTCTAGTTCTTGGGCACACGCTGAGCTTACGGGAGCGTATGCTGCAACCAGAAATACTCGCGTGATGCCCAGTTTTATACGAACCCAGAGAAGTCTAGGCCCTACCAAACAGTAATCTTTCACACCAGGGGCTAAGCGAGAGGAGAGTATGACACCTACACCAGCACTGGCATGATCGTCCCGGTCTACACCAGACCATAGGGCCATCATCCCATCGGGCAGATTATCGGTGTCGCTCCCCTTGCGCTTAGTCTCTGTCACACACAAAGCATCTAAGCGTCTCTCATTCATTACGTCCATCAGCTCATTCATCTTATCACTCAGTCCACCTCTCACATTCCACGTGCCTATGCAGCACTCGGCTCTCTTCGACCCGCCGGAATTGGCGCTGCGTGGTGGGTGGCGGCCCCCACCGCCGCATGCACCTATGTTCGCACCGACGGGGGCGGATCGGTGCGCATCGCCTCCGGGGGACGCCCTAATCCGCACATCGGTGCGTTTTCGGTCCAGAATTGCAATCTACTCGATTGGCAGGGGTCGCGAACGAGCACGCTTCTGGCACATGACCCCCTAATAAAACCCGAAATAAAATTAAAAGTTCACAAATAGTAAAACTATGCTGGATTCTTACTCACCGAAGTTGGTAATAATACTATACTATCTTTCAATATTTGTGGGTACAAGAACCTTGCTAGAAAACTACGCGGACAGAGGAGTATGAAATTCGAAATAGTTAAAGTTTACATGGAGAATACGTGCAGAAAGCTATTTTTTTATAATAATGCTTGGAAAATACATTAAATTAATAAAAAGACATTACACACACTACTATAGCTTTGAAATACATATATATTTATATATAGATTTATATATATAGATTTATATATATATATATATATTTGTATTTCAAAGCTATAGTAGTGTGTGTAATGTCTTTTTATTAATTTAATGTATTTTCCAAGCATTATTATAAAAAAATAGCTTTCTGCACGTATTCTCCATGTAAACTTTAACTATGTCGAATTTAATTTATATATATATATATATATACCCAAATATATATCTACTCATTTTTAAGTTAATGGTTAAAGTCTGTGGTCAAACTGAGAAGAGATTAATGTTATTGGCCTATAATATTATTTGTCTACAGTCTTACTGAATGTCAAAAATAATTATGGTAATATCATACTAAAAGACATGTACTTTATGTACTTTATATATTAGT
Organism: Pyralis farinalis; assembly: GCA_947507595.1. Classification (NCBI taxonomy): domain Eukaryota; kingdom Metazoa; phylum Arthropoda; class Insecta; order Lepidoptera; family Pyralidae; genus Pyralis; species Pyralis farinalis. The sequence goes on along the minus strand of OX382269.1, from coordinate 13,749,719 downwards.
TTAGTTATTAGAGAGGGCGCCACAGTGCCACGGTAAACATCGCCTCCGTAGAAAATAATTTATATGTACTTGAAAAGGGACTTCCGAATAATATTAACGATATATTCAAAGAGACAAAGTGAAATGTGAGTGAGTGACATTACGTCACGCAAAAACAACACAAAATTCAGTGATTTAGAACCAAAATGTAAAGTGTAAACAATATCAATTTTGTGAAAATTCTGGACTCGTACATGCTCTAAAGACATATTCCTCGAACTGGATACTATTAATGTGTATTCAAAGTAAGATCAAACTCAAAACAGTGCTAAAAAAAAAAGAAAAAAGAACAAGTGTAAAAAAATTATAACCTAAAATACTGATGACTTGCTAACTGCTATTTTTTGTTTTTAAACCAACAGCAAGTCACAAACACTGATTAGCGCCATCTGTTGAAAAGGTGACACACTACCAGCGCCACCAATCTCAACTAGCGATCAGTGATCCATACAACAACGTCAAGAGGCAACTAATACAACCACACATCGCTAGAGGGCGCCACCTGTACCAAAACAAACAATTATAACAAATAAAATCATGGATGAAGTTATGAACGCGCTTAAAGCAATACGGAAGGACCTGGACGAACAAAGACTGGAAATTCGGGAAACTGGGAAAACAATTACAGAACAAGTCACACAAAATATCAACAGTATTTTTGAAGAAAAATTCTTAGTGTGGGAACAGAAACATGAAAAACTTAAAGAAATAGTGGAAAATCAGGAGAAAAGGATCTATTTTCTCGAAAAACAGGAAAGGAAAAGGAATCTAGTATTTTTCGGAATTGAGGAAACTGAGACATCTTACGAAAGCCTAGAAAAAAACATTGTTAAATGGGTAGAACGATACTTCTCTATCCGACTAACATACAGCGACATACAAGAAGTTAAAAGAATAGGAAAGAAGTCTGATAGGCCACGGCCAGTAGTGGTGATATTTTCAACACTAGGAACAAAAATCAAAATATTGAAACAAAAGAATGCACTTCAAGATACACACTACTATTTCAAGGAAGATTATCCAAAACAAGTACTTGAAAAAAGGAGAGAACTACAAGAACAAGTGAAACTAGAGAAAGATAAGGGGAATATAGTGAAAATAAAATATGATAAACTGGTCGTAATAAAACCCAATCAGAAAAGACAACTCCACACTTCACCGACAAATGACTTTCAACTACAAAGCGAGGCTAGCACACACATCAATAAAAAGAATAAAATACTGAAATCCCACTCTATAGCGCGAAGGTCTAACAGTATCTCGGAAGGAGTCCCGAAGCCAAGCATGCTGAACTTTTTAGTTAACACAAAAGATATGAACACAACATCAAAGCAAGACACTGAAAACAGAAATAATAACTTATAACAACTAAGAGCCCCCTCCTGCACAGATTATACAAACAACTTAACTCAAGCAAATATTAATAAACATCTTCCAACCCGGTTGGTCACCGTGGTAGATTACGACCAAAACCCTCCAAGGAAAACAACAAATATACATGTACCGAGCCCTACATGTAGAGCAACAAACAAACTATACATTCTAACGTATAACGTCAGAACATTATCATCTTACGAACGTCTATTAGAATTGACAGAGGCTTTGAAAAATGTAAATTATGATATAATTGGATTGTCAGAAACGCGTCGCCTGGGAACAAAAATAGAAGAATATGACAACTGTATATTCTGTCACACAGGACTTACACAAGGTCAGTACGGAGTCGGATTTTTAATAAACTTATACAAGAAGAAAAACATTGAAAGTTTTATCGGAATTTCTGATAGAGTCGCTCTACTAAACCTCAATATACAGGGAAACACAATCTCGCTTATACAAGTGTATGCGCCCACAGAAGCAGCAAAAGAAGAAGAAATCGAATCCTTTTATGCAAGTTTGTATAAAGCCATGGACCTGGCACATAATACATATATAATTATGGGTGACCTAAATGCAAAAATAGGCCAACCTAAAGCAAATGAATACTTGATAATGAAATCAAACGGTTACGGCATAAGAAATCCAAGAGGACAAAGACTCATCGACTTCGCACTAGAAAGTAAAATTGCAATTTTAAATACATATTTCAAGAGAAAACCAAACCGTAGATGGACATGGCGTTCACCAAACGGTGAGTATAAAAACGAAATTGACTATATTATGTCAAACAGACCTAGTATGATACAAAACATTGATGTTCTAAACCTCAATTTTTCATCAGACCACCGACCAGTTAGAGCTACAATAACACTCTCAAAAGTAAAAAAGAACCGATCAGGATTTAAAAATACCCAAAACGCCACACTGAAGAGCGAGGAAGAAATAAACAGATATAAGGAATGCATCAACGTCCACCTACAGATCCTACTAGAACCTCAAGAAAATATTTCAGTCCAAACCCTCCACGACAATATACTAAGAGCCATCACACAAAGTCTAAAAGACGCTCGATTACCTAACAAAAATACAAGTCATAAAATCTTATCAGAGAGTACTCTAGCCCTTTTGAAGAGGAGACAGATACTGCAAAATACCAAGAATAAAACTAGGTGCATGAAAAACGAGCTCTCAACGCTGTACAAGTTAATAAGCAAACGTATAAAGAGCGACTACACAAGATACAGAGCGAAAACCCTCGAGAAACATCTAATGCAATCAGGAAGCTCAAAAAGAGCTTATAAAGAGCTGAGGACAAACAAAACATGGATAGACGGACTAAAATACAAAGGAATATCACTAAATAATCGCAATGAGGTAATAGGCATTGCAACAGACTTCTACAAAAAACTCTACAGCGCCCAACATAGTGAAAGCCTCGAAAACAATGAAGACCAGATAGACGAAATCTCAAGAAGTTACACACCATTCACCGTATTAGAAGTTGTCGAAGCAATAACAAGACTAAAAATAAATAAAAGTCCTGGTTCAGACAACATCACCAACGAGTCGATAAAATTGGCCCCGTCACTGGCTCTACCACTCACGAAATTGTTCAACCGCATCCTGGAAAATTCTGAAACACCTACTCAATGGTCTGAATCAGACATTATACTCATTTATAAAAAAGGTGACCGTCGCAAATTATAGGCCAATAAGCTTACTACCATGTTTATATAAATTATTCTCCTCGCTCATAAACCAAAGACTAAGTACCGCACTGGAAGCAGAACAACCCATTGAGCAAGCGGGTTTCAGGAAGAGTTTCTCAACTATAGACCATATCCACACGTTGGAACTGCTGATAGAGAAATATCAAGAAAGACAAAGAGCTCTATATATAGCGTTCGTAGATTATAAAAAAGCCTTCGACACCGTCTCGCACTCAAGCATTTGGAGAGCGCTACTAGAGCAAGGGGTAGAGAAAGAGTACACACAGACATTAAAAAATATCTATAGCAACAGCACGGGTAGAGTAAAGCTAGAAAGAGTCGGCCCAAGCTTTCCCATAAAAAGAGGAGTGAGGCAGGGCGACCCAACCTCCCCAAAGCTGTTCATAGCTATTCTAGAGTCAATAATGAGGAGACTGGACTGGGAAAGGAAGGGTCTGTATATAGACGGCAATTATCTCAGTCACCTCAGATTTGCTGACGACTTAGTACTCTTATCTGAATCAAGTTCGCAACTACAAATTATGATACAATCACTAAACGTGGCTAGTAAAAAGGTAGGGCTGGAGATGAACCTTACAAAAACAATGCTAATGTCAAATAGCACGGAGAAAACAATATCGATAGATAACGAAATATTGAAATATACGAACAAATATGTGTACCTAGGAAAACAAGTCAGCTTCGACAAAGACAGTAACAACTCGGAAATCGAAAGGAGAATTCAACTTACGTGGAATAAATATTGGAGCCTGAAGGAAATTTTTAAAAGCGATATGCCAGTAAATTTTAAAACAAAAGTCATGTCGAGCTGTCTTTTACCATGTCTAACTTATGCTTGCCAGACTTGGAAATACACAGAAAAAATGAAAAGAAAAATCAGAACTTGCCAACGGGGACTAGAACGGAGCATGCTGAACATTAGAAAAATTCATAAAATAAGACACACAAAGATCAGAAGTGTAACAAAAGCCACCGACGCCCTGAACTATGCTAAAACGTTGAAATGGAAATGGGCAGGGCATGTGGCAAGACTGACAGACGAGCGTTGGACTAAAAGGGTGACAAGGTGGAGAGGCCCAAGTGGTAAAAGACATAAAGGTAGACCGCTAACAAGATGGGCGGACGACATTATAAAAACGGCTGGTCCTAACTGGATTCAGATAGCCCAGGAAAGAGAAAGCTGGGGTTCCTTGGAGGAGGCCTTCACCTGTGGAGGGGTTCTTGCAATGCAATAGGATTAAGATTAGTATTTTTTAAGTATTATTTTGTTTTGCAAGAAATAAAAGGCTTTTATTATTTATTATTATTATTCATTTATTTAATTATTCTCTTATTAGTTACATTTTTAAATATAAAATATATAAAAAAATACATTTAAAAATATAAAAAACAGAATTCCCCCGATAGCGGGAACAAGGTCCAAACTATCGGTGGTCAAAATCACAGAGACAGAAACCTCCTCACAATACGTGCCGTCGCAAGGAGAACTGCCTTCTGTATCTGGCGCTTGATCCAGCTTCCCAACGCGAGCCTCTTAAGATGTTGGTCGAGGCTTTTCGCTATTAAACCATTGGCCGTCACAACGATCGGAACAATAATTGTTGAATCGACATCCCACATGTCGGTAATCTCGTGAGCTAAATCAAGATATTTTGTTTGTTTATCTTTTTCAGCTTTCACAAGATTACCGTCATGTGGAACAGCGATGTCAATAATCACTGCTTGCCGCGTTGATCGATCTATTAATACAATATCAGGTTTATTAGCTACAACAGTCCTGTCAGTAATAATAGATCGATCCCAGTATAATGTTGCATGGTCATTCTGGAGAACTGCTTCGGGCATATACCTGTAATATGGTACTTCATTAACCACAAGACTATATTTCAAAGCAAGTTGCTGATGGATAATCCTAGCTACTTGGTTGTGTCTGTGCAAATACTCGCCGTTAGCAAGATGAGAACAACCGGAAATAACATGCCTGATGGATTCTCCAGGGAGATGACACGCTCGACAAATGTCTAACGTGCCATCCTTCATGATGTATTTCCGGTAGTTGTTCGTCTTAATAACTTCGTCCATAATTCCACAGACAAAACCTTCGGTTTCCCCAAAGAGGTCTCCGAAACGTAACCAGGATACTGAAGCCAGCGTATCTACATCAGATCCATGCAGGACCTGGTAGAAACGTCCATGTAGCTCCTTGCCTTGCCATATAGCCCTGCGATCATCAATACTTAATATCACAGGTCTACGCGAGTTCTCCTTCGCCAAGGACAAAGAGGTAAACCCGCGATCCACCATAACTACATCCTTATGCATCTCCGCTTCAGCATGCAGGAAATATTCCCTGAGGTTATATATCTCACGATTATGTAAGGTCTTGGCATTCAAGAAACCTCGGCCCCCACATTTTCGTGGGATATACAACCTCATAACTGATGAACGCGGATGATGCATACGGTATGCAGTCAATAATGTGCGTACTTTCCGATCAATTCCATCAAGTTCAGTTTGAGTCCATTTGAGTATGCCAAAGGAATATATTAAGACTGGCATGACCCAACCATTATAAGCACGAACCTTATTGCCCCCTGACAAAAGAGTATTAAGAACTTTTGTCAGGCGGCCAAAGAAACGTTCTTTAATCGATTGTTTCATGTCAAACTCAACAATTCCCAAATTCTCTGACATACCCAAATACTTGTATGTTTCAGTTTCCGAGAGGGATTTCAAGTGAATAGTATCTGATAGTTCAAGCCTTTCAGATACCAATAGCTGTCCTTTCTTTACATGCATGATAGCACATTTGTCTATACCAAATTCCATTTTAATAGAATTACTAAAGTTTTCAGTTATCTTTAGTAAATTTATTAATTGAACTTTGTTACAAGCAAAAAGTTTGAGATCATCCATGTATAGAAGATGAGATATAACTTGACCTCCCCTTCGTAAACTGTAGCCTAGTCTTGAATCCTCCAATAGCGTGCTTAGAGGGTTCAAGGCCAAACAAAACCACAAGGGACTCAAACTGTCACCTTGGAATATACCCCTCTTAATCTCTATTGGTTCGTCGTCTCCACTGATCGATCGGCATCCTGGGTAGAGAAGGACTGTTCTCCATTGCTCCATACATGACTTTAAGAAGGTGCATAGAGTTGTGTCAATTTTGTACAATTCTAAGACCTTCAAAAGCCATGTATGAGGCACAGAATCGTAGGCCTTCCTATAATCTATCCAACATACCGATAGATCTTTACGGGTTCGACGAACCTGTTGGCTAATGGCCATGTCAATGAGGAGCAACTCCTTGGTACCACGAGACCCATTCCTACATCCATTCTGAGTAGCATATATAACATTATTGGCATCGATATGCTGTGCGATTTTGCTTCTCAGAATGGATGTAAGTAGCTTGTATATGGTGGGCAAGCAGGTAATCAGTCTATAGTTTTTTGGATCTGTGGTACTTCCGGATTTGTACAGAAGGTGAGTGACACCAGTAGTCATAAAAGTTGGGAGCGACCCGACATTTAGCGCATGTTGGAATTGAGATGCTAAACAAGCATGTGAACTTGGTAGCCACTTTAGCCAGTAATTTTGTAGTTTATCTGGCCCCGGCGACTTCCAATTTGCCAAGGGCCGAACTGCGGTGGCTACATCAACGTGAGTTATATTGATGTTGGGCATTGATGTTATATGTTCGCATGCTTGTTCAACCTTCTCAACCCATCCATCGTTAGTGTGACTGATAGGCACCGACCAGATGTCACGCCAGAATGAATTCATGGTCTCCACATCAGGTAGACGCACATCAGCCACACTTTGTTCGGGTTGCTCCCAAAGTCTATATACCTTTCTTTGATTAGCTTGGAACATACGATTTTGTGTGTACCGATTTACGCGTTTACGATACCTACGAACACGATTCGCCCATGCAAAAACCTTTTTGTTTCAGTAGGTCTATGCGTTCTGTGACCCGAAACAAATATTCTTCAGGTTCAATATTAGTACCGCTAAATGCTCGGTTCACAAAACGCATAACCCTCGGGCGAGTATTTCCCTCTTTGAAACAAGTAAGCTTGCCAATGAGAACCCTGGTATCGGCTATTCGCTTCTCAATTCTGCATTGCCAAGCGGGCGTACAACGAGCGTTTCGTGTAGCTGTGTCGAAATCGGGAAATTTGACATTAGCTACACGACACGCCGCGACCGCTGCACAATACAAAATTGAGTGCGAATCCACCAAGCTTTCACTACTATCAAAATAATTTGGTAGTAGTGAATCCAAGGCTCCCATTAGTTGCTTGTTACGTGTATGCATGGGCAATCGCGGTACAGCAGGCCTAAGATGCGTAGGCATATATCGGTACTCACTCATCGTATGTTCCAAAGCGCTCCTCAATTCATTATGCCGGTTACAAACAATGTTAGCCGTGTCTTCTTCATCCCCAACTACCGGCGCGGATTCAGGGTGGTTAGCCACATTCGGTTGTAATCTAACCTGAATCTGTGTTAGTTCAGAAGTAACACGACTATCTTGCACTTGTAAACGCAGTCTCTCAAGTGTGGCGTCGTCCAACAGATGACAGCGTTGGATAGCCCGCACTTGGTCCGATAGTCGTTGGGCCGACACGTTGACAGCTGGTTCAAGAGCCTGAAACACAGAAAGCATTCTAGAACGGTACGCAGTGAGGTTAGTGCCCCCCTCTGTGACCCTGTAGTACGCTCGCATGACATTTTCGTTAACTTGTTGAGTCCATCTCATGCGAGGCACTGCACCACTGATAGCGGGGACCCTGTTCGCGGTACGTTGTCCACGTGGTCCCAAGCCAATCGGCGGTCGTCCTCTCCGGCGCACAGGTCTTGGCGTCGCCGGGGGAGTAAAGATTTCGTCACTCGAACTCGACACTACTGCAGCCGACGCGGCTGTGTTCTGAACAGAGGGCGGCGGTGGCGGCGGCTGCGAGGCGGAGTTGAGCGACGATTCCTGCGATGTTGGGTGTGCTATTCGTGCTCTGGCTCGTGTCAGCATTCGTGTGGTTCATAATTATAATATTCTTCCATTATTCTGTAATTTTATTTGTTTCATTGCCATTTTGACAACGTCAATTTGTCCATGTATGTTTAATATTGTGTTTCCGAAATTTATGTACATTTTCACTGTAAACTTATATATTTTATAGTTTAAAAATCTAAAAACTGTATTTATATGTTCGCTATTTAGATTATATATTTCCGTAATGTAAATATTATATATAAAATTTTATATATAATATTATTATATTCATTTATTTAATTTTTTTCTTATTAATTACATTTTTAAATATACAATATAAAAAAAATACATTTAAAAATATAAAAAACAGAATTCCCCCGATAGCGGGAACAAGGTCCAAACTATCGGTGGTCAAGATCGCAGAGACAGAAACCTCCTCACAATACGTGCCGTCGCAAGAAGAACTGCCTTCTGTATCTGGCTCTTGATCCAGCTTCCCAACGCGAGCCTCTTAAGATGTTGGTCGAGGCTTTTGGCTATTAAACCATATTATTATTATTATATTTTTATATATTTTTTTTCACGGGTTATTATCCCGGTCATTTGATAGGCATGCGCGGGGATATGGATCCAACGCGTAGAGGCCCTTTTGAGAAGATTCATGTTATGTTGTACACCCACCGAGACCCGCTCCTAAAAATATCGTTAGATCCATATATCTATGAGCAGGTCACGGCAGGTATTGGGACTATTGCGAATGTGTAGAAAATTATTAGCCTATTGTAATGATGTCTGGAGGGATTATTGGTACTGGGTTATTGCAGAAGAGGGACGGACACCTGCCATAACTATCATATCTGACTGTTACTTTTGGCAGGCGGTGGCTCGCCACTCACTAGATGGGCCCCCGAAATGCCAGAGATAGTCGGCCGGGGGCAACACCGGTGTGAGTGACTCAGGGGTGTTGAGAGGTGTGCTGCGCTTTCTCCGAAGTTACTCGCGGCGTTATGCCCTTTAACACTTCCACCCCTGGAGCATATCACCTGCTAGAGCAATATACTCTATCGACTCCTCTCTGGACGGCCAATGAAGGCAAGCCAGAGCTGAGAGTCCTGCGGGCCTTCTTGACTTTTCACTCCGACCGACGAAGACACGTCGGAGACGAAGGCCCTGATCGACTCTCTGGAGCACTCGGGTACCCGTGGTGTCGTTACGCACCAACAGCTCGTCACAAGCTGCCCTGCGGGGTTATTATTATTATTATATATTAGTTATTCAAACTTAAAAAATCAATAAATTATAGTCGAATTTCGGCAACTAGGCGACCACTAGTATTTATTATTCTATCATTATTAATTCTTTTGTTCATTATTAATAAATTTAATTTTAGACCACTAAAAAATCTTACTAGGTACTTAGAAGATTGCTAAAAAATAAACTAAATTTCCAACATATTATACTTCTAAAATCCGAGCCAAGTTCACATTTTATCTTCGTTAAAATTAAGATAAATTACGCCACCTCGTTATTTTATATTATAAGATATTGAAAACCTTTAGACTAATATGGAATCGATTATTTATATGTAATTGTCAAAACTCTATGTGTCACATTTTCAGGTTTTGTAGCCTATATATTTAGAACGATTCTCTCTGCCTACTCCCCAAAGGGCCTGGCGTGAAGATATATATACATATATAGCATTAACATACATATCAGACATTAAGTGTACCCATGTGTACATAGTTATACTTCATATGAAATGTAATTTAATATACAAGTTAATGTAAATCCTAAAATAGTAAGCACTTTCGGTTGTAGTTCGCGATGGTAAATTAATATTTCGTCAATCAGAAATGTACTTTAGTGATTTGAAATAAGTTTCAATTTCTCGATATTTGGAGCAGAGTATAGTCATAAGTATTGATGAATATTACTCATACAATCGTCAGGATTCCTAAGAACCGGCGAGCAAACGCGATGAAAGCTATCTCATGCATCCCGATGTTGTATAAAAAAGGTAGGTTAATAGGATCAACCCCTGGTATTGCAATTGTTCAAAGGCTATGGTAACTGCTTACCATCAGTCAGATTGCATGTTTGTTTATTATATTAATGGTTTAAAAAAGCAACCGCTATATTTATTCGGAAATCTCAAAGCCTCAAATTACGTGTAAGTTGAGTACTAGTTAATAGATATATATAGAAGCTAGTATAATACATAACTTATATGCATATACAAGTAAGTAGTTAGAGTACTATATTAAGTAACAATGAAGTACAAATCAAACTTTACATTATATCTATATTAGAGGGATTGTGGTGAGATATTATTTAGCGAGAATCCACCCCTCTACTCATTTGCTAGGCAGAAATTAATGACAAAGTCCTTTGTCTCCACATGCTATATGGAACACTGAACATAATTGTATATTTGTAAGGTCAGTGAACTCGTATTTCTGTATCTACTCAGCTCTATCAAATATGGGGGCAATATTGACAATTTAGCATGAAGAAGGTAGTTGCATTTCTACGAGTCAAAAGGTCGCCGGGAGCCACCTGGCACAAAGCTCATGACGAGACGCTGTGGTAGCAGTTATCGGATGTACCAGTAAGCTCCATAGGAGTTGCTGTGTTAGCCCCAGTGGTGGCTTCGCGCGAGTGATACTCAATGTATAACAAGCATTCATAGGCTACGGTAACCGCTTTACATCAGGTAGGCCGTATGCTTGTATGCCTCCCGACGTTGTATAAAAAAGACAAATATTTGATAAATCCTAATGTTGTAAAAAATATTATTCCTGCAACCGCACCGCTCGCTGATGGCGGGGAATTCATCCTCACTGGAACCGCGATGGTTGCATACTGCTCCAGAAAAGTATTCTTATGACTATTGTAAGTACGGGCCTAAAAGCAGTTTGTTACAGTCATTGCTTAGATACAGTTTGAAATTGAAATCTCCTTAGCCCATTCCAAGCATAAAATAAACGTAAGAAAATATATATAAAAAAAAAATAATGCTTGGCCATGGCGCCTGCAACGTCCGGAAAATATAAAAAGCATATCGCAGTAACTCCTTACAGTACGGTATACGGAACATACAATAGTGATATACACGACCTCCAGAAGTTTCTTCCCTAAACTCCTAACTAGTGGAATGGAGTCTCTCTGGCGAAGTTTTCCCTAAGTTCATCAAAAAAAGCCTGACAATTTATACAGTCGGCAATGCATGAGTGACAACCCTGTTAGGTATCCCTAGTACACTTGGATGTCACCTTTGTTGTACAAAAAGGTTGAGTTTGCACTATATTTACATACTTATTTTACACGGTTATACGGATTACCGTTGTTACCACAGTGTAACCACAAAAGTACCTAAAAGACATGTGTGTTTTATATAAAAATATGTGGGCTTCCTCACATTTTTTATATTTCTGCTATTTTATTCTATAACTAACTGTACCCACGACTTACGACGACGATGTAAGGGACATTGTATATACACACATCAAAAGTGTCTACGGATCAACATATATTTTTGCAATAACTTTTCTCCTGATTGATATTAATTAAAATTTTCTTGAAGGATTCATCAAATAAAGTGTTTTCGTTTGTCTACAGTAACGATAAACCAAGTCACCTTTGCATTAATAAAGAAATTTGCCATTTTCATAATAAAGGGATTTTTGACATTTAAACCACTAACATTAAAGTTCGAAAAAAAGACTGAAATAACAGTTTTCTTTAAAATTTTATTGGGTAACTTAAACAATTAATAATCCGTGTTTCTACCGCGAACACTAACAACACAAGAACATCGGTTTGGCATACTCAAAATGAGTTCATCCAAATCACGCTGTGGAATGGCCGCCCATGTTCGTTGCAACAACAAAAAAAGGTCTTCTTGTGACTGGATACCCTCCATATTCGGCAGAGCTCTTCTCTGTAGCATATCCCATGCATGCTCAATCGGGTTCAAGTCTGGCGACTGAGCAGGCCAGGGCATGACATTGATGTTAGCTGCGGCGAGAGTCTGTCTTACAACTCTTGCGGTGTGCGGTCGTGCATTATCATGCATTAACTGAAATAAGGGACCGATTTGCACTTGTAGAGGAACGATGACGTCTGATACAATCGTCTCAGCATAAATTTGAGCGTTGAGGTTGCCTCTGATCCAAATCAACTCAGTTCTTCCGCCGATCCAAATACCCGCCCATACCATGATGGTTCCACCACTATAAGGATGGACTTCCTGGCAGGATTTTAATCGCTGTTGGCGTCCAGGGGTTCTCCAGTGTCGTATACGTTTATATATTTTATATATTTTTTTATTACAAAGCCACATCTCAATCTCAAGAAATCCGCATAAAAATGCTTGATCCCTAGACACTTTTGATGTGTGTATATACTAAAAAATATGTTATGAAAGTTTCTTACGCGGGAGAGTGTTACAACAGCTTACTGTGGAAAAAGTAATTGGTACTCAGGTCCACATCAGCTTCGCACCTTCTTTGGTAACAAATTTAAAGTTTCGACGTGATATACTAGATCCATCATTTTTGTATTTTTCCGTGGAAATGACACATTTTCCTCACAATAAAAAGTATCACATTTGTTGCCCCAGTTATCACTATACCAACTGTCATCAAAATCCGTTCAACGATTTTCGTGTGATGCGAACAGACAGATAGACAGAGAAAAGAAAATGCGTGTTTGATTCGTATATTGGTAATAATGACTATAAGAATAAGATTTGAAAATATTCAATGTACAGATTTTGCTCAGTTACAGTTTTATTATATGTGCAACACATATTCTGTGACAACTTCAACCAGCTTCTTAGGATGGGTTAAAAGGTACAAAGCCTTAAAGTTAAGACCAACGGAAGGACGGATGACGTATTCTTAGCAATAATAGGCTTCCTAAGAATAGCCTTAGTTATAGACGTTTGCACTTTTCAGATACGGAATCCTTTACGAAAATAAAGAAAAAACTTTTAAAACATTTATTACATAAAGTCAGTTTTTAAAATTATCACGATATGTGTAGTGGTTTGCGGTGTGACATTGTAGGCTCAGAGCAAAGCTAACATTACCTGCACGTTCTGCACAGTGGCAAGTAGCAAACGAAACTCAAACAAAAGTAAGTCACAGTGATATTTGAATAATTATTTTTAATACAGTTGCTCAAAAAGCGGCGTATTGCAGGGACGTATAGCGTTCGGGATGTGGGCTATTACATACTCGAGCTTTTTCTTTACCTTTTCCGAACTCGTGCGTTCTCTTTCCCAATTGTCAAAATAATGTCTATTAAAAAGAAAAAACCAACCGCGAAGTTTTTACTAAAAAAAATTCATAGAAGTTTTTATGATTCATGCAAATATTTCTAAAAAGAAGCTACCAATTTGTTTCAATATCAGATTTAATGATTTGATTCAATGAATTAGGTTAGGTTTCATTTCATTTAATTTCATTTTCATTTCATATCAATAAAAAAATTCTACTGAAGACTTGGCTGTATGGGCATAGTTCCCTTTGCCTACACAGAATGGGTGAAGAAAACAAAAGAAAATCTCTGCTTATATTATTTTACGGTTGGCGCCATTTTCCTAGTTGAGTTTATTGTTTTTATTATTTTATTAAATTGCTTCATTTTTTCGCAACTGTATTAAAAATAGTTGTTCAGTACACGTGCGGAACCGTCATTGCAAAGAGTTCCGACTGTCAACCCTCACCTTCGGCTGCGCCTCGGCTCGGGTAGACATTTGTCGGAACTCTTTGCAATGACAGGCTTTCCGCACTTGTAATGAAATATACTATTAATGTAGCCTGAATGAAAAAGTACTTCGTATAACATCACACTGAAATAATAACTCCCTGAAGGATGACCTGCTTACCAGTAATCGATAGAGGAGTTCCTGCGTTAACAATAGGGGTGGCAACGCATGAGAGATAGCCCTTATATTACAAGCATAAAGCAGAAAACTGTAGGACCTAGATACTAGAGAATATTGCTTGCACACCCTACCCTCCATACAATTCCAATGTTTTTGGAGATAGCGGGTATTTCACCCACTAATACGGGAACTGAGTCACGTCATCTATAGTCTCCGTTTCCGAGTCCAGTCAGACCGGATATCGTCGCTGTAGTGGTCTCATATTACTCGTTATCATGCTACGCTAAGTGCTTAAAATAGACTGTTAAAGTACTTTTCCACGAGCCAGAAGAAATGAGATAAGGCAAGACAATTATTTCATTTAATTATTACAAGTCTTGTAGCATGTTATTCTTACGATTAACGTCTACAACGCGAAAACGTGTCGCAGCGACGACCAGGCCAGTCGTGGCAGCGACGGTGGTGGTGGATGCGGATTCTGTTCCAGATGGCGGACGACCGCAGCAGCCGAGGCAGAGATTACCGGAGCTGCCATGGCAGCGTCGGCATGTTGCATTTACTGACAGTAGTGGGTGGGTGCCGGCCGGCGCTAGGGAACTAATTGGTGGCGGAAGCACACAAAGCGGGTTAGATTAAATTGCATTTAAATTTGACTTTCGCATAATAACGCCTGAATCTATTAACAATTATTTAAATCGCGCCTGTTTATTTTGACCGAAATATGTCATTAAAAGTGAAAGAATTGAAATAATAATTGCGCAATGCCGCGCAATTATTATTTCATTTTATTATTTTGATTATCGTACCATCAATTCTAACCATTTCCACCATGAAAATTTGCGCTACAATTCAATTCTCGAATCATCTCGCCTCATATTGTATACGCCGGTGGAAAAACTTAACTGAAGCAAACATGCATTTATTGTATTGTATTACAAAGAGGCATTTTGTTAGAACACATTATACTAATATAAGGTATGAACATTTATTATACAGCAGTTACTTTTTTGTTGATGTCAGCAAACGCGTTTCAACCACACATATCGTAAAGAAAGTAGACTATGATGTCAAATGCCAAACATTGTTTATCTTTATCCAATCTACCGACTCCGAAACTACAACCAATAAACTAATTCACAAAGTTCCTTCAAAATTAAAATGTTGTATTACAATGAGCAGTTCTCGTATCACCTCTTCTAGCATACGCTGGCGGAAACGCACCTTAGCTAAAAGCAAAATTATATTGACAGCATTCACAGAGACATTTCCTCATTGTGAGAAGTTATAATGCATTACTCTGGTATAAAAAACGTTGTGGCGAAATCTACACAACTATCTCGTGACTTACTTTTATACCAGGCACATCGAAACACTCTGTAAAAAGGTTTATTATAGCACTGATGAATATCAGCACATGCAATAATATACGAGTATCTTTCATTTTAACGCACAATTGACGATTTGAAAACAGACATATATAACATTTTTTCTTCGTCAATCGTAATTTTGGAAATGCTGGTAGTTTAGAAATAAAGAAGGAAAATTAGGAGAAATGATTAAAATACAAAAAGATTTCATTTAAACAATGTAAGACGTGTTAGAATGTGAGAGAACAAAAATTTGATTCAAAAATTTAAAAGTACTTTCATCATTGTTTCCCTTTTATATTGTTAACTTACCCTAAGATACCATTCAAAATCATTTAGAGAAAAATAAAAAAAGCCGAGCACACAGACAGATATAGATTTGAATTCAGTTTTTTTGTAATTCATGATTTTATAACATTTTGTCATCAAAATTTCGAAATCGAGAAATATGACCATCACAATATCATCGTGATCTTCGATTACTCGGAAGTGGAAAATTCAAAAGTCACTAAGCCCAAGATACGGATATAAGTTTGAATTTAATCACACTATCTTGTCGTGTTGCGCTGAACAAAAAGCAAGGAAATTCAAATAACAAAACTTTGCATTGTTCGGAGTTGTTTTAAAATGGTATTCGGTCACAATTTTATGTTTTTATTTTGCATGCTACATACGAGTTTATTGGTCGCAGACTGAGTAAATTGCATAAATTCCATTGGGGCCATACTGAACTGAACCTTTTAATAATGTACGATCAATTAACAAAAAAAGCCCTCTTTTGCAGCAATATTTACATTATTCTTATCATATATTTTTCATTGATTAATGAGTATATAAGAGGCACACATTTTTCTTTCGAGATCAGTTTTTTTATTCGACTATGCCAAGCAAAATGAAAAGGCATTTTGATTATACTTTTTTTGGATAAAGCGAATGAAAAATTCTTCATTGTACTGAGTGAATTTAGTAAGATTCATCGAAGCTTCTCTATTTCGTTTCCCTCTGCCTAAGTCGCAAGGGACCGTATAAAATAAGAAACTGAATTAAAAATGTTTATCTGTATGCGGTTCAGTGTCATTTAAATCACGTTGTCAACGTTTTAACTCAAATATACTCATCGAATCTTGATAATACCTACCTAGAAGAGTTTTTTTGTAACTTTCTCTTAACTGAATATTAAAACGCCCTGTCATATATGATATATAATGAAACGAAGTAACGAGAGTACAATAAAGAAATTTGAACGAGTAGTAATAATTATTATCTTTGGGAAAATAAAATGCCTTCCTTCTTTATCGACTAAAATTGCCTGCCTATTAACAAAAAAAAATGTATTTTTAAATGTATTTTAATTCTTTGGGTAGTTGCTATTTTGCCTCGATTTTCTGTGAGGTGGAGGTACTTCCCCAGTCGAAATGCTTTGATGTCATGTTTCTACGTACTACTTCTCATTGATCTGTAAACTTCCTACACAAACATGCTTTAAATATAGTCAACTTTGAAAAGTATGACGCGAGAAAGTTATGAAAATTGACCTACACTACATGTCTGTCAACTTTTGTATTTTGACAGAAATCGAAACATAACTTACACTACTTACTAACATAACCGATATTGCCACTATAACAAAAATGCACATCTCTAGTGTACAACTCTAACTGGGTTATATAAAGTTAACCTCGTTAACGTTCGTGTATAGGTACGAGTACAATACCTTTTCTTTAAGTCTAATTTTAAAAAATCTAAGTTTTGTTTTGGGTTACAGGCGGCCCACACTATAATACAATAATACAAAATCATTTTACCTACGCATATGCACTCGGTGAATTGAGAAACGAACATCCATCGAAGGAGAGACACGCATCAAAATAGCCCGAATCGAATCTCCACCTCACAGAAGACTGCAGCCAATAACATCTCCCGGAAGAGTTGTTGTGTTCTTACTTTGACACCAGCGCTCGTGGGTTGGTTTCCTATGGTTGGTACTATATATAACAATACAGTCCTGGCAATTGTAGTGTTAGCAATGACGATGGCAATGCACAAACGTTTGCGTCCGTGTACTGCAAGCCTTCATCGGTTATGGTAACCACTTTGCATGCGGACGTTGTATAAAATTAAATTAAATAGAACAAGTCAATTTAGATAAATTTAACCACGCGCTATCCGACTATGCACGGTTCACAATGACTTGATATTCCGCCAACTGAGAATTCTAGCAATATATGTTTAAAAACACTGGAAAAA
The DNA here is from genome assembly GCA_947507595.1 of Pyralis farinalis. Lineage (NCBI taxonomy): Eukaryota > Metazoa > Arthropoda > Insecta > Lepidoptera > Pyralidae > Pyralis > Pyralis farinalis. The sequence goes on along the minus strand of OX382269.1, from coordinate 13,732,061 downwards.
ACAAATTTTTAACTTATATACAGCGTGGGGAGGCATATAAGCATACGGTGCACCTGATGTAAAGCGATTGCCTTAGGGTGTGAACGCTTGCAATATAATAAGTATTAATAGCGTACATAGGCTATGGTAACTAACTTACATCAGGTGGACCTTATGCTTGACCGTATACTGTATGATAATCGAACCCACGAGCACTGATGTCAAAGTAGCGTTACCAACCACTGCGCCACCGAGCTCGTCACTTTGTTAACATTTTCATTTTGGTTCAAAGCAATTTTCATAATTCCCACAAGATTCTTTAATAGACGGACGAAGGTGTGCGTATAGGCTACATGCGTAGTAAACCGAATGCACTGATAACTTGTTTGATTAGTTGCACCACTGCAGTTTATTGGAACCCAAATAGTTGCTTCCAGGAAGGCTTTCTTTCTCAATCACTTAAGATTATGTTGTAAAATAAACTCCCATCAATTTTTGCAATATTCTTCAAAACGAAAAGCGCACTGAGATCCCCCTTGCTTGACAATATGTATCAAAAATACTCTATGTAAGACGGATCATTACAGAATCGATAAATATCTGACTGACAGAGATGTTTGGATATGATTCAGCACATGTATTAATAATAGGGGTTAAAATATGAAATTGCCGTTTTAAGAAATAGATACTTTGAATTGACATTAAACTTTCAAGGTGTGAGATTTTCGAGTGTAACTTTTTCACAGGATACCTATGAGGTTTTTCTTTCAAAAAATGTGCAACATTTGATTTTCGAATTTCAATTGTTTTTTTTTTCAGCTCAGACGCAAAAGATGGGTACTTTAAAAATCCAAGTAATTTTTGAATACGATTTCCGACAACGTAAAAGACGACTTATACGAGTAGAAGCAACGCGTCAATTCTTGATGTTGTAAGAGATCATAGGCTACAACATGAAGGAAATAACTACAGGAGAACCTTTTTTTTTATATACTACGTGGTCGGGAGGATAAATAAGGCACACCTGATGTAAAGCGGGTACCGTAGCCTATTAACGCTTGCGTTATATTAAACTTCAATCGCGCGATGCCTCCTCTGCTGCTTACACAGTAACTCCTTGGGAGCTTACTGTGATCTCATTCACACGCAGGAACACAATAATCCTCTAGGGAGTTGTTATTTGGCTGCGGTTTTCTGTGAGGTGGAGGTGCTTCCCCAGACGGGTTGCTTTGATGCGCCATACCTCTCTTAAAAAAGTCCAGACTAAGACAAACAGCCATGTTCATCACGTCATTCACGACTGAGCCACCGAGCTGAAATGATTACGCCTTGCAACTCAACACACTGCTATGGGTCGGTGGGTAAAATAGAACACGCATCTCTTATTGGCTACTTCACGAATCAACATCGCCTCATTTATCGCATTGGTTAAAATATCCTCCCATTGGATCGTAGGTTATATTTTGAGGCACCTTTATGCGCCGACAAGTGTTTTATTGGTTTGGACTACGATAACTATTTGCATGCTATCAGCTAGGCCGTATGCTCGATTACCTTTCGATTAGCGGCATGTAAAAAAAGAAACTCCTGGCGCTGTTCATTGTCAAAGAAAATCCGAGTACAAAACCAGTGTGGCATAATAGGGATAATCTCTTAGAACTACACACGTATTCCGCCTATACACAACGTACATGAGGAATCATCCCCGGGTTGTTTGAGTAGCGAAAACTGATACATCGGATTGAACAATAATATTTGTGGAAGGAACTGAGCGGCATAAGTAATACACGTATTTTTGGTTGCCTTGTTGAATTTTATATAATTTCCGGCTTTTCAGATATTAACTTTCGTATTGGCTTTGTTTATTTACACAAAGAGTCCATTTTGCCATTCCACATTATTCAGTTTCGATAGTTTCTATCTATTGTGCACTTTTGTATCATTCTCGAGCTCGGTGGCTCAGTCGTGAATGACGCGACTTTGACACCAACGCTCGTGGGTTCGATTCCCACACAATGCAAACATTTGTGTGCATGAACATGTCTGTTTGTCTTGGTCTGGGTATTTTCTATGTATAATAAGTATGTATTTACAAAAAAAAAACGTATTTACGTATGTATATCAGTTGTCTAGTACCCATAACACAAGCTTCGCTTACTTTGGGCTAGATGGCGCTGTGTAATTTGTCCGACAATATTTATTATTATTATTATTTATATTCTGATCTTATTGATAAGTTACTTTTAGACGTATGTATGGAACGAAACCTCCTTGTGTCGAACACGCTCTTCCATCACAAGGATATTCACACTTACACATGGAGACGGAATGAACAGAAAAGTGTGATTGATTTGATTTTGATAGATGGACGTCTCCAAAAATCGTTAATGGATACAAGAGCCTTCAGAGGTCCCACTCTTGAAACGGACCACTATCTGGTGATAAGCCGATTTGTGGGCCTTTTCAAGAAGTGGAGGCACTGGCGAGTGCGTATTCCTTTCGGAGACCATGAAAGAATAAGAAGTGAAAAATTGGAAGATGAAAGTGTGAGGAGTACGTATGTACGTCTAGTCAGTGAAAGACTTGCGAATGCGAGTCTTTCCGACTCAGATGTAGACGAATGTTGGAAAGTTCTGAAAGAAAGTATGGTGGACAGTGCGAAAGAAGCATGTGGATGCGCAAAGAGACGTAGAACACTAAGAGGAGATGCCTGGTGGGATGCGGAGGTTCAATCCTCCGTGGAAAAAAAGAGGAAAGCGTGGTTGGATTACGTATCATCGTTGCACCAGAGTGATGGTATGAAAGAAATGAAGAAAGAAATACACCGTCGATGCAAGAATGACTCCAAAGCTTTAGTGAAAGAGAAGCGTGAAAGACTACATATGATTGAGGAAGAGAAGCTGACGAAGAACTTCGAGGCAAATACCAAACTCTTCTGGAGAGAGGTAAAGAAGTCTCGAAGTGGTTCGTCAGCATCCAGAATGGACAAGATAAGATGTAAAGCTGGTGGCATTCTTGCTAACACTCAGGAAGTGTTAGAACGGTGGAGTGAATATTTTAGAGAAATGTATGATTATGTCCATGACGCTGGCATTGTGAATGAGTCTGTGATTGACTCGGCAGTGCCAGCGTACCATGAAGACCTTACTATGGATGAGATTGAATGGTCGATAGGAAGTTTGAAAGATGGAAAGTCAGCGGGAATCGATATGGTAACAGCTGAGATGATCAAGCTAGGTGGTACCTGCGTTAGGGACGCCTTCTGGTTTTTGAGCAAATTATGCTGGAGAACCGGAAGGGTCCCGAGCGATTGGAGACGCGCAGTCATCGTGCCCTTGTATACAGGCAAGGGCTCACGTATGGACTGCGCCAACTATAGGGCCATCAGTTTGATCAGGTTAGCAGCTAAAGTGTATGGAAAAATCATTGAAAGGAGAATGAGGGTGAAATCCGATGGAATGCTTTGGGAAGCACAGGGTGGATTTCGAAGCGGCAGAGGATGTACGGATCAAGTTTTTTCACTCCGCAACATCGTAGAGAAGCATCTGGCTTTGGACCAGAAGGTTTTCTGCGGTTTTGTGGACTTTGAGAAAGCATTTGATAGAGTCGTGCGAAAGAATCTCTGGAACATTTTGCCCGGATATGGGGTTGACGGTGACCTACTCCGTGCTGTACAATCCACTTATGAGGATTGTACAGCATGTGTGCGGGTGGACGGCAGCTTGTCGCCCTGGTTTGATGTCAACATTGGTGTCAGACAGGGATGCGTGCTGTCGGCTCGGCTGTTCATCCTGTATCTGGACAGTTGTCTTCAGAGAATAAGAAATATGAATGTGGGAATGCGAATGGGTGACTCAGTGGTCAACTGCCTGCTTTATGCAGACGATGCTGCATTAATAGCAGATTCACCATCCGAACTGCAAACACTAGTTACAACAATGAAAGATGATTGTATGAAGAAAGGCTTACAATTGAATGCGAAGAAAACCAAGATAATGGTATTTGAAAGAGAGACAACCAGAACGAACACTAGGATTATGGTTGATGATGTAGTGTTGGAGCAAGTGAATGAGATTGTATATCTTGGAAGTGGTTTTAGCAGCAATGGAAGGTACACCGCTGATGTGGAGAGATGAGTGAGTGCCGGGAATAGGGTGAATGGAGCGTTGGGTAAACTTCTAGGCAGCCGAAATCTAAGCCAGAAGGCACAGCTCGCTGTACACAACGCGGTGCTAATTCCAACGCTAACTTATGGAAGTGAGAGCTGGGTATGGCAGAGAGAGCATGAAAGTAGAATAAATGCGGTCGAGATGCGAGCATTGCGCAGAATTTGTGGCATAACGCTTGCTGACCGCGTTCGTAATGAAGACGTGAGAGAAAGACTTGGTCTAAAAGAGAGTGTCGGTGTTAAGATAAGAAAGGGCATGCTCCGTTGGTTCGGACATGTAGAAAGAATGCGGGACGAAAGAATAACGAAACAGATATACAATGCAAAAGTGGAAGGATGTAGGAGCCGAGGAAGGCCGAGACTAACCTACCATGACCAAATTGGTCGTGTTTTATCAGAAGGTGATGTCAGAAGTCCCAGGAACTGGCGAGCGTGCATGAAAAGAGCTATGAATGTTACAGAAGCGAGTGAAGTATGCAAGGACCGCGTCTTATGGCGCTCGGTTCTCTCTGCCTACCCCGCAAGGGACTTGGCGTGAAGATATACATACATATACATACATCTTATTAGGAAATAATTATTTAAGTAATGGAAAGCGCTATATAGTGGCAGTTATTGTCTAGTAGATAAAGAAACGGCATATTAATCGACTGGACGCTGCAGCGCTGGTTCGAATCCTGGTGTAGACATATACTCACTAAATACGTATTTTCTTATTATTATTTTTTTTTATACTACGTCGGGAGGCACACAAGCATACGGCCCACTACCACATGTAAAGCGGGTACCGTAGCCTATTAACGTTTGTGATACATTAAGTATCACTCGCGCGATGCCTCCTCTGCTGCTTACACAGCAACTCCTTGGGAGCTTACTGGTGACCTCACTCACACACAGGAACACAACAACCGTCAAGGGAGTTGTTATTTGGCTGCGGTTTTCTGTGAGGTGGAGGTACTTCACCAGGCCCTACCTCTCTTAAAAATTTGTGTACATATTTCTTTGTCATTTGTTCGGCTGTGAAGGAAAACCCACACGGGCAAAAAATTATATTTCGAAAGACGTGTGACCTAACCCAAGAAACGTCTACATTTCCCTCTCGCCCAATCCTTAGTCTTAGGTAGCGGGTCCTTCACTCCGAAGTGTTCGGACTCCGCTCGGATGATGATAATGATAATGCAAAGAGCTATGAATGTTAAGGAAGCGATTACGTGTGTAATGACCCAGTCACGTCGAGCGCAGTTCTCTCCGCCTCCACTTAGCTCACAAGAGATTTGGGTTAAAATATAGATCGATAATTGAAGGACATTCATTTACTTCATTTAATGTATCAATTTCTTCATACTTCATACTCCGTGCTGTGCAATCCACTTATGAGGATTGTACAGCATGTGTGCAGGTGGACGGCAGCTTGTCGCCCTGGTTTGATGTCAACATTGGTGTCAGACAGGGATGCGTGCTGTCGGCTCGGCTGTTCATCCTGTATCTGGACAGTTGTCTTCAGAGAATAAGAAATATGAATGTGGGAATGCATTCGCATTCGGGTGACTCAGTGGTCAACTGCCTGCTTTATGCAGACGATGCGGCATTAATAGCAGAATCACCATCCGAACTGCAAACACTAGTTACAACAATGAAAAATGATTGTACGAAGAAAGGCTTACAATTGAATGCGAAGAAAACCAAGATAATGGTATTTGAAAGAGAGACAACCAGAACGAACTCTAGGATTATGGTTGATGATGTAGTGTTGGAGCAAGTGAATGAGATTGTATATCTTGGAAGTGCTTTTAGCAGCAATGGAAGGTACACCGCTGATGTGGAGAAACGAGTGAGTGCCGGGAATAGGGTGAATGGAGCGTTGAGTAAACTTCTAGGCAGCCGAAATCTAAGCCAGAAGGCACAGCTCGCTGTACACAACGCGGTGCTAATTTCAACGCTAACTTATGGAAGTGAGAGCTGGGTATGGCAGAGAGAGCATGAAAATAAAATAAATGTGGTCGAGATGAGAGCATTGCGCAAAATTTGTGGCATAACGCTTGCTGACCCCGTTCATAATGAAGACGTGAGAGAAAGAGTTGGTCTAAAAGAGAGTGTCGGTGTTAAGATAAGAAAGGGCATGCTCCGTTGGTTCGGACATGTAGAAAGAATGCGGGACGAAAGAATGACGAAACAGATATACAATGCAAAAGTGGAAGGATGTAGGAGCCGAGGAAGGCCGAGACTAAACCATGACCAAGTTGGTCGTGTTTTATCAGAAGGTGATGTCAGGAGCCCCAGGAACCGGCGAGCGTGCATGAAAAGAGCTATGAATGTCACAGAAGCTAGTGAAGTATGCAAGGACCGCGTCTTATGGCGCTCGGTTCTCTCTGCCTACCCCGCAAGGGACTTGGCGTGAAGAAATACATACATACATACAATTTCGAATCCTCGAAAGTAAATAAACATGAGGCGCATATTATATTAATGTCCTCACTTTGTAAATCTGTAAAAATAAGCGCAGTATTGTTATAGGAACTCTTGAATCGGAATCATTATGCAACTTATGTGGCAAAAGCGTGCTGGCAATACCATAAAGATATTGTACGTTGAGACAATGGGTAATGCATGCGCCCGGTAATATCAAAATAATGCGCTTAATTTACAACGGCAATATGATTCCATTGTGGCTTAAAATGTTATTAATTCAGGGATGCGCAAGCCAAATTACTCGGAACATGGCTCAGGCATTGTATAATGACGCTCTTATTAGAAGAAATTTAATTCGAATTTACGGAATATTCTAATATTGCAACTCTTCAAACAACATTTTGTTGTTCCATTTCGAAATTACCTACAGGCAATTAATATTATATCTATAATAAAAATAAAGGTTTTTAAACGTATATACGAGTAGTTCAATGAATAATACGAACTGAATACTAATAATAATATAAATAGGCCTGTCAAAAACCAATCCGATGGATTGTCCGTTAATTTTAACAAAAGTCTTTGGATGTTATCCCTGGCAGAAAAAGAATATGTATAGCTAATTAAGATGTAATGTAATAACAAAAACATTATATTGGTTGTAAGGGACTCACTTTTGTTTTGAGAGCTGAAGCTCCTAGCCTCACCTGCATGGTGCGACATGCCTATTAACAAACGAGGCTTGGGCAAAGGAGTACCCATATTCAATAAGAAGCTGGCTGGGGAAGTATATCCTTATAGAATAAAATAGAGAGTTAGTGAAGAGCAGCGTCAGCGCGCAGTTTGCGACGTGCAAGCGTGCTTCTTGCGTTGCATGCTGTTCAAAGAGTGTGTTCTTCACATCAGAGGTATCCTTACATATATAATTTATTTGTTTAATATTCTTAACCTTCATCATGCACGCTCACCGGTTTACAGACTAGTGACGTCACCTTCTGATAAAACGCAGCTGGTATGGTCGTGCTATACCAGTCTTATTCAGCTTTTATATCCGTTTATTTTCGCGTTACAATTTGAATTAGTATGCAAAGTAATTAAGACTTAGTGTTAAAAATTAACACCGACTTAAAAAACAAAAAGGATACACGATAAACACAAAGCCTCCTTTATTGAAGTCAGTTAAAAATATAGTACGTAAGCTATGATAAAAATGTAATTCTTACAAAGCATTGAATTTTCATTATATGATCATAATAAGATATTTAAGGATTTTTTTTGAAAATTAATATCATTAATCCACCATTATTTCTATTGAACATGAAGCAATTATATATTAATAATATATTTTTTTAAGTTAATGTATATCATTTAGTTATTACAAGTAAAGCCATCAATATATTTACTAAATTATTTCAAAACCGTCGTTTAGTATTTCAAATTAAATTCACATTTTTTTTTTTTAAAAACATGATTTTTATTATCTCTCTTTTTTATCGTACGTATGTTCGTCCTGCCCGTACTTTCTCATACCCTTTTAATATAATTTCCATGATATAACTTATCTTCATATAGTAATGAGCAAACATAATACAACAAACAAATAAGACCTCCATTACATTCTAATATATTTTATTTTAACTTATTTTGCGATAGTCACCTGGCCACCACCCACTCAAGTTACTGACAGCCAGACACATCGCAATTTGATTCTAAACAGTATTTCTCGAAACGGAATATTTAACCCACTCAGAATATCGAATACAATAGCGACGGGGAGCATTCAGATCGTTACCGACCGACACAGCTTATCCCGCAACAAATGCCTTTCGAATTGATGACCTAGAAAAGTCGAATCTTAATCCCTGATACGAGGGCTTCATAAATATTCAGTGTCGTTATTTCACCTCGGCGGATGTCGATCCTGAGGAGACGCGGCCGGAGCCTGTGTTTATGTTTACAGGGAGGGCGGGGGTGGCAAGCGCCCAGCTGAGAAACCTCTCCTCCCGAACCTCAGACCAACTGCGGGAAATCGATAACGTTCCAACAGCCGCAGACCTTAGCGCGAATGCCCCGCCGGTTGACGTCTCGCGAATCCCCAACAATCAAACAAGCGTTTTAATAATACCTATTAAACTGTGAACTAACACAACCTAAACCCACTACAACCCACATCCAAGCAATTACTGCCTCGTTTCTTTCGCCACCTTTTTCGCAATTCCAGTTTAATTTTCCGAACAACGAGTTATCTTATGAAAATAAATTGGATGCTCTGTGAAAACCGCTTATGATACCATTACGCATAATTTCGGAGGGGGCTCTCACTAAGTCCTTTTACATTAGAAGTCTTGTTACACCCAATAATGTCATTTACGGAGTGAAATATTGCTAAAAATAGAAAGCCGGTGCGACTAATTGAATTATGTTTCGTAAATTAGTTCTGTTAAAAGAATGTAAGTTGAAAAGGTTCTTGAGATAATGTCGCGATAAATTATGTTTTAATTAAGTTTCATTAAAAAATAAAAGTGTGTTGATTTACTACAATAAACTTAAAAAAATATTCAATTTAAAATTGCAATCAATTCCAGTTGTGGTTTACTACCGTAAACAAAGGCCGTTTATTTGTTAATGTCGAATGTGCAGAGTATGTTCGTGTAGGAAGTCGGTATTAGACTTCGTAATTGGTTTGGAGTATAGTAACATTTCTTACTTAGATGTTTTAAATGTATTAATCATTCTGACTTTTAACTTCCACAGGTCATCTATGTATTGGTATGAATTTATATATTAAGCTTCGATTTGAAAATAAATAATAACACAATAGATAATACTGATAACCTACAAAGAAAAATGAAAACTTAAATAAGAAAGTGAATCCGACTACATTTCAAGGCGACGCTTATGAATATTAAAACAGCGACATTAATAGGCGTCGACTTGACTGAAGTCTATTTGACTTTTTTATTTAATAAAATAATTTTATATATTTTTTTAGGTTGATCTCATAGCTTAATTAAATATTTTTTTTTTACAAAAACAATATTCTATAAATTAACATTTAGTACTTGACTTATTATATCAATAGTTTCGCCCGTGATATTTATTTTTGAACAAAATTTTTTTACATGGTTATATTTAAAAGCATTATTACTTAATAATTCGAATATTTTTGCACTAAGTCTTTAAAGTTAAGTTAAAATAATGCAACAGAACGACGTAATCCTATGTTTGGGTGTAGGGTGTAAAGGGACGACGAACGTCTAATATTTTTTTTACGGAACCAGTTTCAAAAACGAGGTAAATGTTTTTTCTAAGTTTATTAATATAATGTAAAAAGTGTTTATTCAAAATAGTTATCCAAATAATACATAGGCAGAGTGAGTGAATATTTTACTAAACATGAACTTGTGAAATGAAATTTTTGGCAAACAAACATTTTGGTTTGCTAAATGTAAACTCTTGGAACGAAACGGCAGATCCACAACTTCTTCGGGATATACCCCAATAGAAAACAGTTTACATCCATTTATGTTCTATCAAAAGGCCAGGAACCCTAAAACCCTGTGGGCATACATGAAAAAAGATATAAATGTTAAAGAAGTAAGTAACGTGGGTAAGAAACCTTGCATGAAAACGTAGATAAATGGATAGTATTCTAAACGTAGTTTAATTATTTTTGTCTCTTAGACAAACAATACTACTTTTAAAACTACTATTTCTCAGTAACTACGGCTAGGCAATTACCATTATACTAATCCCGCTCAGACATTTTAAATAAAAGGTTGACTGAGTTCGACGGCTACCTACCATTTTCAGTATTTATACAATGAATTAAAGCAATAAAATTGACTATTCTATACAAAAACAAGAACAGATCAGACAATTCTTTAGAATTAAATTCTTTGTTTTATTGAATTTTATGTGAACTTTAGTAGTCTTGAAAGGGCCGAGTAAAGTAAGGACTTACAGAATGTTTAAAATATCTTGAAGTTGAAATATTAATCACAGTGATTATCATAATGTAATAAATATATTATCGTAATGTCAATGGAAATGAACTTATTATGACCAAACTGCACTTAATTATCTTTCACCATTTCCAGCTGCAGATTGTCCACTTTTTTCTCAACTCTGTGTACTGGCAGTGATTTTGAGAAGAACATATATATATATATATTGGGAAATAACAGTTGTGTCAGTATGCCTATGGAAAGCTTTGCTAGTCGATATCCGGAATCCTTAGTTTTTTCAATATGAATGCTCGAACAATATCTATTTGAATCTATTATACATATATCCTTTGTCCAAAACATATTTTAGAGGCAAATAATTTTCCCTTTACAATAAGAATCAACTTTTTCCACCGAGGGATTTTTTTACTATAATACGCCAATTCCCTTGCGGGGTAGGCAGAGAAAAACGAGCGCCACATGGACTCGATCCTTACTAACCACACTCGCTTCTTTAACATTTATTGCTCTTCTTATACATGCTCGCCGTTTTCTTAGGCTCATGACATCACCTTCTGATAAAATAAGTCTTGGCCTTTCGCGGCTCTTACATCCTTCAACTTTCGCATTATATATCTGTTTCGTAATTCTTTCTTCCTGCATTCTTTCTACATGTCTGAACCAATGGAGCATGCCTCATCTTATTTTACCACCGACACTCTCTTTCAGAGCAAATCAGTTTTTAACATCATCATTGCGAATACGGTCTGCAAGCGTTACGCCACAAATTTTATGCAACGCTCGCATTTCGAACGCGTTTTCCTACTTTTATGCTCTGTCTGCCATACCCAGCTCTATAAGTAAGCGTTGGGACAAGCGCTGCATTGCGTATAGCGAGCTGTGATTTCTGGCTCAAGATTTTACTGCCAAGAACTTTTCCCAATGCTCCATTCATTTTATTCCCAGCGCTCGTCTTTCCATATGAGCGGCGCCTTCCATCCCTGCTGAAAACGCCTCCAAAATATACAATCTAATTCACTTATTTCAACACTTCATCATCAACCTTAATCCTTACATTGGTTCAGGTTTCTTCTCTTTCTTTGGTTTCTTCGCATTCAATAATACGCCTTTCACTATATAATTGTCTTTCATTAGCGTGACCAATATTTGCAGTTCAGATAAAGAATAAACAGCCAAGCAGACAGTATGCAACCCTGTTCGACACCAATTTTGACATCAAACCAGGGTGACATGCTGCCATCTATCCGCACACATGATGAGCAATCCTTGTAATGGTTTTTTTTTGTTAACGTATATCAAGACTCATGTTGAACTATATTATAATATGCACTTTCATGATAGATTGCCATCATATAAAATGTTTTCAGGCGATAAACTTTGCTAAATATTTATACTAATGCAAAAACTTAAATGTATGCGACTAGATGTACAGATCGGAAATAAAAAAAAATACTGAGTAACTGTAGTGCATCGTAATTCCTTTACTTGATGGCAGACAAATAAGATACATACTCAAAGATCATTGTGTAATAGCCCGAAATTTTCAGATAAACGACAAATTCTAGTAAACGTTAAAACTATTATATACACTTTTTGTTTAAGTCTGTTGAAGATTATTTTGCGTAAGTAACCGATTTATTTCATACTTACACAGTCTACGGTATTTTTTCCACAAAACAACTTATTTGTCTTAAATTAATTGCGCATAATGTTCGTCTCGCTTACAGTTAACTAAAACTACGTTAGGAGTAGGAATAACAATATCAATACTCGTTCGAAATGCTCAAACGAAATACTTAAAAGTTGAAATAGGTAGAAAACTATTGTAATTATATGGGCGATTTCAAATCTTGTGTTTTATATATTATTTTGTTTGTGTATGAAGTTCTACTAAAAATAGATATTAAGTTGTGGTAATAAATACAATGTGTCGAAAAATACACACACACATATTTTTGTGTGAGAACCTTCTGGAATTTTTAAACTTTATATAATTTTTATTGTTTGTTGTTATAGCGGCCATAGTGATACACACTTTGTGAACATTTCGTGTATATACATATTAGGGTATAAAAAATATAGCCCTGTGGCAAACGAACCCAGAGGCAGTGTAGTTTACTTTAAGACTTTATGAAGGATTTCTTCGAATTGACTTATATTTAAATTATCGAACATCTTTCTCTCCTGTGATATTATTAAGTTCAAAATAGCACCTTAATCTTCAGAAATCCTCATTTGTTTAATGAGTACATATGATAGTTTGACGGTACCCGGTGAATCTGATATCATCAAAGGCTTTGGTGCGTTCCTCGCATTCAGTATAATTGTACAGTGTGCGGATATTGACGTTGAACAGAGCAAATATACCAAGGATGTTAATAACAAGCTGGCATCTATAATTTCAATCAATTCCCTATTTGAATCAGAATCTGATACGGATTCAAGTAAGAAAATTCAGAGAACGCTTATTGAGATTTTAAATTTAAGCTAATGATAGCATTTCATTAAGTTGAAATAAATAAAAAAAAAGGCCACAATTTTTTAAAGTCTCGATCGACAGTCTCGATGTAATATGTTATTAGATTAAAGACCTTAATAAATACAGTACATACATACATATCATCACGCCTGTCTCCCATTGGGGTAGGCAGACTTTGCAACGCCAGGTGCACCGATCCAAACATACCCCTCTCGCTTCTTCCACACACATCAACCTCTTCATGCATGCTCTTCTGTTTTGGGTGTTTTAGATTTGCCCCTTTTTCAACATATCACCAATTTGATCTAGATATGTGCATCTAGGGCGGCCCCTCCCGAAATCACCATTCACTCTTGCCTGATACACTTCTTTCGTAACTCTTTTGTTATTCATTCTTTCTAAATGACCAAACTATCTCAGCATACCGTTTTCAATTATTGTCATTTATCATCTTTCATTGCACAAAGTTCTCGTATCGTGCTATTTTTTACTCTATCAACCATCTACGGTATTCACCCTGCTTTCATGCTTCTTCTGCCATACCCATATTTCACTGCCGTACATCAATGTTGGCGTTAATACACCCTGAATGATAGCAAGATGAGCTTTGCTCGATATGTTATCACTTGTTGCCACGGAGTACAACTCACCTTAGATACAATTCACTCTTCTTTCAATATCGCCCTCACATTTTCCATCTCTTGTAAACATAGAACCTAGATAAACAAATTCTTTCACCTGTTCCACTTTTTCATCTTCGATCATTATCTGGCAATCTGTAACACTTTCATTCCTTTCACACCATCGCTTTCATCTTCATTACATTTATTAAATACCGTAATGTTATTTATTAATTTCTTTTCATGTTATATATTTTTTTGCGATCCATGATGAAAGAAAATCTTAAATAAAAAGTATTACATATTACACATAATAGACGTTTGCCTGGCATGGCAACTTATTTTTCTATACTTCGTTTTTCTTTATTATTTACTTATACTTGTCCCTTTAAAAAATAAACAAAATTTTACCTTAATAATGAATAGGACATATATAGGACCGCGTCGTATGGCGTTCGGTTCTCTCTGCCTGCCTCGCAAGGGACCTGGCGTCAAGATATACATACATTGAAAGAATGGATTCCTTACTTTTTCGATCATAACAACGTATTCCATAGACTGCCGGATAGTAATAAAGTAAAAAACTGATAAATTTAAATGAAATTAAAAAATGCCGTATGAAAAACACGTGTATTAAAATTGGTGTACACATGTATAAAACGTCGTAGGTAAGAACCAAATAGATATATTTTGTCCTTACTTATTTATGACACAGCAGAGTTTAGTCCTCCCAAGACATTCGAGTACTCAATCAAGTTAACCGAGTTACGGCTGCCTGTTGACATGTGTCCGTGCTTTGAATGGCATCTATTCCTCCGTTCGACGTATTGGGTATGTATTGTGTGCTATCTTGACTCTGCGTAAAACAAAGGAGTTTACCGCACTAACTCATGAAACATTGTAGTCCCTGTGGTTCGAATAATTTAAGTACGTTCTAAGTTGAATATAAATAAATTGCCTTAAAAGACGGGCTGTCGTAGAATACTAATCAACCAGATGATATGGATGGAATTCCAATTTATAGCGAGTTTGGAAGAGATCGGAAATCACTGGCTGGAAATCGCTGATAATTCGAAATACTTAAAACACACATGACTAAAGGCTATTAGATTTTTTTATGGCTATAAATCTTTTACGTTTAGGTATAGAGAGACCAAAGTGGCTATATAATGTGGTCAAATAGAACAATCAAATACTGGTAAGCACCAGCAAAAGTTATAAATAGATTTCTATATAAGGCTGCACCTAAGCACTATATACTTGAAGGGAATACTGGTGCACACCAAGCTTTTGGGAAACCAACTTCACTTAGCACTATAGCATAGTAATCGCAAAACTGTACCTACACCCAATTCGTCGACTACCAGGCTATAGGCCGATGTTAGGCGAAATGCTAAAAGGTATACCCTCACAATGTGGAGCTACAACAAATGGGAGGCTTTTCACGGTGAACGTATACACTCATATATGACTTAATCGCTAAAAATCAGGTTATAATCTGAGATCTATCCAAGTATACATTTTTATATAAATACACTAGCAAACACGACGTACATTCTGCTCGAAAATGAAAATAAACAATATTTTTCATTACAAAATTCAATTCATTACAATCAATCCAGCTGAGGACTTCAATAACATACACACGTAAACATGAACAAATAAGTGCAATATAAGTATATACGAGTGTGTGAAAAACAACAAACTCATATTAGCATTCCGAGGTAACGTATCTGAGCAAATCCCATTAAGTAGCTTCTGCACTCCGCCCTACATATAAGTTTCGAAACTTACGCCTCGTACTACATCCGATTTAGGGCCTTTTTTATCCAAGCTAACAGCTAAAGACTTGCCTTTGCTCTACAGTGATTCTGCCCAACGGATCACTATCTAAACGGCCGTCGCATAGACCACATTAGCGCTTATTTATGGGCTGGTGATCTTAAAGTCATTTGGAGAAGCAGCGGCAGTAGCCGTTGGTTTTTTTTATATAACGTCAGAGGGGACGCAATCATACGGCCCACCTGATGTAAAGTGGCTGTCGTAGCCTACTTGTAATACATTAAGCATCACTCGCGTGATGCCTCCTCTGCTGCTAACACAGCAACTCCTTAGGATCGAACTGGTGGCCTCACTCATACGCAGAAACACAACTACCCTCTAGGGAGTTGTTATTTGATTACGGTTTTCTTTGCGGTGGAGGTACTTCCCCAGACGAACCAAACAAATGTAGCCATTTTTACGGAATATAAAGATTTTGACTTTGACTTTGACGGGCTGTTTTGATGCGCCCTACCTCTCTTATTTATGTTATTGTCGACTTTGGAATATATGAAAGTAATTACGATAGACCGAGGTGGGATGGATAACAAGAACCTTTTTAGGATCAGGGTGAATACTAAATCGTACTTCGTTAAGCTGGCGACTGGAATAGGAATACCTACCGAAAATGGAAGATTAAAATAGGAGATAAATTCGGAAACACATATTTAATACGATTTATAAATTGTGAACATCTTCATAGAGAAAGTCTCTACGGACCCATTTTTACAACAAGTTATTGGTCTTGGCATAGAGCTCTCACACGAGGGAATCGTCGGTATCCTCTACCTGTAGCTGTCAACTTAGAAGATCAAAGAGACCCCCAGGAGGCAAGCTTTCTCCTTTTGCGGTATGGGCCATCTAATTATCCGGTGGGAATTATAACTGACTGAACTATAACTTACTGGACTGTAAGTTGTTTGCACTTATTGAAGACCTCATTCGCTTTTACAATAAAATGTGATCATACTTCTTATGCTATATCAGGTGGCAACCAAACATAAGGTACACTTAATATGAAGCGGTCACTGCTATCTTTGAACGCTAGTAATATAATGAATATCATTGTCACACTCGCTGCTAATACAATAGTTTGGTAACGAACGGAGTTAACTGGTAACATCTCTTGTACACTAAAGTATGGAGTCGACTTTAGTGGACGAGTGATTATTTTTGACCAATCACTATTGTAGCACTATGTGGACTACTTTCTTTTATACTGTTACTTATTTGATTATAACGTGGAAGAGAATGCGCTAAATATATACCAAGAGCATTTTACTCCTGTAAGAAATCAAAATAATTAAAACTATAAAAGGTATAAAAACCTCATATAATTAAACAATTAATAAATATTGTCGGACAAATCACACAGCGCCACCTAGCCCCAAAGTAAGCGAAGCTTGTGTTATGGGTACTAGACAACTGATAAACAAACGTAAATACATTTTTTTTAAATACGTATTTATTATACATAGAAAATACCCAAACCAAGACAAATAGACATGTTCATGCGCACAAATGTTTGAACTGTGTGGGAATCGAACCCACGAGCGTTGGCGTCAAAGTAACGTAACAGCGCGTTTCACCACTGGGTTTTTATACCTTTTTGTTGCCTAAAGACTGAAAGTTGCCTAAAATATTAGACACTTCATTAATTTTTAACGAACATTAATATATTAATTAAGGAGTTAAAATTAATTGTTAATTAATATATTATTAATTAATAATTAATTTTAACACCTGCTGTTATTTATACACAGTTTTTAAAGAATACTTCTTCACCATTGTGGGTACTAATTAATAGGTACTAGTCATAAAGCCGAATGTATAGATGTATAGAATAGATGTATTTCATATAAACAAATGCCCGCCAGCCGCTTGGACCGAAATGTGGTTAGGAGACTTTTTGTGTTTGTGTATAGTTACGTATCGTAGCCCAATGTTTGCACCCCACAGATTGTAGCATTATGTCATGTAAGGGTAGGTTCCTGATCGTGTCTAATTTTGATATCTTAGAAGGGTTTCAGTTTAAATTTATAAATTTAATTATCTTTATCAAATAGCTATGACCATTTAGCATCTGCTCTACGTCACATTACGAGATTAGTACTTCAAAAGATATATTTTGTAAAAAAAAAAGTATGCAATGAGAATGCATTTTGACATAATGAAAACTAAATTATTGGTGATTTCTGAGCTATTATTGAGGAGACCATTTAAATGCGCAAATTAGAATTCGCTCCCACAAGCATGCAATGCACTTACGAAAATATTGCAACGTGTTTCTGAAAATATATCGGTACATTTGAAGCACACGCTGGCTACCCGTAAACTCGAGATTTCGCCCGATATAAATCTTTCAAGTGGAGATGAATTCCCCGGACTGCGAAATGATACATAAAATATTCATCTCACTCAGAAATGCAAGCATCTGTTTTTCACTCCGTTGGATTTTAGATCCTTTTCCTCTAACTCTATATTTTTAATCGGCATTATAATTTAAATTTAAAATTAATCCAATTTTTGTTATTTTTACTTCGTTATATTGTCTTTCTCAACTAGTAAGGTGTAACTTACTCTTATACTTTTCTCGTTGTTGAAAGGCGTGTACATACCTGTAACAAATATCGTTAATATTAATTTACACGAATAAATTAACTTATAGTGTCTGTCTAGCGTCGTTGCGCGTGTTATTCTAACCGATCATGTAGGTTAAGCAACGTCGACGGCAGCCTGTCTGTGAATAGGTTTATCTATCTCGAGTTTCTCCGAGGTTCGGAGGCCACGTTAAGCCGTCGATCCCTGCTGTTGTCGATAGATGACAGTCGTTAAGCTAAGTCAGTGGCCCTAGGGCAGCTTGAAAACACTGGCCTCCGCCAATCCGCATTTGAGCAGCGTGGTGGAGTATGCTCTAAACACCTTCGGTTGAAGGGAGACCTGTATTTCCTGCAGTGGGATGAGTAAGGGTTGATGTGGTGGTTGTCTGTTTGTAATGTCAATATTACAGCTTTATACTAAACGCACATGAATCCCTCTGGGTTGTGGAGATCTTATGACAGTCACTCCATATAAAAATCGTATCTTCGCCAAATCCTTAGGCTTAGGTAGCGGTTGCCGCCAATCCTAATGATAAATGGATGCAGAATACGAGATAACGCTACGAAGAAAACTAAACGCATTTAATGTAAAAACGGTACTTTTACCAGAAAAGACAATTTTAAAAATCTTTCTTCCTGTCTGTTTGCTTGTTCAAATTTTGTATCAAAATTTTGATTTGACCTTCACTGGCTGAGGCTTCACTGGCTGATATTATAAGAGGTGCTAGTAAAATAATGTAATTTTTTGAGTATGTGTGCATTATAAAATTGCCACTGTGCATATATTACACAAAGTCCTTTTAGTCGAATTACTGTGTGTTAATTTGACTAAAACAAAATTAATTTTAGGTTAATGGTTATTTTTCATAGGAATAATTTATGAGATACTTTTACAGATATTTACAAATTTTTTTTAGAAAATTTAATGTTAATCTTCATTCATGCACATAGTACTATCTGGGCGGCATTCTTTTAGGTTTTATTTGTATACGGTCATATTTTTCGGGTACCGAAGTCGCCCTTATCAATAAACATAAAAAGGAAAACCTCATCTAACCTAAACACAAAATTTGTTCCAAACCTTATAAGTACTTTAACGACCGTGCTTCGCTCTCCATTTTTTATTGTTTATTTGGGTAAAATCGCGTTTTTTTTTAGGACTGACTGCTGAGCTGTAGATGAACTTATGAAGCAAAAACCTTATCTAAATACGAAATATGATGCAAATTGTTACAGCCGTTTCCGAGATACAACACAACAATGGCTCGTTTAAAGTATAACAAGAATAAAGATTTTCATACAAAGAATATTTTCGTACGAACATGTGTTCTATGTAACTGTTCTTTAATTAAAAGATCATTAGAGAAGTATCTCATAATTAGAGAAATATAATTTTATTTTTGTCGAGCTTCGCTTTTATTATAAACTAATAACCAAGTAGCACGGGTAAACGATAATTTGTCGATGACCGGATGACTTCTGAAGGATAGATAGGTTAGTTTAAACTGGTACAGAGAGCAATGTTAGTCTTAATGAAATACTTAATATAACTAATATACAATGATTAATACTCTATATAAAAAGAACTATGAATGTGAAAGAAGTGAGTGAAGAGTGTAAGGACCGCGTCTTATGGGGCTCGGTTCTCTCTGCCTACCCTGCAACGATCTGGCGTGAAGATATACATACATATAATACTATATCGGTAAAACCATAACATAAGTTAGTTTAAAATAACGTGCAATTATTGTGATTGAAGGCAATAACATATGCTATTGCGGACTTATTTTGCAATAAATTCTTAAGGATATTAGTACGAGTACTATCTAAATGCGGTGACAATATTACCGTCTATAGGATACTAACTGCAGCCCACGACCTCGTCCGCGTGTATCTCGGTATCCTGTGGGAACCACTTTTTCTTACTTTCTTTCTTTTTCCTCAGCTTCTAGTCTCTCCAGAATCGGATTATCAAATCCAAAAAGAATGTTTCAAATCCGACTGATAGTTCCAGAGATCAACAATCAAGAAACAATCAAACTCTTCCGCTTTATATTTTAAGTACCTACAGATACAAAAAACGGCAAATTCCGAAAGCAACTTTTTGAGAGTTGAAATATATACATAGTTAAACACTTGACTATTAAGTTGCGAATTCCATTATCACAACTCATGTTGAGTATCGAAAAAGTTTCAATGAACAATCACTCAGGTCAGTGTCGCGGCAAGATGGATTGCCCGAATTACACCAACGCATCTTTTCCCGGCTACATCTCTTGGGGTCCTGTACTGCGATGTAGATTTATGACGGGGCCACGACTCACGCGAATAGCCCATCGCTTCTCCACCTATCGCATTTTGTATAGCGTATCCTTCTGAAACCGTAAATCTCTTAGCCCAAAATAGGATATCTCTCGTATTTTAATCTGTTCTTGGTATTGGATCCCCGATTTCTGAATTGCGTGTTCTCGATCACTGAAGACTTTGACGTTAAGCTACATCTTATTACTTTAACGATCAATCTATACTAACATATAAAGCCGATAAGTTTATGTGTTTGTTTGAACGCGCTAATCTCAGGAACTACCAGTCGAATTTGAAAAATTTGCATTTGATATCCCTGTTTTAAGGAAGATTATAGGCTGTTTAACATCATGATACGACCCTTAGAACCCATGATACGACCCTTAAGATCCTTGAAGCTGGGAAGAAAGTAAGAAAAAAGCTGTTCTTACGGAATACCACAATACGCGCAAACAAATTCGCGAGGTGCAGAGTACTAGTGTATTATACTACCGTTTCTGAGATATATTTCGTATATCCCAGAAACGGTAACGATTTGAATAAAATTTTGTATTTCGATAGGGTTTGCTTTTTAAATTACAGGTGTCTGTTAAATAAAAAAAAGCCTAGCGAAGCTCTATCAAAGTACTTTACTCTTTGAACGGTTAAAATTGAAAGTTTGAAGGATTGTGATTTCGAAAATAAATAAGGAAACTGTAAAACTCTTCAACTGGAACAGATGGATCACTTTTATAAGAAGCAACAAGTGAAAAATTATTATATTTCTTTTTTCTTTATGCAACATCGGGAGGCATAAAAACACACGGCACACTTGATATAAAATGGATTGCGGTAGCCTGTCAACGTTTCTAATACATTAAGTATCGCACTACTACATCTACTGCTAATACGACAACTTCATAAGATGTTACTTGTAATCTCAAACCTTCAGGTAGGTATCATTTGGTCCTTCGTCCCGATAATTATAATTAATTAGTACAACAAATACGACATATTTCAAATAAATTGTACTGCATAAATTTATAACAGTGACATATAAGTTATTTGCCGAAGTTCATAAAAGGTATACTTAAGAACATAATTATTTAGGCTTTCGAAAATATTAAGTAGTTCGTGATTCTACTTGACTGGTTTGTGTTCTGAAATAATTGAGTACAATATTTCGAGATGTGTAATGTGTTGTAGGGTTCCGTTTACCCTTTGGGTACCGAACCCTAAAAAGAGCTTACTGGTGACCTCACTCAGACGCAGGAACACAACAACCCTCCAGGGAATTGCTTTTTGGCTGCGGCTTTCTGTGAGAAGGAGGTACGTTTCCAGACGGGCTGCTTTGATGTACCATACCTCTCTTAAATACCCAGATCAAAACATACAGGCATGTTCATACACACAAATGTTTGTCCTGTGTAGGAATCGAACCCACGAGCGTTGGTGTCGAAGTAGCGTTACTAACCAATACGCCACCGAAATCGTCGAAATTTTTATTGTACAAAATATTTAAATTTCAGATCTGTAACTCAATCTGTCATAGACTGGCAGATGGAGGGACTGATAGCAGAGTCAAAGTAATAATATGCGATTTGCTATTTGGCAAGGAACTCTAAAAATTTAATTAATCGATGACTTCGTCGATAATTATGCCAAGGAGCTCTGCACGTCGTCGTTAAAAGTATTGGTGAAGTCCTAATTTCCATAATATCTTATCGTTAGTGTAAAATCAATATTTCCTATCTCCTCGAAAGGCTTGTAACGGATGTCGAACGGGCGGCAACTATATAATACTTCATATATTTAGTTCGGCACACTATTCCACTGCACTTAAGACCACCTATGATGTCACTACTGTGACACCCCAGTGGTATCAATATCGAATAAAAATACTTTTTCTATGATCAGGAACACCGTTCCTATATGAATTCTATATGTTTGTTTGTGCGTTTATCCGTACGTTTGGCTGTGCGTTTGTCTGTCGCTTTTTTTCGAATATTCGAATTTTGAATTCAGATTCGGATTCAGCATAAAAAAGTAGAGTAGGAATGTTCAAGAACACCGTTCCTATCTCTTGGAATATGGCCAAATGGCTGACAAATTAAAAAAAAAATTGAATTGTTATATAATTGATGAGCCAGGTGTTCCTCGGCAATGCAAGCTTGCGCATTCTCATCTGGTTTTTTATATGGAAAATATCTTTTTTTTAAATTTCTCTTGAAATTAGCTACTATTGACGAAACGGAATAGCCGAAAGAAACTTGTCAATTTAGATGTTTTTTACATCGTTATCTTTTCAGAAGACAAGAACACGTTAGTGTAGTTTGTATCAATAATTTATGATGCCAAGTGAATAAATTTAGATATAATGTCCGTTCAGAAACTCTGAAAAACATTGCTTCAAGCCAATTATTATATAATAGAATACTGTTGCAACAAAGGACTTGCCATTTCAACAAGCAGATGCACAGGCATACTCAACATATGCCTGCATCTCGAATTTGCAGTTGTACAAATATTGAATTTTAAAAAGGACTTTATATTGTTCCTTGTATATATAATATTCTTAAATATACTGAGATTTAACAACGAGGATTTTATATTTGTGAAATACCCTTAGAGATTTCTTAGCAACCATGATATAAATGGAACGAATAGCTCTCTGTGTTCCCCATATAAGTATACTGTAGACATAAAATCTGCGCAATTAGCTGAATCATTCAGTAAAGTAAAAACATCCGTCAATTTTGCTGACAGTAAATGTGGAATTGAGCCTATCTGTACTTTTAGGCCTATGTTCTTGACTTGTAGAATTATTGATGATCCACATAGGTATATCATGTTTACGGCTGAAGCAATAATTACTAACAATTTTAAATAGAAAGGATAAAAGACCGACGTGCAAAATAGGCATTTATTTTTTATTGTTCTCCGGTACCCATCCATTTTTGAGACAAAGAATCCTAAATCCAGAGAATACGGTGAACGAGAAGGCACTCAACTGTCCTGGTGATAAAGAATTTTCTTCTTAGATATCATTTTCGTTTAAACCTTGTAGAATGGCCCAACAAATTAATATGTATTTTTAGTCAGTTACCTTTAATCATTTCACATTTTTGTAAATAATTCATATGGTTTAGCTACTCCATTCCAAAAATTTTTGATCAATGCTTAAAACTGATTCAATCTTCTTCAGTGCACATTCACCAAAAGCAATCCACTATTTCAATTCTTTGGTTATTGGCGTAGGGAATCCAAATTCCGTCTACTGTTACGAAACAACTTATAAAATAATCAGCAGGTGAAATTGAAGTGGTTTTTAACCACGGTGCTTACAATATTGACCAATTACTTGGACTACGGATAATTGCCATGTATGGTTTACTAATCACATTATGGTACGATATACTTCACTAGTGGTTATTTTCCACATTTAGAGAGTCTTTGCATGGTTTTATGATTATGGATAAATTAGTACGAAAACTAAAATTAAAAATTAATGAAAATGAACCATAGACCCAATAGATAACATAATGATTGTCATCTATAAGGAAATGTTAAGTAAGTGAGGTGTATAAAAAATAATCTAGTAACATGGCGCTCAATTCTCCCTACCTACCCTGCAAGGAACTTGGTGAGAAGATGTAGATTCATTAGCAACAGCATGAAAGCATGAAAAAAGACTGAAAAATAAACCCATTCAATAACAACCAATACGGTGATAATCTTGCGTATTTAATTTCTGAGGACATTGCAATCCTCTGATAATAAATTATATTCCAAAAGATTTTTTCAATAAAAAATCTTTTCTTAAGTGTCTATTTATTACATAGACACTTCAGACAAGATTCTTTTAATTCTTGTCTAATGGAATTTGGGACAAAAAAAAATATCTAATTAAGCGTTTCGAGTGAATCTTCTACTAATTTTATTACTTTTTAGACGTCCGGCATTCAATTCCGGAACCTAGTGATCTTAAAAGATGCAATGAAATATGTATGCTTATATATAACTTATTAAATTATATGACTTAGCTATAGTATAAACAACTTATTAACACATGACTATAGCACTGATATAATATGTACTATTAGGTTAAAATATATGTATTTTTTTAAGTCCGTATTCGTACACTGCTGAACATAGGCATCTTCTCTAGGGAGCTTATTCGCCACGATCCTACGCCACCTGTATCCGTCAATTAAATACAAACCTCTTAAGGTCGTCGCTCCATCTAGTGGGTGGTCATCCCACTACGTGTACCAATACGGGGACACCATTAGAGAACCTTTCATCCCCAGCGGTTGTCGGTTATACGAACGAAAAACAAATATCCTCATTCTTAATTCTATGACGAAGAGAAACTTCGAGCATAGCTCTTTCCATCGCACGCTGAGCGACTTTAGCTTCCTCATAAGGCCCGCAGTAAAGGTCAATTCTGTCTTCCGTATGTCATTACTGGCAACACACAGTGTTTAAAGACTATAGAAAGTATACATATATATACTCACTTTACGGTATTGGAAACAGTGGGCGTACTATTGCCCCATTTTCACCTTTCCTAAAATGTTACCGTGTCATTACAATTTGTTAGTTTAACTTTTACCAGTTGTTGCTGCCACTAACTAAAGAACAAGTGAAACTTTTTGTAAAAAGGCTTATTATAGGGTTCATGAATTTGTAATATACAAAAACGTCCGGACCATGGTCAAATTGATATTGTTTTGTCTGCAGGTGATGTCAGGAGCCCTAGAAACTGGCGAGCGAGGTGTGTGAAGATGGAGTCACATGGCGCTCGGATCTTTCTGCCTACCCCGCAAGGGATTTGGCATGAAGTAATTGAATAGGCAAAAATAGAAGTTAGCTCTTTCTCTCTCGTGAAACATTTTTACAAAATTGTAAATTCTAATCTAAAAAAGAACTATAAAGCAGAATTTGCATATTGAAACAACATGATAACAGGATTTTATATTATAATCAAAATAGTTCAACGCCTGCTTCATTAATTAGTACTATAAAATAAGCTGACCCGCTTCATTTATTAAGAACACTTTTTACGTTACCGTAGTAATTTTAATTTAAAAAAATTCTCCGTTATCATATCGTATGAACACGTGTAATTTATATTCGTTTACTTTCTTTTATCTCACAAATGATAACATTCTTTTTTATTTTTTCCTGTATACTAACTCAATTCGAGTTGACTACTTTGCCATTTTACTTTTTTGCTACTTTGTAAATATAGCCCTAAATGAATATATATATATATATATAATTAGATTGGATTAAGTCAATGAAGTACAATACTAGCGTATACCTACCTCATTGGATTAAATAATACAATTGTTATCATATTAATAACATAGTTATTAATGTCATAGGATATTTATATCCTGCTAAAGTACTCCTCCAAAATACAATATTAATAGATTAATTACTCATTAATAGATTATAATTAATCAATTAACATTCACTTTTCCCCACTTCTTCCTATTTATATGTCTTCCAATCGTATAGATATATGGCCTTATCCATCTTACTCAGATGGATAAGGTATTGGTATCTATTAGTACCTTTCTATCTTAATTAAGTTGCTATTTGTAAACTTTCTCTTGTTTAAATAAAACTACCAATTACTAGACTAATGTAATGTAAATTGTTGAACATTACAAATAACTAGTCTGGCCATAAATACTGTTACAAAGAAACTTTTCTTTTTATCATTATTTTAAATTTGGAACGCGTTTATTATGTTAAAACTTCTTTCAAATTTCGCTGTTTTATATATTTTTTTCGTGTTTATTATCAAATTACAATACGCAATGAGGTGGTAAAGAAATTAGGATAGCAATGATTGTCTTGCACCAAGTGGGTATGGAGCCGTCGGTTTTTCAAGACATTTCAAAAGCGTGGTAACAGCCGTATGTTAAAAATTACAACTACAACAAGCAAAATGACAAAGTGTACGCATACCGTGGCCGAAAAGGTACAACGTGCTCATCATCCTCGTCTGTCGTCGTACGTCTGTAATGGTTTGGTGGGAGAGTGTCTTATCTAGGAGTCAAAAAGCTTTATGTGATAAAGGAGTAAAGACTTCAGCCAAAGTGTATTAACAGACTGTCTTGGATAGTGTTGTGTATGTGTCTCAGCGCTTCACTTCACTTTTTTTAAATGTACCAGGACTCTGCACCTGTTCACAAGACTCGAACTACCCAAGACTGGCTTGAGACCAACGTTCCGGACTTTATAAGAGGTGAAGACTGGCCCTCGTCTAACCCAGATCTGAACCCCTTAAGACTTCAAATTATGGTGAAATTTAGAATACATGGCCTGCTCGAAACGACATTCCTGGAGTAAGCAGTGGCTAAACTTCCCATGGAAACAGCGCGTAGATCTATAGATTCGTGGCCAGACAGATTAAAGGCCTATATCAAAGCCAAATGTGGCCATATGTGGAATAGAATCATTCTTTTACTTTTTACTGAGACTTCCGTAAATATGTACATATAAATTTTATTACGATTATATTACTTCATAAAAATATAAATACAAATTCATTTGTAACAGAACTTATGGCGGGACTTACGGACGAATAGAGTAGTTTTTAGTCCTGCATCTTAAATGGTTATAACATAAGCTAAGCCTCTATACAAGCTAAATGTTTGTAAAGTATATTCAGGTAGCAGAGATAAAGAATGTAAACTAGACATTCAACAGTGCACAATATATTTTCAGGAACACCGTTTCTATATGAAATCTATATGTTTGTCTGTTTGGGTGTTTGTTTGTGCGTTTGGCTGTGTGTGCGTTTTTTCGAATATTCGAATTCTGACTTCAGATTCGAAATCAACATAATAAAGTAGAATAGGAATGTTCAAGAACACCGTTCCTATCTCTTAAGGAACATGGTCAAAATGGCCGACAAATAAATATAAAAGAATTGAATTGTTATATAATTGACGAGCCAGGAGTTCCTCTGGAACTGGATTGAATGTAATAGTCTTCTTCCTCCTACCACCACTAGGCAATCACTAGTATTTTATTTAATGTAACTAATCATGTATTTACTTTAATAAAATTAAAGTTAAAAACAAAGACCCTTTGAGTTATAATTGTTAAACAATAAAAAATATAATATTGAACATATTTTAATTATATGAGCATATTTTAATTCAAGTAAATGTCAGTTTAATGAACCGTAGTCACACTAAATATGTCATGTATCTTATTTAAATAGACAAACATCATAAGATTGACAATAAATTATTATCTATATCCATAACTTCACGCCAAGTCCTTTGCGGGGTAGGTAGACAGAACCGAGCGCCATAAGACGCGGTCCTTTCACACTTTACTCGCTTCTTTAACATTCATAATTCTTTTCATGCACGCCCGCCGGTTTCTTGACATCACCTTCCGATAAAATTAAATAAATAATAATTATTAAATACAATAAATTATTAGTTTCTATTAAAATTTAATAGCTATCGACTCGACTACGTAAATGTGACGAATTCATGTGCAGACATGATACCGTACGAAAATTTTCAGATAGCACTTAGCAACGGCCACGATGCCATTCTCGCCTGTGAGGAAAAACGACGGGGATACTTATCGCTTTAATTTGTAAGTAAACTCGGTATGGGCCGGCGTGTTTACCATTTTTGTTTCGTCTCGTTGAACGTACTGTATGTAGTAAATACCTATAAAAGGTGTATATCAAATACCTACATACGTTTTGCTTGCACAGAGGCTGATAGTGTGCACGATGCTGGTCAATAGGGGTACAGCCCGACTGAGTATACCTTCACCTCACAGAAAACCGTGGCCAAATAACTGTATTCCTATGAGAATAGTTACTAGTAAGCTCCTTGCTTCTATATTAGCAGCAAAAATCATGTTAAATGACTAGAACGTATGCTGGACCAAATGTGGAATCCTACTAGTATAATATTATAAATATGGAAGTATGAATGTCTGGATGATGTTTATATAGATGTTTCCTTTTCACGCCTCAACGCGTGAACGGATTTGGATGAAATTTGCTACTTTTTATCTCGGTGATATTTTCCCGTGGGATACTTTGGATGTTTAGATGTTTGAATCGTACTAAGTATGGATGTTTTATTTCACTTTTACGTATCAGCGGCTTTTCATCTACTACTGTCCCTCAGGAACACATCACCGAGATAAAAAGGCTACTTTTATCCCGGTGATGTGTAATGTAATTAATTGGGATGACCCCTTCGCAAAGACTCTGCTTTATATCCAGGGATTCCCCGCTATTCGCCAAATTTGTGGGTTGCTCCCGAGTTTCGAGTGTCCAAAATTTGCATGTGCAAACTTCCGGCATACGGTCTGCCCCTCCAGCTTTGTAAGTGGACTGCTGGCTTCTTACATGAGCGTAAAATCCGTGTCCTTGCAGATGATTGCGCTTCGTGGTTCATGTCAGTGAATGCCGGTGTCCCACAGGGCTCCGTCCTATCGCCCACCCTTTTTCTTCTTCATATCAATGACATACTGCTACTTGGTAATATTCATTGCTATGCAGATGACATTACGGTCCATTGGCGATATTTTGGTCGGTCTGGTGCTGGACGGGCAGAAATCGATGAGAAGCGCGAGAGTCTTGTCGTTGAGCTGAATCGGGTTTTGGATCTCATTAGTAAATGGGGTTTCTGGTTGAGTTTAATGCCAAGAAAACTCAGGTGTGCGCATTTACAACAAATGCCCCCATTCCTTCCCACTCCCAGTCTTCAGGGCGCTTCCCTCAGTAAGCGAGATGGCCTGAATATGCTAGGCATGGATATTCGTTGCGACGTTAACCAACGTAACTACGTCGAGAGCTCACCTCAACAGCTTCAAAAAAACTGGGAATCCTTAATAGGGTGCGATGTTTCTTCACGCCGGGTCAGCTTTGTCTGTTTTATAAGACTCAAGTTCGGGCCTGCGTGGAGTATTGCTCGCATCTCTGGGACGGTTCCGCACAGTATCTTCTCGAGTCCCTATCCGCATAATCTATGACGAAAAGGTCACCAAAAACCTGGAACCTCTTCAACTTCTTAGGGATATTGGCGCGCTAAGCGTATTTTACCGCCTTTAACATGGTGAGTGCTCTGAAGAACTATTTTCACTTATCCCATCCTCTCCCTTCCGTCATAGAACCACACGTGCAGGCTTGCATGTCATTATTCCACTGTCGAAAATAGTTTCTTCTTTCTCCTTCAAGCGAAGAGTGAAGAAGCGCCTTGCGTGTCAACACTGTAGACTTTTGTCAGTCACAGCCCAGTACCGTGCAAACGTCTCAGCCTCTGTGCAAGCAAAACGTATGTAGGTGCTTAACGAAAACAGGCAGGACAAACGGCTTAACGTGGCCTCTGAGCACGGAGGAACTCGAGACGAGCAAACCAATCCATCCATAGATATATAAGATATGGCCAATTCTCCAATCCCTGAAAATCACTGAATCACCTGTGGTTTTCTCCCCTGCCTTTTCGAGTCACCTGTGCTTTTCCCCCTGTTTTTCGTGTCACCAGTGCTTCTATGTGCTTGTCATTCTTAGTCGAATACTTCACTGGAGATGATATAATATTGGTGAAGTACACCGGTCCTGATTAGCCCTCACCTTGCTTTATTCCATTCGTCATTTTGCGAGCTCGATGGTACAGTGCTTAGCAGTTCTACTTTAACACCAACGCTTGTAGATTCGATTCTCACACAAGACAAGACATTTGTGTATATGTACATGTCTGTTTTACTTAATTTGGGCGTTTTTAAGGGAGGTAGAGCGCATCAGAGTAGCCTGACTTAAGAAGTATCTCCACCTCACAGAAACCCGCAGCTAATTGACAACTCCCTGGAGGATTGTTGTTTTCTCGCGAGTGGTTGAGATTACCAGTAAGTACCTATGTTAGCAGCAGAGCTGCATGCGTGCATAGGCTACGGTAACCACTTCACATCAGATCGGCCGTATGCATGTATGTCTCTCGACGTTGTATAAAAAAATGGTTGTCTGTAAAGTCGGTTTACGGACGATAGTTTTACGTGATAACGTCATAAGAAAACATTCAACAGTTGACAAAACAGTTCACGTGTAGGTTGTGTGCTGCCGCTGTCTCTCTTCTACTCGGACGCATCGGCCGATGGAGTGGAAGAGAGATGCGTCACAAGCACACACGCTTAGGCCGATCGTGCGTCTCTATGCTTGTTCCGCGCTCTCGCTTGCACGTTCGGCTCAGGCGGAGCGTGACACTTTTTCGTGCGTGAAGACGGCGTTCATCGATTTATAAGACGTTATCACGTCAAAAAAATATCACGCACCTAGCACTGGACCACAGAATGTGGCGTTTACCGCTCTTTAGAGACTCACTGTGTCTTGTGTATCGAATATATTCCAGAACCTTATTGGTCACCGCACTAAGTCGCAAGAACACAATAAACCTCCTAGGAAATTATATTACATATCACGTACATATATTACACAATCTCATTCAGTACCGAAACAATATAGAAAGTATTGACCCAGTGTAAGCAAACAAAGCAACTCGTGTAATTATGAACTCATTTCGCGTCCGTCGCCGACTCTCCCGTCAACTTGTATTGCCGAGCTTGTTTACGACAAACTTCACTCCAATAGTCCCCGGCATCCCAGTGTTAATTAACAAGAAATATTTGCTTGTTGCAGGAAAAAATACCGTATCAGAAGAATTAGTAGTAATACAAATAAACTACATAGTCTACACGTCTAATAAATAGTGTTGAAGATTGATTTCAATTTTAATATCGACGCCTGAGGCAGAATTGTCGCATTTAATTGAAGTTATACTACTTTTGGTGCGTTAGGGTGATTGTTCCCTAACGCACCAAAAGTAATTTTTACGACACCGACATCCAAAGTTGGTTGGTAAATGTCTCTCAAGTTTTATTCGTGACTCGACTACATTGAAGGTAGTTTCAATAAATTCAAATATTCATGAATCTAACCACGTGTTTCATATCAGTAAAGACAAAATGTATTTATATAAAAATTTATATGTGAGCGTGTATCTTTAAATTACATATGGTGGTGAATGATATTTATTTATAATTCTATATTATCTTTTTGTTTTTCAAACGTAAATTACTGGCATGCGCAATGAGAGTTTTGGAGTTATATTTATTTTCTTATACGAAATAAATACATGCGTACAAAAGTACACTCACACACATATTTTATTCTAACTACTTGTTCGTTGCGCGTGAATTGATTTTGGCAAAATATTTTATCCGTTGATAACTTATAACTGAATGTATTGGCTGTTGTTATCTCTTCAATGTTTGTGGTTCCTGCAAAAACACCTTCACACGAACGGAATCGAGGGCAGCATCTGATAGTAAATATCAAAGAAGCCTATATATTACGTTAGTAAGCCTTCGCTCACGGCTTCTGAGGAAGAATTATATATCCCCATATACCATGTATTCTAATAACATAACATTCCGCCGTCTGATCCATACTTATTTTATTGCCATCCGCTTAATTTGTAAATATTATTTTTATATGCTTAACTTTTTTATCGCCATCTATATTTTATACTGTCGTCATATAGATAATACTCTCAAAATTAATAAAAAAATATGAATATCGTATATACGTTACGCCTAACATGATATGCTTACACGTTCGTAAACATTTCTCTCCTTTCTTTGGCAGCCGTATAAATAAGAATTGCGGAATAATTAGTGTGCATGAACATGTCTGTTTGTTTTGGTCTGGGTGTTTTTAAGAGTGGTACGGCACATCAAAGCAGCCCGACTGGGGAAGTACCTACACTTCACAGAAAACCGCAGCCAAATAACAACTCCCTGGAGGGTTGTTGTGATCCTGCGTGTGAGTGAGGTCACCAGTTAGCGCCTAAGGAGTTGCTGTGTTAGCATCGAGCGCGTGATACTTAATGGTTGGCAAGCGTTCATAGGAAAAAAAAACCTTCGGATGAAACTCGACCAAGTTGGTCGTTTTCTAAGGAGTTGCCGTATTAGCACCAGAGAGGTGGCATCGCGCGAGTGACATTCAGTGTATCACCAGCGTTCATAGGTTACGGTAACCACTTTACGTACGACCGTATGCCTGTATGCCTCCCGACGTTGTATGAAAAAATAAATTGGTGCGTGTACTTATGTACGCGCGATACTTCTTTGGCATCATTAAATAAAGAGGTTACCTTCTATAAATTTTCATTTTATACCAAGCATTTCCAAATTTACTCCAAGGGTTTACATGTGTAGCGCGTAAGTAAAGCGCCATCTATTACAAAACTGTTCAACTACTTAACGATCACATCTGCTACTTACAAACTTAAAGCTCAACAATACAAAAGTATGCTTCGCTATAGTGCTTGAAGAGCGGTTTATAGGCAGTTTCAAGCTGTTACTTTTGTGTTACAGTGATGCGCGTGCATCTTAAAATTTCACTCTCATCATTTTTTCATAACGCGCCTAAAGAAGTATAACTTCAAAAAAGTGTTAATCCGTGAGCTAGCCAATAAGAGATGTGCGTTCTTCTTTACCCCCGATCCGTGGCGGTTAATCGGGTTACTATGCAAATCCGTATCGCACATTTGATCGGTTCTCCATAGGATATTTCCTTCATAGCAAAATATCTATTTCAAGTCAAGTAAGTTACAAATTCATTCGACCCTATCGACTGAAAAAGGTCCCACCTATCTAACCCACACCTAAGGGCACTCCAATGATATTAGGTTATCACGCTTCACATCAGTCTTTGATGTTTGCCCACAAACATTTTAATATAATTATCTTGGTTAAAATTTTCATACAAATTGGAACATTTACAAGATCGTTTAGCGTCGATAGTAAATTAATGACACTGTATTCAAATTTGCTACAAGTATCAAGTTTTCGAACTTTAAACTTTAAGAGAACAAGCCAAATCAATTCGTACAAATATATTTTTGAACAAGTTATAAGTGTATGTGTTATTTTAGTTTATGTATATTTAAAATAAGAAGAGGCATGCTCCGTTGGTTCGGACAGGTAGAAAGAATGCAAGATGAAAGAATGACGAAGCAGATATACAATGCAAAAGTGGAAGGATGTAGGAGCCGGGGAAGGCCAAGACTTACCTACCATGACCAAATTGGTCGTGTTCTATCAGAAGGTGATGTCAGGAGCCCTAGAAACCGTGCGAGCGTGCATAAGAAGAGCAATGAATGTTAAAGAAGCGAGTGAGATATGTAAGGATCGAGACACGTGGCGCTCGGTTGTCTCTGCCTACCCCGCAAGGGATTTGGCGTGAAGTTATAGATAGATGTATATTTATTATATTATCACGCCAGGTCCTTATGGGGCACGCTCAAATAAAGGAGAGATTTAGTCCCCACATACCTCACTCGCTTCTTTTCATGGGTTCGATACCCACACACGGCAAACATTTGTATGCACGAACAGAATATTATTATGTATATTTGTCTTGCGTTGAGTGCTTCTAAGAAACGCAGTGCGCATCAAACCAGCCCATCTGGGGAAGTGCCTCCATCTCACAGAAAACCGCAGCCAAATAACAACTCCCCTGGAGGGATGTTGTGTTCCTGCGTGTGAATGAGTTTACCAGTTAGCGCCTAAGGAGTTGCTGTGGGCATCGGGCGAGTAATACTTAATGTTTGCAAGCGTTCATATGAAAAAAAACCTTCTGATGAAACTCGACCAAGTTGCCCGGTTTTTTATTATACTACATAGGGAGGCGTGCAAGCATACGGTCCACCTGATGTAAATTAGCTACCGTAGCCTATGAACGCTCGTAATACGTTAAGTATCACTTGCGCGATGCCACCTCCGCTCACACGCAGGAACACAACAACCCTCCAGGGAGTTGTTATTTGACTGCGGTTTTCTGTGAGGTGGAGGTACTTCCCCAGACGGACTGCCTTGATACCCCCTACCTCTCGTTACAGGAGTGGGGCATTTTTCGACTCCTACATCTATCAACCTACCTACCTATCCGTTGAATATCTATATAGTTATTCGTCCATACCGCATTATTTCTATAAGCAACAGAGCATGCTTTGCCTTAGCTTAACACCGACACTCTCTTTCATAGCGTCATCATAGCGTCATCATAGCGCATAAAGCGTCGTTGTGACAAATTATTAAAGATCACACAATATGCAATTCGATTTAAGGTGAAATTCTTATTGATTAAGATTTTCTAAAATATTCATTGCAAATTGTTACTTTTCTCATGAGTAGTAAAATCCAAGTGCCATAGACTCAATAATTACAAATTTTAATTTTAATAGTTTATAAAATAAGTAACAAACACATTGTACTCTTTGGAAATTTCTAGCAACTTGTGTTTTAGTAAATTAAGATTTACTATTTTCATTGCAAATTGTTACTTTACTCACAAGTAGTAAAATCCAAGTGCCATGGACTCAATTAATTACAAGTTTAAATTTAAATAGTTTATAAAATAAGTAACAAATAAAATGTACTATTTGGAAATTTCTAGCAACTTGCTATAAATTTACTTGTAGTTAATGCAAATAACAATATAGCAAAAGTTACGGAGTTAACTTTCCACTCAGAATCTTTGAAGTTTTGTCTCTGGAGGGTGCTTGAAATATTTGCATCCAAATCCGACACATTCGTACCCTCAGGGTGGTGGAAGTGAGGTAAATGACGAGCTCGCCACCGAGCTCGTGTAACGCGCTGTTACGATACTTTGACACCAACGCTCGTGGGTTCGATTCCCACACAATACAAACATGTCTGTTTGTCTTGGTCTGGGTATTTTCTATGTATAATAAGTATATATTTACAAAAATAAAAATGTATTTACGTATGTTTATCAGTTGTCTAGTACACATAATACAAGCTTCGCTTACTTTGGGGCTAGATGGCGCTGTGTAATTTGTCCGACAATATTTAAAAAAAAAACTGGTGCTCTAATTCAGAGTAGGATCTTTAAGACCATTACGAGAAGAAGATCTTCAATTTATTCAATTGATTTCACTAGTGTGAAAGCAATAGAACGACAAGCTCGGATGAGCAGTAGTAAGTAACACTACTCTGAAACCAACGCTCGTGGGTTCGATTCCCACACACGACAAACATTTGAGTGCATGAACATGTCTGTTTATCTTGGTCTGGGTCTTTTCTATGTATCATATGCATTTATATCTATATCATATGCATTTATATCTATTCTATGCATCATGAGCATTTACGTATGTTTATCAGTTGTCTAGTATACCCATAACATAACTTTGGGGCTAAAAAAGACTAGATTTCGTTCCTAGACTACGGCGGATGACTGCCTGTAAACTAGACTGGTAGCATATGGCTTGCACTACGAGTAGTATCACTCATGTGTATACCCGCTGCTAATGCAGTGTTTCTCACCAGCCTCCTGGCGACCTTACAGGAAATCCTATTTTTTGGTACTTCCCCAGTCAGTTCGCTTCTTTTTAAATATATCTGTACCACTTTGGGTGGTGTGGTCTACAGAGTGCACCAGGTACGACTGCGTTTCGATTTAGACCTGTTAGTAAGACACTTTCGCTCTAAGTAAATGGATGAAGTTATTGAAGCAGTACCCACAGAGAAACTGAGTTATTTTCATATTTATACTGTAACTAGCACACGACTTCTCTCACGTGAAATTGGGATTTAATGTGGTTATTTTCTTTCTTCGATCCTCATCTCATTTATTATAATATAGTGACTTACGTCTAATTCCAGACTAATAGGTCCAAAATTAAAGAAGTGAAATGTTTTAATTTATTTAATTTCAAACTTAACTTATTCAAAATTGAAAGTGTCCTATATTTTACTAATTTTGTTATTTGCTTGAAATAGTTTTCACAATACTTTACAAACACTTGTTATTTCAAATCGATAAATCATAGAGCTGTGTTCTTCCCTTGCCTTTTGTTTGTCACGTTATTAAACGAAACATTTATGTTATCCTTATATCGCTGTCTAATCTTATTAACACCGGGGATTAAAAAAGAAACAAACAATTGTTTCTTTTAAGCTCATTTTTCTTACAAAATGTCTTAAAACATTATTTATTTAATTGACTAATTCAATTGACGTTTGCTGAATTGCAATTTTTGAAAGAGTGTAGTAAAATGTGCCTGAACTAAATTGTTAGTAATAGAACGGCTCCAGAATTTATTTTAAACTTATTTTTAGCAAAGTCTAAAAAACTTAGGTGGCTATAATGATTTTACATGTGTTGCACAATTTTTTTATCATAAATTTTCATTATTTATCTTGCAAATGTGATGAGAAACATCGAGGTTGAAACAAGAGTTATGATTTTAAGTCACTAAAAATCTTTAACACCACTCTTCTAAATAGCCTCTCATTTGTAATTTCATCCCTATCCCCTTTATACATTATGTAGTATGTATGTATATTATGTATTACTTACGATTGCTTATTATACATAGATGTTTGTGTACATAGTAGAAGTAAATAGATAACTCACATTTTTTCTAATCTGTATGTCAGATATATCAAAATTAATGACAAAATTTGATACTTCACGTTGGGTTTGCTACCCTGCTACCCTATAAATTATAAATTGAGCGGTTAGTTATTTCTTGATTCATACGGTATCGAACGAAGAAGGTTGTTTCTCTGCGATCACACCTCGGTCCTGCCGAGTTTCAGAAACCTTTATTTATTGTGTACCTCAGATTTTTACAGTTACTCGCAGAAGAAAAGTTGTGCCTGAAAGAGGCATCTCTTAAACAGGTCTCCAATTTATGTACACGGAATTTAGTCCAACAAAATCCATTTAAGACACAAGGGCTACCGTTTACAAATACCTAATTACGTCGTAACTCTTATTATTAAAAACCACTTCCTCCTATCCTGGGTTTTCATAAAGAATTGCGCGGTCACTTGTGGTATAATGCGAAGACTGCTACATTGAAGCAAGAAAAGAGTCTATGTTTCACTTAGACGGCTGGCAATGGATCGGCGACGCTTTTGATATTACTGAGGTCCATGAGCGGTGACGCTCACTTACCACCAGATGGGGTGACTTCTCATTTTGACACTGTTTTATATACACATAGAAAAACATTTTTATCAGTACTATTTTGATTTGTTTAATACTTAAGGTCTCCACTAATCCACATCTGAGTGCCGTGAAATATGCTCTAAACCTCTTTGGTAGAAGATAGACCAGTACTCCAGATGTGGAATGAGTATAGGTTGAAGCGCAATACCTAATACACGTGTTTCAAATTCACACTTTCTTGGAATTTATTTTTGGTAAAGTTTTTTTTTTTAATACTACGTCGGGAGGCATACAAACATACGGTCCACCTGATGTAAAGCGGGTACCATAGCCTATTAACGCTTGCGATATATTAATTATCACTCGCGCGATTCTGCTGCTTACACAGCAACTCCTTGGGAGCTTACTGGTGACCTCACTCACACGCAGGAACACAACAACCCTCCAGGGAGTTGTTATTTGGCTGCGGTTTTCTGTAAGGTGGAGGTACTTCCCCAGATGGGCTACTACTACTACTACTCGAAAACTATAACACGCATCAAAATAAACCACGGAATATGTTTGTAGATAAATTTATAACGAATTATTTACACATTGGTCATTATTTCCGGTATGTGTTATGTAGTTTATATATGTATATATATATATATATATATATATATATATATATATATATATATATATATATATATATATATATATAAACTACATAATACATACCGGAAATAATGACCAATGTGTAAATAATTCGATATATATATATATATATATATATATATCTTTCTCTAGGCTATTTCCGTAAAATTAAAAAAAATTCAATTTCATTAAAATAAATTCCCTTAATCAGCATACTATTGTAAGTCGCCAAGTAATGTAGACTTGTGATAATGTTAGAGAGAATGAATAATTCATCAGCAGTCATTCTCGAACCAGTACTGGTTTGAGGACATTCACCAATTCACGGGAGCTTTAATCGCAATGCTCGTCCTTTCAGATGGGCAATATGTTTATCAGTGAGTGAATGAGACATATTCATTATGAACTCACTACTGAGATTTTTCCAAGAGACTACATAATGTGTAGTTCTTCAAGAAAGGTGTCAAGGGATTTTTACAGAGCTTCATCAGCTAAATCGTACTTTGATTGTCACCTTAGTGATATAAAAATGTAGCTTTCTGATCTTGTTTTAGTTATTTCTAAAATCTTGCAAAAACCTTTTTAATATGTATAAAAACTTATGCATAAATATTCTTCATGAATGTCTAAATTATCCTTTTGGACTTGTGTGAAACAAATCCGGCCATTACAATCCCCGGATACGTATTCCCTTGCCAACATACCCAAATCCCGTAATGCTATGAAGATAACAAACTTACTTAGCCTTTTACGTGACAGTACTATTTTTCCAACCGGAAGAAATAGTGCTAAAATACACTATAAAAATTCTATGGTACATCCCTACTTACTTTATTGCTTACGAAATCATTGGCTAATAAATTGGTTTATTTTGGACGATCATACATACACATACAAACCCACAGGAATAATTGCTACATTTTGTACTATACTTCCATGTATCCGCACTTGTAATATTAGTGTGATATGAGATGAGATACAGAAAAATATAAAATAAGTGACCGCCGTCTCATTTCATTGACATCCTTATACTCGGCATCTTTATCTATATGTTCACGCCATGTCCCT
The DNA here is from genome assembly GCA_947507595.1 of Pyralis farinalis. Classification (NCBI taxonomy): domain Eukaryota; kingdom Metazoa; phylum Arthropoda; class Insecta; order Lepidoptera; family Pyralidae; genus Pyralis; species Pyralis farinalis. The sequence continues at coordinate 13,692,989 of OX382269.1, read as the reverse complement.
TGGGGAGTAAGCAGAGAGATCCTAACGCATCATGTAAGCATTTCTATTCAATAGTAGTTTAGAGCATGGACTAATCTAGCCACTGTTATCAAGCGCCCCGAAGATGATAGTCATCTATCATCAACTGTCTGGACCTACTACAATCAACCTGTAGCCTGGACCAGATCCGAAACTATCTCTATACCAAATTATTGTAACAACTGTTTAATGTGAAAGGATACAACAGAGATCATGATGCCAGTTAAAATTACGTCCAAAATATTTATATCACTAATTCCCTCAATTAAAATACACTGGTGAAGAAAACGTTTCAAAATAACCATCATTTTTATGTTAACGCCATGATCCCACACCCTTGGGGAGACCCTTATAAAAATATCGACCCAGAAAATTCACATAACAAAAGCCCGGACACATTCGTAAATCCAGCCGGATGTCCCTGGGATCTGTTAAAAAGAATCTGGCAGCTCAAAATGTAGGCCAATTTCATGCGCCCCGCTGTAAACAATAGACACATTATGAAGTCAAAATTATTCGCCTCTGAAAGTATGCATCCCTTAAAAGCTCATGCGCGAGCTAGACAAAGAATATCTCTATCTCTAGATTAAACCCCGAGCGTTAAGCCATAAACTGTTTTTATAATAATACAACTCTCGGAACATTTCCCAGTAATGTAATGTTAGGTAAGTTTAAAGTATTCCAGCGAAGTTACATAGAACATAACGGTAAACTTCCAATAACGTAAAGAGAACCAGTTTCCTTCCATCTTCACTAGCGGTAGGTACCTACGATGCGAATACTTTCGTATTCAACGAGAGTTGCTCCCTAGCTATTGTGGAGGTCGACGAACTGTGTTAGCATCCATCCGAGTCAGTTTCTAGTGCGCAAGATGCCAACATACAGAAAAACAAAGTACAAAATGTTCGTTCATATTTTCCAGCTTTTTACTTTCATGTACTTCTTTCTCTATACTCATCTAGCTTTGTAGACTGTTATTAACAATTTTGTACTTGTTTGAAAAGTCAGACGCAAATTATTGGTTTTTTCTTTTATACAACTAGATTGGCAAAGAAGCATTCGGCCCGCATCAGATGGTAAGCGGTCACCGCAGTCTATTGACGCTCGCAATACCACGGGGATGTTACTCGCGCGCTGCCAATATTGTGCCCTAAGGCTGTTTCGTCATAGTACCCAGTAATTTCTCTGCTATATCTCACTCTTCAAACTGGAACACAGCTATATAAATATAGCTACTCGTACTTGAAATAGGTGAGACAGAAATACCCACTTTTTGTACAAAGTCTCCCTCTGGTAAAATCTTAGTGATTGCATCTACACAAAATGAAATAGGATCAATTGTTTTATGCGAGACGACAAACTGTACCGATACTATATAGATATGGAAGGAAGTGTAGTATATAAATAGTATAACGGAAACAGGTGGAAAGTAGTTACTACGTGTTATCGACACTAATATAGATGTAAAGTTAAGATATTTGATTGCACGGAGTTATAACTACTGATTCAAATATGAATATACTTTTACAGGATCCCTACATTTACCCTAAATGTTATAGGCTGTTTTTATTTTGGGATCCCTGTGTATAACTTGAAAAGCCGAGCTCACGGAGCGGACCCGCAGGCAGCATATAATCTCCTTATAAACGTAGTTTACTTTATACTTATAAAGGCTTAGGTACTGAATTGAAAGCTGTAGTTTAAGAAAACAAAATGAGAAAATATCATACCTTTTTTACTTTTGTAAATAAAAATACACGTGCAAAGTGATAAATTGATTCAGTTGTGTAATATTAGTTTTAACACGCTGCTTCTCTTGAATTTTTATTCGGGATAAATACGTTCATCCGTAACTATATCCCATATTGAGGCCTATATGCAAATTTTGACCTAAATCCATTTACTCTAAGATGAGATTCGGTTTGAAACATCCATTTTCCCAACAAATATATGTTTGGATTTGTAAAAGTAACAAAAATAACGCGCTTACGCTATTATGTAAATTATTTTTTGTATTTCGTTCACTAAGTTACAAGGCAGCGGAGCGTAATAACGTTGTGATTGGTTAGTTGAACCATATTGCGACGTATAATGTAATTGTTTGCTCATAAACCCGGCCGTTACAATGACCGAGGGTACAGCTGTATTGGACTCCTACATACATTCGGTACCATTCCGACATTTAACGTTTTATTGACATTACCACGCCACAGGCTTCAGTGGTCTTGCAAAACATATATTACAAAGATGAATGCTTTGCTATTTAGTTCACAATAAAATTTTGGTCCTATTCCTCCCTCTTTTCCCTAGTGAGCCCGTTTATTTTCTCCCTATTATGTTTGTGCATTGTTCATTGAATTTCTGTTTTTTTTTCTAGTCACCAGCGAGTACTACCGTGACATCTTTTGAAGGGAGCAAATGATACGTAAAGCGTGAACGAGGTGTCGTTTAGGCACGTAAACTAGAGTTATGAAGGTCTCTTAATGCGGCTATTCTTACTACTCGTGTGATAAAAATAACATGAGTTAAATCGGATATCCTGTCGTAAAAACAGCAATCCTTTCCAACTCATTAAAGAAAAAATTTCATAACCTGTAGACGCGATCGTGGAAATATTCTCGTAACTTATCTGGTCTTCGACCTCCTTCAATATGTTCTATTTTAGTATAGATTATATAGTATGGATGTTATGCGACGATCCCTGTTTCGAATTCAGGCGAAGGCATGTACCATTATTTTCATGTTTTCGCATTTATTTACATATTCTATGCAATTTGATCTAACCTGCTTTGTGTGCTTCCGCCACAGCCACAGCTTCTTGGTGGCGAAAGCACACAAAGCAGGTTAGATCAAATTGCATGTAAATTTGACTTTCGCAAAATAACGCCTGAATCTATTAATTACATATTCTAATTATTACTTGCTGAGCGGTGAAGGAAAACATAGTAAGGAAACCCGCATGGTCATGAAATTATATGTCATAAAACGTGTGACCTAACCCAAGAAAGGTCTGGTTTTCCCTGGGGGTTGCGGAGGTCTGATGGCAGTCATTCCATGTCAAAATCAGTATCTTATCTCATAAATTAGGAAACGGACTAGGAAAAAGTAAGACACATCAAAGCAGCCCGTGTGGGGAAGTACGCCCACCTTACAGAAATCCGCAACCAAATAACAACTCCATGGATTGTGGCCCCATCCCTGGGTTGTTGTATTCCCGCGGCGGGAGTGAGTGAGGTTACCAGTAAGCTCCTAAAGAGTTGTTTTGTTAGTAACAGCTGCCATCGCACGAGAGATACCTAATGTTTTGCAAGCGTTCATAGGCTACGTAACCGCTTTACTTCAGGCGGGCCTTGTCGATTTTTCTAGTTCACTCTTTGTTAATTATATCGTTTCTCCACACTCCATACAATGAATCGTTCCAAACCTACAGGAGTTACGACTGCACATCCCCCATCACTTACTATCTCATCAGAACTTGCTTTAATTTGCTTTTTCAAACTTATAACTTTATAAATGAGAAATAATTAAATCTAATAACGCGATGAAAAACACCTATATGAGTACATCGATTCCCGTCCTAGATTTCTTCAGCTGAGGTATCAATGAGTTTCCATTAAAATGGCCAAAATATATCGCCCACGAAGGCCAACACTTCGGTTAATTAAATATATACTTTCAATTAAACGATATATTTGATTTTTACTACATAAGACAGCTTTCACATGTGAGGACCTAATATTAGCTACACATACTTATTCGAGAAGGGCAAATTAATTAAGGCCGCCAACCATCATAAATTAAGTAGGGAGTGACAAAAAAACTCGGCGGTACTGCGCAGCCCAGTGGTTCGGTCACGTTCGGTAACTGGGTTGCGAAATGAAAATAATTGCACGTCAAATGAGTTGGATGACGCCTATTTAAAATGGTCCCTGCGGTGAATTACGTCACGATTAATGCCCTCGTCATGCCACCACGACCCACAACTTTGTTTTAAATTCCATGTTTCTGTTGCATGTACGAGTATATTGTATACATTTTACAAAGTTTCTCATTGAATATTTCTCATGTTCTACTCTTGGTAAGTACGATACATGAAAATAATTAACAAGGAATTATTTTGATAAATTTCGGGGCAACCAAATAACGTATTTTGAAAATTTGTGTTGTTAATGAGTGAGAAAGGTAATCCACGAAGTTCATCGACGAAGTGCAGTCGGATGGCAGGGCTAACTATACTGCCTGTGATCCAAGCGTCTCTGCTTAGAGACCTAAGGTAATCGGTTCACATCAGGTTGATCGTATACTTGTTTATCACAGTAGTTTAGGGAAAATCACACAATTACCGTTTGTTCACCTTAAAAAAGCCATCAACTATTAAACATTGATTATCTGTACACACGAGCCGAATATACTTATTTGGTTTGGATCACATCAGACTACGTAATACTTTCTGTAGTTTATTTCATAAAAATTCTAATTCCAAAATTTACATGAACATTATGAAACGTATACAAACAGATTCAGTAGAATTAAAAGCGTCACAGAGCGTCACGGCTCACGGCACAGGTTCATTACATTCAATTATAAAATAATTTTCATTTTGCAAAATACATTTACACTTTTTATCCTTCATATAACGCAAAGGACACCTTCCTTGTGACAAGAAAAGTTTTAGGTATAAATTTAAATGTATGCAAAGGGAAACAGAAAGGGATTCATAAATAAATAAATATTGTCGGACACAGCACCACCTAGCCCCAAAGTAAGCTAAGCTTTTGTTATGGGTACTAGACAACTGATAAACATACGTAAATACATTTTTTTTTTGCAAATACATACTTATTATACATAGAAAATACCCAGACCAACACAAATAGACATGTTCATGCACACAAATGTTTGTACTGTGTAGGAATCGAACCCACGAGCGTTGGTGTCACAGTAGCGTAACACCACGTTTCACCACTGCGCCACCGAGCTCGTCAACGTCACACGGATAGCATGGTTAAAATGGAATATTTATATAAAGGAAATATGTATGGGACTGACATGTCACAAAAATAAATGGAAGAAGAAAACGTACTGCACTGTTCCCGAATAGAGCAGCCAAATGGATGACAATGGTGATGACATTCAAAGATATAATAATACACGGAATAGTTTAGAATACTCGCTTTTTCCGCAAAAAATATTCAAAATTATTACGCGTTCCAGAAACATACAAAGCAATTTACAAGAAATGAAAATGAATCTCATAACGAGGAGTTAAATAGACGAGCAATAATAATAAACCCGTAGAACGGTATAATAATATATAGCTTGGTGTTAAGTAAGAGTGTCAAAATAACAAAGTTGTATTACTGCAAGGCACATCAAAGGAAGTCGTTACAGTGCTATATGGACCGTCGAAACAGTCGCAGACCTCGTATAAAATTTAATAGCACAGGGAAAAGGAAACACATTTCATTTTTAACGCGACTGCATTATGTTCATTATAAAATATCTGCGATGATTATGACACCCTTGTAACATTTACATATTTGCAAGATTGTATATGATGAAAAAGGAAAACATACTTTGAAGCTGCCCTGCCTTTTCAAATTTAACTCTCTACACACACCTTTAGAATCGTACTCTTACTTATTCGTACATATATATCGTACTTGTAAAAAGACTTTCCAACAGGATAATTGTCAACATTGATTATATCTTTCACGGGGCATAGAGTACGGTCCATGATTAAGGCAATATAGGTACAAACTGTAAAGAATTATATTGGAAAAGTGAATTGCTTAGTATAATCATAGATGCACTGGTAGCAGCGATGAAAGTACACCGCTGATATGGAGAGGCGAGTGATTGCACGGAATAGTGTAATGGAACGTTGGGAAACCTTCTTGGCAGCAAAAGATGGAGACAAACGGCACAGCTTGCTATACACAACGCGGTGCGGATCCCAACATTAATGTATGAAAGGGAGAGCTGGGTTTGGAAGAGAGAGCATGAAAGTAGGATAAACGCCGTCGAGATACGAGCGTTGCGCAAAATCTAGCGATACTTGTTAATAGCGTTGCTTGTTGATCGATACGACAATCAAGATATTATAAGAAAGAGAGTCGGTCTTAAAGAGTGTATCGGTGTTAAGATAAGGCATAGGCCTAAGGAAAAGACATGCAGCGCTGGTTCGAACATGTAGAAAGAATTCACGAAAAAATAATGACGAAACAGATATACAACGCAAAAATAGAAGGATGTAGGAAACAAGGCAGGCCGAGACTCACCCACCATGACCAAATTGTCCGCTACCAGGTAGTTCATGCCAATTTATCCCTGCCAAATAGGGAATAGTATAGAAGAAATTAAATAATAACAACATTACCACGAAGTTGATGTCTTTTAAGTATTCTTTTGAATATTTTTGAGTAACCAATCTAAAAGCAAAAATAAAAGTATCATAAAATGTCCCGCAATTTATCTAAAGTGTAAAGGGCACAAGTAATTATATTACAAAAAGAAGACCAGTAAAGGAAATATAAAGTGAATTTCAAGACAACGAAATTTAACGACAAATTTCTTCTTTGGTCTCCCTGATAAAAATATTTAGCTTACCTATCCTTCGCATTATTGTACGAGTAAATTATAATTTATATATTATAGTAACAATATTAAGTAGCAATATTATGTCCAAATTCAATTGCTAAAATAAAGTACAATTATTTATATATTTTATTAATTAGTCTACTATATCTTCGGGTCACGCGTGAAACCTGGGAGTGTAAGACATTTACTTGAACACGAAATGGCGGTCGTTTTATGATCCCAAATGATGAAAATATAGAATGATAAACGAACACGTATTAATAAACAGTTTTTTTTATTTCAAAATACATTATGACTGGCCAGTCTCTAATACATAAAAACTTTTTTTCGTAATACTTTCTGAGTGGCCTGGTATAATAATTTTCTTGTTGCCAGTTAGTTTCAAACTATTTGAAAGTTCTAGAGTTAAAAAAGAGCGATTTAAACTAGATACGTCAAAATCCGTACATATAGACTTTACAAACAAAATTCCATACTCTATCACTCACACATCTAGTGTATATAAATAATCAAAAGTCCCATAATCTTGGAGTTTCTAGACAAATATTGTATAAATCTAAATAGTGGAACAGTATGATTATATTGTCTACTATGTTATAATATATAAAATAACTATACTATCCTACAATAAATTGAAACCGCTTTTGATAAAAAAAAAGGTCGTTCGGTGCTTACTCTATACTGATCACATATTTCACGGCAAAGTTATTAGTTTTTAATAACTTAATAACTATCGCAAAACCTGTTCTCTGGAATAGAATAAAATTTTTATTACCATAAAAACGTACGAGCAATGCGATTATAGGATAGCACGTCTCAAGGATCAAAGTATATGTACTCGCTCAATGAATATTACTACACAATTATTTCTATAAATTAGGAATTTGCTAAATATATTTCACAAGCTGTTGATTTACCTACGTAGTATTTATAATATACGCATTGGCAATATATGTTATGGACGAATACATAGCGGTGTCAGTATAACTGTAAGGCAACCCAAAATGACGTGGCCTTGATACTGCTGGAATGCAGCCTGTAGTGACCTAAAATGATCGTCTAGTTTGTTTCGTTTTGTTTAGAATTTTAATTATTAGCGTGAATCTACAAACATTAAGAGCGGTTCAGGGAATTGATAGTTAGTCGGTTGTAGGCACGCTATTATGGCGTGTATAACGGTTCTTTGTGGAATACTTGACAGGAGCGCCTGAACCTTTTACTGACCAGGATAATGCTTAGGTCTTAAACCTTTAGCTAGCCTCAGCGTCTGCGCAGTCTTTTAATTGGAGGTCAGGAAAATTTCCTCTGACTTTTGCTATAATCAGCTTACGCGATTAATATAGTGACTTCTGTCATTATACCAATCTCGTAGAATTTTGCTTATTTTTTTTGATCGCTGCGCAAATAATTATACTTATTTTGAGTATAGTGTACACTATCATTAATTATCCTTACAGGATTATTGTGGTATATTTTATAGGCTGGGCAATTTCACATGTGAGTTTAAGTGGTCTGAGTAAACAATTCAGAGCCGCTAGCGAATCCAGTTGAGTCTACAGAAATCGGGCTGTGTGTAATTTTTGCCGCAAATCGGCTCACCTGGAGAGCGGTCTCCAGATGTAATAATATCATGCACTTATCAACCCCGCAAGCTATGCTAGAATAATACTATAAGCTAAAGGTACTCTGCCGCCACTAAAATTAAAAGGCGCATATAAATGGGCCCCTGGCTATCACAAGCGCTCCATTCATAAACGCCAGCAAATAAAAAAAACCCTTCGCCTCAGCGAGATTGTATGAATTCGTCATCCAATCTCACTTACTCAGAGGTACCTTTCAAGACAAACTTTAACTTAGCCACTATGCCACAGATTTTAGGCATAGGCGTATGATTTTACTTTACTCGCGGACGCGTAATCTGTGGAAAAGACACGACATAGAAATTGTATAAACAATGCAGAATTCAACATATATTTAATACTATTCTTAGGGCTAAACTTAGCTTTAGCAGGTTAACTTAATTGGGCTAAGCTGCGGTCCCGCGAAGAACTCGTGGTCTCGTACTGTGCAGCGTGGAGTCGGCGGCCGTGGGCTGTCCTCGGCGGTGTTGCTACGCTGATCTCGGCGCCTTCGCGTGTCGTGGGGAGTTCGAGTACTCGACCCTTTGTACGCGTATTATTTCCCGTCAAGAAGTATCTCTAAACCGAATTAATTATTATGATAAAAGCCGCGACGTCGCACGACCGCACCGCGCGAACTCCGGGATCGAATCGACAGTAATTATTATGATACGCGCCACGATGTCGAACGTCCGACCGCCAGTACTCTCGAAAACCGAATGCCTCGTTCAGCCGCGCGCCTACATACCCCGCTCCACCGCGCACCCGTCCCATGCGCTGGGGTGACGCGCACTCTGATTCGTCAACTTAATTATCGCCCGGTAACAGCGGCGACTTCCCACGCCCGAGCCGGCGACTCCCTGTCGCCGCTCTTTCATGCACGTGCAAACCTTTTAGAGCCCCGTTCATGTTTCAATACGATACAATTGATAGGCCGCCTTCCTTTGTCTTCGGCTGTCTTTTGTTATCGATAGCTTTTAAAAATTGCTTTGTGCTTAATTTGTAGACGGCCGCTTTCCAATTTTATGACATCCGGACGGCCTAACTAATTGGTTTATTTTCAATGCTCACCATGCAATTTACAAATTCCTGTCACCATGCATAGCATTTTTTTATGATATTCATACGACATGCGGTTATAAATTCCCGAAAATCACACTTATGAAATATCCATCACGCGCTGTCGCGTGGAGACATACGACCCCTCGAAGTACATGTATTCACAGCTAAGTTCGCTATCAATTCCACAATATAACTCATCAAAATATAATCTACGTTGTATCATTACAGAACCTTCCCCAGATTTTGTGAGTTGGTGTCCCCGATACTCACTCGTCAAAATCTTAATCTCATATGTACCCTATCTTAAAATTTTCTCTCCAATTCTCTCTGAACCCGCTCTTAGTGCCACACCCTGACCTCAATCGTTCGATAGCCCTATTCGTCTATATCATCATTGCTCTTTGTTCTAAACTACTAACCATCGCCCTTATGCTTTTACTCCATACCTAACGTCCTGTTCATTTATTTACTTCCTTACTTAGAATCGTCACTTCCTTCTTTCGTATAAAATATCTGGCTAAATTCACCGCATTATAATTTCCAACAACCTTATTAGATTCTGGTTCCATCAGACTATAACAGTTTTGATACGGTACGCCCACTATAACAAATGGCCCCTTATATAATAAGGAAAATTTCCGCGTTATCTTATGTTCTTTGTCCGATCGTACAAAGGTCTTCACCTTCACATAATCACCTATTCGGTAAATGACTAACCTATGCCTGTTGTCAAATTGACGCTTCCTGTACATGCTTGTCTTCTCCGCGGTTTTCAATGCTTTTTCGTGATTAATCTGTGGTTCGTTAGCTAGATATCGTTTCGTCCACTCATCACCTAACGCACTGTCAATAGTTAACAACTCTTGCCTCCCAAATGCTAGTCTGTCGGGTGCAATCCCTGTAGAACTATGTGTAACGTTGTTATAACACCTTTCTACATCGGTCAACATATTCACCCAACTTCTGTTGGACCCGAAGCAATATGTCCTGATCATTCTTCCTAACTCGCGATTGACCCTCTCTACGCTATTCGAATTTGGGCAATACACTGAAGTGTGCGTCACCTTTATATCTAAATCACGTAAACTTTCAATCCACGTCTTCGAAATGAACTGTGGTCCTCGGTCGGTGATTATCGTCCTGATAGGTATCTCCTTATGAAATCGTTTTGCGCACGCAAGTACGCTACGCCCACTCGCGACCCTTAATGGATACAACCTTACGACCTTACTGTACACGTCCTGCATAACGTATATGTACTTGTAACCAAACTTACCCGCAGGTAACGGCCCATACAAATCCCCGAAGACCTTTTCTCCTAAAGCTTTAGCTGAAACTGGCTGACATGGTCCTATTGTGTTACTAACGCTGGGTTTTGCCTTTTGACATATGTCGCACGTGCGGATTACGTCACGAACTATCTTGCTCATGTTAGGAAAATAATAACGCGTTCTCAGAATAGGCATTATTTTATACTGCCCAAAATGACCTATTTCCTCATGTATATGAATTATTAATTCCTCCTGTAGTGACTTTGGTATGACTAATAGGGTTTTTTCCTGCGTAGGTATGCTAAAGTACAATGTCTTCCCGACTACTTTGTAATACTTAAAGCCCTTAACCTCTAGGCTGGCCTTCCCCTGACCTAAACAATCTTTGATATGTTTTAACTTCGGGTCATCGGTTTGCAACTCGGCAATCTGTTTTAATTTTTGTAATACCGTGCCACGACTAGCCGTCTTAAACCAGTATATGTGCGGCTGTGCTGTGTTACCCACTTTTTCCGACCCTGCATCTCGTATGTGCCTGCTCAGAATGTCAGGTATAATGTTATCACGTCCCTGAATATACTGTATTTCGTAGTCAAACCGTTCTAAGTACATTATCCATCTGGTAATTCGCGCCCCGAGCAATTTCCAAGACTTTATAAACGTCAGACTTTTATGATCTGTCTTTATCACGATTTTGGCTCCTCTCAAATACGTTTCAAATTTCCTCAATGTATAAATCACAGCATAGAACTCCTGTTCGCTGACGGACCACCGTGTTTGCGGCCCCTTGTATGCGTACGAACAAAATCCTATTACTTTCTCGAACCCGTTCTTATCTAATTGGTAAACATACCCACCCAGACCTATCGAACTGGAATCCGTCTGCACATAATATACACTACCGAACTCTGGCTGTGACAGCATGACGCTCTGTGTAAACGCTACCTTTAACCTATCAAACGCGTCCTGTTCCTCTGTACCCCACGTAAATCTTACTCTCGCCTGTAACAATCTATACAATGGTTCTGTTAATAACGCAAATTCCCGTATGAACCTACGGAAATAGTTTACAAACCCCAAAAATGAACGTAATTGTTTCACTGTCCTCGGTGCAGGATAATCTGAAACAGCCTCTACCTTCGCTGGGTCTAAACTAACTCCTTCAGTGCTTAAAATGTGCCCTAAAAGCTTCACCTCCCTAGCGGCAAAATTACATTTCTCTAATGAACAAGTAAATCCGGCTTCACGTAACCTGGTCAATACCGTATCGATCTGACGTATGTGTTCGTCTAGGCCCCCATCCGTGAAAATAGCTAAGTCGTCAAGAAAATTCCAACAGTACGTTCGCACTTCCGGCCCCAGTATCAAATCCATCGCCCTTGAGAATGAGCCCACGCTCGTTTTGAGTCCCTGTGGTAGTACATTATACACATAACTCTTCCCTTGGAACACGAAACCGGTATATTTCTTAGACTCGTGAGCCAATGGAATCGTAAAATACGCGTCCTTTATATCGATTACAGCAATATAGTTTATTCTGGAACCCGATTGTAATATATCACTCATGAGCGGTGCGCTTTCCGTTTCCCCGGCCATTAATCTGTTTAGCTCGCGCGCGTCCAATAATATCCGAATCTCTCCATTCTTTTCCAACGTACACGTTAATGGGCTACTGTAGTCCGTCGCCTGTCTGCTAATTACACCTCCCCGTTCCATTTCGTCTAACCTTGCCTTAACTCTTTCGCGATAAACATGCGGTATGGGGTACGACCGCTTAACAAAGGGTTTATCGTCCTTCATTCTAATCTCGTGTATATACTTGGTCGTGCGACCAATCTTATCGGAGAATAGCGTGACATGTTTCGTTAACACAGCCGACAGCTTAGATTTATGCTCGGCTGACAACGATGTCCCTTGTACGTACTCAACTATCTTACCCACCACCGATTTCTCCGAATGTTTTTCTAACGTACAACATTGGATTTGAACGCGTTCTCGCTCTTCCAGATCTATCTCACAAATCACATTACCATCATTAATAACGAACTTCGTTCCGTCTGTACATACCAAACCTCCTCGCGCTAACTGTATGAAATCAAATCCTAATATTAATTCCTTAGGTAGCTTCCTTAGAATCAACGTGGGTGTATCAATGGTACACTCACCTATCTTGATAGGGACTATGACCAAGCTTCCTAACTTCTCTTTACTAATACCAAACGCCCCGGCGATTCGAACAGCCGGTATAGGTATCTCAGCTAACTGGCTCAAACGTCCCTTTACTCTTTCAAAACAATCTTGTCTCAGGCACGTCACCTCACTCCCAGAATCAATCAAACCCTTTAATTGAATCTCACCTATTTCAACACTCACTTCCGGCAACGTTAGCCTCCTATCTTGCTCCTGATCCGCGTCTAAGACATCTATATCTCTAAACACTGTACATAAGGACTTATTATGCCTATTCATGCTTTCCACCTCTGAAGTATCTGCCAAACAGACTCGAAACTCCTCCGCCCTATGTGTTAACAACTGCGTCAACTCTTCTAAACCCATATTCGTTCCCATGTCACATATTTCATATAGTTTATGCTTAGCGCTTTCGTTGTTCGGCGCCCAGCCTAATCGCATTAAGTAACGTAAAGCGAATTCCCCCCCTTCCCCCGAAATTAGTTTTTTGATACAGCATCAGGTTTTTCCGCTGTTGCTAGGCTCTTATTCGTCTCACTAGCTCGCGGCGCATCTAAAGCTGGTGTGAATTCTATCGGCCTCAACTGCGCCCTATTTTGCCTAGTACTATTGTTATACAAACCCCGACCTCGCATATTCTGTCCGCGGTTAGCATATGGGTATCGTCTTTGTCGATTCGTCAGATGATTATAGCGAATCGTATTCACCCGCACTGACCCATATCTCGTAGTCCCACGACTTGGTCTGAACGTCGCGCGGCCTTCAGATGTACCGGCTGACGTCACTACGCTCGCCTCTTTGCGTACATTCCGTTCTAAATGACGCAGAAACTCCACTGCATTTTTAACTGACATACTCTCATTCCTCGCGAAAAATGCTACCTGCACATGCTGAGGCAATTGCCTGAATATGGTATTTACCTTTTCCGTCTCGGTAAAAGGTAAAGATAACCCGTATATTTTATTTAACTGATCTGCAAAATACTCTTCCATTGTACCTACTCTATCGTCGTATTTCGCGGTCATGAACCGTTGTCTGATCAACTCCTGTTCACAGTTACTCCAAAATACTTGCTTGTAATCCCTTTCGAAGTCGCTAAAGCTAGCCCAAGAATCCCTATATATATTCATCCTCGTCTTTGCGCTCCCTATCAAACTCTCTATAGCAAACGCCAAAGCTTTACCTGAACTAAAACTGTTCCCAGACATCTCTATGTAATTCCTCAAATCCCTTAGAAACAGCATAGGGTTATTTGATTTTTGCCCGTCAAACTGTGGTAGTTTTTGTGACATCTTAATTAGACACACCTGTTTATGCTCTGACTCATTCAGCACAAAGTTTTCGCGGTTAGTGGTAGACGGCACGCTCGCTTCCGAGCCGGACGTAACGGAGTTACTCGCCCTAGCCTGCTCTAAATTCTCCAAACGTTGTAAAATTTGCGACAGTAATAGAGTCATCTGACTCGTCTCCGGGTTTGAATTTGTTGAAGCATTACTGTCCTCAGTACCTTTCGGCTGTTTGCTGGTCACACGTGGCTTCCTGCCTCGGCCCATTTTACTAATCAGTAGTTCGCTTATTTACCTATATATCCTACACGCAGGTGCCTGCTTATCGCTTGCAGACAACGTCTATTCAAAATACGCTATCTATTCAAATAACTTTATTAACTTACTTTGCCTATCTACTAAATTTGCACTTGTAACTTAATGGTCAATTCCTCCTGACGTAATTAATTAAACAATGCAATTAACTATACCCAATTTTCTCAATCGGACAATGTAATTAAATTATTACTCTCCTAGTTGTTCAACAGTAAGCAACCGATATTTATAAACCTTTATAATATACCTAAACTAATCTACATTAATAGCTTTTATGTCTAACAGTAAAACGCATTCACTACATAAACACCTAACTATTCCTATCGTTATAATATACCTAACTAATCTACCTTAATGGCTTTTATGTCTAACACAGTAAAACGCATTCACTACATAAACACCTAACTCATTAACCTTTGTTTGTAATACCCCAATTAATTTTAATATGCTGCGTATAGCCTTTGTTGTTACCTATTATTTATAGATTCCGAAATTGTGAATATAATATTCGTAGTTATCTATGTCCTTGAAATGTTTCTACGTTGTGTATGTAATTTATAGCAATTTGATTCTTAAAGAATATTTGTCGAACTGATTATATTATTTTAGTCCGAATCAAATATCCTGTGGTCATCGGCAGCATCTGTAAGGCAACCCAAAATGACGTGGCCTTGATACTGCTGGAATGCAGCCTGTAGTGACCTAAAATGATCGTCTAGTTTGTTTCGTTTTGTTTAGAATTTTAATTATTAGCGTGAATCTACAAACATTAAGAGCGGTTCAGGGAATTGATAGTTAGTCGGTTGTAGGCACGCTATTATGGCGTGTATAACGGTTCTTTGTGGAATACTTGACAGGAGCGCCTGAACCTTTTACTGACCAGGATAATGCTTAGGTCTTAAACCTTTAGCTAGCCTCAGCGTCTGCGCAGTCTTTTAATTGGAGGTCAGGAAAATTTCCTCTGACTTTTGCTATAATCAGCTTACGCGATTAATATAGTGACTTCTGTCATTATACCAATCTCGTAGAATTTTGCTTATTTTTTTTGATCGCTGCGCAAATAATTATACTTATTTTGAGTATAGTGTACACTATCATTAATTATCCTTACAGGATTATTGTGGTATATTTTATAGGCTGGGCAATTTCACATGTGAGTTTAAGTGGTCTGAGTAAACAATTCAGAGCCGCTAGCGAATCCAGTTGAGTCTACAGAAATCGGGCTGTGTGTAATTTTTGCCGCAAATCGGCTCACCTGGAGAGCGGTCTCCAGATGTAATAATATCATGCACTTATCAACCCCGCAAGCTATGCTAGAATAATACTATAAGCTAAAGGTACTCTGCCGCCACTAAAATTAAAAGGCGCATATAAATGGGCCCCTGGCTATCACAAGCGCTCCATTCATAAACGCCAGCAAATAAAAAAAACCCTTCGCCTCAGCGAGATTGTATGAATTCGTCATCCAATCTCACTTACTCAGAGGTACCTTTCAAGACAAACTTTAACTTAGCCACTATGCCACAGATTTTAGGCATAGGCGTATGATTTTACTTTACTCGCGGACGCGTAATCTGTGGAAAAGACACGACATAGAAATTGTATAAACAATGCAGAATTCAACATATATTTAATACTATTCTTAGGGCTAAACTTAGCTTTAGCAGGTTAACTTAATTGGGCTAAGCTGCGGTCCCGCGAAGAACTCGTGGTCTCGTACTGTGCAGCGTGGAGTCGGCGGCCGTGGGCTGTCCTCGGCGGTGTTGCTACGCTGATCTCGGCGCCTTCGCGTGTCGTGGGGAGTTCGAGTACTCGACCCTTTGTACGCGTATTATTTCCCGTCAAGAAGTATCTCTAAACCGAATTAATTATTATGATAAAAGCCGCGACGTCGCACGACCGCACCGCGCGAACTCCGGGATCGAATCGACAGTAATTATTATGATACGCGCCACGATGTCGAACGTCCGACCGCCAGTACTCTCGAAAACCGAATGCCTCGTTCAGCCGCGCGCCTACATACCCCGCTCCACCGCGCACCCGTCCCATGCGCTGGGGTGACGCGCACTCTGATTCGTCAACTTAATTATCGCCCGGTAACAGCGGCGACTTCCCACGCCCGAGCCGGCGACTCCCTGTCGCCGCTCTTTCATGCACGTGCAAACCTTTTAGAGCCCCGTTCATGTTTCAATACGATACAATTGATAGGCCGCCTTCCTTTGTCTTCGGCTGTCTTTTGTTATCGATAGCTTTTAAAAATTGCTTTGTGCTTAATTTGTAGACGGCCGCTTTCCAATTTTATGACATCCGGACGGCCTAACTAATTGGTTTATTTTCAATGCTCACCATGCAATTTACAAATTCCTGTCACCATGCATAGCATTTTTTTATGATATTCATACGACATGCGGTTATAAATTCCCGAAAATCACACTTATGAAATATCCATCACGCGCTGTCGCGTGGAGACATACGACCCCTCGAAGTACATGTATTCACAGCTAAGTTCGCTATCAATTCCACAATATAACTCATCAAAATATAATCTACGTTGTATCATTACATAACGATCATTAAATCCAAATTACTAACGCGGTTTGGTGGTTTAACTGTGAATTGCGGTTAGATTGAACATCTTCTCAGAATTCATTCCACAACCTCAAGAACCATATCAGAGATAAGGCAGGTAATTTTTGTAAAGTTCCAAAACCCTAGTTCTCTGAGAATTCTCTGCCGATAGCAAGCAGGGGGTTATAAATGGCGATTATGTACATCATCCTATCAAGAAACTCAGAATACCATCTAAGGTATTATGAACAGATTACACACAAAGGGAAGAGTAGAAGCTTTTGCTCTAGGACTCAGAGCCTCATTTTTTTTATTTTATATTAGAGGGGACAAACGAGCATGTGAGTCACCTGATGATAAGTGGTCACCACTGCCAATAGACATCACCAACACCAAAGGGTCACTGATCCCTTGCCAGCCGTTTTAGGGAAACATAGGCTCTTTTCTCGAAGGCACCCATATCGTATTAGTTCGAGAACACCGCTGTGGGAAGTTGATACCACAAAGTCGAAAATGCCTCAAAAAGCGCACTGTAGTGGATTTCCACTCATCAAGACGGTGAGGGTGAAATTTTAGTGTGGCGAGTGGAACGATAGTGGAACTTATGCAGCTGATATTAAGTTAAACAGCTCCTCCCAACACTCCCCGCGGTACAATTTGTATAATACACAAAGAGAAGCAACGTCTCATCGTGTACAAAGCGAGTCCAGCCGAGCGGAGATCACTGGGTCGCTCACGATTCGAACTGCTCTATGTTGCCTCAATATACATACATGATTTGTGGTAGCTCACAATACTATGTACTACCAATCAGTTCGATACTGTGAAATAGGTGCGCATAGCTTGTTTACGATTTTGAACATATTAATTTTTACAATCTTTAATTACATCATTTTATATAATCCTTGTGAATGAACTTTGGCTTGAAATAGGAGATACAGGAGGAGGCCTCTGAAGTCCAACGAGGGCCAGTTTATTGTAACCTCAGAAGGGCAACTGCAACCCTGGCGCGAACACTATGGATATCTTTCGAAGCTCGGTGGCTGTGCCGCCGTCTGAGGCACAGGAAAATTTAACAAATATTCGGCTTCTCGACATTGACACTGCTTCTCCTACTCGTGAAGAAGTAGATGCAGCTAACCTTTCCTTAACAAGTGACAAAGCGCCGGGCCTCGACGTTGTAACGGCGAAAATGTACAAAGCTTATGTCATCTCCTACCTCCTAACCTTTTTGTAAAATTATTGTAGTTTCATCTACGGTGTTTTAGACATCCTAAAAAGTAAATAATATGCTTTTTGCCGATAATCATAATTTCTTATGAACCCGTGTTGTGAAAAATTAACATAATATCAAACGATCATAGTGAAGAATGTAAGAGTTTGATTTGATTTCAATAAATAGGATACATAAACGAGCTCGGTGGCGCAGTGGTGAAACGCGTTGTTACGCTACTTTAACACCAACGCTCGTGGGTTCGATTCCCACACAGTACAAACATTTGTGTGCATGAACATGTCTGTTTGTCTGGGTCTGGGTGTTTCCTATGTATAATAAGTATGTATTTACAAAAAAAATGTATTTACGTATGTTTATCAGTTGTCTAGTACCCATAACACAAACTTCGCTTACTTTGGGGCTAGGTGGCGCTGTGTAATTTGTGCGACAATATTTATTTTAATATTTATAAACATGCCACTTATGAGTAGCTTATGTTCAGCCGAGTTAAGAATTTGGCTTTCGCATGATGGGATGCAGGTACTGCCCTCGAATAACAGACGCATGACTGCTGATACCGACACGTAGTTGACGCTCAAAGAAAGAAAGAGTGTTGTAACTCATTTAAATAAACTAATACATATATACATCATTATAAATACAACATATGTATACATACGTATATACATGTTATGTCTATAAATATAAATAGTATAGATGTGTTCATATATTATAAATGTAACCATACCCGCACGCACACATTCAAATACTCTACGTCACGCATTCTTATTAAAATGCTGCATCATGTGCTTTTCATCGTGCGAAAAGTCTACGTAAGCAATGTCTATCATGCGTAATTTATCAAGTTAATCGTCGAGTAGGGCCTTGGATAAGTGCGATATAGTCTTTGAGAGAGTAGGGATTTACAATAAGACAAAACATCCTTATTTCTAACTTGTTCTATTAATAAAACATGTGGTTTTCCTGAGTAAAAAGCAGGCCCTGGCCATTCTCCTTACTTCGTGATTTTCTGTCTAAAGACTGGACAATTTCCGCTCAGATCACTATATTTATTTATATATATAAATACATTGCCGAGAGGACAACATCAGTGGCGTGCACAGAGGTTTTTGACAGGGTAGGCAGATTTTTTTTAAAGCTAATTAACTAACCTACCATGACCAAATTGGTCGTGTTTTATCAGAAGGTGATGTCAGAAGCCCCAGGAATCGGCGAACGTGCATGAAAAGAGCTATGAATGTCACAGAAGCGAGTGAAGTATGCAAGGACCGCGTCTTATGGCGCTCGGTTCTCTCTGCCTACCCCGCAAGGGACTTGGCGTGAAGATATACTAATTAACTTGCCAAAAAATACAGCATGTTGATTTTTGTTACCCAGTCTTGTGGAAATAATGATGTATGTGATTGGTTAGCCACCTCAAATATCTATAGATTGATTGATTTTATATACATATCAATTTGCAGATATTCGAAGCGGCCTTTCGGTTTTGCATTAAACGTACGATTAACTTTGACTTTAGTTTGTTTTAATTTCAATTACAGTGTACAGCGGCCTTTCTCAATCACTTGTTTTTTTTCACCGAAAGATAGCTTTGAAAACGCATCATTTTTTTATTTTCCCTACACACACACCACCTGAACAACTTGAATAAACAAACAGTGGCGGCCCAGTTTAAAAACAAAATAAAATTTAACATCAATTTTATACGAAAAAAAGAAACGGCAGTTTCTTTCACTATAATTATATGGAGCAAACTAATCTTTAAAATAGTTACGTAGCAATATTCGCGACACTTCGGAAATTTACGTCATGGTTCGGTTGAAAAGACATTGTCTAAACTATGCGATTGTGTGCGTTATTTGTGTTATTCTGGGCAATGTATTTACAGGAACACTACACTATTCGTATTACCAACGCGGCACACATATTATTATGTAAATTTAGACAGAAATAGTTTGTGTCTCTGCCATTAGGCTCCCATTACGGCGCTAGTGTAGCACATCGATGTAGCGGGTATTAATGAATCTATTTTAATAACTTGCACCAGTACCGATAAATGGAGCTGTTTTTAATTTTTTGTTTTTGATGCGAAATATTAGTTAAAAACTATGTTTAAGAATTAAGAAACATCGGATGGTATTTATCAAATTGATAGGGTAGACAATGTCTTTTTGCCTATATGGAGTGCACGCAACTGGACAACATATATATATACATATTTATTAACTTTACACATAATCATGTGATTTAATTGGGAGGATTCTTCAAGCTACATTTCAAGCCTGGACGTATATGAAGTCATTCCCTAAGCAGATCTATGTCTACTACGGATTTATCTCAATTTATTATCTTAAAGACACAAATCTAACCAAACTCATTTCGCACCAGCTCCAGGTCTTCATTAACCATTGCCTTCGCCGAATACTCGGTATCTACTGGCCCGATAAAATTGTAAATGAGAGCCTGCTAGCACGTTGCTGTGAATCCCCGATCGACCAGCTGGTGCCGCAAATGGACCTGAATTGCAAGTGCTCATAGGTTACGCTCGCTATACGCTCCGAAGGGATCCCAACTATATACCTAAACAGACAATGGATTGGAATCCCCAAGGAAAGCGACAACGTGATCGTCCTAAGCAGTCTTGGGAAGACGAAGGCGAAATCAAGCTCGAAGCTCAAGATCGACCGGGATGGAGAGTCACTGTGGACACTCTCTCCCCCATTGAGGGGACGTGGGATCTTAAGAGGGCGTACAAAACTAAGTGGCGCCCTCATTTTGTTCTTATTAATAACGCTGAATTTAAGACCTTACATGCTTGTGACCACCCAAACGATTAACCAACTAGGCACTAATTCTAAAGTAGCTATGCTCCTAAACTGACCAGAGAGCTCTTGAAATGATGCTGGACAAACAGCGGAAACGGTAACGTATGGTGTCTCTGAGACAAATGGATAAAGAGACAAGAGAGCATATGGATAGAGACTATTTTTACTTCTTTTGAAGGGAATCCTATTAATATTATAAATGCGAAAATTTGTATGTATAGATAGATGTTTGTTGCTCTTTCACGCTTAAACGGCTTAACGAATTTGAATGAAATTTGGCTCTTAGATAGATTATGATCTGGATTAACACATAGGCTACGTTATTTGACTCCACGCGGGCGGAGCCGCGGGCAGCAGCTAATCTTCAATAAATTTCGAAAGTTTTCTTTGATGAAATCTCTTTTTTTTAACGACCAATAAAATCTATCGATTTTCTTAGTAGTTCAAACGGCAAACGTACGGCAGACGTTCAAAGATTTAACTTTTATCGGCACCATTAAAAAGATAGGATCTGTGCGCGAATTATAATTTTTGTCCAACTTTTGAGATTAAGGTCAGTTGATCTGTTGGCTTAAGGTTGCGCTCTATTCTACTGTAATGGCCATAAGTAACTATTTTTTTCATTTCAAAGAAAATATTATATTACTAATAACGAAAAGAGTTATGTGTCATTACGTTACGCTCTACGTGTACGTATATCTCTTTTTCATATCACTGAGCAGGTAAACAAGCATACGATTAGCCTGAAGGTAAGCAATTAACCTTAGTCTGTGAACGCTTTACAACATCTTGGATCTAAATGCAACGAATACGTCGTCACGCTTCATTGTTTTCAAAAACTCGTAACCTATGAACACTTGCAATACTTTAAGAGAGGTAGGGCGCATTAAAGCAGCCCGTCTGGGAAAGTACCTCCACCTCACAGAAAACCGCAGCCAAATAACAACTCTGTAGAGGGTTGCTGCGTTCCTGCGTGTGAGTGAGGTCACAAGTAAGCTTCCCAAGGAGTTGCTGTGTAAACAGCAGAGGAGGCATCGTGCCAGTGATACTTAATATATCTCAAGCGTTAATTATCGTCAAGGCTACGGTACCCGCTTTATATTAGGTGGGCCGTATGCTTGTATGCCTCCCGACGTAGTAAAAAAAAAACGTGTAAAGGCTACCGTAGCCATTTTACATGAGCTCGGGAGCTTGCTTATTTATCACTCGTGATACAAAATGGATATATGAACCGATGACATTTCTTCTTCTTAGACTTCTTCTTAGAAAACACGAATTTAATAAAGTACACATCAGAATTCCTTATCCACTGGGCTATCAGAAGTGTTTTATCAGAAGGTCATGTCAGGAGCCCCAGGAACCGGCGAGCGTGCATCAAAAGAGCTATGAATAATAATAATAATATAATTATAATAAACTTCTTTATTGTCTTCTCACACAGTTTGACACAAAATATAAATATATATGTCGTATCCTGTGTGGCTGGAGCGGGCAAATGTGGGCACTCATGGGTATCAGACATGGTAGATGAACACCGACGGTAGATGAAATAAAATCCGATTGAAAGTTACACACTTCAGCTTTATTTCTATGCACACGATATTAAAAAGACACTATAACTTATAACTCGGTACGATAATTTAATTTTGCAATTACAATTAACTACAGTACGCGTTATGATTATAGAATTAGATGGAAACTGACAAGTCTCTTGGCGACGGACCTGCTTCGACCACGGATCGAATAAGAATCCTGCAATATTGTCTTCCCGCCTCAAAAATGATGTCGCGTCCCCGCCAAGAGCCATGCCCAGGCGCGGGAAAAAGGCGCGCCTGCGTTTCCACCAATCATCGTTACTTGTACAGTGGTACCAACATAACAATACAGAATTCTCAAATATGATTGGTTAACCGAAGTCATTGTCTTTGATCAAAAAGAAAACATTGCCAACATGAAACAATAATCATAGACTGAAACTACTCTACTGCATAGATTTAGTAGGTCCAACGTACAGCGCCCTCTGTTTACAACATTAAACAAAATAACTTAAAATAAGATTACTTAACTTCAAATAAAATAAGATTCATTGACATTCGCTCAGAAATTGATTAATTACAAACGCTAATAATCGTTGATAACCGGTGGCGCCATCTTTCCGATTCGACATATATATATAGGTATATATATACCCATATATAAAATACAAACGTGAATTATGTTATGTTAGAGAAGCGAGTGAAATATGTAAGAACCCCACCTTATGGCGCTCGATTCTCTCTGCCTATCCCGCAAGAGACCTGGCGTGAAGATATACATGCATACATACACTATATATATTTATATACATAGTGTCTTTGATTGATTGGAGCACACCTCGCAATATCTTAGTCAACCCATAAAAGTGAACAATTTTCCCATAGAAACAAAGGTCACGAAACTAAAAAAACATTGTGCACGGCACAACTTTATCTGTTACTATGGGAGGTGTATTTTTATTTCTATTCCTGACCCCTGGTTGTTGGTAAAGCTACATTCAGTGTAGTTTGAGCCTAAAGACCCTGTGCATAAAATCACGTTTGATTCAATGCTTTTTATACCACTGAGGTCACAAACAGACATACAGCCTGCCTGACGATCAGCAATTAACGTAGTTTCTAAACATTAGCAATACCAATATAACGTTATTCTAACTCTAACCATAGTTAGGGAGCTGATTGGTAACTGCGATAACAAAAAACAACAGCAACTACAAAAAAATAGGCCAAGTGCGAGTCGGACTCGCATTGAAGGGTTCCGTATCATTATCTATAAAAACGGCAAAAAAATCACGTTTGTTGTATGGGAGCCCCCCTTAAATATTTGTTTTATTTTAATTTAATTATTTATTCTTAAAGTGAATATATAACTAAATATTCTGATAATATTTCAAGAGTCTACCTGTTGCCGTTATCAATATCGAGCAAAAACGAGCAAGAAAATCACGTTTCTTGTATGGGAGCCCTCTTAAATATTTATTTTATTATATTTTTTAGTATTTGTTGTTATAGCGGCAACAGAAATACATCATCTGTGAAAATTTCAACTGTCTAACTATCACGGTTCATGAGATACAGCCTAGTGACAGACGGACGGACGGATGGACAGCGGAGTCTCAGTAATAAGGTTCCGTTTTATCCTTTGGGTACGGAACCCTAAAAACCCACATCGTGACTATCGAATGCAATACGTAACACTAATTTATGAAACAAGCACCACCTGCAGTTACGTAAAACAACACGAATAATTTAAAACGTCCTTGTGCCCGTGATTCATAGCGGTGCCCAGCGACTTTTGTAACAAGCGGGGTTTTAAATACCCTTTTATATATTTGTGATTACATCTAATGTTATGCAAGCATAGTACTCGTATGTAGGTATTGTTTATTTTACCGTGTAGGGTGCGTCGCTTAGTGTTTTACATAGTACTTCGGATGACAAAGGTGTATGTGTACAGTCAATATGAAACAGTTACTGTAGCTCAAAACGCCTGCAAAACAAATTAGAGTATCACATGCGCTTTACTATCTCCGCTCTTGACACATCAACCCAAACCAGCTTCTTAGCACCCTTACCGACTCACTAGCAAGGTCACAACTTAAGGAAATTGTTAAAATTGTTAAAATCTTTTGGCTGCTGTCCTCTGAGAGGAGAGATATTTAGTATTGTCTTAGGTTTTCGCGATTGTTACACATTGAATTAAACAATTTTTAACGGAAGTATCGCGTATTTTATTTATTTTGTTGAACCTGACGTTTCGAACGCTTTGCAGCGTCCGTGGTCGCAGGAAGACTGTCTTCCTGCGTCTTGCGATATTTATTCAGTGTCCGGCTGCCCTGCTACTCGTACTTATCAAGTGTCTTTCAGAAGAGACTTGTTGGCTAAACGACAGGATGTTCCATGTGAAACTGAGTTTGACTTGGGCTCTAAATACGATGATGAGGCATTTTCCTATACGTCTGGTGATAAAAAACATAAAACTCGACTAATGAAATTATCATTATTATGACTTAAAAAAAGTCTAAGGAGTTTTGTACCACTGCGAAAAGCCAAGAAACATGTTTTTAGTATGGAGGTATATGTTTAACATACCTTTAATGTTTACTTTAATATTTTCATTATCTGTTGTTATCGCGACCTACTGCGATAATACAGACTCTGTGAAAAATTCAGGCTTTGGGTAAGGTTAGGAGAAGTTTCAGTGCTTAGTTTCTATGGATACATTACTAATGCATCGTCCAACCAACACAATAGGTAACACCAAGAATAGGGATATTTCATAGCCTTCGGTGCGACATCCCGTTTGACCAAAAACAATACATACCAATTACAAATTGATGTCTCCACTGCAAGCAACGTCAAACTGTCGCCTAAGTTTGTCCTTGTTTATTTATGTTTTAAATTATCATTTTACACTCACATTTTGTTGTCTAAAATTGTGAGCGTAAAATAATGTATAAAACGAATTAATTATCCTTTGCTAATGGAGTGTTACGTTAGGTCTGTAACAAAGAATATTGCTTGCAATCCTTGGATCTTTGTGCGTTATTTATTACATATGCTGTCATCAAATTCCGGACCAAAAAGACTGATAGCAAAAACGTTGGGTTTTGTTTCAGTTTATTAACCTTTCATGTCATAATGTAACGAATGGGCGTGTTTTATGTCGTTTGTAAATAACACAATAACGATATGATGCAGCTAATGTTACGTAGCTACATATACTATTCATTGATGACGAGCTCGGTGGTGCAGTGGTGGAACACGCCGTTACGCTACTTTGATACCAACGCTCATGCGTTCGATTCCCACACACTACAAACATTTGTGTGCATGAACATGTCTGTTTGTCTTGGCCTGGGTATTTTCTAAGTATAATAAGTATGAATTTACAAAAAAAAAATGTATTTAGGTATGTTTATCAGTTGTTTAGTACCCATAACACAAGCTTCGCTTACCATAGTAAGCATAGCCCCATAGGGCTAGATGGCGCTGTGTAATTTGTCCGACAATATTGATTATTTATTTATTTATTACGTTTATACAATAGTTCACTCTCAGTTAGCTTGCGAAGTGTGTTGTGTCGGTGTTAAGATAAGAAAGGGCATGGTCTGTTGGTTCGGACATGTAGAAAGAATGCGGGACGAAAGAATGACGAAACAGATATACAATGCAAAAGTGGAAGGATGTAGGAGCCGAGGAAGGCCGAGACTAACCTACCATGACCAAATTGGTCGTGTTTTATCAGAAGGTGATGTCAGAAGCCCCAGGAACCGGCGAGCGTGCATGAAAAGAGCTATGAATATCACAGAAGCGAGTGAAGTATGCAAGGACCGCGTCTTATGGCGCTCGGTTCTCTCTGCCTACCCCGCAAGGGACTTGGCGTGAAGATATACATACATACATACATACCTATTGCAAATATATGTATAAATCCAAAAACCCGAGTTTAGTGATACACGTCAGTATTGGAACCGGATTTCGAACAAAACTGTACCTTATCCACCGGGCTATCAATGTTCAGAATAAACTTCGTGTAACACCTGTTAATAGGTTACAGTTACCGCTTTGCATCAAATAACAACATGCCTTCTAACATAGTACAAAAAGGATCCATGAAAATCACGGCTAAATCGGAACTCCATATTGGCTTTATTTGGTAAACAGATCAAGATACGACGAGAGGTAATCTACCGTGCCAGCATTTTATTGAAAACTCGAGTGATACCTGTTGACACTCATTATTTGTGTTTGTTTTTATGTCTTACAATATAAACGTTATTTGTTTTTTTTTTACACTTATACGTAATAGTATACTCACCCAACGTAGTCGTAGGTATCGGCCCGAAAGGCTTTTACCATCAACATTAATATCTTCTTTATTTCTTCATCAATTTTCATGATATTACAGTTCAGATTGATAGTAGAGTCAGCAAACCTTTGTGCCATTACGTCAACTTCGTGTGATTGCCATTTTGTTTTGCTTTCCACTAAATAGTATTTAGTGTGTAATAGAGGAATAATAGCCCAGTGGATGAGGAACCAGCCTATTGATCACCTGGTCCCCGGTTCGGATCCTGGCGGGATCCCATTTATCATTTGCTTGGCGGAAGGAAAATATCATGAGGAAACCCACGCGTCCAAGAAAGTATATTTAGTAAGAAGTGTGCGCAAACCTAAGAAAAATCTAGTTTTTCCTATGGGTTTTGGAGATGTGACGGCAGTCGCTCTACGTTAAAATCAATATCTTCGCCAAATCCTTAGGTTAAGGTAGCGGACCCCGCTAATCCTAATAGATTAGGAAACGTGATAATGCGAGGAAAAAAGGGTTCTTTGTGTCTAATGTCATCTTGAGTGACGAAAATTCCTGTAACAATTTTCACAAGAACGTAGAACATAGAACGTATACTCAAAATCAAATTTGAGAGTTTCTCACATTTGCATATAACGTTTGTTACATATTATACCTTCCATATATCCATGTAGTTTTATCTAATTCTTATGTTATTTAAGATACTCGTAACACATTTAGATTCAAAATGGGCTTGAGATCTAGCCTCTGTACAATCGTCCCTTAATCTTGACTAATTACTTTAGGTTTATGTTTCAATACCAAACACATGTTATTGCAACCCGTTGAAGGTTGATTCATACAAACATGTATTTTGTTTTTTACATTTATACGAACTACGTTTCTAACGATCTCGTCGCGAATCTGTCGTAAATATAAAATGATCGGTGCATTGTAAAAAAGGATAAATGACCACCATACGTTTATGGTTTACATGTGTTCTAAATTCTATATAGTATGGAAAATAATTATATTCTCGTTTTTAAAATTTCGCGTTGCATAATTTTATATAATACTTAACGCGTAATTTAGGTAAATTACATTTGTCCGCCCGTGACGGCGGCTGATGCAACTCAGTCGAAACGACGAGAAATAAAATGGTAACATTTTTACCTAAATTACGCGTTAAGACCCGCATCATATAAATTTATGTAATTCGATTATTTTTTTAATTTAGCTATATAAGGTGATTCGATTTTGTGACATCACGCTGGTTAAGAGGGCGCACAAAGCTAAGTGGCACCCTCATTTTGTTTTTATTAATATCGCTGTATTTAAGACCAATTCCAAAAAAAACGCTCTATAGGGCACTGAAGAATCATATTTACGTTTTTTTGAAACATATCTTGTATTTATTATCTATGACAAGTAACCAAAATTTTAATAATTGCTTATTGTGGCCACTTGTAGCAATAATCAAAAGTACGACTAATTCTACATCCTACTAATATTATAAATGTGAATGTCCGTTTGTTTGTTACGCTTTCACGCGAAAACTACTGAACCGATCATCATGAAACTTTGTACACATATTCTTGGAGGTATCAGAAGTAAAATAGGATACTTTTTATTATGAAAAAAAATAATTTTTATCAATGCGAGCGAAGCCGCGGGTAAAAAAAAGCTAGTAAATAATAAAAACAGAATATGTCTCAAAAAACATAGATATGGTTCTTCAGTGCCCTATAGAGCGTTTTTTTTGGAATTTGTACAGCGTTATTAATAAAAACAAACTGAGGGCGCCACTTAGCTTTGTGCACCCTCTTAAACATAGGTTTAAGTTCGGTTAGAATTACGCCATGAGCTCTAGTTGCTGTCTAAGAAATAACGATTAAAATACAAAACTTACGGGGTTTTGAGTTTGACTTAGTATCATGGAATTTTGCAAAAAGAAAGATCTCATACCACTAGTATGGGAGAAAATCACATGTTAACAAAAAATTGATAACAAAACATGTTTTTTACAATTATAACAGTTATTAGTCGTAAAATAGTCAGTTGCCCGATGGCTACTAAATAGCAATGGTGTTGTTATTGATACGTAATTAAATCAATTTGGGATTTGATTTGGTTATTTCTTGGGTACGGAACGCTAAAAATTTAAGCACCACTTTGATGAGTCTAATGAGTTCTTGGTAACATTAATATAGACTATTTTGACGAGCTCGGTGGCTCAGTCGGGAATGACGCGACTTTGACACCAACGCTCGTGGGTTCGATTCCCACACAAGGCAAACATTTGTGTGTGTGCATGAACATGTCTGCTTTACTTAGTCTCGATGTTTTAAGAGAGGTAGGGCGCACCAAAGCAGCCCGTCTGGGGAAATATCTCCACCTCCCAGAAAACCGCAGCCAAAACAACAACTCCCCAGAGGGTTCTTGTGTGCCTGCGTGTAAGTGAGGTCACCAGTAAGCTCCCAAGGGGTTGTTGTGTAAGCAGCAGAGGAGGCATCGCGCGAGTGATACTTAATATATAGCAAGCGTTAATAGGCTACGGTACCCGCTTTACATCAGGTGGGCCGTATGCTTGCATGCCTCCCGACGTGGTACAAAAAAAATATATGATGACGATAATTTTACATATCAAGTAGTAATAAAAAGGAAAAATTATCCTATTTGCCCATTACATTTATATTTTGGCGATAAAATTTCCGAACGTTTTCTAAATGATCTCCATTTTATTCAAACGGAACATCGTTATTTTTATTAACATTAAAATAATAATGTTTTCTCGCATTTTCCGAGAACAAGGGACGATCTGAACTCTGGAAATAATGTATTATCATTTTATTTAACGTCCTCTCTGCTTTACCTTCTAAACCGTTTCTTTTTTCGAAATATGAACAACTAATGAGCTATTTAAATCACGCATCAGCAGATTAATATAAAGCAGTTACATTAACCTATGGGCGCTAGCAACACGAGTTAACTCTAGCTGACATGTTGCCGTATCTCTACCATTAATGCAACGTCTCCTCAGCAGATTTCTGGTTGTCTCGCAGAAACATAACAAACAAGAGATTTTTATTTTAAGCGGTGGTCAGCTTGGCTTTGAATCTAAAGGCTACTTACACTGACAATACAGTGTACTTTGTATATAAAATCCGTGTACGTAAGCTCGTTAATAAAACGCATATTCAACGTATCATATCGAAATAGTATTTAGGCTCAATCGACCATTAGGGGTTCGTTATACAAACTTAAATAACACCATACAATAATTCGTGTCAATGAAGTTTTGGCCTACTTAATACCAACTCAAAAAGTTAGTTTGTATTCAACAAGCATTCAAGCGTTAAATTAAACTTATTTAGTCACGAAACCCAATTAAAGTCCTTTCCACTAACATATCCAGTTACACGCTAGTAAAGAAGTTATTCGAAACATTTTTATCAAATAAGCAATCGCCAGGAAAAGACACTATCGGGGCAGCGCAATAAAATTAGGATTTATCCCGAGCGGACGCAGTGAAAGCGACAACACCGACGAGACGGGTGGGGAGGGGGCACCGACCTACTTTCACGTCGATCCCCTACCTAACCCTACCGCGGCGCGAAGGGATGCCACAGGGGCTTACTATCGCCGCGTCTCTACCGCCTACAGACAGCTGCGAGGGAATTCGCACTTCGATGTAAAGCTCGCGAAGGATGAAAAGCGTACTGCGAGTGCGAAATACCGGATAGAGGGCGATCGATAGACGAGAAGGAACGCCGATACTCACTCTTTCGAAGAACGGGATCACAATTAGTGGCGACGTAACGCGGTTACCGGCTTCGATGATTGATGCTTCGAGCTCATACACCGCCTAACCAAACCAATTTATGAAAGATATTGTTTGCGCGAACACAGAGAGCGGTACAAATTCATATTCAAATTTTTATTCATAGCGTCGTCAATCGATTACATGGGGCGAGCCTTATGTAAAAAATAATGTTGGTGGGTTTGTTAGTTTTCTGGGCATACCAAAATTGAATTATATGCACAGAAAGTTCAACTCATGGATATTTGATATACCTATTATTTGAGCTGATGATACCAAGAAGATTTTGAGTGAGAAAAACGGCAAATATCACTGCGAAGCATGCGAGTTTAGCTTATTTAATTATTATTAAATTATTATAACATTTGAATAACAAAGGTAAGATAGAAATAGATTAAAAAGAATATTTTTTGATGAAAACATGACGTAAAATATGAAAAAAACTGCTTCTCTAACCAATCACTAACAAATTAGAACAGAAATAATATCATAGCATACAATTAACGAGAACGAGTTTTCTATTGCGAAATTAAACGTTATTAATTGAACTCCAAATGGAGCTATTTCAAAAAGGCTAAATCAAGTATTTAAAGGGTGTGAAGGAATTAGCCGTGCCGAAATTCAAATTTTCCATCACCTTGGTGTTATAAAAATATAATTTTAATTAATACTCATAGTGCTTCATTTTTATTACATTCATGCAAAGAGTAATATTAAGAAATGAATTGAAAAACTTGCGCTTCTTTCTACTTTCTGAGGCGACGCCTACGCTTGTTAATAAAGCCGCTATGAGAAAGAAGTAAAAAGTTTTTATCCTCTAAGGTTGAGCTGGCTTTATGATACATCTCGTTAGCTCGCGTTCAAACAATGTAGGTTGCGGCATAACATTAAATCAGAGCTGTGTTTAAGACGAACAATTTGACTCTACAAATAAAATCGTTTTAAGAACATTATTGGAATGAATTGTAGAGACGTCAGAGTAAAATGAACTTTCTCTTAGTGAGACAAAGAGTGCGATCGCCCGAGGTAACTCAGCTCAACTCGAAGATTGAGAACTCCCAAGAAGCCGTTTAGTTTCTCGATCGCACTTTGTACGTGATCGAAACTTATGCAGGCTGTAAGTAATACAGAAACAACTTAGCGCAGCTGTGTATAATCCTTGTCTTTTATTTTACTTCATGCACTTT
Source organism: Pyralis farinalis (assembly GCA_947507595.1). NCBI lineage: Eukaryota > Metazoa > Arthropoda > Insecta > Lepidoptera > Pyralidae > Pyralis > Pyralis farinalis. The sequence continues at coordinate 13,661,165 of OX382269.1, read as the reverse complement.
GTAGTATTTATGAATGTAGTTCTAGCTTCTTTCAGTATAATTCAGTAAAGCGTTGTTGTGTTTTTTTCTGTATGTATATATACATTTACTATTTGAATGATCCGAAATATAGTCAACTTGGGAATGATTTTCGATTTCTCGCATACGACAAATTAAAATTACCACGATGAAACACTGGATGTTTCTTCACGGTAATTTTAATTTCAAAGAAATATGTACAGATATACACGTATCTTCACGCCAAGCCCGTTGCGGGATAAGCAGGGGGATCTGAGCAATACATATACATCCCTTATTTATATATTGTAGAAATAAGAAATATTCATTGATTTACGCTCCTTCTAATAATTAAAATAAGATTTAAGCAAGTCCAAATTTTTGTTTATTTACTGAATAAAAATTAATAGATGTCAACAAGCTGACTTATCGCCCTGCTGATGAGAAACGGTAATTTTAGCTTAAGAACACTTACAAACCAGTAGTACCCCACTCAACATTACTTGAAGTAAAACGGCTAAGTGACTCAATATTGACTTTAAAGCTACAGCGATGGTCCACTGCAGGTGGTGCACGCTGCCAATTACCAAACTATGTTTATTCTAACGAAAGAGGTGTAGAGCATAGCGATACTTAATTAGATACAGTAATAACCTTCGCCAAGCGCGCATATATCATTTCAATAGTGGGTTATTGGGCTCCGGTGAGTGAGTAAGGAAGCTGGTGAGGATTTACTGCGACAGCCACGTAGGTGGCAACTCAAGTGTCTATAGACCCTGGTAACGGTTTCACATTAGGTCTGTACGTCTTGTTTACTAACTTATGTTGTATAAAAAAGTCTTGTGAACACTACGACACACTAAAGCTACAGATATCACAGAACTAGCTTAACCCTGCGGTTTCAGCTGCCGTTAGCCCGATGTTCAATGCTTAAGGATCAAGTACCTACGTCAAGGATTTGGCTAAAGAGAAAAAAAAAATTTAGTCCAGTAGTTAGAGAGATTAGCACGTTTAAACTAACAAACGCTTCAGCTCCATTATATTAGTATAGATTAATAGTTATACTGAGGAGTTACCCAAGAGGTATTCGCTGTGCTAATTGACGTCGTGCTCCGGTAACAGGGCAATTATGTTTGACATTGGCACTAGACTTGATGGAAAACCACTTCTACGTCGCTATAATTGCCGTCGATCTATAACTTCATGCCATACAGGACAGCCAAGACGGCTATCTTCTGTCACACCAAATGAACGCGTAAATAGACCACAATCCAATTCTGACGAATTTGGTTAACGCTCTTAACTACAGACAGTATTCAACCTGTTCTAAATTCTAAGGTATTACATTTTACAATGAGTTTTGACTTCATAATATAGATCGTATGACAGGGGAGCCAAATCTTTGGAAAAATTTTGGATACAAAGAGGTTGTCGTCAAAGAACATCGTAAAATAAAATATCAAAATCAAAATAGAAGCCAGTGAGGTGTGGAAGGATCGAGTCACGTGGCGCTCGGTTCACTCAGCCTATCCCGCAAGGGATTTAACGTAAAGTTATAGACAGATATAGAAAATAGTTGCTGGAAATATTAGTGTTTATAAACATTGAAAACAAAATATTCTGTGTTGTCTGATTATAGAGAAACGATCTCAAACTAGAACGTATATTAGGCTTACGTTTCACCTCTAATGATTCTCTAACGGCAACTCAGACCTCTAGCTTCAGACTAACTTGATGGTAGGTACTTTATTATTATACTTCCACCCACCTCCCAGTCTTCAGGGTGCTTCCCTTAATATGCGAGATAGCCTGAATGTGCTAGGCATGGATATTCGTTGCGAGCTCAACCAACGAAATTACATCGAGAGCCTTATCTTAACAGCTTCAAAAAAACTCGGAGTCCTGCACAGGGTGCGCCGGTTCTTCACGCTGGACCAGCTTTGTCTGCTTTATAAGACTCAAGTTCAGGCCTGCGTGGAGTATTGCTCGCATCTCTGGGACGGCTCCACATAGCATCTTCTCGAGACTCTCGATTGGTTGCAGCGACGGGAGGTATCCGAAGAGGTCGCGTAAAACCTAGAACCTCTGTAACTTCGTAGGGTCATTGGCTCGCTTAGCATATTTTACCGCCTGTATTATGGTGAGTGCTCTGAAGAACTGTTTTCCCTTATTCCACCCTCTCCCTTCCGTCATAGAACCACACGTGCGGGCTTGCGATGTCATCGTTCCACGGTTGAGAATATCTCTTCGCGTACCAAAAAGTTCGGCAACTCCTATCTTTGTCATACCATTAAATAGTGGAACGCTTTGCCTGCACATGTGTTCCCTCCTTCCTACAATATGGGATCCTTCAAACGAATCGTGAAGAAGCACCTTGCGGGCCTGCATGTTAGTGTCAACTGACAGGAGACTGTAGTCTATTATCAGTTGCCGCTGCAATTTGGGCTCCTCTTTTCGCTTACCATCAGGCGAAGTGAAGCCACTATGCTGAGCCAATATAGAAAAAAAATACTGTTATCACTCAGCTACAGTAAGCTGCTAAGTTAGATAATTACAATACAAGAATAAAATTTGGCAATAGTAGTCCTTACCTATCAAATTACTGATTTTTAAAACTGGACAGTGTAAAGATTTAAAAGTTTCCATTAATTGTTTTCCCAACGTTCGATTTCTTGTTAATGATTCTTAGCAATGATAACACTGTTCTGGTAACCATGAAAAAAAAATTGCACGTTATTCTCAAAGACAAGTTCCGCCGTGCCACAACGCAGCACAGACGACGCGTAATATCAACGAAATTTACAGACCAGTATTACGATTACAGACAAGTCAGGTTAACGGTTTGTTTTGATTTGAAGGGAAGATTGGTTTGAGGGCTTTCGTTCAGAAAACAATGGTTACCACGGCCGAGTGGAAACGAAAGTTAATAACGACGAACTGAAAGTCATAGTAGAAGCAAATTCATGTCAACTCAAGGCAGCAGACTTCGACGTAAATATTGAAACGTTAATGATAATATGATCCGATGTTGATTAAAAACTTCAAACGTAGGCACCGTGTTCATTCACTGACCAACGTTCAACTCTAAAATGCCGTTATTTGTTGAATACGTACACTAATGAATGAGATGAAAAGTAGATCCTGTGTGAGAATTCAAAACGTCTATCGGAGTGTATGGACATAAGAGAGGTAAGCGAACTACGTCCAAACACATAGTCAAAATAAACTGTGCGGTATATGGTGCACCAGTGTCGGCATTATTCGTTTCAGCTACTTCAGACCTGATACAACATTTACCGTTTTGTTTTTGTTACTTTCAAGAAATGCAAATGATGATAATCAATCTTGCTGTCCAGTAACCGAGACTAGACAATTACTCTGTCCCACTCCTTTTCAATGACAACACCCTTCTCAATACCGTACATCGGACCGTCTCAAAGCTACAGGAGTTAGCACTGAAAACTCTTAGTTCCCATCGACAGGATTTAAGGAGAGGTATCTAAGAACTTCCATTAAATTGGCAAAAGTATTTCAAAAATAATATTTTCAAAAAGTATTCATTACAATTTTTTTTTTTTTTTTTTGAATCTATGTCGACCATTTTATAGGTAAAGATATACACATACATACCACAAATGAAAAGTTAACTGGAATCGAAAATAGTATAAATACAAACAAAATTAATTTCTTATTCATGATCACAATTTTAAAAATAAAAATCGAAGAAGCTGTCCATCAACTTTTCATTAATTGTCAATATATAGCAGATAGCAGACTATAGAATAAGTGCAACATGCTCGGTTATGGGCCGTCTATAATAGTAGTAATAATACTAATTTCACTCCCAACCGAAAAGTCCAGTCAAGTTAAAGAAAATTATCAGAATGTTATATCTCTTTGTAGCTCCTAGACAGATGGATAAATTCAAAAATGTTTTTGTTATTTGTATGAAAATAATTAATAATCATTCTAATGGTTAAGTTTCAATGAAACCGCTTTAGCGATACGTGTTATATGGAGATAAACTATTTTAAACAGAATGACCACGGATGTCATTCTGTTTAAAATCGTTTATTAAAAAGTAAAATGGTGAATATTTATCCCCATCCTCTACTTACATACCTATAGCTAACTAACGAAGTCTCCATAATTTGATAACCACTTTATTTGATTAGCAGATATTCCGGTATTTGATAGTAACGGCATTATTGGCTTTGTCGTATGGGGCGTGCCAATTCCAAGGGCGTTGACGCGAAACGAAGGGACCGCTACCCTAATAAATAGATACTGTGTTATATGGCAGTATTACAAAGATTCCCTAATTTCACTGTAGATAATTTGAACATAGATCAAAATAAATATTATGGTACGACAGATTCATTTTCTTTTTAGCGTTATCCCGTTTCTTAATCCATTAGGATTAGCGGGGATCCCTATATAGATAACCTAAGCCTAAGGATTTGGCGACCATTTGTCCATGGAGCGACTTTTGTCAGACTTTCACAATTCGGAGGACAAACCAGACATTTCTTAGGTCACACGTCTTTAGAAATATAATTCCTTGGACGCGTGGGTTTCTTCACGAACCTTTTTTTTTTCCTTCACCGTTAAGCTAGCGATAATTACAAATATGAACATAAATCCGAAAACACGAATTGGCATGTACCACTCCAGGATTCGAACAGGGGACCAGCGGGTCAATAGACCGGTTCCTTATCCACTGGACTATCACTGCTCTTAACCAATAATACGAGTTCAGATAGAGTTATACTTATTTACCTTCATTGGCCGTCCAGAAAGGAGTTTCCAGGAGGTATGAAAGTTGGAAACTGCACAATATCGTTAATATATAATTTCGGAGTATATGAAGCATACCTTTCAATACCGCTGACTCACAGCCCTATTGCCCCATGCCAACTTTTCCTGGCATTTTGGAAATCCATACCAAAAGTAGCGAACCTCTTGGAGGAAGAGAGGCTTCCAGGTGGCTTACTACTTTTTGCCTTAACTGGTCCTCTAGAGTGAAGTCGCTATAGCTATACCTTTGAGACATATGCTCCAGGAATAATAGTATATAATATACAGTACAATGCCCCGAGTAACTTTGGAGAAAGAATCGCCAAACCAGTGTTGCATTCGGCCAACTTTATCGGTATTATGCATGCCCATACATAGTTTGATGAAACACCACCTGCCTAAGATAGAGTACAGAAGTGGTATTTATAGCAAATCACCATCGCTCACCTCCTCCGACATATTTTGCAATGCGACATATTTTGGGATTCGAGAGGTGCGCGTAGATCAGTCCCCCCTAACGGGTACTGTTAGGGGGGTTCAAAAGGTGAACGTGAAACATCCATCGCCATATTCAACCCTTTTGAAGGGAACTCGGCAACCCGACGATGTCGCGCCGCTCGTTTGGATACTTTTCTCTACCTCTCAACATGCCGTGAACATATATTTTATGATCAATTTGACATCTTACGGCCACTGTCGCTCACCAGCCCGTCTACAACTGCTTAGTCGCGACCAGGGATCCCCAAACGGAGATTGTAGTCCTTTATTTTAGTCGCTGTGGCAGATAGGGCCCTTTGGATAAGCTGGGCCGTCGCATCATCTTCTCGGCGTGCTGTGTAACAGCTGCTGGTGTGACGCCCCTATTCATATACACGAATCGAACTACCACGAAAAAGAATCAAAGACGCCCACGAAACTCTATTTGTATTTTTGTACTAATTATGTACTATGTAATCAGTGGATCGGGCAAGTTCAAAGAGCAACATTTAGTGTATTTTGACAACGTCTCCTCCTCTGACTGTAATTGGTATCCGAGCCATGTCTCTTAAATTAGATAAGTTGTTTAGCCTGAACCTAGAGGCGAGTCCCAAACTTAATTATATTTTAGCATTAATGAACAAACAAGTGTTCCACAACGTGCCATCGGCACCGGTTACACAGTTAACCGAGGCCGAGTTTTGGCCTAATCAAAACTCAATTTAGTCGTCTTTAGTTTGTTGGTTGAAAACAAACCCTTTTGGGGAGAAAACTTCATGTCTTCGTAATTAATTATAACAATTTTGGCAGCCACGTGCCGAGGGCCGTCATATTTTTGGCTTTCAAAGACCTAACAGCTTGTGTTCCTATTTATTACTTCATTTGTCACGTCTGGTATAGTTTTAGATCGTTTACTGATAGTAAATATTAGCTTAAATACAAATGCATGTTGGAAGTAGTTTTGTTATTTTTACTCGTACATTTAAAAATCCTATAATATTATCACATTTCTCCAAAATAATATTGATATAACTCGTAATTAATCTCAATACGGTATGGTATAACGATATACTACAGCAGTGATTTGGCTGCAGTTTTCTATAAAGTAGAGGATCTTCCGCAGTCGGACTGATGCGACTTACCTCTCTTAAAAACACCCAGACCAACTTACTTAGATAAATAGCACAACTCAAATCGGACTCGTACTTAATCTTAAGGTTTGGGTTAGGTTTGAGACTAGGCCAATGTTGGGTTAGATTTAGGTCAGATTTGGGTAATGATAACACGTTACGTAAATATAGGGTTTCACTACAGCACGTGGTTGCAGATGCTACTCGTAGTATGACATAATTGTTTTCTAAATATACCTATGAAAACTATCTCCCCCTATTCTCCCCAGGGGCAACTTGAACTCACGATGCCACAAATAGATTTTTATACCACTAAGGTGGCAAACAAATGTACGAACTGCCTGCGTCCGTTAGTAGTTACCATAGCCTACGGACACTTGCAACATCGGGGGCATCACTCGTGCGTTGGTGACATTTTAGTAGCCTACCTATCTTACCCAAGCTAAGTATATGTACTTATACTTATAATGCCCACTTAGGCATAATAGCATGCTGTTACAGACGAGAAGTCGTGATCGCGAATTCTAGGAAAAGATTGCTTGATTTTAAAATTTAGAAGATTATGGATAAGTTAGCTGAAAACCATAAATATTTTGACAGCTTCCAGTAAAATCTGAAGTACATTAAAATGTACTAAAACTATCTTCTAACTGCAATCCTGCATACTGCTTCACCCACCTGGCGATCCCTTATGATGATAATAGCTTGCATATGTTAATTAGAGCATAATACTCTTCTTTAGTTTAGTTCCAACCCTGGTGTGGGCATAGAACACTAACTAAATTCGTGTTTTGTATGTATGTACATTGTAATTATCTCATACTTGGCGGTGAAGGAAGATGAAGGAAACCCGCATGTTCAAGAAATTATATTTCGAATGACCAATGACGTAAACCATAAAAATCTGATTTGCTCTCTGGGTTGTGGATATTTGACGGCAGGTGCTCATATCAAAAACTAGTATCTTCGCCAAATCCTTAGGCTTAGTTAGCGGGCTCCAACAACCCGAACAGCATATGACCCGCTTTATAGAAAGTTTATCCTAACCTATGAACGCTTGTAATACTAGAAATATCTATCACGGGTACTGCCCGCGCATTCTCACCTCCGCTGTTAACGCACCAACTCCTCGGGAGCTTACTGGCAACCTTACTAACAACCAGAAACACAACAATTTCTATTTTACTACGTCCTTCCATAAGGTGAAGGTACTTCACCAGACGAACACTATATGTCATTAAAGTTTGCTTTGAGTCTAAACTTAATGGCGTACCACTTACAACGAAACTAATGGGGTCTTTTCGTTAAGTCGATTAGCAATCGGTATTATTTTAACTAGATTATATCTTTGTTACTTATGAAAGATGTTTTATAGAACCATTTGTTTTAGTCGATGGTCTTATCTAAAAGCAGAATTACATTTTTGGTAACATTTTATCGACGACAGCAGAAGTTTAGAGCAGAAACCAGTACTTCTAACCTTCTGCTCGCAACTTCGCTGAAATCGAAATTGCCGTGGTAAAAAGTTTACCATACTTTTTTAATTAAGGATACCAAAATGGTTAAAATCAATATCGCCTATCTCAGTTTTTGAAACAGGAGTTTTTTCAAACTATTGTGTACCAAATTTATTGCGATACCTTTCATATTATTAATAATAACAAATCCAGTTACTTTCGTATTTACAATTGCCATTTCCTTCATCTCTAGACGAAAAATACCTATTTTAAGTTCAGGAAAACCGGTATTATACCTAAATGTCAATGCTTTCTATATGATATTTGAGACAGACATAAAATAGGTCGCTTGTTAGATGTCGCTTATTTGACAGGGGCCTATTTTATTTCGTTTATCAAGCGGGAAGATAACGAAGTTAAATAGACTGGGAATGAATTGATAAACCAGTATAATGTATACCACAAGTACGGGCACACTTCCACTTCAATCTACGCTCTACGTCTTTGCTCATTAGTCACCACAAGTTGCTCTATTATAACAAGAGCAGAACAAGTGTTCGTACATACTACCTAAGTTTTACAATTAGTAACCACTTGCACAGATGCTGCTTAAGAAGGCTGCCTCAGGTCAATAACTCTATAACAGCTGTTGTACGTACTTATACATTTTGCTAGTAGGGCGTAACAACACTGTGAAAGATTTTCCCTCACAACAAAAATTGTACGAAGTTGTGAGGAACACAAGCATACGACCCGCCTGATGTAAAGTGACGTTTCTGACGAGCTCGGTGGCAGTCGTAAATAACGCGACTTTGACACCAACGCTCGTGGATTCGATTCCCACACAGGACAAACATTTGTGTGCATGAACATGTCTGTGTGTCTTGGTCTAGATATTTTAAGAGAGGTAGGGTGTATCAAAGCAGCCCGTCTGGGGAGATACCTCTACCTCATAGAAATCCGTAACAAAATAACAACTCCCTAGAGGGTTGTTGTGGGTTTCCAGTAAGCTCCTAAGGAGTTACTGCGTTAGCAGCAGAAGAGGCATCGCGTAATGATACTTAATGTATTACAAGCGTTCATAGGCTACGGTAACCGCTTTAGATCAGGTGGGCCTTATGCTTGTATGCCTTCCGACGTTGTATAAATAAAAGTGGCTACCGTAACCTATGAACGCTTGCTATACAGGAAGTATACTCTTGCCGCTAACACAGTAACTCCTTAGGAGTTTACTGGTAACCCCATCCACTCGCAGGAACACAAAAACCCTCCAAGAAGTTGTGATTTGGCTGCAGTTTTCTATAAAGTAGAGGATCTTCCGCAGTCGGACTGATGCGACTTACCTCTCTTAAAAACACCCAGACCAACTTACTTAGGCTGTTGATAAATAGCACAACTCAAATCGGACTCGTACTTAATCTTAAGGTTTGGGTTAGGTTTGAGACTAGGCCAATGTTGGGTTAGATTTAGGTCAGATTTGGGTAATGATAACACGTTACGTAAATATAGGGTTTCACTACAGCACGTGGTTCTTCAGAAAGGGACATGAAGATATTTTACAAGTGTTAGGGCTATGATAACTGCTTACCACAAGGCTGACTAATATGTTTGTTTTGGATCTTGTTTTTGCACCAAGTAGGATACCCACGGTGCGTGATTATAACTAATAACCTGTATTCTGTTATGGCTCATCCGAATTTGATCCAAGGAAGCAAAGTGAATTAAGCCGAGCGAGAGTGATTGCCGTCAGACTTGCACAACCCAGAGGAAAAACCAGATCTTTCTTAGTTTACACATACATAACTTTCGAAATATAATTTCTTGGACTTGCGTGTTTGCTTACGTTGTTTTCCTTCACCGCCGCGAAATTCATGGGACAATTACAAATATTTAAATAAGTCTGAAAACACGAATTTAATGGTACAAGGATTCGAACCGGGGAGTAGTTGGTCTATATGCCGGTTATTTATCCATTGGACTATCGTTGCTGTCGGCATGTACTTATAATGTTAGTTAAACAAGTATCTTCGCCAAATCCTTAGGCTTAGGTAGCAAAACCCGCCAATCCTGGATTAGAAAATTGTCAATGGGTTCAAGAAATCTATTCAGCCGTTCCCGAAATATTACCACATCAAACCTTTCATCTCATCTCGAGCACGGAGAAACTCTATAGACAAACCCATCCATAGATAGGCTGCGATCAACATTGCTTAACCTGCGTGTTCGGTTAGAATGGCACGCGCAATGACGCCATCAAGCTCTCCCTTATCAGTAAAGTTCTAACAGCGCAGAAATAATTTTATGGTAGTTTTATATGCGGTTTTGATATATTGCATGCATTTGATTAACAAAGATTGTTCGCTTGTGTGGTGGTGCAAACTACCATTGATTTCTTCACAGAATCCATTTTGAACCTTCCATTTTTTTTATACGACGGGATACAAAACAAATAAGCAATAATACGACCTGTCTGATGGTAAACAGTCACCGTAGCCTATGGATATTTGCAATACCAGGGGTGTCACCCATGCGTTGCCGACGCTCTAAAAACCTCTTCACGCCTTTCTTAAAGAACATCATGCTGCTTTCCCTTCGGAAAAACCTCCGCTGAGAGCTCATTCCATCACTTGAGCGTTCTCGGAAGAAAACTTCTCTGGGACCGCACAGTACGCGACCATTGCGGTTCCAGCGTGTGAGGGTGAATTCCCTGCAGTCGGCGAGCGGAGGCGATTATAAATTACATGTCCTTTTTTAAGAACCTCATACTGTAGTCTCTTGGATCTGCACTAGATCGGTATTGTAGTCTCTTAATACGTGAGCACGGAGGTATAACTTAAGTAATAACTTATTTTTTTAATACATTTATTGTAGAGTATACATATAATCTAACACAAAGCGTATGAAGTCAGCGGGCCCGTAACCCATAAAAATTAAGGTTATCGGGTCGTCCAACACTGCAATTTCACTAAACAAGTTAACTGCTGGCGTATAAAAATAAAATATGCAACATAAGCATTCCGTTTAGACATGCGACGTGTGTGAACGTTTTGAAACAATGCGGCAAAAATGTATTGTCGCTCGTTTTGTAGTTACCGTAACTTTGTCTAACTTTGTTAACTGTCGGCAGGTTGTACTCACAGAAAATAGTGCCTGGTATATAGATACTAACTATATGTTTTATTGCAACTATACGACCATATTTTGGGGCGTAAGTAGCTCACTACAACCATACCACCTTATTTTGGGGTGCAAGTCGTTCACTCCAAACATATGGCCTTATTTTGGGGTATAAGTATTTTTATCTTATCAAAATATGCAAAAAAGTTATTCGCATATAGGATTCTAAATGCATTTCTGATATTTTATATTATTCCTTGTAACCACTTTTAAGCATATAAGTTCTTCTGAATGAAGAACATTGATGCATACTCCTAATTGACAAACAAATCGAAGCAACCCGTCTGGGGAACTGCCTTCACACAGATCGCAGTCAAATAACAACTCCCTGAAGGTTGAACACAACACTGTGTGTAAAAGAGGCTACCAGTATTATTAACCATTACGCCACCGAGATCGTCAAATCGATGGATTACACTGTAATGTAGAATTACATCGGACATGTACTACTATATTACAAAGCAAGTCGCTTGTGGATAATTCTGACTGCTTGTCTATGCAAGTACGCGACGATAGCAAGATGAGAACACCCGGAAATAACACGTATATGAGTGATTTCTCACGTGGATTACAAGCCCGACAGATGTCTAGCGTGCCTTATATATCGCTATGAAATGATATATTTCTATGACATCTTGTTAATGGAAACTCTTGTACAGATTCCTTCACAATGTTATTTATTACTTATTTTTAATTTTACCGACCAGTTTCGCCTTTACGGTATTATCAAGTTATTCGTTACAAACAAAACATCTGGCAGTACCGTAAAAAAAAGGATATTTAAATATTGGGTGAAGTAAAAGTACATTTATTCCACCAAGCGTCAACAATCAACAGTATCGTTGCGCGTGTCATTCTAACTGAACACGCGGGTTAAGCAACTTCGACGACAGCCTGTCTATAAATGGGTCTATCTGTCTCAAGTTTCTCCGTGCTTCGGAGGGCACGTTAAGCCATCGGTCCCGGCTGTTATAGTATCACAAGTACAATATAGAGGACAGGGACAGAGAGATAAATAATATGTAGGAAGCGAAGGATTGCCCATTGCACGAAGAGTGCGCATCTCCCGCAATTCGGCTCAAATAACCGAGAGGTCAGTGGAGCCATGGGCAGGGGTGGATCCCAGCTGTTGTCGATAGATGACAGTTAAGCTAACTCTTCTTCTTAACTTTGGTCTTCGGTTACTACTTCACATCAGGTCGGGTGTATGCTTATTTGCCTCCCTACATTATATATTATATAAAAGTGTGAATTATGCATAGTGAGTCAGTAAAGAAATAAATCAAACTAAAGAGTAATCACTAAGTATAATTAAATAGAGGTAAAGCACATCAAAGTCAGTAGTAATCACTTGACATCAGGTGGGTCCAATGCTTAGGCACCTCCAGACGTTGTATAAAATAAAGTAAGCATGCAAAAATGCAGTCGAAAAGTTGGCACGTTTGCATCCCGGCTCTAATACAGTGACAGCATATCGACATGCAACCGTCAACCGAACTGGGTCGGGTAGCACACTCGACCCCGAAACTGGGTTCTCGTCACGTCAACGAATTTTGCGCAGACGTTTCAAACCTATGCCGCTTTTTTGAGAAACGGTGGAATAGGCAAATGTCGTATGAAAGTAAAATGCGACGCACGGACATTTGAGACGGCTCGCAATTCTGTTTTTAAATGTTTGCCGAGAAAATTCTTTTGTCAGAAAAAGTTCTACGCCTTTACCTTTGATATTCTCAAATGAACTCTTAGAATTTAAGAAAATGTCTAAAAAACAACATTAACAAAATTATTCCTTTGTTTGTGTCGGAATTAACTTTTATTATGAAAGATGCCAGTAAACAGGCAGACTGGCCACGACCTCTATTTCAGAGAAATTAGATATAGCAATTCACATATGACAATTTCATTTATAAGAATTGATTTCATTAAATGGGAGTACAAATTTAGGTAAAAAGAGGGTGTCCTCTGTCTCACACCATATACCTCGACGATACCCCAGGAATATTCATAGCATTCACCCTGTAAGCTTGAGCTATACTATCTAAGTTAAGTTGTCTAAGGAATCAAATCTGTCGCGGCTTTAAGTCGAGTGACCACGTTTTTAACATGAAACGTCTAATGTCAGATTACGTACGTCAAAAAAGGAGAAAGTACGCTAGTTCTCTCCATTGTGAAGGATACTGATCTTCAATTAATCGGATTAACATTTAAGTCAAGTCAAAGTAAACGTCGCCTACTCCTAATTCACTTCACGAAAATTGCTAACCGCAAGATGGCCTACCTAAGCTGCCTCTCTATTGCCACAGCGATATTAAACTGCTTAATGCGGCATTCCCAGCAATAATGAAATGCTAATTTTAAATAATGTCGATATTAAAAGAAGAAAAGGCATGCGTTGGCTCCGGCACGTAGAAACAATGTTGGATGAAAGAATGATGAAACAGATATACACCGCGAAAGTAGAAAGATGTAGGAGCCGAGATAGGCCAAGGCTCGCTTACCACTACTAATTCAATCATGTTTTATCTGTAGTGAAATCAGGAGCGTGCGAGCGTGCGAGCGTGCGAGCGTGCGTAAAAAGACTATGAATATTAAAGATAACTCGTTGTGTTCCTGGGAGTGAGGTCTCATGAAATATATCGTACCATGTTGGCGATGTTGTTTGTTTCTACCTTGTGATCGATACTCTTAGTGTTGCAAACATTTATACACTCCGACAACCACTTTACTTCAAGCGGAGCTTATGCTTACTTTTCCTCGAGGAGGCTAACAAAATTCCAGCTCACTCAACTACCCTCCTTACCTGCTATCATATAACCCCTGAGAAACAAACAGCACACAATAGCAAGTCTTGTGGAGTTGTTACTTGGCTGTAGTTTTCTGTGAGGTGGAGGTACTTCCCCAGACGAGCTGCTCTGATGCACCCTACCTCTCTTAAAACTACCAACATCAAGACAAACAATCATGTTCATGCACACAAATGTATGTCCTGTGTGTAAATCGAAACCACGAGCGTTCGTGTCAAAATCGCGTTATTAACTGCTGCGCCACTGAGCTCCTCATTATGCTGATGAGGATCTAGTACATTAGCAACTGATATGGTAATTGGCGTTGGAATAGTTTTCACACCACCGATAATGACGAGTCACTCTCCAGATTATTAAGATAACAGTTACGAAGAATGCCCAAACTTGCGACAAAGGTTGCATCTAAATGCATAATGCTTCGATAGTTCGTTTGAATTTATAACTGCAGATATAATTTTGCATTTGCTGGGTGTGGCAGAAAGAACATGAAAGTAGAATAAACGTGGTTCAAATACGAGCGTTGCGCAAAATTTGTACCTGTATTCGCAATGATGATTTTAGAGACAGAGTTGATCTGAAAGAGAGCGTGCGTCGGTGTTAAAATAAGAAGAGGCATGCTCCGTTGATTCGGACATGTAGAAAGAATGAAGAAGCAGATATACAACGCAAACGTGGAAGGATATAAGAGCCGAGGAAGACTTACCTACCATGACCAAATTGGTCGTGTTCTAATAGAAGGTGATGTCAGGAGCCTTATAAACCAGCAAGCGTCCATGAGAAGAGCAATAAAAGTTAAAGAAGCGAGTGAGGTGTGCAAGGACCGAGTCACGTGGCGCTCGGTTCTCTCTGCCTACCCCGCAAGGGATTTGGCGTGAAGTTATTGATAGATAATTTTGTACATTTTGAGAGGGAGTTCAAAAGGGGTTTTCCCCCTAGGAGTTTAAAAGATGAGTAAGTTACTGTATGAAAAATAAGACGGAAAATAATAACATCAAAAAGTATCAATCAATGTCGTTCGATTTAACAGACAACAAGGATAGCACCAGGTGGAAATTGTATCTCGTTTCAATTAGATAATAGGCGCTTTTAAAAAGCTACTCGTAGAACCTCCACACAAAGTTTCTCTGTCAACTAGTTTTTAGTGCCCGAATTTCCTGCGGATTTGTACTTCATTTCTTATGTAATTTAAAACTAAATGAAATTGAAAATACTCTGTATTTCAATATTATTTTTCTGCATTACGAAATCAATCAATCCCATTTTGATAGATAGATAGATAGATATAGATAGATAGATAGATAGATATTTATTTATTCCAAAGAATATGGTGTACAAGATAGGTGTTACAAAGACATGTTTTGGCCTGCATATTCTGCCTTTATAGGCGTAGGAAAATTTACAATGTTTTTTTTTATTGACTAAATAACTACTTGTCACCTTTTTACGACATGCATGGTTGATAACTACATGGAAAAGAGCTACTGTAACTCCTTATATCCGTGTCTATTACGTTGTGTCCAAAGCATTTATTCTATTGCCCCTTATATTCTAAGTACTCCTTAACAGAATAAAAACATTTGCTTATGAGCATTGCCCAAACTTAGTCCCTGTTCAACATTACAGAACATTGCAGTTTTCACTACATTTTCCTTAATACAACTGCAGTAAAACTTCTTATTATTCAAGTTCTAAGTTCGTCGTCTTACAAGTCACACCATTCATTTCAATGTTCACTGCAATGCCTAGAAGTTGTACGAAGTTAGTTACAATGAAGAATTCCTTAAATTTGAGATATAAATGCCTTACGATCGTCCTGTTGTCCTTGAAGGTCGTCGTCGCCTGCACGTGAATAACGCCCTAGAGCGTTAATGTGTTCCTACGAGTGATTATGGTTACCAGTATTCTTGTACTAGTAAGGAGTTGCTATGTTAAATGTAGGGGTGGCAACGCAATACGGCGAAATACACTTCTATACCAAATAAAAAAATATTTTTTCCATAAAATATAAATAAAAATAATAAAATATAAATACGCCTATCATTGGCATATACATCAGAATTGATTTAAACTGAAATTTAATTTATGTGCACTTATTTAATGTATAATGCTGTTGGCGTTCCTTATAAAATAAATAAATAAAATTACTATGCATGTATCTAGTCCCAAACTATGGACAGCTACTAAGTACTATGGATAGTAAATACATACGTAAATGCATACACCACATTTTTTTAGTTAACACAAAGTTGTAATACGTAAAAACACCCAGACCCACCCGGCCCAAGCAATGTTCATGCATAGAAATGTTGGTCCCGTGTGGGAATCGAGCCCACAGCTGTTGATATTGCATTAGGTTTTGTTAACAACTCGACCACTAAACTCGTTTATACGAAAACCATATACCATTGAGCGATTATGATCGCGGTGTCCGCCATTGGAGACCCGCACCGATCCGTCCCCGTCAGTTCGTCGTGGATCGAGTCGAGTGGATTGCTGAATGAGAGGTGAATTGAAAGATAACATGAATGAGCTAATAGATATAATAAACGAGAGAGCTCTGTGTGTAGCTAATGAACAGTAACGAGATTGGACGATCGCAGTGGTGTAGTGGTAAAACGCGCTGTTACGTTACGTTACTTTAACATCAACGCTCGGGGGTTCGACGAGTACCGCCACCTCACAGAAGACTGCAGCTAAATAACAATTCCGTAGAGGGTTGTTGTATTCCTGGGTGTGAGTGAGGACACCAGTAAGTAGTTGCTGTGTTAGCAGCAAAGGAGGCATCGCGCAGGTGATACTTAATGTATTACAAGAGTTCATAGATTACGGTAGCCACTTTACATCAGGTGGGCCTGCGACCATGTATGAAGAGAGTTATGAATGTTGAATTAGCTAATAGGCGTGTAAAGAAGCGTGTAACCTGAAGTACGAACACGTCTTGTTGCACTCGGTTCTTTCTGCCTACCCCGCTATGCCTAATGAAAGATATAGATAGTGCTTTTTCAGTGAAATATCGTTGAGGTATAGAGCTAATTTGTTAAATAAATCTATTCTGTCTATTCTAAGTCCATGTGTCTTGATTACTGTAAGTAATTACTCTGTATTAGTGATGTGTTAATACAGTTAGTTGTCATTATGTCGTAATCTCGTTAGGAAGAGGGTCTGAAGGACCTCGAAGATGGTATTGCCCACGTTATAATGGATTCAATTTACAGATAGTAGACTTCAATAAAGTTATAGTTTTAACAAGTTGGCCTAATTCTATTATCGAACTCTAGGAACTTCACAACAAAAACCGAATTTTCATGACTACAAAAATGTAAAACTATTAAAACTAACTTCAGTAAACTATAAGGGTTTATACATTAATTTAATTACGCATTAAAGTTACTTCGTCAAATGTTATACCTATGTAAAGATCGAACACTAGTACCTTGCCGAATAAAATAAGAAGTTTCAAAATCATTAGCAATCGATGATGTTAGAAATCGAATATTGTCATATCGCATACACACAAAAACATACGGAGACTACCAAACTGAGAAGTTGGTAGCAAGGTTTTGACGAGCTCGATGGCGCCGTGCTTAGTAACACTACTTTGACACTAACGCTCGTGGGATTCGATTCTCACATAGGACAAACATTTGTGTGTATAAATATGTCTTGGTCTGGATGTTTTTATGAGAGGTAGGGCGCATGAAAGTAGTCGGGGTCGGCAACGCATGAGTCCACCTATGGACTATGGACATTTGCAACACCCCTGGTGTTGCTAATATCCATAGGCTACGGTGACTGTTTACCATCAGGCAAGCTGTATGCTTATTTGTATTAATAAAGCCAGGGGAAGTACATCCACCACACAGGAAATAGCAGCCAAATAACTCCTGCGTGTGTGAGCGAGGTCACCAATAAGATCCTATAAAACTTCTATGTTAACAGCAGAGGTGGCATCGCGCGAGTGATTCTTAATGTGTTACTTAAACATCAGGTGGGGCATATGACTTTTTGTAACTCTCAATGTGAATACAAAAAGATGGTCATAAAAAAAGTACCCACATATTCGAAGCTGGAATTTAAAGAAATATTTAACAATTGTTACTTACAAATGAAAAATGTAACAATAGCTTTTTAAATATTTTACACAATTGTAAAGCACAACTGTAGTGCAGACAAGCGAATACACTTTAAAATTTAATCAATACGTAAGATAAATACGTACAAACAACTTTATTTTCAAGCGCTCGAAAAGACTAATAAAATTCTTTGTTCTGATTGCATCCTTTGAAAAATATTTTATTAGGTATAGCATTCATAAATAATGTTGCTGTAAACATAAACTCTTAAGCCTATATTTATTTATTCGTCTCAGGCGAATGCATAGCGATATTGTATTGTTTTATATTGTTTGCCGTATTGATCGTGGACGATCATTTTTTTTTATACTACGTCAGGAAGCATACAAGCATACGGCCCACCTGATGTAAAGCGGGTACCGTAGCCTATCAATGCTTTCGATATATTAAATATCACTTGCGCTATGCCTCCTCTGCTACTTACACAGTAACTCCTTGGGAACTTACTGGTGACCTCACTCACACGCAGGTACACAACAACCCTCTAGGGAGTTGTTATTTGGCTGCGGTTTTCTGTGACGTGGAGGTACTTCCCCAGACGGGTCGCTTTGATGCGCCTTCTCTTAAAACATCCAGACCAAGACAAACAGACATGTTCATGCACACAAATATTTGCCTTGTGATGGGAATCCAACCCACGAGCACTAATGCCAAAGTCGCGTCATTCACGACTGAGCCACCGAGCTCGTCAATTATTGAGATAAATTAAAGAGATATTTTAACTATATACTTCTCGAATGATACGAAACCACTCATAGTCATAGTAAAAAGAGAGTATCTAATAGTTAACACTAAAACGTTCATGACCGTCACAACCGCACAGAAGCGTGCCGCTGAATGATTCTGGTTTATTGGTTTGCATTAAAATCAGGCGTGACTGGTCTTTCGACAGAAATGGTCAGGTTTTAAGCTGGCTTTCCATCAACGATATGCAATATGTACCAATCAGATCGTTTGATTATCATAGCTTACCTCTGTTGCAAAGTTTTTTACATACGTAGAAGCGAGCAATGCGCGCTAAGAATAGGAGCGAAGGACAGTGCGCAAAGAAACCTTTCTCTGTCCGGTTAACTACCTCGTACGTCTCTTCTCACCGCTTATCTACCTCTTGTCGTGCGTCTTTATCACATATCTTACTTGCGTCACTTATGATACATAGTTTCGTAACTGAGCTTTGACCGCTCTCGCTGCTTTGCTATAGCCCTGCACTGTGTCTTAGATATACGAAACTTAACTCGCTATCAGAGAAAGAGAGAAAGAAAATGTGGTGCTCGCACCTCTCTCTCTTGCCCCTACAGTAATATACAAAACGTAACTCTCTCGTTTTCTATCTTCACTAACTTATACCTCCCTCTCACTTTCCATTCGCCGCGCCCTATCACACTTTTCGTAACGCTCTCGTCACGCATTCACCAGCTTACTCCCCAAATCAAGCGTGCGTAAAGAACTTTCACTTCAAAAAACCGTTACAGTTTAACGCAGGTTGTTAATAAGCTACCTTAAAAACAAAACCTTCCGTAACACCACCTATGACGCTCGAGGTCGTGATTATTACTATATTACGTGAAAAACATATTCTTCGACAATGCTGTAACGTGAAAGAACATTTTAATCACTGCCCAAATTATTTCGTAGGGTCCATGAAAGGTACCTTAATTATGCTTGATATTTACGTAACTCGAAAGGTTACGAACCTAAAAACGACATGCGCAGACATTGGAATAAAATATATAATTACCAAGGACGTCATTCACGCATAGAATTATAAAGGTTGTTACAACACGCCCTGAGCTACAACTTTTGAAGGAGATTTAGAAAGTTGTCGAATTGATTGAATTTTTAAAAGAGGCAGGGCGCATCGACTATGATGCGCCCTGCCTCTTTTAAAAATTCAACTCCCTCTGGCGAAATACCACTTCACAGAAACGCTCAGCCAAATAACGACTCCCTGGAGGGTCGTTGTGTTCCTGCGTGTGAATGAGGTCACCAGTAAGCTCCTAAGGGGTTGCAGTGTTAGCAGCAGAAGTGGCATCGCGCTAGTGATACTTAATGTATTACAAGCGTTCATAGGCTACGGTAACCTCATAACATCAGGTAGGCCGTATGCTTGTATGCCTCCCGATGTTGTAAAAAAAAAAACATCCTTACACACTCAAAAAAATATTATTTAGCGACGCTCTTCCGAAAGTGTATCGCATGTCAGACTTTTCCCTTCTTATCAAGTAAAGTACCCCTATTTTTTACCTGACCCTATATACCTGACCTGACCTATATATTTGCGGGTCGGAAAAATGCACCACGTGTAGGTGGCCTACCTAAACTTCTTTCAAGTATCTATGGTGAAGTAAAGATGTCAGTAAACTGAGCGAACAAGTTCACACACCTCCCTAAATATTGCTCTCATAATAATAAGGTGGCAACTACTCAGGAGCTTATTGGTAACTTCACTCACTCGCAGGAATACAATAACTCTGGGGCAATTATTTGTTTGGTACGACTACTCCTTAGGAACTTATTACTGATCTCACTCACTCGCATTAACACAACAACCATCCAGAGAATTGTTAATTGGCTACTGTTTTCTGTGAGGTGGCGGAACTTCACCAAATGTGCTGCTATGATGCGGCCTACCTCTCTCAAAAACAACCAGACGAAGACAAACTATCATGTGCATGCACACAAATGTTTATCCTATGCGGGAATCGAACCCACGCAATTAACCACTGTGCTACTCAACTCATCAAAAATCTAACTGTTGGCAGAGGCACACAAAGTAGTTTAACTGAAACTGCCTGTAAATTTGACTTCCCCAAAATAACACCTGAATATGTCAACTGTACGAATTTCACTGTAAGAATTTCTACATCGCGATGAGATTTCTGTAAAAATATATACGTACAACATGAACGAATGTGAACGGTAACGTAAATTATATCGATTATCGAAAGTCTAATAAAATTGACTATGTTGACATCAGTCAATTTTTGCTTCAATTCCTACAACCAATTTTCATTAACAAGCTATCAACCAATTCGATTAAATGTAAATCATTCACCATGAGAGTGAGCATTCCGATTATCCATTCGAGTATGTGCATACGAGCGGACATCGATTTCGAGTCGAATAGCAACGATTTCGTCGTCTGTAGGCAAGATGCTTAATTAAGTGATAGTAATCTGTCGTCAGTGTAAGGCAAGCGCATCATTAAGGAGCGGTTACACTGTCTGGAGGTATCTGAAGCGTAGGGCAATTTGGATGATCGCCAGAACCTCCGTAACTTCTAGCGTGGATAATCTATTACAGTAAAATGCATATAAGTTGGCACATCAAAAGCGGAGTAATAATATTTTTATTGCTAATGCAATATTATAATAACTTTATATTAGATAAAATTATTCATTTTTTAACCTTGCTTGTCGATTTAAATATATTTTCTTTATTGTTTCTGGGCCTTTTCAAGAGATTTTTGAGGCTCTGTATTCAAATTAGTAAAAACAGAAACTCCTTATATCTAAGATCACTCACGTGTCTGTCTGATTGTCATTTTTTTCTCAGGCGAAATGTGGTGTACTTTTACCTATACTTTAGATAAATATTATTTTCTCCTTGTGATTAATAAAATCATGAAATTACAGTACGCAAAGAATAAAATAACATACGGAACCCTCAGGGCGTGCATATGAACACCTGTAATAAAAGAATAAATATCGCTCATACGTTGCTAGTTCATCTTTCAGACTTTGCAAAAGCAAAAGATGAAATGCAGAACATAGTGAAAGTGATTATTCCAGCTCTGCTGGTGAAACTTAAATAAGACTGCAGTGCAAAATTTCGCGACATATGTTAATTTCTAAATCAATCTTTAATATTTTTCTCTACACAATAAAACAATTTCATACTAAACAAAATTTCAATAAAAGTAGAATAAAGTTTGTGAAGCGATAAATCTGAAATAATTACAGTTTAAAAAGATTTATGTAGTACAGAAACAATTGAATTGTGTTTCTAACTCTAACAGTTTTTCAATGACGATCCAAAATCGTATAACTTTTTTTATTTAACTTTTTGTATTTAAGTTTCTTTGTGTAGGATTTCACAAACAAACCTATTTATATTGTTGATGGAAAGTGCGACGCAATTAGACTCGCACTTGATCTTAAGATTTATGTCAGGTCTGAGTCGATTTGAATAATAGCTAAGTGAGTGTCACAGACGTAGGGAGTATCAAAGCAGTCCCACTGGAGAAGTACCTCCATCTCACAGAATATCGCAGACAAATAACAACTCCCTTAAGGGTTAGTGTGTTGCTGCGAGTGAATAAGACTGCCCGTAATCTCCTAGGAGTTGCTGTGTAAGTTGCAGAGGTCGCAACGCGCGAGTGACTTTCTGTAATCCTTGCATGCCTGCCCACGTTGTATAAAAAAGAGTATTGCGCAAATTTAATTCTAGTATGGGGCCAGATTTGGTGTGTAAAGAGAAAGAGAAGTGAAAAAAAATACATTAAGGTGAGAAATAAGGATATTATTTTAGAATTTTTCTATTCTGAATTTGTGTGTGTAAGATTTTCATCGAAAATCTTACACACACTCCTACTTATTCAACTTATTTTTGATAAGAAGCACCATACGGAATTTAGTTTTTTTTTTTGATACAATAATCTAACAATGGAACAGTTTGGAATATAAATTCTAACAATACAAAATTGTTTGGTTCAGCCACCAAAATTAAATGTTGCAACAAAATCTCGGAAAAATTAATCAGTGTCCTTCTGGCCTTGTTGGGTTGTCAAGTGACATCAAAGGAACGGCTACGGGGTGGCTACCCCTTCATTTTACAGATAGCAAATGACGGAAGCAAACAGAATTCCCAAATCTCTTGACGGAATTTCGTATTAATGAAATTTTTATGAACAAAAAGTTGTTTTGCTAAAATTTAAATACATTGCGCCAGTATTTAAGACTTTCTCATTTGCAAGTTAATAAATTTACTAAATTGTAGATTCGCATTCGTAGATGTTTCATAATTATGTTGGCAATAATCTAGCCAGTAATTTTGTAATTTACTTTGAGTTTTGTTGTGTATTTATTTAATTTTAATTAATTACATATTGAGGTTTAATTTGAAGTAACTACTAAATTTGAAAAACTACCCAATAAAAATCCAGCCAGTAAGGACAATTTTCAATAAATCCAAGGCCTTAGGAATATTATTGTACATTACTATTTTATCTCCGAATTTCTTTAATATGAGTTATGGGTGACGGACACGTCACCGATAACTCATATTAAAGAAACATACAGCTTTTCTAAGTAATGCTATTCGAAAATAGACAATAACGCGTGCTTAATTATTACTTACGCATTACGATTCATTACATCAAATAACACATATGAATGAAAAGATATATGAATATATATGGACAGGAGATTCTTAAAAAATTAGGGAGTAGTAATCAATTAAAAAAAAATATTTTATTCAACGTCGGGCGGCATACAAGCATACGGCCTACCTGATAAAAAGCGGCTACCGTAGCTTATAAACGCTTGCAATACATTAAGTATCACTTGAGCTATGCCGCCTCTGCTACTAACACGGTGACTCCTTTAGGAGCTTACTGGTGACCTCACTGTGGCTGCGGTTGTCTGTGAGGTGGAGGTACTTCCACAGTGCGGTGGTGCTTTTATGCACCCAGACTCTCTTAAAAAGACGTGTTCACACACAAATGTTTGTCCTGTGTGGGAATCGAATCCACGAACGTTGGTGTCAAAGTAATGTAACAGCGCGTTTAACCATTGCGCCAACGAGCTCGTCAGTTTAATATCTCTATGTAATTTAACTGTCTATGCGGATTCTGTTTTCCAGATTTCATATTCATTTTATATTTTTATTAACTCCCGAAGAGAGGTAAACGCATCCCCGCTCCAAAAGTAGCTCTACATCTCATAAAACTACAGCCAACTACTATAGGTGGTTAAGTTCTTGCGAACAAGTGATGTATGCTCGCTAGCTTCCCAACGTTGTATAAAAAGTTGCGTTACAGGTAATATTGACACGTATTTTGTTAGCTATATGTTCTAAACTCTAACCACATTAGTAGATGCATGCAGTCGCTATCTTGGTTGTCACTGCCTCGGCTGCTACGATCGTCTCTGTGATTACCCGCCATATGTAACAGGAACTTACCACTGAAGCCTTGGGTGCTCTGTTCATCTCTCCATACGTGTTTAACCTCTCCACGAACCACTCTAATACTGTAGATGCTACCCGTTAGAATAGCAGACTACAAATGACAAATCCATTTCTTTTTTATAACGTTGACTATGCAATTGGTCCCTGTGGGCAGTAGAGCGTTCCTGAATAAGAGGGTTACAAATTTAACGCATTGTCCTCATTTATATGTAGCTGAAGAAGGGAGTGGAAGGGGTGAATGAAAAATATTTGTATGCATGTACGCCAGGTCCCTTACGGAGTAGGCAGAGAGAACCATAAGTGCCATAAGACGCAGTAAATACACACTTCAGTCGCTAAAATAAAATTTAATATAGGAAATTTGCTTAGTATATAACAGAAAGTCTGACAGTACATAACGGGATTTTTTGTATTTGTATGCTTTATATTTTATGATAGTGCTCTAATATTTGGATTTATTCTTTATTGTGTAAGATTTTTTATAATTTATTATTGATTAATCGGCGAATACATGAGAAGAGTGTGCATGCGAAGAGCTATGAATGTTATAGAAGCGAGTGAGGTGTGTAAGTACCGAGACTGGGCAGGCAGAGAGGCTGATATGACGTTCGGTTCTCGCTGCCTGCCCAGCAAGCGACTTGGCGTGAAGATATAATAATAGCGTAATAGAGGAAGGATAAATTATGTTCTTTATCTACCAGATGCTCGGCGAAGTGTGGACTTTGTAGGTGATTGTTTCTTTACACCGATAAGTGTTCATGTAATCCTTTTTTAGGGTTCCGTACCTCATTATAGGATGACTTTTTGTCTGTCTGTCTACCTACCTAGATAAAGGGTCCTAACACACCGTGTGTCAAGAGACAAGGCCCTTTTTCTCAGGGACGGATGGAGCTGTCATTAATGTCAAATACTCAAGTCTTCAGACTTCAAGCAGTGAACAAATCAAACTTCTAAGTCAACGCAATCAAAAGATACGGCTGTTTATGCCTCGTTTATGTGCATATTTTGGCACTCGCAAGGGAATCAAAACCTATATATAATATATACTTCTCGTTGACCTAGAATCATGAAATTTGATAGGAGGCAATTTCATGTAGCGCATGTAAAGGAAAAAATCCGAAAACTGTAAATTTGTATTTACATCACAACAAAAAATATTTTTTATTGCGAAATATTTTCTTACGGAACCCTCGGGTCCGATCGGACTCGCCCTTGACGGGTTTTTTTTTTAAATTACGACTTGTTTGGAATATATAAACATGTTCGTAGTTCGTTTTTTTTATTTAATAGGATATTGACACTTGGACACTTTGCTGCAATAAAATTATTTGAGTATATAATGTGTTTTAAGTGCAATGTGAATACAAATGTTTCAAATACTCTGATTCAAGTCAACTGATTAGTCGATAGCGTTATTTATGACAAACAAACAGTTTATTTATATGTCTAAATAAAAAAAAAGCCATATCTTTCTGTTCTATTTATGTAACGGAAGCATGTTGATGTCAAGCTTAACTTTGAATGAGTACAATGACGTTTGATATAAAGTTACATAATTCTTCCTCGACTGTTGTATAAAAAGAAACCGCCTCAATCGATCTGAAGTTAAATGTCCTGAGGCTTTTAAGATTTTTTGCTACATTTGGCACTTATATTTGACCTCTGACATCTTCAGTGACATTGTATTGCACAGCGACTTGCTGTGTTACTACGCCCACGCGCCGCGCTTCCTGAAAATTCAGTAGCACGCCGACGGAAAGAGGTGACATTTTCCTCTTTGCAGTTTTAATTAAATATTTTAACCAGTTATATTGGTTATTGATTTTCGGTGAAGGAAATCATCGTGAGGAAACCCACACGTCCAAGAAAATCTATTTCGAAAAACGTGTGACCGTACCTAAGAAAGATCTGGTTTTCCCTCTAGGCTGTGGTCTGACGGCAGTCGCCCGATGTTAAAATCAGTGTCTTCGCCAAATCCTCAGGCTTAGGTAGCGGACCCCGCCAATCCTAATGGATTAGGAAACTGGATAACGAAGAGACGAGAACGAGAAGAATAAGATTGGTTATTGATTTTCATCGACAAAGGATTTTATTCTACCTCGAGTAGCAAACAAGCGTAGGCTCCGCTCGCGAGTTGCAGCCCCGCTATTAACGCAGAAATTTCTCACCAGCTTACGCTACACCTGGCGGCCTAAACACTCGCACAGGAGCACTAATATATAGAAGTGTACTATCTGAGATTCTAACAACATAATTTATAAAATAAGAAAAGGCATGCTCCGTTGGTTCAGACATGTAGAAACAACGCGAAAGTGGAAGGATGCTGCAGCCGCGGAAGGCCTATTATCTACCATGACCAAATTGATAGTGTTTTCATCAGAAGGTGATATTAGAAACCGGCGACCCTGTATAAGAATAGTAATGAATGTTAAAGAAGCGAGTGAGTTATAATACATTGACAAACAAATATATGTCAAAGAATTAATTTGTTAATAAAATCGGATCACGATCACGAGACTCGAATCCAATCAGTAAGCTCCAACAAGTAATAAAAAAGCCGTAATATGAGACGAAACGATATTTTTTTATTTGCAAGAAAAACGATTACACGACACCGAATGATGTATGGTAGACACATAGCCGATAATTTATAGCATCTTTAGGTACTATTAAACCAAGGGCAAATACAACATTAATTCGTGTTTATTGAATTTTAGGCTCAATTTTCGTTCTTTTCGTTCGTTTGAAAGGAATGAGAGTAGAGCGAAACGATTGAAATGGTATTGCGACTGTTGGAAATGCATTAATGGTGAAAACTCGATAAAAACTATCAGCGTCTATGCATGTAAATTGGCAACTTTCCCAACTAAACTCATAATGGACCGCGATATGAAACATTGCTTTATAAATATTTAGATTTTGTATGTATGTATATCTTCACGCCAGTTCCCTTCCGGGGTAGGCAGAGAGAACCTAGCGACATAAGACGCGGTCCTTATATGCTTCACTCGCTTCTGTGACATTCATAGCTCTTTGCACGCTCGCCGGTTCCTGGGGCTCCTGACATTACCTTCTGATAAAACACGACGAATTTGGTCATGGTAGGTTAGTCTTGGTCTTCATCGGCTCCTACATCCTTCCACTTTTGCATTGTATATCTGTTTCGTCATTCTTTCGTCCCGCATTCTTTCTACATGTCCGACCCAACGGAGCATGACTTTTCATCTTACCTATTTAGATTATTATTTCTAGAATTCTCATTTGCTGTATTGGTTGATAACAAAACGGTTAGGTAGGTAACCTATACTCTCTAACCTATATGTAGGTATACAGAGAAGACAACGCGCAAAGATGGCCGATAAAATCGGTACAATAAGGTGGAAAACGAGTAAAAACCATAAATTGTTTCTTGTTTCCAGTCCTTCGACGCAGCTACAACGTTTAATAAGGCCGGCGAAGCACCCGCGGCACACGGCGAGGGATCGAGGTACCCAATTAAATTGGAAGAATAGAATTGTCTGCAACCCGATCAGATGTTTCTGTACAAGTTTAATTGGTGTCTGTTAGCTGGACCAGTTGGTTCAGTGCGATGGTGAAATTGAAACAATTCCAATTCTCGCAACCCCTCTGTCGGCTTTGTTGAAGGAAAATTTCACCCACATTAAGTTTATTACATAAAACAATTTTCAAATGGACTAGGCGCTTACATTCCACTGAGACCTTAAAACTATGTGAAGCTAAATACTTTGAACTTAGTACAGTAGTATCGGACCTTTTCATGTCAATTATTAAAGTGCCTCTACCTCATAGAACGCCGCAGCTAAATAACAATTTCTTAGACGACTGTTGTGTTATACTATCGACTAAGGTTACCAGTTAGCTCCTAGGCGTTGCTCGGTTCACAGTGGGGGTGGGCAACGCACGAACAGTACTCCTTGTTTAAAAAACGTTCTATTACAATAACCACTTCACGCAAGACGAGCTCTTGTGCCTGTTTTTCTGTCGACGTTATATAAAAAAACTACAGAACGAAGTGATGAACGGATTTTCTTCTTATTACTAATATTATAAATGTACAAGTATGTCTGTTTGTTATCTTTGACAAACCCTTCGAAACCCGGGTGGTCGAATACGACGGCGAAATGTATGGGAAAACGTATATAGCGGGTTCTGACAGGTCACATCGCTGAATTCATTAATGAAAATGAAATGGTACATTTTAGAACCTGGAAAAAGAAGGAGGCAAAGCCGCGAGCGGAGCTAATTTTACATGTACATTGTGTTAGTAATGCTACTTTTACACCAAAACTCATGGATTCGATTCCTACAAATGACAAACTTGTGTGTTCATGAACATATCTGTTTGTTTTCATCTGGGTGTATTTAAGAGAGATAATTGGCGTCAAACCAGCCTATCTGGAGAAGTACCTGCGGGCAGTAAAATACTGGAGGTTTGTTGTATTCCTGCGAGTGAATAAGGTTACGGGTAAGCCCCTGTGTTAGCAGCAGAGGTAGCATTGCCCGATCGATACGTAATGTATTCCAAGCATGTATATCTACGGTAACCATTTCACATCAGGTGGGTCATACGCTTGTATACCTCTCGACGTTGTATAAAACAAATATTTCTGATAGAAGGCTAATATGTGCAATTCATACATATAATATGTTTTGTGTTGCATTCAGCAAGGTTTATGTCAAGAAAGCCGTATAAACAAACGGCCTGTATTCCTTGTATACGCTATTAGATGTCATAAAAAATTATGTAGAGAAAATGCCGGCATCACATAAACTCAATTGGGAATAGAACGAACATTTTCTATTTTGAAAAATCTATGTATATAAGAATGAATGTTTGTCTTTATGTCCTCTAAGGACTCAAAAACGGCTAGGCAGATTATGATGAAATTTTCAGGGAATCTTCAGATCAGTCCAGCGGGTGATCCTGTGAAGTTTGGTAGCGATCAGATCACTCGTGCGAAGCTGGGGCGAGTAGCTAGTGTCTTATAAATCTTGTTCACGTTCCCATACATAAAATCCACTATCGATTTCACCTGACATTTATTGAATTACACACAATCAAAAGTTCCATTCCATATATACGTATGAAATATATGGAATACGTGAATAAATTTAAATCATCAAGTTTCATTATTATAGTACCGATAATTCTTACAAGATACATTTTCATACAAATATTGAATGAAATTAAAAAAATCTTGTGATTATAATATTATAATAACGGGACAACTTTTTATGAGCACTTTAATATTAACCTCTGAAATGCTGCCTTTATTCCAAATAATGTTTGTGGGTCATACTGCTAGATGTACTGCCGCGCTTACGATTAATTATTAAATTAAACGCATTAACTACGTTCTGACGCTTATCCTAAAAAATGTGATTTAAGCATGTACATACAAAAAAAATACCTATGTCGTAGTTATGAAGGAAATAACCTATAGAGACCCAACGACACTATTTTATGTAATAAATAATCTCACCACTACGGATCGGTAAACATAAACGCGCAGATCTTATTGGCTAATTTATGGATTACCATCTCATTGTCGTCTTATAGGTTAAAATATCCTCCCATTGACCAGTGGGCTCAAATCGCTGAGATTTTAGTGACTGGGCTGTGACGTAACATAAGCTTCGCTTACTTTGGGGCTAGATGGCGCAATGTAATTTGTCCGGAAATATTTTTTTTACTACACTTAAACCTTTGAAACTGTGGCGGAGCGGTTCACATATGACAACCATTTGAGTGCATTAACGTATTTGTCATGGTCTGGTTTTTAAGAGAGGTACGGTGCATCAACGCAGCCCAACTGAGGAAGTACCTCCAGCTTACAGAAAACCACAGCCGATTTTGTGTTCCTGCGAGTGAGTGGAGTTGTCAGTAAGCTCCTAAAGAGTTGCTATGTTAGCAGTAAGGTGAAAACTCGCGAGCGATACTGTATTGCAAGCGTACGTTCAGCGTGCAAGCGTAATGATCTTTTTCTGACATTTAAAAATTAATCTGTGTGTCTATGTTTCGTATGGACAGAACTGATTCTTATTAAATATTCAGGCAATCTTCCGATTAGCCTAGGGTGATCCTGTAAAAAATCCTGTAAAGTCGAGTCGAGTCCCTAGTGTTGTATATATAAGCACCACTAAGGTAGAACAATTATTTTTCTTCATCCAACATGTGTCTAGTGTTTGTCTATCACCATACATACCATTGGTCTAAACATAACTAATGGAATGAAACGTCGTTCGTATTGGAAAAGCAATTTGAAAACTTTCTCTGATATCAAAACATTTGTGTTTGTACTCCTGCTGTATTTGAATGGCGGCGGAATAGTTTCGTGATCTCGTTTTGTGTACATTTGCATGTAAATAACAGGTATTTTAAATACCTGTTATTTATAACTAGCTGGACCCGGTGACTTCATCCGGGATACGCCCCGGTATCGTTCGGCTTCCAAGGACCGTATCTTGACGTTGATTTATCTTATAATCTTCCTCAATAATTGGGCTATCAAATGCAAAAAGAAATTTTCAAATTCGACTGGCAGCCCCTTAACTGGGTTTGAAAAATTCTGTTTTAGTTAAAATTATCTCTTTCAAATGAAGAGACAAACAAAGTCTTCCACTTTATATATTAGTACCGTGAGAGCTCAATGGCGCGTGTCATTCTAATCGAACACGCAGGTTAAACAACGTTGACCGCAGCTGGCTATGGATGGGTTTATCAATCTCGAGTTTCTCCGTGCGTCGGAGGGCACGTTAAGCCGTCGGTGCCGGCTGTTGTCGATAGAAGACAGTCCTTAAGCCAAGTCAGTGGCCCTCGGGCGGCTTGAAAACACTGGCCTCCGCCAATCCGCATTTGAGCAGTGTGGTGGAGTATGCTCTAAACCCCTTCGGTTGAAGGGAGACCCGTATCCCTGCAGTAGTTTGAGTAAGGGTTGATGTGATAATGATAATTTATTAGTATGAATTTCATCTATCTATAATTTTACGCAAAATTATTTGCGGGATCTGTATAATATTACACATTATTATCATATCGCTAGCATCTATCTCCTACCCACTGCTGCAACGGTATAAAGTTCGGAAGTGTACATAATTATTTTCAGATTATTTTTATGTCACTTTTTTCGTTTTCTGTATGTGCATATTGTACATATTCATTCTCTGTAAAAGATTGCAAAGCTTCAATTCAAAGATACATTCTGTTTTGAAACCCCCATCACTAATACAGTACGTCCTCGTGAAGTCCCTGCTAAGAACACTCGCAAGAATACAATAGCGGTCTATAGAACTATTATTTTGCTGCGGTATATTATACTGCTGTCCTCTCCCTCTCTTTTTGGATGGTTGTACTGCCCATACATACCTCACGGTTGCCAGAGGAGTGCCCTTCCAACTGAACTACCACAAAGGTTTAACAATAATTAAGAATTACTATTACACCTTTCTAGTACTCGAAAGTATACTAATGGCGAGTTTTTCCATATCTATATACCATGACAACCTTCTATTTAAAAAAGAAATGTGAATATTTTGATACAAACTTCGGGAGACACCTTACCTTGTTTATACTTCGCGCAGACGTCCGCTATACAATCACATAAAAAAAATCTAATTAATTCCACATTTACGCAGTTCTATGAAACCTCAATGAATGACCTTCTAAAAACCTCTTCACGCATTTTTTGAAGAACACCATGCTGTAGTCCCTTGGAAAAACCTCGGAATAATATAAAGAATATTAAAATATAAGTCATATCCACTTTTGTAATTGTGTATATTCTACTTCAAATAGAGGGCTTATTTATCTACTGTATCGTCGGTGAAGTATCAATATGTCCTATCTCAAAAGTTGAGGTGGGCGATTTTAATCATTATTGATTTCTTAACTGCAAATCAATATCGCCTGTCTCAACTTTTGTAACAGGATAATAAAATCTTCGCCGATAATGTATTACAGTGTTCTATACAATTTCAATAAAGATCATTTTATATAGGATATAGTAAAATCGACTGTGACTTTAAAGCATCCCAGTGGATAAGGTACCGGCCTATTGACCAACTGGTTCCCGATTCAAATCCAGGCATGTACCACTAAATTCGAGTTTTTTTGGATTTATATGTATATTTGTATATAAATCCGAGAACACGATTACCACTTGCTCGGCGGTGAAGGAAAACATGATGAGAAAACCCGCACGTCCAAGAATTTATGGCCTGGTATTCCCTCTGGGTTGCGGAGACGCTCCGTGTCAAAATTAGTATCTTCGCCAAATCCTTAGGTTTAGGCAGCTGGTCCCGCCAATCCTAATGGATTAGGAAATAGACTAAGGCTGAGAGAGGAAGAGTAAATTGACTGTGACCTGTTGACCATATTAAGAATGTGACATTATTCGCCGACATGTGAGTTTTTTTTTATATATACAACGTCGGGAGACATACAAGCATACGGCCTACCTGATGTAAAGCAGTTACTGTAGCCTATTGAGCAGTCAGAACCCGTTATATACGTTTTCCCATACATTTCGCGGTCGTATACGACCACCCGGGTTTCTAAGGGTTAATGCTTGTAATATATTAAGTATTACTCGCACGATGCCTCCTCTGCTGCTTAAACAGTAACTCCTTAGGAGTTTACGGGTGACCTCACTCACACACAGGAACACAACAACCCTCTAGGGAGTTGTTATTTGGCTGCGGTTTTCTGTGACGTGGAGGTACTTCCCCAGACGGGATATTTTAATGCACCCTACCTCTCTTAAAACACCCAGACCAAGACAAATAACATGTTCATGCACACAAATGTTTGTCTTGTGTGGGAATCGAACCCACGGGCATTGGTGTCAAAGTCGCGTCATTCACGACTGAGTCACCGAGCTCGTCAAAAAGTAAGTACCTTACGTTTCTGTATAACTAAAACATGGGAAACTACTAGAATACACCCTCACATTTTAGTGAGAGACAGATAAATGGAGTTACAATATATTTATAATATATTGTAACCCCATTTATGATCTCGCAAAAACATGATCGATGGCTTTAAAAGCTCTATTTCCCAGCGAGTTCACTACAAATGGATGTGCTCAAAATAAAAGTAATTCATTTATCTTCCTTACTGGCTTGTTTTGCTGCGCCGCCACTTTTTCAGTAGCGCTATCAATAAATCACGCACATTACCTTACTTAGGATAATTTCTTTACTACCTCCGCCGCCTCTTGCCTTTGTACAAAAACCTATTTGTATCTTTTTATGTCTGTTCTCTATTTTAGGATGTTGCTGATATGCAAATGAAGTTACTTTAACATTTTATATCGTAAGTCGTTTATTTCGCTTTGAACAAAATGTGTTTCAGTTATCTGTATACTGTATAAAAGGCTAAGTCCTGACTTACTAATAGATCAACGTACAGCGGAAACTTCTGACCCTTGAAACTTGGGGTCCTTTACGTACGTAAAGAAATAAGAGAGGTTTTTCTCTCGGTGAAAGGATCAATTCGGTTCTTAAGTTTGTTTCAAATGAAACATGGCAAATATACAGGAACTTGTTTTTTTTTATATCCAACGTCGGTAGGTCGTCAAGCTACCTGATGTCCTGATGTAAAGCATTTACTGTAAGCCTATGAACGTTTGCAACACATTAGTTGTCACTCAAGCGATGCTACATCAGCTGTGAACACAGCAATTCCTTAGGAGCTTACTGGTGACCTACTACTCACTCGCAGAAACGCTACAACCCTCCAGGAAATTATTATTTGGCTTGGTGTTTTCCATTAGGTAGAGAATCTATTTTCTAGGAGATACTTTCCCAGACGAGTTACACTACCTCCCTTTAATTGGTTAATATTCTCCAAAAGACAAATAAAACCGCTGTGTCAGGATTTTTTAATAATTTGTCCTTAAATGTCCGAAATGAGGGTGAATGTTTAAAATAAAAATAATAACTAAGCTGTAAGTACGTAATTTCTAAGAAGTAGGTAAGTAGAAATAATTCAAGATGATAGAAGACGAAGCAGATATACAATGCAAAAGTGAAAGGATGTAGGACCCGAGGAACGCCAAGACTTACCATTACCAAATTGGTCGTGTTATATGAGAAGGTGACGTCAGGAGCCCTAGAAACCGGCGAGCGTGCATGAAAAGAGCAATGAATGAGGTATGTAAGGATCGAGTCACGTGGTGCTCGGTTCTCTCTGCCTACCCCACAAGGGAGTTGGCGTGAAGTTATAGATATATAGAGAGATCAAAGCCAAAGTGGCCATTTCGAATAGAATCGTTTCAATATATTTTTTCTGAGACTTCCATAAATCCACATATAAGTTTTGATGAGCTCGGTGGTGCAGTGGTAGAACGCGCTGTTACGCTACTTTGACACCAACGCTCGTGGGTTCGATTCCCACACAGTACAAACATGTGTGTGCATGAACATATCTGTTTGTCTTGGTCTGGGTATTTTCTATGTATATAATAAGTATGTGTTTACAAAAAAAAATGTATTTACGTATGTTATCAGTTGTCTAGTACCCATAACACAAGCTTTGCTTACTTTGGGGTTAGACGGCGCTGTGTAATTTGTCCGATAATATTTATTTATTACTAAGATTTCATTACTTCATAAAAAAATGAATGCATATTCATTTGTAACAGAATGTTGTAGGTACATGTGAAATAACTTTTAATATCGGTTACGTATTTATTGAGTTTATCTGTTGACAAACATGCAAAATAATCTAATATTTTCTTAATGTTGTTGTAATGTTAGTTTTTCTAAACTAGTATAATAAAGAGAAAAGATTTGATATTATAAAGAGAAGAGTTTAGATAAATCATAACGTGTCAGAAGTGCATTTTGCGTATATAAACATATTTATATTTTATTTACACCGCTAAAACCAAAACGCATTATGGTTTTTTATTTGATTAATCAATCAATAAAGCAATAAAGTATGAAGTTCTATAATTAAAATGGCATTCCTCACACTGTCACTAAGAATATAATACAAATATTTTAAATGCGCACCATATATGTAAGGTAGAAAAGACCTTATCACAACAAAAATAATAATAAATCTCACCTAAAGTGACTAGAATTAAATATTTAGTAGAGAGCACTTACTTCAGAAAACTTATTTACTAGGTCGGGTTCATACCAATTGAATATTCTTTGTTATAAATAGAACGCATAAAGTCACAGAGTCATCAAAAGAATAAGGTTTTTTTATCAGAACATTCCAGCAACCCAATTTCCTTTGCGTAATAGAAATGTCAAATCTATAAAGAAACCACGATAGTGCCTATTAATTTTATGAAAGAAATTTACTTTTAAAAGGAAAATAGTTTATACCTAAAGTTTATTTTAGACATGGAGCATTATTGTTATACATTGAAATAAAACAGCATTATCAACAGACATGTAACATAACAATAATATGTAAAAATCAACCGAGGACAATAGCTTGTTAAGAATAAATTACACGACTTTTTACTCCATTCTTTTTATAGACAACTATACTTTATAACACTTAGAGCCGTGTATTTAACAGTGAAAAAATAAAGCCGCGCTTTGAAACAGTAACTGGCAAAAAGTGTCAGTATACAATATTATTATTTTGTTATATTATATTGCATGTATTTGCTTTTCATAATTTCTGAAATTCTACTTTGTATGAAAAAAAGAGACAAATAATATATTATATTACTTAAATGTTATTCGTTTATTACTTAAATATACCTTCCTCTTCTTCTTCTTCTTAGCGTTATCCCGTTTCCTAATCTTAGGTTAGGATTGGCGGGGTCCGTCTAAGGATTTAGCGATGGTACGTCTTTTTAGGTCAGGTCACACGCCTTCAGAAATATAATTCCTTGGATGGGTTTCCTCACGAGGTTTCCCTTCACAATGATAATTACAAACAATGTACATAAATCCGAAAAGGCGAATTTAGCAGTGCACGCCAGTATTCCAACCAGGGACCATAGATGCTAAATAAAGGTAAATAATATGTAAATATATCACATCTTTTTTAACAAAGTCCTCTCCACGACGTCGTCGAGATGAAATATATATCTCACGTATAACTTTCATAATATATTATTTAATTATTAAAAGAATATTTCAGAAAAATCATTCAGGATGCAGCTATGCTAGATTTCATCACGATTTGTTTAGCTTAGGACAACATTAAAAATAAAAACGCAAAATGTACACTACAAGTTCTTTTTAGTCTAATAGTTTTGTTTTAGTTACTGATTACGATTCCCTTTTAAAAGAGTTATAAAAATGTGACCTTCTATTACAATTAGTGTTTCAATTATTTTTAGATGTTGGAAAATATTAATCTGTGAGCAGGTCTATATAAAATTATTTTCTGGAAAAATGCAATTGTATATAAAAATCTTGAGAAACCGCGGATTGTGTTAAACACCAGCTGTTCGATATTATCATTTAGTCCCGCCGTATGTACCTTATACGGTTGTATAAGTCACTGAGACACTTCGAACCCCCCTAACAGCACTCTCTTTTTTTCACATTTTCGCCGACATTAAATGAGCAACTCTTTCATATACATAAATAAAACAAAAAAACTTCAATTTTTGATAATGAAATTTGATAAGAAGCAAAGGCTAATATAATAGCACTCTGTTATTACACCTGTTTGGGTGTAATAATAGTGTGCTATTATAGCACTCTGTTATTACACCGACTCTGTTATTTGACGAGCTCGGTGGCGCAGTGGTGAAACGCATTGGTACGCTACTTTGACACCAACGCTCGTGGGTTCGATTCCCACACAGTACAAACATTTGTATGCATGAACATGTCTGTTTGTCTGGGTCTGGGTGTTTCCTATATATAATAAGTATGTATTTACAAAAAAAAAATGTATTTACGTATGTTTATCAGTTGTCTAGTACCCATAACACAAGCTTCGTTTACTTTGAGGCTAGGTGGCGCTGTGTAATTTGTGCGACAATATTTATTAGATTATTGTTAGATACACCTGTTTGGGTGTAATAATAGTGTGCTATTATAATAGCCTTTGCTTCTTATCATATTTCCAGATCCTATATACGTACGTAGGTAAATGATTTGATTACAATCTGTCTACTGTCTGTATCTTTGTGTGACTGAGGCCGTAAGACGAATCTTTCAAAATTCCCCCCTTATAGTCGTTAGATTAGAGGAATTTAAAAATTCCGTAGGGTTCTTGAACTCTGCTCAGGCGGTCGCGTAGGATATAGTGGGTTAGTAAAATTAAACCCTGCTGTCGTACTCGTAAATTTCTTGACTCGATAGTTAGGTTTACAATTCCTTTCTTTTTTTTGGCTATTACTCAGCTGGACTATGGATGGTGGATGTTTTAGTTCACGCAAAATTGAGTCTAATTTACAAATACAAACATGCGTGTAAACATACGCATGTTAACCTAACTTCTAAAATGCATTCATATCTTCGCAGTAGGCCCCATGCGGTATATACAGAGAGGGCCGAGCGCCACGAGATGTGGTCCTAAAATTGTAACGCTGAAATTATCATAATCTTTTTTTATAGACAACGTCATACAAGCACACAGTTCACTTGATGTAAAGCGGTCACTGTGCCTATCAACGCATGTAACATAGTATCACTCACGCGATGCCACCTCTGTTGCTAACACAGCTACTCCTTAGGAGCTTGCTGGTGACCTCACTCACTCGTCAAAACGTAACAACCGTTGTTATTTAGCTGCGGTTTTCAGTGAGGTAAATGTACATCTACAGACGGGCAGATTTGATGCGCCCTACCTATCTTAAAAACACTCAGACCAAGGCAAATATACATGTTCATGCTTGCAATTGGGGAATCGAACCCACGAGCAGTGGTGTCAAAGTAGCTGTACTGTCACTGCACTAACAAGCTCGTCTAAATACACAATACTTTCTTAAATTTCTTTCAAGCTTATCTTAATCTTATCTACTCTACAATCAGGTGTTACTATGAGGATAAATGAAATCATGATAATACTGATATCAGTTCCAAGAAATATATTGCATTGTATAAATATAACAAGTCCATTTTTTAAACTCTACTTGGATCATTGTCTGCATTAGGACGACCAATCCAAATGTTACGTGTCCACTGGAGAGGAGAGAGTGGAGGAGTGTCAGTATTGTCTTATAGAATCTAGATAGATGTTTAAAGATTGGTAGGGTGCATCAAATTATAGTCTCGAAAGCACCTCCACCTCACAGAAAACCGACGCCGAATAACAACTCCATGGAGAATTGTCGTGTATAACTACTAACGTATACTCTCGGTCACTCGCAGGATGTAACCGAGGTCAGCAAGCCCACTACTCATACCCACCATTGTGTCACACCAGCCAGAATTAACAGCGGCGACCAACAAAAAGGCAATGAACAGTGAAGTTCACTGCCGTCCCAGGGGTTAAACTACAGCTGCCTTGGAACTCACAACGAATTTAATCAGAAGAAGTTTGTAGGAGTAGGAGGTTTTGGAATTGACTTCCCCTCTTGGCAAAGTGAGAGACAGCAATATGACAAATAAGGCGTTTAAAAACCTCAAAGAGATGGCTAGTCAAGTGAAGCTCAACTGCCGTGCACCACGGTTTATCAAATATCTAACACTATTGGGACCTAAACTGTGAGTTGTTACCTAACACATCGATTCCAATAATATAGATTGCAGAACCGCCTAAACGCCCGGTAATTCTCCCTTGTTGCCACCAAATCAGAATAATATACTACCCCGGATGTGACATGCAAGGAATTTAACATATCGCGCTCGCGACGCCAGAGATTGCACTCCTAGAGAACATGATGTGCTGTTTGCTCGAATTCATTATTTGTCGTAGAACACTCGCATAAAGGCGATGACACAAGTCTAAACGAAAAGAGCTTAGCTCTAAAGTTTCCATGTCCAGTTAAAAATTGCGCAACGGGATGATCGACTTCTAACCACTCCGACCGAGGTCAGCAGTATGCTCCTGAGGAGTTGCTATGTTGGCAGCAGAAGTGACATCGCACAAACGATAATTAATGTATTGCAAATTTTCATAGGTAACGGAACCGCCGTAGCCGTAAGTGTGCCGTATGTTTGTATACTTCTTAAAACTGTCATTATTTTACGGAACGATACTCAGAGCTATCGAATATGTCTCGTATACAAAACTGCATGGCAGTATTTGACTTTTGGCACACTACCTCGTGCCTAATCCCCAATTGATGTCACATCCGCCCATGACAAATCAGCGAGCAAATGTCCATAAGCTACAGTAACTGCATACCATTTTACCAACAGGCAGACCATACGCTTATTTACCACCTCTACTACATAATAAAATACGATTCAAATAACAGAAATTCCCTCGATTCAATAACAATATCAACATCTAAAGAAAGTATATAAAAGTTAGTATTTTATCCTAACAGCAGGGACGTAGGGACGGTAAACTATACAACGTAGATACAGCATCAAAGAATGACCCGCGACCTTATTTTCGAAATGAAATACTTTTAATAAACGTAAAATACCACGAACAAATTCTTGTTCCAAGTCCAACGTCATGCATACCTGAATATAATTCTTATCGCTTCATTCTCTTCATTGTGACACGATAATTTAATAATAAACCTTCATTATTATTAACGCTACCATATTACCCAGACGCTATGTTATAATAATCCGGGAAAATAATCCTCATTTTGTATCTTTTGAAGTGAAGGAAGCGAAATTTCAAAAACAAAACAATAACCAATAAATAACATGCATTCAGGTAAAGAAAGAGGAATCCACCGACGGAGAGGTTTAATTTGAATTAATAACATAAATAAGATAACAAAATATAGCCTAAAAATTTTAACTTGCATTTATAAATGGAAAACTGCATTATATATCATCATAAAATAGATGAAAAATGACAATTCAAATCTGTTTTCAACTAAATACTACTGGAGTTTGGCTTTCAAGTTTTTTAGGATCCCTAAATATTTTTGGTATAAAAAGTAGAATCTGGGTTAATACAGATGATACTTTCTATGAGGGCGTTCCAAACATCCATACATCGTTACAAACTTTCATATTTTTAATATAAATAGAATAATTTGAATTGAGGTTGAAACAAATTCGAGAAAACAGTCTGAAAAGATGAATGATGCTACGAAAAGTAGGTTGGTATAAAGAAACGGCATTACAATGCAGGCAACGTTCGCCATTGATAAAAAGAATGAGCAAATGTTACATTCAAATATTTCACCAATGATATCATCATAACTGATCAAATTATTACCTACCCCTTACGTTTTTCCATGTCTACTCCACGATATGAGATCAATCCTTTAAAACAGGCACTCTCACATACACATCACAGAAACAAAAACACTTTCTTTCACTGGACACTGCATTAGGACATTAATAAACTCGTGAAACTAGAACAGCTAGAGCATCGCGACTGCCGCCGTTATCGCGATAAATACTTGTACACGAGAGATAATTTTCATTACCGTACCGATATGGTTTCTTGTTACTTTTAGAAGGATTACATGACTGTTTCAAGTTTATTACAATCAGGAACACCGTTCCTATATGCAATCTATATGCTTGTCTGTGAGTGCGTTTTATTTGAATTTTGACTTCAGATTCGGATTCAGAATAAAAAAAGTAGAATAGGAATGTTCAGGAACACCGTTTCTATCTCAAGGAACATGGTTAATATGGCCGACAAACTTAAAAAAAAAAATGTATATAATTTACGAGCCAGGTGTTCCTCTGGCAATGCAAGCTTGCGCATTCTCAACTGGTTTATATTGAACGGGCACTTTTTCACTTGCTTTACTCTGCGAGACCGTGGATGTTATTTTTTTTAATATCTACTCAAAATAATAGGACTAAACTTTAATATTCAGCTATCGGACGAAGCCATGTGGTTAATTTTCCGAAATGCAAGTTCGCTTTGTATGAACTATTATTACAGTCACTTAAGTACAAAATAAATAGTTAAGGCGCTTTCCAGGTATCTAAACTCATTTAATAGGCATCAAAATTTTTTACGGCAGAATAGGACACTGAAAATTGTTACCTACATAACAAATGATTTTTCAATAATGTTTAGTTTGACAAGCTCGGTGGCTCAGTCGTGTGACACCAACGCTCGTAGGTTCGATTACCACACAAAACAAACATTTGTGTGCATGAACACGTCTGTTTGTCTTGGCTGGATGTTTTAAGTGAAGTAGGGTGCATCAAAGCAGCCCGTCTGGAGAAGTACTTCCACCTCACAGAAAGCCGCAGCCAAATAGCAACTCCCTAGAGGGTTGTTGTGTTCCTGCGTGTGAGTGAGGTCACCTGTAAACTCTTAAAGAGTTGCTTTGTAAGCAGCAGAAGAGGCATCGTGCGATAGGTACTTGATCTATTACAAGCATTAATAGGCTACGGTAACTGCTTTACATCAGTTAGGCCGTTTTATGCTGAATATACAGTATTTTATTTATAACTTAATTCACGTTTATTATAAACGTTAGTGTAATATAGTCGTAGGTATATATTTCATTAAATTTAATTATGTTTTAGGTATTTCTTTTAAATATTTTCTATTCTGTATAAATACTATCCAAATATGTGGTAACATATTGCTAAACTTAAATGATCTATTTTACTATACAGTCGAGTAGTAAGAGTACATACTATCATTTGTACTCTTTGGACTAAGGTATCGTATCTAAGGCAAGATAAAAGTGAGGAAAAGAAGAACCAAGAACCCGGCTAACAACAACCACCAAAGAACCACAACGAATGAACGAGACCAGCTTTTACGCTGAAAAATATTATTAACGCAGATTTGCGTGTGCACCAAGTACGATCTACGAAGGGCAAGAATTTCAAAGGCTTCGTCAGGAAGTAGAAGCAGGTATTGAAAGTCCGGCGTTTGAAGTCAAGTCACAAAGCCAATGTTACTTTATATGTCGTTGCCTACCCATTGCAAGGTTACAAGGAAAAGAAAAAATAAACGCGAGTTTAATAGGCCGAGAAGCAATGTTTTTAATGAGCTCAGTGGCTGAGTGAATAACAATGCTACTTAACACCAAGACTCGTGGGTTCGATTCCACACCTGACAAACATTTGTGTAATTGGCCTTGATGACTACAATGAATTTGTTTGTTTTCTTTGTAGAGTTTATTAAACTGTCCCTGAAATTATTGTACTTTTTATACCTTTTAAGAGAGGTAGGGCACATCAAAGCAGCCCGTCTGGGGAAGTACCTCCACCTCACAGAAAACCGCAGCAAAATAACAACTAAGTAGAGGGTTGTTGTTTTCCTTCGTGTGAGTGAGGTCACCAGTAAACTCCTAAGGAGTTGCTGTATAAGCAGCAGAGGATGCATCATACGAGTTAATAGGCTACGGTAACTGCTTTACATCAGGTAGGCCGTATGCTTGTTTGTCTCCGGAAGCGTTATAAAAAAAAAACCAATTCGAGAGACATACTCGCATACAGCCCGCGTAATGTTAAGTGGTTAACTTAGTCTATGAACGCTTGCAAAATAGGAAGTATTGCTTGCGCGTTAACACCCCTGCTGCTAACACAGCAACAGAGCTAACTGGTAATCCTCCTCACTATTTTAGAAGACAACAACCCTCCAGGGAATTGTTATTGTCTGCGAGTTAAGGCTGCGGTTGTTTTAGTTAGAGGTACTTCCGACTGCTTTGATGCTCCCTAATTGTCTTAAAAATACCAGGCCTAGATAAATAGACATGTACGTTCACACAAATGTTTGTCATGTTTGGGAATCGAACCCCAAGAGCATTAGTGTCAAAGTTGTGTTACTAACCACTCTGGCACCGAGTTCGTCGTAATAGTCTGTAAGATTAATAACATAAACTATCTTTACTATCTATAAATGTTAAAGAAAATGGAAAGACATTTACACTTACCGATAGGCTAAATATCACCACACATAGTTCGTTTTCAATTTGGAAAAGCTAGCTTTTTTTGCATTGCACCATCTTTATTATCCCGCTTTATGGATACTCTATTCACTTCACTCATGGGTCGATCATCAATTGAAATGGTTACGCGAAAACATAACAAATAAAAGTTAACATTTCAAAAATAACAATCGTACGTCCCATTCTAGTCCATTGCGAGAATAAATCGAAAAGAAATTACCTACAGACG
The DNA here is from genome assembly GCA_947507595.1 of Pyralis farinalis. NCBI lineage: Eukaryota > Metazoa > Arthropoda > Insecta > Lepidoptera > Pyralidae > Pyralis > Pyralis farinalis. The sequence goes on along the minus strand of OX382269.1, from coordinate 13,617,816 downwards.
TCTACATCTAATTTACAGCAAAATACTCGTAATCATTGATATAACTGCTTTTTTTACTTCGTAATATGCACTGATACGAAAAGACGTGAATGTATGAGTGTAAATTGTGCACATGATTAGAATAAGTTTTATAATAATAAAGATATAATATATATATAAAGAACCGACCTATTGACCAACTGATCCCCGGTTCTAATACTGGCATGTATCATATATCCTGGCATGTTTTTCCGCTAAAGTTTTATTATTTTCTTAAAAAGTAACCAAATCCCTAATTTTGTATTAAATGAAGAGGCGCTGACTGTTTTATATTAGAATTTAAATACCGCAAACATATCGTAATTTGTTCATACCTCTCTTTGGCCAGAAGCCCACCACATGTATAAAAGACCCATAACATAAAACAAAGCTTAGTATATAGGTCGCAACACATTTTTGGTACTAATCCAAAATGCTGGTACTAATCTAAGATGCTCGAGCTAGACTTAACTGCGTAAATCAATTAAACTACGCTACACATGGACTCTGGATCTAGTTTAATAAAGTTAATGTTTTATTAAACCAATTTAATATTCAATTAGGTCATATAACGTCGCATACACAGTGTAGTAGCGTGTAGTAGCTACATTGAACGATCATGTACAAATATAACCACATTATTGTTATAAATAACCAATCCTGTGTGTTATTATATACCCGCAAAATATTACTGCAAATAGGTAATCAATACGTTGTACATAGACAAGTATTATTTATATGGTTTTGATTGTATGTTTCATGAAAGGGGGAGGTGAAATAACATAGTAAGATGCATATGGCACTTTACATTTTTGGGTACAATATATATATACATATTATTAAAATATAATATATATAATATACACAGCGGCTTCTAATTCGCAATTAAACGAAGCTTGTCCTATGACTGGTAGACAACTCATAACGTAGATACACCCAGACCAAAACTATCAAACATGTTCATGCACACAAATATTTGTATCATGTAGGAATCGAACGTAGGTTTTAAAGTAACCACTGCTAATCACACGACAACTGCACGTCTTAGTAAGATATTAAATGCATATATCCCATATTTTGCTATATTTATTGTGTGTGAAGTTGTCATTGCAGTATTTTATCATCAACATAAGTCGTGACTGTATAACGATCGATCCTTAGATTTCGTATTTATATTATGGACAAAGCACTTACAATCAAATGTGCAAAATGAATACCGCGTTCAATATAAGCATATCACTTGTACATTTGGTATTGTAAAAAGTACATACATTTTGTTTATCATTTATTTTTAAATTATAAACATCGTAATTATCCTATTATATTAGGTATGCCAAATGGATATTTATACATTTCCCAATTTAAACCGAAAATTTACAATAAATGTTGAAAAAAATAAATCTTCCCACACGCTCATGCTCAATCTCTCACAACCAACATACAAACACATATGCTTTGATAAATTCATAGCTATTCAAAATTAACTTTATCATTATAAAAAAAACATATAAAAAATATCACGCAAATTTAAAGAGGTAGCGGTATGTGATCAACTATTTATGTAAAACTTAAAAACAAAAAGTAACCGTATTGAACTTGTCATGAAAAATCAAAATAATTAATTTATCAGGCATGGATTACCTATTTTTGTTCAAACAAATTTTTTATACAATTCCAAATCTCGCGTATTTATTTGCTTACTAGAGTTGTATTAATTTGCGAAGATTCACAGATAATGTCGCGGTATAGTGAATGACGTTCATCCCCGTAGCTCGACGGAAGATCGTTAACCAAAGCGGTCATCAATCACGCGGTATCAATTTCATCCACGAAATATTAACCAATTATAACAGGCTAGATCTGGCGTCATCGCCAATCGTTAAAAACCCTTTCACGCGGCGCAGTTACACATACATATCTCCGATGTGTACCTCAGAACGCAATTCCGATCGATAGCTCGCATTACGCGACGTGCGAATTTTCATATGATTACGATTATTTCGTTCTATAAACATTACTCCGAATTCCTCTCGACAGCAAAGAGACTTCAAACTTGAATTTTTAATATTTTTTTGGACCAGTGAGAATATATTCACCGTGACCGAATTCATTAATTTCCACCTAATTGGCCTAGATTACTTCGTAACTACAACATATCTGCTGAAGTTTGTAGGCCCAGATAGCATTTACTTAACATTTGTTATATGCTTTGTTATTTAGATGTGTATAATTAAAAATAATGATGTACTGTACTTACCAATCATGTGGAGGCTGCGGTCTTCGGCGAGCTTGTACGCAGCAAGGCGGTTCTTGTGGCTCGCAGGGCAACTGCAGGGCTGGCGGCGGCGGAGGCGGCGGCGTGCAGGCGAGCCTTCGTGCGGCCGCGGCTCCCACGTACTCCACGTAGCGTGTCGGGGGCGGTGAGCCTGCGATGTCTTCGCGACACGCTGGGCCGCAACACTTGCGCGGCGCCGGCGGCCGACATGCCAGCCCGCAGTACACCGGCGGCGGAGGCCGCAGCGGCGCCGGCGGCCGCGGCACATAGCGCTCCACGGGCACGTGTGCCGCCGGAGGCACATAGCGCGGCCGCCGCGCGCGCTCCGCCTCGGCACACCGGCGCACCCGCCGCGGGGACGCCGAGAAGCGGTCCGGCAGCGGCGCGGGCGGCGGCGGGCTGAGCCGCTCCGGCGGCGCTACGCTGAAAGCGCCCGCCGCCGGGAAGCGCTCGCAAGGGGAGCGCGCGTACTCCTCGCCCATGGCGCGCGGTCAGCCGGGCCCGCCGCCGCCCGCGCGCCCTCCCAACCACGACAACACTCTGTCTCACATGCCGCGCGACCACTCTAGCACTTTCACTGATCGGGCGCTCCGCTCTGCTGCGGGGGCTTCGGCGCGGTCCCGATGTCCGCATTCACTCCGCGAGCGCCATAACGCTACCAGATCGATAGCGTCGCGGTGCGGGCTCAAAGCGTGCCCGCCGCGAAGCCTTGCCCGTGACGCATCGTTCGTCCGCGATACCTATCTCGGGATTCCTTTCAGATTCAGAGGCTGGGGCGAGGCGAAAGTGCGTCCTCCACCAAGATGGCCGCTCTCGTCATGTCCGCGTGCGACACGCCTGCGCAAATGAGTCTCTGCGATGTGTTTGTTTTCACCAAAACCAAATTAAACATTAATTTCTTTCACTGATGGGTTCTAAAGCGTTTTTATCACACTGTTTTGCCAATTAGTCGCTATCTATGTATAAAATAGCGTCGCGGATGCGTCAACCGTGGTGTATAGTCGAGGGTATGGAGGGTGACGTCCGTCGCGACGGCGCTCCGTCGTCGGGTAGAAGTGGTGCGGAGTGCGCCGGCCCGCGGCGACGTCAGACCGGTGCGCGTATCGACGCCGTAGACCGGCGCGTCGATCGGCCGCGCCGCTGGCCGTCGCCGTACTTCACACCGCAACGATAAAAACACTCGTTTGCGAAACATCCGCCGCAAAGCCTACTTTTGTTTTCAGCGTCCCATGCAAACGAGATCTTAATTTGATCCAATTATATTATAAGCCCCAATTTCAATTTCGACATTCTATTCGAGGTCACCTATTTTCGAAACAATTTATAAATTACGTACATGCTTGATCTTCAAATTGCGTTTAAAATAATGGTCAGCCTTTTGTCATACCCTTCTTTAGTTATTAATTGTAATTTGCAGGGTTGCGCAACCTGAAATATTGAAGTTAATGGATGGAGATGTGGTGTTGCGGCCTAAATGGACTATATTCTCTTTCTATAAATTTTACTGTATCTAGACATAATACCAAGAGCAGACAGAAACGATGTATTTTCGCATTTTCGTATGATTTGTCGCAGTCCCGATATGTTACAGTGGTTGCAAAACAAAAAGGTTCACCAAAAGTGTCCCAAACACAACAAATGCGTCGACTCAGACTTATTGCTTTGTTTGAAAGGAACTTGAGTTGTCGAAAGCGATGAAATGCAGTCAACGTCGCTTGTTTTGTTGGTATGGTCAGAAGTTTCAGAGACCAGGAGGGCTACAGGATAACGATAAAGGAGATTTGTCAACGTTGTCACGTTGACGAAGCATTTATGATATCATTTAACTACGTACTATAAAAACATAAACCAAAACCTCCATGTACGTACTTGTAATTATCACTAGCTCGGCGGTGAAGGAAAACATCTTGAGGAAACCCGTTCTATTTTCGAGTACTGCTAGATCATTAAACAATATCTACTATATGTAATATAGTTACATGTTACTTACAAAACGGCATGACAAAAACCTTAATTAGTATTGTCTTAGGTTTTCGCGATTGTTACACATTGAAATTAAACTATTTTTAACGGAAGTATCGCGTGTTTTATTTATTTTGTTGAAACCTGACGTTTCGAACGCTTTGCAGCGTCCGTGGTCGCAGGAAAGACTAAGGTGGTATTTGTCTTACATTAGTTATTCAATTATTACATCTACCGACAGGGATGGATTAATTATATATGTTCCGATTCATGAGCGATTTTTGTGTGAATTCCGTTAAAAATAGTTTAATTTCAAAAACCTTAATTATCGAAAACACTTTACAACTATTTTGTACAAATAGAAAATATTCCCATTTCATCAATTGACCAAGAAGGTATTTACAATTGATAAAACCTTAACTTAATCAAATAACGACTGCAAATTATAAATTATAAAAAACTTATATTTATATATAACTTATCCTCATATGCTGTGAACAAATGTCGCACTTCTTTGGCCTATTGAGAAATGGTCTCTATGCTAACTACTGAGGGAATGCCGCCGCCTAGATTTTGCAACTTCTTAGGAGCTTACTGGTAACCTCACTCACCCACAGTAACACAACAAACGTCCAGGCAATTGTTTATTGCCTGCGATTTTCTGTGAGGTGGAGGTACTTCCCCACACAGGCTGCTTTGATGCTACCTCTCTTAAAAACACCCAGATCAGACATGTTCATGCACACAAATATTTATCCTGTGTGGTAATCGAACACACGAGCGTTTGTGTCAAAGTCGCGTTATTCACGATATATTTATTCGCTAAGGTTTTACTACTTCTTTAGAATTTAGTTTTTAAATTTTCGCAATCTATAAGTTTTGGGCTAAGGTTTGGGGATACAAAGTAATCTAAACTTGACTGGTTATAACATGACTTTGACGCCAACGCTCGTGAGTTCGATTCCCATACAGAATAAATGTTTGTGTGCATGAGGACGTCTGTTTATTTTTGTCTGGGTGTTTATAAGGAGAGGTAGGGCGCATCAAAGCAGCCCGTCTGGGAAAGTACCTCCACCTCACAGAAAACCGCGGCCAAATAATAGTTGTGTCCCTGCGTGTAAGCGAGGTCAGCAATAAGTTCCTGACCTTGTGTTACTTTGTTAGCAGCAGAAGTGGCATCGCGCGAGTGACACTTAATGGATTACAAGCGGTCATAGGCTACGGTAACCGCTTTACATTATGTGGACTGTATGCTTGTATGTCTCCCGACGTTACATAAAAAAAATGTTTGACCTAACATAAGAAAGGTCTGGTGTTTGCTCTGGGTTGTGAAGGTCTGGCAGTCGCTCTATGTTAAATCTTTAGGCTAAGTAATCAGTAATCAGTATCTAAGGCAAATCCTTAGGCTTAGGTAGCGGACCCCGCCAATTCTAACTGATTAGGAAATGGAATAACTCTGAGAAGAAGAATAGATAGCAGAATTGCCCCGACTTCGCTTAAATTGATTTCGCTTTCGCACATCTGACCTGACATTTTGCTGATCTGAACCTATTTAATTCTAGCGTGGTATCGTTAACGCGTCAACTGAGCGGGCAGCTTTTTAAAGGTCAATACTTTTAGTCATTGATGTGGTATTAATATGTGTTTGTGTTTATTGTGGTGCATAATATGAATATATGTTTATATATATATTATATATACCTATATATATATATATATATATATTTATTTATTTATTTTGTTATCTATTGTATTTAGCAAGTAGTAATCCTTTAAGCGAGGTAGGGCGCATCAGAGCAGTACAGGTTTCTGTGTTCCTGCGTGTGAGTGAGGTCACCGGTAAGCTCCTAAGGAGCTGCTGTGTTAGTAGCAGAGATGGCATCGCGCGAGAGATGCTTAATATATTGCAAGCGTTAATATGCTGCGGTACTCGCTTTACATCAGGTGGGCCGTATGCTTGTATGCCTCCCGACGTAGTATAAAAAAAAATCCAAGGTGAATATCTCCACAACAAGTGCAGTTTTCGAAACCCATTGCAAATACGGTGTGAATTAGAATTGATAAAGGTGCATTGTGTAGCAATGCTTTACTCACTAGTCTACAAGTTAAGATGTCCTCTGCTGACATACTATCTAATTCATCAACCGTTAAGATAGGGATATTCTCGCAACACAACTCAAGTTGCGAGATTTGTATCGTAACTCAAAAATATCAGCAGAATATCCCGCGTCACACGCTAGGATAAAAAAAGATATTCATATGCAAAGAAGTCTTTTTTTATCACTAAGCGGGGAAACAGGCGGACGGCCTACCAGATGGTAAGCAGCTACCGTTATAATGGATATTTTGCGACAATAAGTGACCTATAACTTATACGTTGCCGACTCTATGAAAACCTCTTCGCGTCTTTCTTGAAGAACCTCACCTGAGAGCAGAGAACTGAGCGCAATAAGATGCAGTCTTTACTCACTTCACTCGCTTCTTTAATTTTCATAGCTCTTTTCATTCACGCTCGCCGATTCCTGAGACTCCTGACCTCACCTTCTGATAAAACACGACCAATTTGGTTATGGTAGGTTAGTCTTTAACAGAAAAATTATCATCCTTAATCATCAAAAATACAAAAATAATACCTTTTTGAGTAGAAGATGTAGGGCACAACCAATATAACAAATGATATGGCTACAAAACAAATAACAATCTGAATTTGAAATTTCAAAATGTTTATAGACTACGGTGTTCATAAAATATAAGATATACAATGTTTACCTATAAATAAATAACAATAAGCCCACTAAAACTTTACACTAAACCAAAAAATACTAAAGTTTGAGATTCGTCAGACATAACGTATCTAATAAATAAATACTTCGTGATGAATTACACAGGGCTATCGAGTTCCAAACTAAGGGCAGCTATAGCCCACAAGAACCGTTCTGCCATGCAATTCTCTAAGCGACTCGTAATGGCTGTGTGCGTCGCTGTGATCACAGATGTCACAGCTTTGACATCGTCTACTGCGATCACGGCTAAATTATTTGGTATTCTATAAGGCTGTAAACGTACGCGAGGCTGTTTGCCTTGTAGAATTCTAATTCCAAACGCAGCCTTGCGGCGCTAGTGTGGCACAACCATGAAAAGCGACACTAAGGAATTGCAATTTTGTGTTCAAGGCTATAGCAGGCATATATTTGTGTTATAGGCTACAGCCGATGTTTCCGAGGATGTAAGGATGTTTGCTCTTACAGAATTGCATGGCTGTTGACCAACTGGTCCCTGGTTCGAATCCTGGCATATGCCACTAAATTCTTGTGCTATGGGAGCTTGTACTATGGGCCTAGTTAACTGACAAACACGTGTAATTTTTTTTTCCTAAATCATTTAGTAACCACCCACACCTATACCAACCTAACGTGTTTTATAAGGAGGGACCTCTCTCTAATTGTATAAGGACCATTGATCGATTTCCAGCTGTTGTCGCTCTGCTGAGCACTCGTCTCGTCGAAACGAACCACATTACACCACATGACACGACTGGAACGTGTAACAGACAAGTTTTCATAAATTTAGTAATTCACCGTAGGTTTCTCTTCGTACCCGTCCTCCCTGTTACATATGTTCCCTTCATCCATAAGTTACGATTTAACTGACATTTATTTATCTGTACTTCACGCCAAGACCCTTGCGGAGTAGGCAGAGCTAACCATCAGACACTCTCGTACGTCAAACCATTATCAATTAGCTGCTGAGAGCAAGGGGTTTGAATGCCTCAAGTGCAGGTGAGGTTGACATTGACTCAAATGCAAAACGATGATACTTCTATTTGTTGATGATGATAAGTCTACTTGCACTTTGCAAGTTGAACATATATAGTTTAATTTTAAACAATACTATTTCAAAAGCTGTATCTACCATTATGCTATCTACCAATTCCAACAAGTTTATATTGTTTTCTTTCATGCAAGTACAAGCCGTGATTCGACGAATAAACTGCTTGTACAATTTTATTGTTTTTGTTTATGGAATCGACGTCTAAACGTAAATATTGACAGAATAAGATATTATCAATTAAGTTTGCTATCTTCTTTTCATGTTAGCAAGAAAGAATAAACTAAGTTCCCTTATCCTTATCATCTTAGCAGGGTAGCAAGCAAACATAAGGGTAACTTTAAATTCGAAGCAAATATAGGTGTAGACATAAGACAATGCAGGACATCCTATCTCCATAACATCCTACGATAATGAAACGAAATATTTAGTTGAGTATTATAAAAAAAAAATCAATGAGATATCTATCTCTGCTTGACCTCTCTTAGTTTATTGAGAACCAATAGATACAAACAAATTGACAAATTACGCTTTTATTTACTTGTAATAACGTTAGATATACGTACACTCCTCGACATTTAATTAATAGCTAACTTTGATAATGATACAATAATTAAAATATGGATGATATTAAATGTAAAAGTAAAGGAAAATAAAATATAGTTTAAAAAAGCTAAAAAAATACGCTTTAATAGTAAATTGAACTAAAAAGCAGAAAATATTTTTTAATTATAAGTGATAAAAAGAAAATTAATTTAGTTGTAAAAAAAGCTATATTTTATTTTTTAATTTTTAGTTAAATTCTTGTATTGTCATAGGTCTTGAATACGTGTGCAAATTTTCAAATCAATTTGACGTCTTGAAGTAGGTGAAATTTGCGTTGAAAAATTCCGTTACATAGATACATACAGGTGAAGCTAATATAAGCGTATTAAAAAAGTTCTTTCCACAGGGTAATCAAAATTACCTGGCAAAGCATTTCATTTCTCCACTCAACATATACAATTATCAAAGTGGGATTCTAGGAATAAAGTAGGGTAATTTTTATACATCCGTTGATGTGGCTTAACTGACCACCTAGGGAGGGCCTAGTGAGGCTCTTTTACGAGTTCACCTTCGAAGTAATTGCTTTTAACCCAAAAAGGCTTTTTGTCTTTCTTGCCATAAAAACGGAAGTAGGTAAGCACCGTTCCATCAATTTATAACAATCCTACGATTCTTTTAAAAGGTTCAATTCATAATAACCCTTTACTCAAAATTTTCAATAATTGATGAATGTCAAAAAGATTTGAATGCATTTAGGTAGAGAGCTCCATGGCGTCGTTGCGCGTGTCATTCTAACCGAACACGCAGGTTAAGCAACGTCGACCGCAGCCTGTCTATGGATGAGTTTTCTATCTCGAGTTTCTCCGTGCTTCGGAGGCCACGTTAAGCCGTGTCGGTCCCGTCTGTTGTCCATAGTAGACATTCGTTAAGCTAAGTCAGTGGCTCTCGGGCGGCTTGAAAACACTGGCCTCCGCCAATCCGCATTTGAGCAGCGTGGTGGAGTATGCTCTAAACCCCTTCGGATGAAGGGAGGCCCGTATCCCTGCAGTGAGATGAGTAAGGGTTGATGTGGTGATGCATTTAGGTATATAACATGCAACATCATAACATATATGCAAAGTGGGATGTAGGTCTTTCGTAAGGCCTGCGGGCGTAATAGCCTTTTTTATTACATGACATATTACCCATACGTCAAACTCTTGGTATAAAATTTAAATTATAATATACAAATGTATTCTTCTTCTTATTTTATTTTCTGGGCATTGGATTCTTACTCGGAGAACATGTCTGCCATTATCAAGTGTTTCAAGTAATAGAATCGTAGTGGTCATAATTAGTATCATTGTGATCCTAAAAACAAACAAAGGGCGTGAAGAGATTTATGCATGACTAGCTGTGCCCGCGACTTCGTCCGCGTGGAATATTATTTATTTATATTAATAAAAACAAATAAAATTTCTAAAATAAAAGTAGCCTAAGTTACTTCTTATTACATCAGCTATACTGCCAGTGAAAGTCCCGTCAAAATCAGTCCACCCGTTTCAGAGATTAGCCGGAACAGACAGACAGACAGACAAAAATTGTAAAAATATTCATTTTGGTATATGTACCGTGTATACATCCATATGCATTTAGTAAAAAGCGGTTATTTTAATATTACAAACAGACACTCCAATTTTATTTATCTGTATAGATTAGCAACGAACAAGTGATGTGTTATAGTAGGGTCCGGTAACTATTTACCGATGGGCAGTCTTTACTTGTTTTCCACCTTAGTAGTATGAAGTTTTTGGGCGCAGCATGTAAATTACAATTATTAGGCGGCGCTGGTGACTAAATTCAACTGTTGTAGACTTTACCCGTTGTTTGCTTTATATTAGACTATCGGTACTTCAGTGTTCATATAAAGTATTTCTTAAACGGACTCAGCGACGCTACCTGAGCTAACGTACGCTAACTTTTATTATGGGTACTAGACGACTGATAAACGTCCGTAAATACATTTTTTTAACAAACACATACTTATGATACATAGAAAACACCCAGCCCAAGACAAACAGATGCAGGTAATATTTTATCCTGTGTGGGTATCGAACCCACGAGCGTTGATGTCAAAGTAGCATTACTAACCACTTCGCCACCGACCTTCTCAATAAAATGAAAAATATCTACGGAAATTCCTAGTTAATAACTTAGTTGGGGGTAGAAAGTCCCCTATTCAATTTAGAAGCACATAATAGCGATGCAAGCGTGCGTGATTGGCTATGTTACAACCCTCTCGTAGGGATTCCCCAATTCACTTTGATTCTCTGACAATATTGCATTATTCAACAATACGTAAAGCTATCTCTAATGCTCTTCTATCGTTGTTTTCACCATAGGATATGGATGAAATCAACTTTAAAAATTCCTTTGAATTAAACAATTTTTAACGGAAGTATCGCGTGTTTTATTTATTTTCTTGAACCTGACGTTTCGAATGCTTTGCAGCATCTGTGGTCGCAGAAAGACTAAGGTGACTTTTGTCTTACATTGGTTATTCAATTATTACATCTACCGACATGGATGGATTAATTATATATGTTCCGATTCACACAATAATCGCTCACGGTGTCCGAACGTTTTTGAGTAGATCTCTGGGTTTGTGACTTGATTATTTTTAAAACTGGATCCCAAGCAGGTGGTACTTGCCAACCATCTTCTCTATTGAAATTGGGGTGTTTTATTATTTCAATAGCCTCGCGTAGCATTCTAGGCATGTAGCGATTCTCCTTGGCGAGGATTTGTGGTTTATCGAGCCGCATGTAATGGTTTGGCTGGTCCAGTGTATGTTCGCATACTGCAGAGTTTTTATCACACCTATTCTTCATGTCAGCAATGTGTTCTTTCACTCGAGTACCTATGTTTCTCTTTTTTTGCCCTATGCATGATAAACCACATCCGCACTTTCATTAAAAAGCTTTTTTAACTGCCAAGATGAAAATATAATTTGAATGATATTATGTTATGATTATTTGGTTTCATATATTTATATTGCCACGGAAAGTCATTCGAAACGGATTCGAAAAGTTTTCACTTAGATTCCATACATTTTGACACATAACTTTTCGATTCCGATTTGAATATAGCGTTTCGAGGCAGTGTGAATACGCCATCGATCACTAATACGCCTACTGAGCTCTTACAGATTTATTTATAGTATAGCCCTATGTATGTATGCGAATGCGGGCGTATGTGGGCGTGTGTTGTGTGTGTTGCGTGTGGGCGTACTTAGCCCTCATTAGCTTGAGTTTAAGCATGAGTGGAAATGAGGTATGGACTACTTCCTCGGTCTCGTTGGATTGCGCAAGTTGCCCAACACTTCGAAGCATATTTTGGCCACGACACAGAGACACAACAGCTCAGAAGTCTGGTAATTAAAAACATTTTTAGAATAAATAAACTATTTTGGTACTCCGCGGCTATGTTTAATTCGTTAGTCCTCATACTGTGCGCGGTGCAAATCTGGCCCAAGCGCGAGCTGACTAAGCTGTCGCCACGTAGACATGGCATGAGTATAATAAATATTCTTGTACACTACTTATTAATGATTGGGTATTTTTGGATACACACATTATATACATTTAGGGACTCTTAGCTAGAAGTTACAAGCTATAAACATTACATACATATCGTGACGCCTGACGTTAGACAGTCTTTCCCAAAACCTGCTAAATACTCTCTCCGGCTACTCAGTAGATGATGGGTTGGCACTCTCATCCTACATGATCTTAATTTCATTTTGTTGTGTAATACGAACCGGCAAACACCACGTCATCGCATTCACCTACAGTAATTTACAACGCAATAGCGTTTCGTTGCTGTGCGGTGCGGTGCCATTTCAGCTTGCTTTTTAGGGTTCCGTACCCAAAGGGTAAAACGGAACTCTATTACTGAGGCTCCGCTGTCCGTCCGTCCGTCTGTCACCAGGCTGTATCTCTTGAACCGTCATAGTTAGACAGTTGAAATTTTCACAGATGATGTATTTCTGTTGCCGCTATCACAACAAATACTAAAAAATAGAATAAAATAAACATAGGGGACTCCTATACAACAAACGTGAATTTTTTGCTTATTTTTGTTTGATATTGATAACGGCAACAGGTAGACGCTTAAAATATTCACAGAATATTTAGTTATATATTCACTTTAAGAACAAATAATTAAATTAAAATAAAACAAATATTTAAGGGGGGCTCCCATACAACAAACGTGATTTTTTTTTGCTGTTTTTATAGATAATGGTACGGAACCCTTCGTGCACAAGTCCGACTCGCACTTGGCCGATTTTTTTTTCACATCATCATAAGTCTTACAAGCATACGACTCACGTGATGGAAAGTGGTTACTATAACACTTGGAATACAGAAAGTATCCCTCGCACATTGTCCCTATGCTAACAGCAACGCCTTAAGAGCTTACTGGTAACATCACTCACTCACACTCACAACCCTCCAGGGAGTTGTTATTTGAATGCGGTCTGCTGTGACGTAGAGGTACTTCCTCTGTCAAGCTGCTATGGTATGCTCAATCTCTCTTAAAACACCCAAACCAAAATATACAGACAGGTTCATGGACATAAAATCTGTCGATAAAAGGAATCGACCCCACGACCCTTGTTGTTAAAGTGGCCATTGCTAACCAATCCACCGCCGTCAAAGTTGCCGTCATCTGGCTTCATTGTGGGCTGCATTGTGTTCTCTGAAGTCTGATGAAGAAGGCACTTCGAACCTGGTGGCGCATCCTAGGGAACTGATCCCCCAATATCCCACAATTAGTAATTAAATTGTTTAACGAGATACCTATATCGATTCGTGAGATGCCGTTAAAACTTTTTAAATCTAAATTAAATAAATGGCTACAAGACAAATGATTTATACTATAAATGAATTTTTAATAAATAATAACCATATTTAATGACATTTGTGTGCGAGAAAAATAAAAAAAAATAAAAAAATAAAAAATGAAATTTATACATCGTCGGGAGGCATACAAGCATACGGTCCACCTGATATAAAGCAGTTACCGTAGCCTATTATCGCTTGTAACATATATCACTCACGCGATGCCTCCTCTACTTCTTATACAGCAACTCCTTAGGAGCTTACTGGTGACCTCACTCACACGCTGCAACACAACAACCCTCTATGGAGTTGTTATTTGGCTACGATTTGTATTGATTTGTGATTTTCTGTGAGGTGGAGGTACTCCCCTGCTTTAATGCACCGTACCTCTCTTAAAACATCCAGACCAAGACAAACAGACATGTTCATGCACACAAATGTTTGCCTTGTGTGGAAATCGAAAGCGTTGGTGTCAAAGTCGCATCATTCACTACTGAGCCACCGAGCTCATCATAATATTTATATATATATAGATAAACGAGATATGTTATGTTATTGTTATTAAGGCGGGAATCTTATTCCACAGGCAATGTAAATATTTCGTTATGATGATCAACAGCCATAATTTATCCATATCAAATTAACGTTAAATTCTCTAAGAACTATTTCGAGTAAATAATAAATTGGGCAAAATATAGGATCATTATCAGTTTTATCAATCCATTAGGATTGGCGCAACCCGCTACCTGAGAATAAAATAAAGATGATGATTTTACAAAGAGTGACTGCCATCATAACTCCACCAAAGAGAGGGAAAATCAGACCTTTCTTAGTTTAGGTCATATAAATAGATGAACGCCGGCAGCACGCACGATAGTGTCACGTTCCGCCTGAGCCGAGCGTGCAAGCGTGAGCGCGGAACAAGCGAAAGAGAGGCACGATCGGCCTAAGCGTTCGGCTTGCGACGCATCTATCTCTCTTCCACTCCATCGGCCGATGCGTCCGAGTAGAAGAGAGACAGCGGCAGCACACAACATACACGTGAACTGTTTTGTCAACTGTTGAATGTTTTCTTATGACGTTATCACGTAAAATTATCGTCCGTAAACCGACTTTACAGACAACCAATTTTTTTCAAACATGCTAGTTTCCTCACGGTGTTTTCCTTCACCACCAACTAATGATAATTACAAATGTGCATGTAATCCGGAAACTCGGATTAAGTGGTACATGTCAGAGTTCTAACCGGCGACAAGTTGGTCAATAGGCCGTTTCTTTATCCACTGGGCTAGCACTGCTACAATCATTAGCGGTAAGCTGTACCTGTAGTAGGAAGAGTAAGGGTTGATATAAAAACAGATAATCAACTTGTAAATGTTTAATTACTCGCACCCACATACTGCGCAGTTTAGAGGGGAACGTCCTTGGTAAATGTTATTATGTACAATGCCAGACAAAACTGCCTCATCACGTCCTTGGTTTGTGAACGAAAATTACCTATCATTTGTTGGTTACTATATGTTGTAATGTTTAAAATATCTAATGTAATAACCTTTTTGAATAATATATTTTATAAAACCTTTGTAGAGATATACACGACATTGTCTCTGTGAACCGAATGATGTTTGTCAAAAATATTTATTTGTAATTCAAAATTTTAAAATATATCATTTTAGTATCGGAAAACAGAAAACGAGTCAGTCTGGAGGAAGCTTTCGAGTAGTAGAGATTCAGTGCACCACGTCTGAGACCACCAGCCTCCTGCTGAGGGCTACGTGGTGAACCCTCGGGATATTACTACCTTTTCCAAACTCGATAATCTCCGGACATCTAACTAATCTAAAAATTATAATACCTGCAGCCTCTGTTGTGGACCACGGCGGCTGACGGAGTTACCGCTGTGATGTTGGTCCGTAAGGCGGTCCACCAACAACTTCTACATCTGGATCTGCGTGCTGGCTAGCACGCTAACCAGCTGTCTACAGTCGTCGGCCACTATAGCCGGCGGCCACTCAGTGCCACATTCCAGTGAACATAACAGTGATATTCCGGTTAGACAAAGATAACGCGAGTTCTTAAAGACCTTATTTAGCCGAACTTAGTGAACCTTTTTTTTATATTTTGTATAAATAGCCCTAATAAATTTGTAACCCTTTTTGTACACTCTTTTCCTCAATAAGTAACATAACAATTTGGCGCCTAACAGACCTGACCTCGACCCTGACATTAGTTTTCTCTAAATTCTAAAACCCACTTCCTCAAGTGTATCAGTTTCTCTCTTTCGGTTTCTTTTCGGTTTCATCTTTCATTAATCTTTCTTTCACAGTGTAGGTACTCAATCAGTAGTTAGTTACACACATACATACCTACATACAACTACTCAAACCAGTCAATAGCATCCAACTAGTATAAGTCTTTGACTGGACATTCTGGGATGTTGCTGTACAATATACAGTACTCCTCTTCGACACTCTTGTAATCTTCCTAACCAGCAGAGTATCCTACTCGACTAGCCTGGGCGGGCGGACTCAAGAGACCTACTTTCTTTAAATTTCTCCACTATTGTTCATCAACCGCATATCAAGGGCTATTTTTTTTTTTTCTCTTAATAAATTCATATATATATATATTCCGGCTACGTTTTTAAGAACTCTGCGACTTCATATATTTTTTTTAATCTTTTAAATAATCATTTTCTTTTTTGGACCCATTATTAATTTCATAGAAAACTAAATATACAGCTAAATCATATTAGTAACTTGATAATTCTTATATTTTTTTTATTTATCTTATATGATATTCTTTAATAATGGCTGACCTATTTCTTATGAACCTAGAAAAGCTGAACTTCAATATGAAGTACTAGTTCATTTGAAAGAACCTACTAACTCTGTACTCAACTAAAATATATTATTTTGAATATTTTCCCTTCAAACAAATTGCTAATTCTTCTCTTAAGTATATATTTCGATAATCTCATTTGTATATATTCATCTTTCACTTCGATTTATTTTTGGCTGTATTAAATCGAAGCTTTCATTTTTTTAAGGAGATAATCTCCTTCATTATTACTCTTCTTACACTAAGAAGATGAGTAATATATCATCTGCACTATCCTTGTGTGGTCTAATGTGCTCTCTTGGTTGACCTTTCTCTGGTCACCAGGGTAATATAAGCTTTTACTTTGACCTTTCTTTGGTCAATGGGTATTATGAACCCTCTTGGTTGACCTTCCTCTGGTCACCAGGGTAATATAAGCCCTTACTTTGACCTTTCTTTGGTCATGGGGTTTAATAAACTCTTAATATTCTTTACTGGATCTTAGATCCCCTCATTACTCATATATATATATATTATCACTACACTTGTACACTCTCTCATTTCATTCTCATGGGTCTTGAGATGGAGCGGCTGACAACTCCAGTTAAAAAAAATAAGCCTACCTGTCATATTAAAATGGAGCGGATGACAACTCCACTTAAACAAGCCGAATTGTTACATTACTAGTATTACCATTGGAGTAGAGGTCATTGAATGTGAACCCTACCCCTACTTTTGTATGCGAGAGGTATGATAGAGAAGCATGATAGAATTATGATAGGAATGGTAATTACTAATTACTATAAAACCTTTCAAAATTTTTGTAAAACATTTTTTCTTGTGGGGGGGAATAATATGTAATGTTTAAAATATCTAATGTAATAACCTTTTTGAATAATATATTTTATAAAACCTTTGTAGAGATATACACGACATTGTCTCTGTGAACCGAATGATGTTTGTCAAAAATATTTATTTGTAATTCAAAATTTTAAAATATATCATTTTAGTATCGGAAAACAGAAAACGAGTCAGTCTGGAGGAAGCTTTCGAGTAGTAGAGATTCAGTGCACCACGTCTGAGACCACCAGCCTCCTGCTGAGGGCTACGTGGTGAACCCTCGGGATATTACTACCTTTTCCAAACTCGATAATCTCCGGACATCTAACTAATCTAAAAATTATAATACCTGCAGCCTCTGTTGTGGACCACGGCGGCTGACGGAGTTACCGCTGTGATGTTGGTCCGTAAGGCGGTCCACCAACAACTTCTACATCTGGATCTGCGTGCTGGCTAGCACGCTAACCAGCTGTCTACAGTCGTCGGCCACTATAGCCGGCGGCCACTCAGTGCCACATTCCAGTGAACATAACAGTGATATTCCGGTTAGACAAAGATAACGCGAGTTCTTAAAGACCTTATTTAGCCGAACTTAGTGAACCTTTTTTTTATATTTTGTATAAATAGCCCTAATAAATTTGTAACCCTTTTTGTACACTCTTTTCCTCAATAAGTAACATAACAATGTAAATTGAAATTTTTTAATATATTTTCCTTGTGGATTTGACATCCGTTTCGTAATTTTAACTCTTATTACTTACAGCATAAGAACTGTATAAAGGTCAAAAAGTTGAACATAAACGTAGCTTTACCAATACAACCATTGATAAGATATAATAACACAAGAAGTAACTAAAAAAAATTTCTTTTTTATACTACGGCGGGAGGGATACAAGCATACGGCCCACCTGATGTAAAGCGGGTACCGTAGCCTATTAACACTTGAGATAAGTATCACTCGTGCGATGCCTCCTCTGCTGCTTACACAGCAACTCCTTGGGAGCTTACTGGTGACCTCACTCACACGCACGAACACAACAACCCACTAGGGAGTTGTTATTTGGCTGCGGTTTTCTGTGAGGTGGAAGTACTTCCCCAGACGGGCTGCTTTGATGCGCCCTACCTCTCTTAAAGTCAAACGGCCAAGTTTGACATACACTTAGTACGGTACGGTTGACGCTACGGAACTCGCGTCTTCCCAACTTAACTCCTCATCGTTTATTATCTGTTTACAAAGAAAATACTGCAATACCATATATTATATGACACTTCTTCCTAGCGATATTCTGGTTTCCTAATACATTAGAATTGGTGGAGTCCGCTATCTAAGACTAAGGATTTTTTTTTATTATGGGACAGGCCCACCACTCATTCCCACCACTGTGTCTCCTGTGTAGCCAGAATTAACAGCGGAGTCCACCAAAAAGGCAAAGAACAGTGAAATAATCATCCAATGTGTGTTGTATACTCAGTATATATTATATTATTTATAGAGAAAATATGTATGTATTACTAGGGTCTTGTATGTGTTATTGTGGTTGCGTATGTTAGTTATTTATGTATTCTTATATTTATGTTAGGTGACCATATAAAGAACAAATTCTTTATAGGGTCGATTATTATTTTATTTTAATTAAAACCGCAATCGCGTTTTTCCTCCACTCCCGATGGCTGACTGGTAGAGAATGCAATTAGCATTAAGTCCGCCTTTTGAACCAACTGTATTCTGTGGTCAATAAAGTATTAAATAAATAAATAAGTTCATTGCTGTCCCGGGGGTTAAACTACAGCTGCATTGGAACTCACAACGAATTTACTCAGAAGAAATTTGTAAGAGTAGGAAGTTTTCGAATTGAGTTCCCCTCTTGGCAAAGTGAGAGACAGCAATATTACAAATAAGGCATTAAAAAACCTCAATGAGATGGCTAGTCAAGTGATGCTCAACAACTGTGCACCACGGTTTATCAGATATCTAACACTATTGGGACCTAAATTGTGAGTTGTTACCTAACACATCGATTCCAATAATATAGATTGCAGAAAAGTTTTGGCAAAAAAGACGGGATTTGGCAAAGACTTTTACGTAGAAAGGGTGGCGTCAGACCTTCACAAACCTTCGTGAACACACGACACGTAACTTAGGGATGACGGGAACAGTGCTCGAAGAGTAACAAACAGATAATTACTAAATATTATGTCTGTTACACGTTCCAGTCGTTTCATATTCCGCTAACGCCAATGATGAGAAAATGTGGTTCATTCCAACGAGGGATGTAACGTGCTCAGCAGAGCGACGACAGCTGGAAATCGACCAATGCTCCCGACACACTTGGAACTCTCTCCTTATAAAACAGATTAGATTGGTGTAGGTTTAGGTATTTACTAAATGATGAGTATGTATTTACGAAAATGTTTGTCAATTAACTAGAACCTAGTACAACCTTCGCTTAGTTTGGGACTCGATTCTTCTTTTTAGCGTTATCCCGTTTCCTAATCCATTAAGGTTGGCGGGGTTCACTATCTAAGCCTAACGATTTGAGTTTTATATGGAACGACTGCCGTCAGAGCTCCACGACCCAGACGGAAAACCAGACCTTTCATAGGTTAGATCACACATCTTTAGAAATATCATTTCTTGGACGTACATGTTTCCTTACGATGTTTTCCTTCACCGCCGAGCAAGTGATAATTACGAATACGTACATAATTTCAATAACATAAATTTAGTGGTGCATACATGCCCATATCAAGATTCGAATATGGAGTGCCTTTCAGCTGAGCTACCAGGAAGGTTTGTACTGGTGACGATTTTTTCTATTTCTATAAATCGATTTAAAGCCTATGGCTCTGCCTTCTAAATAATATACTACTCAGTGTCCTACTATCTCTTCTTCAATATATTATTGATTTTCCCGCTTTTTGATGACATTGAACTAAGCATATATATAGATGCTTTTATAGCCGGCAGGCCGACCAGATAATAATCATGCTATGTACCGAGCTGTTTCTGACCCGACTATTTGCTCAAGTTTATTATTCAAGCGAAAAAAAATCAGTGCTGTATTATGTGTAGTGATAATCGACAATAATATATGTACCTTCTTTACTAACAAAGCCTAATTAGGTGGGTTGGACTTTATAGGATAAGGATAAACTAAATGTATACTTGGTAATTGTCATGTAAGGTGGCCATAAGTGCTGCCGATAGGAATAGATTTTTGATTAGTTAATAGATTCAGGCGTTATTTTGCGAAAGTCAAATTTACATGCAATTTGATCTAACCTGCTTTGTGTGCTTCCGCCACCAATTAGTTCATGCGGCCTAGCGCCGGCCGGCACCCACCCACTACTGTTAGTACGTGCTACATGCCGACGCTGCCATGGCTGCTCCGGTAGTCTCTGCCTCGGCTGTTGCGGTCGTCCGCCATCTGGATTTTGTTCCAGCGTCGGCATGTAGCACGTACTAACAGTAGTGGGTGGGTGCCATCCGGCGCTAGGGCGCATGAACTAATTGGTGGCGGAAGCACACAAAGCAGGTTAGATCAAATTGCATGTAGATTTTTGATTGTCCAAATCGTTGTACCGTATATATAGAGGATAAATAATCGTACTGCGTTATCCCTCTAACACTTCTCTGACGGCATCGCCCGCAGAATTCCTCACAAAATTTTAAAGATGTGCCATATGATGATGACGAGTGATTTCGTCCCCCATCCCGAGTCGGAAGAGCCACTGGAGAATGATATGAAAGCGAATGAGTATCTTCGTCATTAATTTGGAGATAGGAAACCGATCGGAAATTAGGAGTTAGTAGAGGAAATTGAAATTGCAGTGAGGGATGTTCAGCACGAAACTTGGCTCGCGTTTCATTAGTAGGTATACGGGGCTTGGAAATCGTCAGATAGGAGGATACATGCCGCATTCTCTAAGTCTTCGTCCATTACTTTGTTACCCGTTAAGATACATTGGCTGTACATGTAAATATTAAAGATTAAATGTATAAACTAAATGAAAATTAAAAGTTCAAACTAAATTTGTTTGTTTCAAGAAAGATAATAAATAATAAATCCTTAAAAAGAGTTGTTTTAGCACGATGTAGAAAATCCAACATTAAACAACTGATCAACAAATTATTGTAAAAATTCTTTGGCCAACAATCACATGGTCACGGAATGGAGTGACGGCGCCGCGGCGGTAGTAACTATTGGTTAATTTGTGACGAAGCATGAATAAAGCAGCAATCTATTTGAAAGCATTCCATTATATCTTTTAATCTTCATAATGATTTATGCGCATTATTGCACATTATATGAGTACAGAGTATCGTTTTCTAATAGTAGAACATTGTAGACAACGGCACAGTTTCGCAAAGCCCTTTGTGTCCCGTTGATCCAGATGCAGGGTATTCTAGGGACGTGCCCTGTCACTGACAGATCCGGGGCACCCCACCAAAGCGGCCGAGGGCCACCCAGGCACCAATGGTGTGCGTAAAGCATTTTTCCCCGCGTCACAAAAAAAAATGGGGTATTCTCTCTTGTAAAATCTCACTCACTCAAAGGAATATAACAACCCTCCAGGGAGTTATTATTTTGCTGTGGCTTTGGTAGAGGTACTTGCCCAGACGCTATTTGCTTTGATTCGCCTTACCTCTCTTAAACACCCAGACTATGACAACAGAAATATTCATGCACACAAATGTTTGTTCCGTTTGGGAATCGAACCCGCGAGCGTTAGATTCAAAGTAGCATTGCTGCTGCGCCACCGGGCTCGTCATTCATTGTCAGTCTTTCTTAATGGGTATATGATCCGATTTTGATCATTATTTAATGTGTATACAATGTATGTAATCATTGTTAAGATAATAATGATGATGGAACAGACTAAAGATATGAAAAAGATACTTGTAAATAAACCGGCGTTATTGAAGTCGCCGTCATTAACGATTTAATACAATGACATGTATAGCCATCAATTTGAATTAGGACGGTTTCACTTATTTATTCAAATATCTATACGTAAATAGGTAAAGATAAACGAGAACTTACAACTACGGCTGCTAATCATTTTTCTACTCTGTTATTAACCGTTTTCTTTTTGTTTGGTAGCCATGGATTAGCTGTAATCAATATAAAAAAATTGAAAACAATAGAAAAAAGTTGGAAACGAATTCATGTATGGTTTTCTCAATTTTTAAGCTTCCGTAGTAAACAAGGAACCCTTATAGTTTGGCCATGTCCGTCTGTTCGCGCCCTAGCTCAGAGAGGCTTGATATTACAAAGTTGTAGTTTGGCATGTATATACGATGCCAGCGAAACTGTTGTATTTGGAAATGTAAAAAAAATCATGGTAGTAGTCCATATAGGGAATTTAAAGGGAAAACTATCACGGCTAAGCAGGCTTTGCAGGTTAACGAGTAACAGTCGACGGGCAGGCAACTATCTAATTTTTTCGCAAGAAAGCAAAGCGAAGCAAATACGGAACCCTACACTGTGCGTGCACTGGGCTGGTTTTCAGTTTTTTCATTATACCGTCACATTTCGACCATAGGGGCGAATACTATTTACGAGTATATTAAATAGATTTTTAATTCTACTACACTAAAACATGGCGGTGAGTCATTTATTCTCCAAAATATCTCGTGTATCTTATTAATTTGTAACGATATCAGTTCTTCGTCGACCGTTCGTCGAATATGTTAAATCTCTTAAATAATTTAAGTTTCTCGATCACCATGCCCACCATGGAAGTCGAGCAATTGGTATGTACGTGCGTAAATAGTTAAATGATTCAAAATTTCGCCACGTACAGTACTCAGATTAAAAATACGCAGTAGAATAACTTCAATGACGCGTTCAATTTTTTTGCACTCACACAGATGCGCATTTACAACGTCTAATCAATCGAGGCTGTGTTTATTATTTATTTTTTATTAAAGAAGGCTTTCATTAAAATCCGTTAATTGGGTAATCTGTCGTCCCCTGAAAATGTCTTTTCGTAAGTACTTAATTGGGATGCTCCTGCCTCTACATCATACAGATGGATTTTTACAAAACCTCGAGCTTAGAACATTGTCGTAGGTATATTTTTAAGGCATTTCGTAGACGTTGTCAAGTATGAGAAAAGTTGAAAGCATGAAAGTGTTTGTACACTTGCGTGTCAGCGCGTGTTTTTGACGACCTCGGTGGCGCAGTCGCTATTGACGCGACTTTGACACCAACGCTCGTGGGTTCGGTTCCCACACAAGATAAACATGTGTGTGCATGAAGATGTCTGTTTGTTTTGGTTTTAACAGAGGTAGGGCGCATCAAAGCAGTCCGTCTGAAGTACCTACTCCTCACAGAAAACCGCAACCAAATAACAACTCCCTAGAGGGCCATCGGCGAATAAGAAATGCCAATAGAAACTTGCCAATATTGGTCTGTTTTCAAATCGTCAATTTCTATTACATTAAATTTATGACAGCGTATAACGGTGTCAAATTAAAACTTATGAACAGGCGAAGTACAACTAATATCTGGGGACTGATTTTAAAAAGATTTTTAGGCAGTGTTCAGGTTAGCTCAGCGGGTGATCCTGTGAAATTGTTAACGATCGGATCACCAGTACGAAGCCAAGCGGGTCGCTAGTAATTCCAACGTCAATATGGACTCTGCAGTACAGTATTTACATTAACACTACAGCACTGACTTTCAGTGGCCTCCTCATATGGATGTGGACGTAATAGAATCCTACTAATATTATAAATGTGAATGTCCGTTTGTTTGTTACGCTTTCACGCGAAAACTACTGAACCGATCATCATGAAACTTTGTACACATATTCTTGGAGGTATCAGAAGTAAAATAGGATACTTTTTATTTTAAAAAAAAACTTTTTATCGATGCGAGCGAAGCCGCGGGTAAAAGCTAGTCAGAAATAAAAATACATTTATTCTAACATCACGCTCAACACATATATCAGGATAATATCATATATAGAAAATATATATTTG
Organism: Pyralis farinalis; assembly: GCA_947507595.1. NCBI lineage: Eukaryota > Metazoa > Arthropoda > Insecta > Lepidoptera > Pyralidae > Pyralis > Pyralis farinalis. The sequence goes on along the minus strand of OX382269.1, from coordinate 13,593,653 downwards.
ACGAGCCCGGTGGCTCAGTCGTGAATGACGCGATTTTGACACCAAAGCTCGTGGGTTCGATTCCCACACAAGACAAACATTTGAGTCCATGAACATATGTGTTTCTCTTGGTCTGGATCTTTAAGAGATGCGCCCGCATCAAAGCAGTCCGTCTGGGGAAGTACCTCCACCTCACAGAAAACCGCAGCCAAATAACAACTCCCTAGAGGGTGGTTGTGTTCCTGCGTGAGTGAGGTCACCAGTAAGTTCCTGAGGAGTTGCTGTGTAAGCAGCAGAGGAGGCATCTCGCGAGTGATACTTAATATATTACAAGAGTAGCGTAGGCTACGGTAACATACTATAAGCTATTAAATGAGTTATAGTATACTAGCCGCCAGACGTTGTTTTACCCGAAAATAAAAAAAAAATCCTAGCACCCGATTGCACCGCCACGTAAACACGAGTATAACACGATAGTTATGTTATAACATACATTGCCTGCGGTTTAGTGACTTGTTATTAGCTAAATCGGTACCTACTTATACAGCTAGTAGGATTTTGGTATTGTCCACTCCACTCACTCATCAAACCCCGGTAAGTCCCGGTTGCATCCACTACGGAGCCGGAGGTTCGCCATGATCATGATAAAAGATGTGGCGAGTCCAGTTATTACATTGGAGCGTCTGCTATCTGACCTCCGTAACCCTTAAAGAGGAACCTTTGTGTGCATGAACATGTCTGTTTGTATTGGTCTGGGTATTTTCTATGTATAATAAGTATGTATTTACAAAAAAAAACCGGGTACGGGCTCGGTTTTTACTACGAGTAGTAGGTACAATTTACTTGCATTCGGCTACCACTTGCTCCCGGTGAGGGAAAACACCGCGAGGAAACCTGCACATGCAGATCTTTCGGATGTATAATCATGATTCATTGTCTTGTCTGGTTCCCCTATAAATAGGTACCGATTTAGCTAATAACAAGTCACTAAACCGCAGGCAATGTATGTTATAACATAACTATCGTGTTATACTCGTGTTTACGTGGCGGTGCAATCGGGTGCTAGGATTTTTTTTTATTTTCGGGTAAAACAGCGTCTGGCGGCTACTCATTGGCAGAGCTGCGATAGCCAGCGGAGCCACATTACCCTCAAAATTGCCGTTTGGGGTAGACTGATGTCATCCAGCTAGCGTTTAGACGGTAATAGTGAGAAACTCCAAAATCGACACACTAATAGCTAACATATTGTAGTTTTGTATCCTTTAATTTGAAATTTAAATGTTCGTTGGTGAGGAAGAACGGTCCAAAATCGTTCCAATTAGAAAAAAAAAACATATGGGAAAACGTATGGCCGGCCACTCTGCAGTGCAGAGTCTGCACTGCACTCCCATCAACAGAAAAAGTAACAGCACTCGTCGCTAGATGTCGTACAGGGTTCCATATATTTTTAAAAAATTAAAAAATTAATAATAAAATATTTAAATATTTTTTAAATTTAAAAAATATCAGCTCTGCCTACACAGCTTGCTGTTATTTACTAGTTTAATAGCTTATAGTATACTAGCCGCCAGACGTTGTATTGCCCGAAAATAAAAAAAATCCTAGCACCCGATTGCACCGCCACTTAACTGGCCTAGTTACGAATCCAAACCATTCAGCAACTCATTCAAACACACATAAAAATCTTTATCGTTATCGATACCGCCGTTTCGAAGGAGTTCAGTGACATGCGAATGTACAGAAGAATTATATTAAATTATATAAAAGTTGGTGTATTCCATTTAGTTTAGGCACATCAAAAACGCCCTACTGGAGAACATGGACCGTATAGAAAACCGTATCTAAATAACAACTCCTTGGAGTGTCATTTTGCATGTGAGAATATGTCTCCTACTATGTACGTTTCCCATATATAAATAATAAACAGTGCCTATTTATGGTCGTAAAGTTGAATACATATATTCATTTGAGTTTATTATAGTATACTGGAAGGGAGTATATGCCTACTGCCTGTTCATTAGTGCTTTGGAATAAAACAATTACGAGTATTTTATTTATCATACGTTTTCTTTTTATTTCTTTGATTTTCCATAATTGCCTTGAAACAACGACCGGAAGTAAACGAGCATACGGCACACCACATAAAGTACTTAGCGTAGCCTAAGAATGCTTGCAATATATGTATTAGATACCACTCACGTGACTCCACCTCTTCTGTAAACACAGCTCCTTAGGAGCTTACTGATAACCTCACGTACTCACAAAACTGCAGCAGCTCTCCGGGGAGTTGTTCTTAAGGTTGCAGTTTTCTGTGAAGTGGAGGTACTTCCCCAGACCGACTGCTTTAAAGCCTGTTTGTTATTTCATGACATACATGTTCATGCACACAAATGTTTGTTCTGTGTGGGAATCGAACCCACCTCCCTCGGTATCAAAATTGCATTACTAACCACCCCGCCACCGAGCTCGTAATAAATAAGCAAGCTACATTCGGTACGCAAATGAAGAAGATTATCAACAACAGACACAAATTCCGCTGAGCTGTGTTAATAATGGACAGTTAGGTTTGGCTTTGGTTTCTAGATAAGACTTGTTACTTTAGGTCATGAAATTTGTATGTATACTTACTTAGTAACTATTAATTAATCTGTGTCTACACTGTGACTTTGATCTTGGTTTACCCTTCTAGAGAGACATGACGAGCAAAATGCTAATTATATTAAGCAAAACGTTAAATAGAAACGGTTGTGATAGACTGATATATATAAAAATATTGTCGGACAAATTACACTTCGCCACCTAGCCCCAAAGAAAGCGAAGCTTGTGTTATGGGTACTAGACAAATGATAAACATACGTAAATATTATTTTTTTCTTGTAAATACATACTTATTATACATAGAAAATACCCAGACCAATACAAACAGACATGTTCATGCACACAAATGTTTGTACTGTGTGGGAATCGAACCCACGAGCGTTGGTGTCAAAGTAGCGTAACAGCGCGTTTCGCCACTGCGCCACCGAGCTCGTCAAGTCAAGATATAAAGTTACTACTTTTATAGGTAAGATATGTACTTAGTCAGTCTTGCAGCATACACCAATAGCGCACTTCCGAATTATATGATTCAAATTATTGCCTTGATGCTTTAAATGCTACTAAATACTGCTATTCCATTCCAATGTCCCATAACAACTTCCTACTTGAACGGTGGCAATAAGGTAGCATCATTCGCGTATTGCAAGCGTTCATAGGCTTTACGTCAGGTGGGCCGTATGCTTGTATGCCTCCCGATGTCGTGTACAAAAATATATTATTTCCTTCTCGTCCGTGTGTTAATCCCAGTAATTTAATCGATTTACACGAGGGCATGGATCTAACACGTAAAGGCCTTTCCGAGAAGCTTAATGTAACATCCGCCGTGACCCGTTTCAGGAAATATCAATGGAACAATAATGATCCATGAGCACGTATAGGGATTATTGTGAATGTGTCGGAAATTAATACGAAATCTAGAGGGATCATTAGTAATCCAGAGGAAATACTCCAGAAGAAAGACGGAAACTTCTCTAAACAACATTATCTGATCGTTCAATTCGGTTTTTGATTTTCTAAAAACTTTCTGTGTTACCCGTACATTACGTATTGTATGACAAATCGTGTAGAAAACATTTGAATGCAACCTGCCATTCTGGATAGTATTTGGGAAAGAATAGGTTAGTACATCATTTTGTTTTTGATTTTACAAAAAGTTTCCGTGTTACCCACGTATTGTGGCAGATTGTGCTGAAAACAATTGAGAGCAACCTGCCAGCCTGGACAGTATTTGGGAAATAAGAGGTTCCTACATCATTATGTTTTTGATTTTATGAAAACTTTCGGTGTTACCCACTTATTGTGGCAGATTGTAGTGAAAACAGTAGAGTGCAACCTGCCGTTCTGGACAGTGTTTGGGAAACTTCGAGACGTCATTATCTAATTTGTATTATGGACGTATTGGGACTTTATTAGCGTCTTCATTTTAGAATTTCTTATGTCAAATAACAAAAGTAATCCTCATGAACCTTGTTGTCAGTATGTCTGTAGGTAAATGCCAACGAAAAATTACAGGGTGCTTATAGTTAACCTAAAATTATATTATATTTGCGCTAAGCAAAGGCAGCACAAGTGTCTACAAGGAAATATCCCAACATCACCTTTTTATATTACACAGTCTTATTGAATTTCAAAATCAGAATTATTTAAATTTGTAAGGTACTTAAAGTTGATCTACGATCAAGATATTGACTAGAAGCAATATGTCACAGGATACGTACAGTGAAAATTCTAATATTAGTTAGTTACTAGCTAAACCTATCCGTCTGCAGTATTTGAAATAATCACAACCAATGCGCAATTTCCATTGATCTAGGATTATATTTGGTAAGAAGCTGTGTTATAAATATGTAGAAAAGTGGAAAAATCAGACAAAAAATGTATCCAACGACTATTTTTAGTTCTAAAAGTAGTCGCTAACTGACAACTACTTAGTAGTTATCTTGTTGAGATTATTTACAATTTTCCCTAAAACATTTGAGATAACTATGCATCCGCGATAACTCGCGGTGCCGTAATTATGATGACAATTGTTGGTTAGATATGTGTAGAATAATATAATATATTACCGGACAAATAATAATAATAATGTATATTATATGACATTGCTTATAATCCAGTTCACGCTTGGCTACTTATTTTTTTTTTTAAATTATGTAACAGTTTCCTAGTCACTAGAAGAAAAATATTCATGCATAACATAGAATAATGCAAGTAATATCATACCAACAAAATTCTAGAGAATATAGGACTAAAATATTATATGAAAATATGACAGCTACTTTGTTATTCGCTCAAACTCATATCTGTGCTAGAAGCGAAATGCAATTTACCGCGCAAACTGATTTCATTAAGGTAATGAATGATCCACATGCATTCGCTCGAAAATCCGCGGGAAAGTTAAAAACTTAATAATAGAACAGAACGTAAGCCATGAACATCGTAACACGGTTATGTGTCAGTTTGTTAATCGCCTCGACTCCCCGTTCCCGGACTCATTAGCTTTATCTAATTGTTGACGAAGTGTTCAGTTAGACCGAAATACTGCACTTGACTAGGATAGTGAGCGGTCGGTCTGTAATCCATAAGGATAATGTTGAATCGGGCATTATAAATAAAAGATTTAGGTGCAGATGACTTCACATAAAAAATAATTCAATACATTTACGACTTTGTGCACGTCCTTGATGTCTTTGATCATACAACACCAGTCTTCAGTTCAGAACCGTTTTAAAATCTTCTTAATTCTTAATGTCCCAGCTTTATTCTGAAGTTTTTTGTATCTCTTTCAATTCTGAAGTTTCATTACCACCCGTAAAATAATAGTGAATTTTACAAGATTATCTTCATAGACATTCACGTCCGAGGGAAGAGGCAAAAGAATCTTAGCCAATACAGCACAGTTGAGAACCGTTTCAAAATCTACTTAATTCTAGATATTGCAACTTCAGGAATATTATCATTATACCAAGCTACACAGAAGGTTTTTCGAAAAAAAGTTATTATGTGTGAGAGACTGACCAGTCATAATCTATTTTGAAAATATGATTATTTATGAGTAAAAGTAGGCTATTACGAGTATTATATTATCGCGCTATGATTTTTTACGATTTCAAGTGTCGCCTGAAACCGGACGAATAGTACAATAGACCTCAAATGTTATTCGTAGATGAAGGCCCTTCCAAGGCAACAGTGTATCATTGATATAACGAATTCAAGCGCAGTCAACTAACTTTGAGAGATGAAGAAAGAAGTGGTCGCCCTTTGAGGGGTGTTACGGAAGAAAACGTGCTAGCAGTGAAAAATGTAATCCAAGACAATAGGCGAGTTACGTATCAGGAGATTCAGCACATACTACAGATTGGATCGGGAAGCCTTCTCGAGATTCTACACTTGCATCTTCACGTGAGGAGAATACTTTCACGCTGGGTGCCGCACACCTCACCGTTGCCCAGAAGCAAGCCCGGGTGGAATGGTAGAAAACAAATTTGAAGCAGGCTCGTCGCGGCGTGTTTACGACATCATTACAGGTGATGAGTCCTGGTTTTATCGATACGATCCAGAGACGAGGTGCCAGTCGACAGTTTGGGTATTTCAAAACGATTCAACGCCTACCAAAATAAAGCTATCTAGAAGCGGGGGGAAGATTTTGATCACGAGCTTTTTCAATTTGACTGGCCACGTGGTGTCATTTCCTTTACAGAACCAAAGAAGCATCAACGCCGAATGGTATACTACCAAATACTTGGCAGAAGTTTTCTCATTTGTGAGCAAAAAGCGACCAAACACAGGGCTCTGCGGGCTACTGCTCCACCACGACAACGCGCCCGCGCACACCGCGTTCAAAACTAGGGACTTCTTGGACAGCACAAGCACTTGGGTCACCCTGCTTACAGCAACTAGTTCAGACGCATGAAACTTTGTATAGAGGCTGGTGGAGAGTACTTTGAAAAGATTTAATAAAAAATATTTGCCCATAGAACACTTTTTTAGAGTTCCGAGTACGGAACCCTAAAAAAGTGTTCTAAAAGGGTAAAACGGACCCTATTACTGAGACTCCGCTGTCCGTCCGTCCGTCCGTCCATCCGTCTGGCACCGTTGAAATTTTCTCAGATGATGTATTTCTGTTGCCGCTATAACAACAAATACTGAAAAACAGAATAAATAAATATTTAAGTGGGGCTCCCATACAACAGACATGAGTTTTTTTGCGTTTTTATAGGTAATGGTACGGAACCCTTCATACGCAAGTCGGACTCGCACTTGGCCGGTTTTTTATTTTCGCAAAACTTTCTGAGTATCCCTCATATTTTTCTTCATCTTTTTCCAAACCTGATAGTGTAAAACAATATAGTTCGTTTAGTTCTTATTTGGTCAACCTATTAGTTGTAACGTTAGGAAGAATAATGGTTGTTCAGTTTATAGTTGAACTTCTCAATCGATGAATATAATATAGATGAACTAGGATATACCAATTCTTACATTTCATATTCTCTTCTGCTTAAGTAATTTAACAACAAAATCCACTTGTAGGTTTTGTGAACACAAGGTCATACCAACTGGGTTGAAATCTAATCAGATCACACACTTTGACTATGAATTCGTACTTCACGTTAGATTCGTTGTACCTAAACATGTTCAGCTCAAAATATTCGATACAGTAACTCCCCAGGGATAGAATTCCAAGCATCTAGCCTGCGTTAGACGTCGTAATTTGGATAACTTTTTACAGAAAAACATTCAAATCCGACGTCACATTTCGTTCCCAGAATTTATATAGCAAAGTAATCAATGACCTTTTATTAAAATGACAAAAGCGGGTCAATAATATTTTGCCGATAACAATCCGTAATGCACAAACTGTGGTCAGTTTTAAAAATCAGGTTAAGGCTCATTATCTTTCTCTTACCTAGACTTAGCTTAATCTAATCGGTTCTTTAGACGGATTGGCTGTCATTGCACTCTTTGTTTAAAACAGTGATTAAAAGGTTATGTACATGTTTTTCTGTATGTGTACGTAGGTATATATATAGTTTTATGTAGGTATTTGTATGTATGGGTATGTATATTATGTGTCTGTAAGTTTATATGAACTAAGTATTTAACTTTAGTATGTTTATTATTTGTGCTGCGCCACCTACCTATTTTGTTCTTTTATTTTTTCCTCTACCCTAAGGTTGCCTGGAAGAGATCGCTATGCGATAAGATCGCCTTTTGTGCTTTAATTTTAAGTTGTCATTTTAATATGTATACTGTCTTATGTGGTGCAATAAAGAGTATTGTATTGTATTGTGTATTGTAATAATAATAGCGAACAATTCAAATCATTGAATACTTATTTTTATTTATTATACCATTATTATACCACGAAGATGGCAAATGAGCATACGGTCTGCCTGATCGTAGACAGCTTTTTTGCAACACCAGGGATATCACTCATGCGTTGCCGACCCTTAAATATATTAAAAAATCGGCCAAGTGCGAGTCGGACTCGCGCACGAAGGGTTCCGTACCATTATCTGTAAAAACAGCAAAAAAAAATCACGTTTGTTGTATGGGAGCCCCCTTTAATATTTATTTTATTCTATTTTTTAGTGTTTGTTGTTATAGCCGCAACAGAAATACATCATCTGTGAAAATTTCAACTGTCTAACTATCACGGTTCAAGAGATACAGCCTGGTGACAGACGGACGGACGGACAGCGAAGCCTCAGTAATCATGTTTTTTTTTCTACTTAATCGGCAATTTCGTGGATGACCCATATATGCGTAATATATTATTGAAGGTACTGGACTTACCGCGATTCGTTTTCATATTTACCCGATATTTCGGCGACGTTGGAGACGTTGGAGACGCCATGGTCACGGGACGACTGAAGTCGACGAGTAGTTAAAGCCATTAAGGGCAGACATATCTGTCCTTAATGGATAATATGGTAAGACCCAGAGCCCGATGGTGTCGTTGCGCATGCCATTCTAACCAAACACGCAGGTTAAGCAACGTCGATCGCAGCCTGTCTATGGATGGGTTTATCTATCTCGAGTTTCTCCGTGCTAGGACACATTAAGCCGTCGGTCCCGGCTGTTGTCGATAGATGACAGACAGTCGTTAAGCTAATTCAGTGGCCCTTGGGCGCCTTGAAAACACTGGCCTCCGCCAATCCGCATTTGAGCAGCGTGGCGGAGTATGCTCTAAACCCCTTCGGGTAAAGGGAGACCCGTATCCCTACAGTTGGATGAGTAAGGCTTGATGTGGTGGATGGTAAGACCGATCTCGTGTATTAATCCTTCGAAACCCGTATTATACGACCGCGAAATGTATGGGAAAACGTATATAACGGGTTCTGACTGCTCAATTATCTATAAGAATTTCAAGTATTGAAATAAACTTTCTTCCATATATAACTTAAATCGCTGTATTTTTTTCATTTGTAACTTAGTTGAATAATCACTATTTAAATACTATGCCAACTTTCTAATGGCATTATTTGTAGTTATTGATCTGGGTGTTTTAATAGAGGTAGCATCAAAGCATCTCTCCCTCACAGGAAACTGCAGCCAAATAACGTCACTCCAGAGACGTTGTTGTGCTCCTGCATATGAATGAGGTCACCGGTAAGCTCCTAAAGAGTTCCTGTGTTAGCAGCATTGATGGCATTGCGCGAGTGATACTTAATGTCTTGCAAGCGTTACATACGTAATGGTAACCGCTTTACATCACGTGGGCAAAATGCTTTTATACCTCACGGTGCTTTATATAAAATAAAACAAAAACCGGCCAAGTGCGAGTCGGACTCGCACACGAAGGGTTCCATACCATTATCTATAAAAACGGCACAAAAATCACGTTTGCTGTGGGAGACCCCCATAAATATTTGATTTATTTTAATTTAATTATTTATTTTTAAAGTGGATATATAACTAAATATTCTGTGAATATTTCAAGCGTCTACCTGCCGTTATCAATGTCGAGCAAAAACGACCAAAAAAATCGCGTTTGTTGTATGGGAGCCCCCTTATATATTTATGTTATTCTATTTTTTAGTATTTGTTATTGTAGCGGCAACAGAAATACATCATTTGTAAAAATTTTAACTGTCTAACTGTCACGGTTCGTGAGAGGTCGCCTGGTGACAGACGGGCGGACGGACGAACGGATGGACGGACGGACAGCGGAGTCTCAGTAATAGGGTTCCGTTTTACCCTTTGGGTGCGGAACCCTAAAAAGACAGATGGACAAAGTTGCACCATGAAGATTCGTTTATAATCATTTTCATACGGAAGCGTAAAACTAGACTCAAACCTAACCTGAACCATAAAAGTTAGGTACATATTTAGTTTCATTAAGTCATAAACCAAATATGAATCGCGCTCACGCAGAACATTTTATCACCGCAATCAAATAACAGTTTAAAATAAAATTGTTTGTAAAGCAAAATTCTTTACGCGGTCAGGTTTCTTGACGATTTATGTAATAAACTGTGCTAGTTAAAATCAATCTTCTATATTTTATATAATAATAACTTTGTTTGCGTGTATTCTGCTGATCCTTGAAAATTTGAAAGCAATCCGGTCTTATTTGCATAATAATAATAAAATGTGACGCACATTTCATTCTCATTATTTTTATTAAGCAATATATGTACTCAATAATAAAGCCATTTTCCATGACTACAAAAAAAAATCAACAATTCTTTCTTAGCGCGGCCCTACCTCATACAAAAATTATATTAACTCAATTTCACAGCCGCATTCCGTCCTATAAAAAAGGTTCATAAAGGAAACCTCTGTGCCAAATTTATATTTCTTACTCCATACAAAGTTTAATAAGAATTTGCATGTTTTCAACTTTTTTCTAGTGTTTCCAATATTTTTTATTGATGACTCTGAAACTCATCCTTATAGCAAAAACAAAAAAAAATCCTTAGCGTGAATTACTGGACACAACCTATCATCTGAACACAATTTATATAGTCGTAGTCCCTCTGAAGAAATGTCGCAAAATACAGCCCCATTGCCTGCTTTAAAATGTTTATTTACAAAATTTTAACTAACGTTGAAGTTTTCAGCATCTAAGTTTTTAAGTAGTTTTATGTTTACTTACTGAATGACCTTTCGCATTTGTATATATGTATACAACCTAATGTTTTATTAACTATAAATATTTCTGATTTTTCGCTTTACAAACTTCGGAGATAAAGCGGATGGAAATAGTACCGTATTTTAGTGATTTTTGATGTCTTGTAAAATACTATGCATGTTAGGAGCGTAATTCTTATTACTTTATTTATATAATTATCTCTAAATAAATTATAAACTTTTTTTATTGTGTTTAAGAGCTATTGACGAATTTAAGTGTTACAAAAAATGGAACACGCATTGTATAAATTCTATACTATTTCTCCTAAAATTTTACATAATGATGTATGGTCGAATTTCTACCATTGGGCGAACACTATTACATAAATCTTTATCAAATGTTATTTTAGATTTATCGGAAACTGATTCGGATCGGCGAATTTTATTAATTCTATTTAGAAAAGAAATATTTTATTTTCCCCATGATATTAATTTTAACACCTCATAAACTTCGAAATAAGGAAATATACTATCTATGATAGACAAACACAGACAGACAGATGGATGAACGAATGGAGCGGCATCTACATATATATAAGGTGTTTTTTTTCTATATGCCCGAACTTCAATGGGAGAAAGAATATCGTTTAGTTGTTACGATAGACAAGAAACTTCGTGTTCCGGCATCGTTAAAAAAGTTTGAGAAATCAAATAAATAAAGTGCCTACTTGGTTCATGGTGCATAATGATTGCCCCGTCATCATCATCAGTTGTTAATAATCGGTCGATGCACGGGTCGCGGGTCTAATCGAACACGCCATTTACGCAGCGACCACCACAGCCTGTCCCGAGTTCCTGACAGTTGCCAGTCGGGAGGCTCAGTGAAGAGTGGTAGGACGCGTCAAAGCAGTCCGTCTGGAGAAGTACCTTCACCTCACAGAAAACTGCAGCCAAAGAACAACTAATCCTGCGAGTGAGTAAGGTTACGAGTGAGCTCCTGAAGAGTTTCTGTATCAGTAGCGGGGTTGGCAACGCGCAAGCGATACTTCCTGTGTTGCAAGCGTTTATAGGCTACGGTAACCACTTTACATCAGGTCGACCGTACGCCTCCCAACGTTGTATACAAAAAAGAAATACCTTTGACGGCTGTGACTATGCCAGCTGATACATCACCTAACAATGTTTTTTACATAGGTAGGTAGGGCACATCAAAGCAGTCCGACAGGGGAAGTCCGCAGCAAAATAACCTTACTGGAGGGTTGTTGATTTTATGTGAGTGAGTGATGTTACCAGAAGGCAGTGAGAGGAGTTGTTGTGTGAGCAACGGGGGTGGCAACCCGCGTGCGATAAACCTTAGTGCGAGCGTTCATAGGCTACGGTAGCCACTTTACATCAAGTGGGCCGTATGTTTATTTGTCTCCCGACGTAGTAAAAAACAAAGATGTGCCTGATCCAAAGTATGAAACAGATGAAACAGCTGATTTGCTTCATATGACAAACATCCATCACTAAGTCTGATTAGTTTACACTTAGATACATTTTCAACGAATTAGGTAGGTATTTCATGAGTGGTTTGTTTACTTAGAATATTATTCTAAGTTTGTTTATGGGAACGATAAAAAAATGATATGTCAATTGTTGGTAATTGTGTACGAGGTTCGATATAGGAAAAGGTACACTTGCACCACTAAGGTGGCAAACAAGCTTAGGTGCTCTCTTCCTGATTGTAAGCAGTTATCGTAGCATTTAGACATTTTTAACACCAGAGACGTCGCTTATGTGCGTTCACATTCGCTACCTATCTAGCTATAATAAAATGGAAATTTATAGAACACTTACCGGATATAACAGCTGATCCACTTAAACTTAACTTAAAAAAGGTCACAAACTTTCCATCACACTTTCACACAACCTCATAAAAAAATCCATCGGCGTTATATCAGGGGAACGGGGAGCCCATTGGACTGGCCCTCCCATTCCTATCTACCTCATGGCGTACGTAACGTCCAGATACTCGCGAACACGCAATGCGTAGTGGGCTGGTGCTCCATCGTGCTGGAAGTATAAACCCCTTAGATGTTCAAGTGGAACATTTTCCAGCATACTGTCCACTTGTGTTTGCAGTAGGTGAAGATAGGTATCCGCATTCAGTCTCTCTAAAAAAACTGGTCCTAACACTGTCACCGAGTGTTGTATTGTAAATCTGTGTTGGAAATGATCGGGCCGCACTGCGTGTGAAGGTTAACTCGTCTGTCCACAAAATGTTTGGCGCTCTGCATGAAGCCCACGAAAGAAGGCAACACGAGGCGCATGATCTTGTGGCATGAGTTCTTGTACCCTAGTGAAGTGGTATGGATGTAAGCCTTCATCGTTAAGTAACTGCCATGTTCACGAAACCTGTACACTGTGCCGAGGATTGTGTGATGGCTCACTCGTATTCCGAACTTTTGCAGTGATGTTATTGCACCCGCGATAACAAAGTACCATTTGGAGATACTCCTGATTAGAGTAACAAGGTCCAGACATGATTACGGTCACGCGTAGTAGTGCAGTGTGCGACACTCGGAACAGACTGAGCACGCGTGCGCCATCTACTACGCAGCGCGGTGGGTACATGGATGGCGCATGCGCGGTTAGCGTTTCTACGAAGGCCCGCTAAGCGCGCCTGCGTACCTGCATACCGTGTCGCGTGACATACTTGTATTTTCCTAGGTGGTTGGATTCATACAACAGATAGCTATTTTTTATGATGGATTTATTTTTTTATGAAAGAATTTGTAACACGTGGGGCATAAAATATATTTACTATCATAATCAGCATACATAATACTATTTCCCATTTCAATTTGGGCATATACTTTAAGAACACCATATATATAATACTAACTTTTACTTTATCGATACTGACCCTAAAGGCCTATTGCGCCCATGGACGTTATGAAGGCCATAAGGCTGACTTTTCGTGTATGTTACAGCTGTGTGAATATAAAAAAAAATTGAACATATGTATTTACATAATGTGCATATAAAGTATCCTAAACAATAGTACAAGGTCTATTTTGCGCAGAAACCCGATAATCCATATTACGGGTTCACTTTTATTCAATAAAACTCAACTTCGTTCCCGGAAATAATACATATTGAGTCGTCCACCTACCCAATTATATTTACTTTGTGTCTGTACAAATAATAAAACAGTAGCAGGCTGGAGTTTGTATAAAGAATGTTGTTTAAATCAGTGATTCGATGGGATTCTAATATTGCTACATAAGGAAAAACAATCGGTTTTATTATTTTAGTACGAGTACATCAGCCTGTCTTTGAGTGTATTGTATCTTTGTTGTGAACGTATCAAAAAAATACTCCTAGACGAGTTTTTATCATTTTTTCAGAGTGATATCTATTTTCTTTTTCATACGAGCTTGTATGCTAGCGGGAAATAGAAACATCTACCGAAGATAAGGAATTACGAAACCTATCATCTTACACGTTTACTTATAGTACTACTCAAGATGGATAAAATAATATCACTATGTAAACGTATTACGTACAATTGTAAGTTAGTCACTCGGTCCATGGATTATATTAGACAATTGTGTGACCAGGCGGACATTATCGCTTTGCAGGAAACTTGGCTATTCCCGCAAGATCTATATTTCTTGAAAGTATCGACAATGCTTTTTGCTACATGGGGAAGTCGGCCATTGACACTGCCGCCGGTATTGTGCGTGGTCGACCTTATGGAGGCGTCGCGTTATTATGCAGGAAAAGTGCTTTTGAAGCAGTGTCTGTGATTGAGTGCAACAGTGTGAGATTAGCAGCTATCAAATTAGTTACTTGTGACAGGTCTATACTAGTGTTATCGGTGTATATGCCGGTGGATTGCAGTGAAAATCTCGTGGAATTTTCGGATTGCCTAAGTGACTGCCATAATAGAAAATACAGAAGTTGCGTCAGTATTTATGTTAGGAAACTTTAACGCCCATCCGAACGAGTTATTCTGTAAGGAACTTTTAAGTTTTTGCCGTGATTAATCCTGATCAGTATAGATATGGAGCATATGAATAATGACTATACGTTTATTAGTGCGGCTGTACTCGCTGGCACGATCATTACTTGCTGTATTGCTTAGTGACCGAAGCAACGAAGCAGTCTGTTGTTAATATTAGGGTGCATAAGAAAGACGCTTGGTAAGACCACTAACCACTAGAGATTTCACGTAAATTAAATTTATTGAAACCGCAGTTAATAATGGACAATCCACCTGTAAATAGAATTATATGGGGTGATAAGGATCGTTGACAAGAAAATTGTTATCATGATATATCTAACGCAAAGTTGAGAGACTTGCACTTTCTGTCAGAGTTGGGGGACTGCGCTGATAGTATGTGTCATGGGCCATTGATTCGTGAGAGTGAGAGAGACTGTCCGAAGGAGGCCATCCTTTGAACAGTTTTGATACTGAGACAGTAGATTAAAATCCATGTCTTACAGAAATAAAAATTATAGATTTTTTTTAGGTCTGTTGTAACTTAGTGTTAAGAATTTTTGACATTACTAACACACTTATAGATTCAGTTATCCTAATATTAATATTATAAATGCGAAAGTTTGTATGTATGGATGTTTGTTGCTCTTTCACGCTTAAACGGCTGAACGGATTTGAATGAAATTTGGCACGTAGATAGATTATGATCTGGATTAACACATAGGCTACGTTATTTGACTCCACGCGGGCGGAGCCGCGGGCAGCAGCTAGTCCGAAATAGATAATTTATTGTTATTCACACTTTTGCTACATTTTTGAATATAAAATTCACACTACTACTTTACTACATTTAATAATATAAAAAAATGGACCCCTTACATATTGCGATCGACCGCATGCGGTCGATATACACCACTTTGGAACGCACGGTTTTAAAATAATACATCACGTGAATTAAGTATTTGATTATGTAAGTTAAATACTTTCGTAAGTAAACCGTAGCCAATTAACAGATCCCTAGAGAGATGTTGTGTACTTGCGAGTGAGTGATATTACCAATAAACTCCTGAAGAGTTGCTCTATTTACAGCAAAGGTTGGCAAATCGCAAGCGATACTTTCTGTATTGTATGCGTCCATAGCCTACGATAACCACTTCCCAGCAGATGGTCCATATGCTCATATACGTTCCGGCATTATACTCGTATAATAAAATGTCCATGAAAAAAAAGATGTTCTGTTTTTCCTCTTCCAATAAGAATCTGTCGGATAAATTTCAATGTTATTGCTAAGCTAATTCATCACAAAATTATTTCTGATATTCCTATTTGTTTTTTATATAGAAGGCTCCGCTGTCTGTCCGTTCATCAGTCACGCTGTATCTTTTGAACCGCAATAGGTAGAGACTTGACATTTCCACACAGTGTGTTTTATACTATGATGATATATAATAACAAAAAAGGAAAAAATTAAAGAGTGTGCCTGTACATTTTTTTTCTACACGAACTTCATAATGTACGAAACTCTACATGTACGAGTATACTTGACCGGTAGTTATATCCCACATCTGAGATAAAAATATCTTATATACGACATACATAATGTAAAGCTGTTAGACATTCTGATGACCGTAGTCTATTGACGTTTTCAACACCAGAATGTACCTTACCACCCCCGCTGCTAAGACAATACCTCCGGGACTTCCTAGTATTTTTATACAACGTCGTCAAGCATACGCTTAATAAAAAAAAGCATAAGGTCCACCTGGCCTAAAGCGGTTACCATAGCCTACGAACGATTGCAATGCTATAAGTGTGTCACTCGCGCGGTGCCACTTTGCTGCTAATACAGCAACTCCTTAGCTTACTGATGAACTCACTCCCTCTCAGGAACACATCGAGGGGTGCTGCGGCTTCGGTTTTCTGTGAGATGGAGGTACTGCACTAGACGGACTGCTTTGATGCACCCTACCTCTCTTAAAAATACCCAAAACAAGACAAATAAAATTGTGAAGCACACAAATGTTTGTCCAGTGTGGGAAACGAACTCACGAGCGTCGGTGTCAAAGCAGAGTTACTAACCACTCGTCCGACACTCGTTGCGCAACCAAGCTTGTCAAAGTAAACTCACATACTGACATGGAAATCGATATGATAAGAAAAGGTAACTTAACCAACATAGTGGCTATCCTGTTACTAAATAAACTTTCATTATTTAAGTACCTTCCATTTCCCATGCGGATTGTAACTTGCTACCTCATGAATACAACCCGGTGGCGGCTGCACATCGAAGCTACTGGCCTAATCAAAAATGTATTTCGTAACCAATCTGACGAATAAAGGTGAGGCCTTAGCGCCAGGGAGTTTTCAATTATGGAAACGATAGCGGAACAAAATCGTTGATAAAACCAAGTGCACACAGCGCTAGAATCTTATATCGGCGAAGTTTACCATTAGCAGCTATAGAACCTTCTACATCTACATCAATCGCATCGCTCGCCAACGGTTGGGAATTCATATATAGATATATTTTTAGGATGACTATTTTTTCCTTTCCGAACTTGCTTTTAGGCGGCTGTAATTAGGTTTAGGGTGAAAGCTATCTCTTACACGTTGTGCACTCCACTGATTAACGGACGCGACTCTGATGACAAAGAGCCAGGAGATAGTCGCATTTTAAATAGGAATGTATTTTTGTTTGAAGTTATACTTCTTTTAGCGAGTTAGGGAACAGTGATGACTGATGAGTGTGACCGCGTCACTCGCCGACGGCAGGGAGTTCACCCTCATTCACTGGAATTGTTGCGTACTGTACGGTTCCAGAGAAGTTTCCTACCGAGTACTCTTCAGTTGTGTAATGAACTCATTATCGAGGTTTTCTCGCGGGATTGGAAAGAAAGAAATATTCATTGACAGAGCCCATTGTTAACATACATAAAAGGGAAACAAAGATAAATCGGTGTAAATGAAACAAAATATGTGTATCGCAATGGCTGCCAACAAGGTGCCTTCTCAGCTCTTCTCAACTCTCTAGAATACACGGATGATCGTGTACCAATACTGTTTGTCGTCAGGCCCTTATGATTATAGCTTATATAATGACATAAGGTCAAAAAAGGCGTGAAGAGATTTTTACACGGTCGGCAACGCACGAGTGACTGAATAATGGGAAACTAGAAGACTCGCCGGGACGGTAGTATGCTCGGCAAATATCGCGGTACCTGGATATACTTATGGTCAATCTTAATCACTTGTAGTTGTAAATACTTGAATAATAATATTACTAGTATTGAAGGTAATGTGAGAGTTCGGAAGAACTATTTTCCCTTATCCCACCCTCTCCCTTCCGTCATATAACCACACATGCAGGCTTGCGATGTCATTATTCCACTCTTGAGGATATTTCTTCTCGTACTAAAATGTTCGGCAACTCCTATCTCTGTCGTACTATTAAAAATGGAATGCCTTGCCTGTGTTTCCTCCTTCCTGCAATATGGGATCCTTCAAAGGAAGCGTGAAGAAGTACCTTGCGGGCCAGCAAGGTAGCGTCAACAGACAGGACACGTGTAGTCCTTTGTCAGTTGCTGCTGCAATTTAGGCTCCACTTTTCGCTTACCAACAGGCGAAGCGGAGCCACTATGCTGAGCCAATATAAAAAAATCGGCCAAGTGCGAGTCGGACTCGCACACGAAGGGTTCCGTACCATTATCTATAAAAACGGCAAAAAAATCACGTTTGTTGTATGGGAGCCCCCTTAAATATTTATTTTATTCTATTTTTTAGTATTTGTTGTTATAGCGGCAATAGAAATACATCACCTGTGAAAATTTCAACTGTCTAACTATCACGGTTCATGAGATACAGCCTGGTGACAGACGGACGGACGGACGGACGGACGGACGGACGGACGGACGGACGGACGGACGGACGGACGGACGGACGGACAGCGGAGCCTCAGTAATAGGGTTCCGTTTTACCCTTTGGGTACGGAACCCTAAAAAACGACTGTCATCTATCGCCAACGCTGGTAACGTGCCCTCCGAGCACGGAAAAGCTCGAGGTACTTAAACACATTTTCTCTTCATGGTGTAGATGAGAATCGTGCCGAGGACTTTTTCGAGGAGGAGGAAATTTTTTTATGATTTATGCAAAAACACATTACTTGTTCAAGATCTTAGTCCTCAAGCAGTTATTGCATGTATGAGGCTGGGCGAAAGTGCCTGTGCTGATAGACCATGCCCTGTACTGGTTCGTTTCGAGGATCAGATCACACGTAATCATGTTTAGGCAACCAAAAAGAATGAAGGCTGAAGACACGGGTATCACGCTATCGGAGTTCTTGATGAGCACTAGACATGGAGTGTTTGTAGAAGCCCGAAAATCACTATTAATTTAAGCCTGCTGGACAAGTAGTGATGGCAAGAAGGTGTTGGCTGGACATAATGGTGATCGTCATAGAGTAACATCTATGTTCGAGTTAAAACAATTCATGCCTGATCGTATAAAGGCCAGTGTTGCGTCGTCAACATATGTGTCCCAAGCACCGAAACAGGTACGGAGTACACCAAAGCGTAACGTAACTGCCTTATATGTTTGTGGCACATAGGTAGGTATTGCTTGCTTGCTCTTTTTGTATATCCAATAGTTTGTTGTCATAGTTGGTGTCGGTCAGTCAGTGCTTATTGAAGGTATATCTCCGTTGTTGGTTTCTCCACTTCATTGGAATGCTTATTTTATAAGGCACTCACTTCATTGCATTTGTAAGGCAGTTATCTACAATTTTTCAATTTATTAATCGGGTTATTACGACATTATAGAATCACTAGAAGTATTGGAAATAAATATTTTGACACTGACATAATTGGCGCAGCTGACTGACATTTGACATTGACTAGTAGGTTAGTTGCGTTTCATTTCAGTGCATTTGTGTTTCGTAGTTAAATCTCTTCTTTATTTGTCCTATTATTTCGTTTTATTACTAATGCAATGTTACAGTCTCATGGTGAAATTTATGAAATTGATTGAAAAAATTCATTTCACGCAACTATGTAGCAACTATTGGCAAACGCTTGATAGTAATTTTTGCGCTTTTATTACGTAACATTACTTTTCATGACTTATTTCGTTTAACAATGTTATTTTTTTTATTTTTTGACATTTGTAGTTATGCGTCCTGCTTATTTAATGTCATTGAGTACACAATGATGGAGATTCAGACACAGAGTATTTTTCTGTATCGTCATATGACAATTCTCTTAATTTTGAGAGCAATCCTTCTGATAACTCCTTTTACTTCTCTCTCAAAAATTAAAATTATCAAAAATTTAAAAAATATCATAACTCGAAAACTATTAAATATCGCGGAATAGGGATGATTCGGATACCCCACGATACGAGGGAACTAATTTTTTTTAAGGTCATTGTTCCGGCCACCCTGTACAACATGCCTTAAAATATACAGCTGCGACATTCTATCTCTCAATCTATCTGTCTGTAAATTTCCAACATTTTCCCTAATTTTTAGGTATATACTTTCAGCTTTAGAGCCAAAACAAACCTGTCACCCTGGAAATTATAAATGAGGCTATGGCGCATCGAAGCAGCCCTACTGGAGAAACACCTTCACCTCACAGAAGACTGCATGAGGTTGCGAGTGAGTCGAGTTATCAAACTTCTGAGGAGTTGGATGACGAAGCGAGAGTAACAACTCGTGAGCGATACTCCTTATGTTGCAAGCGTGCTAACCACTTCACATAAGGTAGGCCGTACACGTGTCTCGTGGCATTGGATAAAAGAAACACTAAGTACCTGATGTGTCACAACTAATATTGCGACAGCGGGAATCCCTTGCGACCAAAGCTATCTGACGACGACATATACATAAATTTATCAGCATTATTCATTTGAACTGAATTGTGCAACGTAAGTTCTAGGCAAACAAGATTATTTGCTAGTGTATACAGATAAATAAAATTGGAGTGGCTGTTTGTAATATTAAAATAACCGCTTTTTACTAAATGCATATGGATGTATACACGGTACATATACCAAAATTAATATTTTTACAATTTTTGTCTGTATGTCTCTCTGTCTGTTTGTTCCGGCTAATCTCAGAAACGGCTGGACCGATTTTGACGGGACTTTCACTGGCAGATAGCTGATGTAATAATGAGTAACTTAGGCTACTTTTATTTTAGAAATTTTATTAATATAATTAAATAAATAAAAAAATAACGAAACAACTATTCCGCGCGGTCGAAGTCGCGGTCACAGCTAGTTTATACATATGTTTAAGTTGTTACTGTGACTAATATATATAATATGTAACCTCGAACCAATAAACCACTATAATATAATGTATCTCGAGTTAAGTTTTAGATATAACTTAACGGTAAACCCCTTACGGGGTAGGCAGAGAGCACCGAGCGCCACATGACTCGGTCCTTATACACCTCACTCGCTTCTAATATTCATAGCTCTTTTTAGGCAAAGTTGCCGGTTCCTAAGGCTGCTGGTATCACTTTCTGATAAAACACGATCAATATGGTCATGGTAAGTAACTCTTGGCCTTCCTCGGGTTCTATATCTTTCTACTTTCGTATTGTATATCTGTGTTGAAATTCTATCTTACTACATTATTTCTACATGTGCAAAGCAACGGAGCATGCCTCTTCTTATTTTAACACCGACACTCTTTCAGACCAACTCTTTTTCTAACATCATAATTGCGAACACGATCTAAAATCGTATAATATACCTTCTTAATTATTCATAATCAGCTTGTATTAAAATGTATTTAAAACAGTTTCGCTTATTGTTTCATAATTACTAAATACTGAGTATTCAGTAAGTTCTGTTATTATGGCATAGAAATGGGTTTTAGTGAATAAAATATTTATATAGGTATTATTATTCTTTATTCAACCACAAAATATACAGTCACGTAGTATTCAGTCTTGCAGAAAAGTCTATCAACAAATAACAAACAAAATTTAACATAAAACTGGGATATGTTACATAATAGGGATTGTTCACTAATATGAATTATAATTATTATAATTAGGTCGTGGATAAGGGTATGGCGGTGGCGGCGGCGTAGCCGTAGGTACAGGCTGTGGACAATCTTCCCATAACCACCATATCGTGATCAAAACCTCCAAATTTATCAACAAAATAGATATCACTGGGATAGTCAACTTACTTATTAGAGATTTGATACCACCTTTAGCAACTAGTAACGGTTTCACTATTCCGTTTATGATGATGTCCTTGAAACCCTTTAACTCCAAATCATCTGGTGAGGAACCAGTTAGCAAAGCCAGTACTAAGCCGATCAAACCACTCACTTTACCGGCTACTTTTGAAGCGACCGGTTTCACTATGTCCAGTGATGGTTTCAATAAAGATATCTTCGATGCTGAATGATGAGCTGGTGGAGGCGGAGGATATGCTGGTTCATGGTACGGAGGTACGTTCGGCCCATAATTCGATTGGGATGAATAGCCATATGGAGGTGGCTGGTAACCATAAGCAGGCGAGTGGTATCCGTACGGAACATAATCTAAGTCTCTTGCAACAGCACGTTGTTCTTCAATGCCCTGCTGATGCTCGGATAGCTCGTTGAATGCGTCTACCAGTTCTGTTAATGTTAGATTTTTCGCATCTCGACTTCTATCATTCTCTTTAGACGCTGACGGTTGTTCTCCCCCCGCTGGATTCATATGGTATATACCCTGATTGTAGCTTGGTTGTGGCGCCATAGCATTTCTGGCTGAACTTCTTAACAGCTGATTTCCAGGCAACGGCGTTGAAGGTCTGTTGTCATTATTAATTTGAGATTGATATTGTGCATTTGAGTCAATTACATGAGGATCACCAACAGCCAAAATACATTGCATAATGAGTGGAATAACCGGTACAAAAATATACGTCAAACCCATGACGGTGACAAACTGTACTGTGAGAAATTAACGCTTGTTTAATTAATTTATTGTAAAGTTCTTTGAAGAATTGCATACGTTACATTTTAATTATACGCAACTGCAAGTGGGTTATGAATTAGGAAATTTCAACAGTCAAGTACTGACCTACATTCCAATTGTATTTATCGTACATCGGATCCAAAGTCGCAGTTAACGGATAAACACTTGGCCACTCTGTCACCTGCTAATATCCTCAGCACAGATTTAGTATAAGAGTTGTCATCATCAATGTCGTCGATTAAGGAAAATGTGACTGCGGCGCCTAAATAACTGCCCCATTCCTTCGAAGACCGTTGAATCACACAAGCAATCCGCTGCGAGCAATCCGTTATAGTTCTTCCTTGGAACTGCGAATGTTTTTTATGTTTCGTTCTAAAATACTTCATCATTTTCGATATCATTGGCCATAACAGGAATGTCTTCAGTCCCAGTTTCCCCAGTAGTACGAAAACAAGAGGTAAAAGTATAATTTTCCCAGCAATAAATTTCAATGATAGTATAACAGCCGCCGAAATCATGATCTTGGCGGCATTTCCCAACACATTCGCGAATGATGTCAAAGTGTCCTGTTTGTGACAAGATACAGAATAATCTTGCTCGGCGAATACTTTGCGAACGGGTTCTGAGTAATAATTTGACGCACCAGTAATTAAATCCATGAATGGGATGGCTGGAGTGTGCGAGGGAGATTCGGTGCTCATTGTCTGTCCGTGAGCGCAGGCGACGTAAACAAACAAAACAACCGCCAGGGTCGCGAACATGGTTGCACTGTTCCGCCCCAAATAGCTTATTTCGTTTATAAGCCCGTCCGAAGAATGTTAATTTCATGATAAATAGGCGAGAATAAATAAATTAACACTGTGTCATTTCAAACGGGACGTAGGTCATGTCGCGTTGCTTTAATAGAACAGTAGAACAAATCAAAGTGAAAGTATGCTCATTTGTTTGTTAAATTTAACGCCTATTTTTTTTTTATACAACGTCGGGTGTCATACAATCATACGGTCCACCCGATGTAAAGTAGTTACCGTAGCCTATTAACGCGTGTAATATATTAAGTATAACTCGCGCGATGCCTCCTCTGCTGCTTACACAGCAACTCCTTAGGAGCTTAGTGGTGACCTCACTCCCACACAGGAACACAACAACACACAAAAGTTGTTATTTGGCTGCGGTTTTCTGTGAGGTGGAGGTACTTCCCCAGACGGGGTTTAATGCGCCCTACCTGTCTTAAAACATCCAGACCAAGACAAACAGACATGTTCATGCACACAAATGTTTGCCTTGTGTGGGAATCGAACCCCCGATTTGTTGACCGCGTTGGTGTCAAAGTCGCGTCTTTCACGACTAGCCACCGAGCTCGTCACAATTTAAATTTATATTATTTCTACTAATATTATAAATATGAAGACGTATGGAACACAAATAGATTATATATTTGTATGTTAAGTTCCGTCGTGTACTAACATATACGTTACTCTTTGTCCTGAACATATTTAGGGTTCCTGTGTAAGACTTGATAAGCCGAACTCCAGCGTACGGAGCCGCGGCTAGCAACTAGGCTATACATATATTAAAATAGTAAACTTAACTTTGTTAACGCAACCTAATCCCTACAATAGCAAAACTAATTTGGATGTAATTTCGGGCTATATTGCAATAAGCTCGGGCTAATATTCAATTTGAGTGTTTCTGCTTCTAGTAGCTACAGTGTTGATTAGCAAATTAGCAGTGGGACCCTCTGATAGGCAGATTGAAACTGCCTATGAATGCTTGCAATACAAACGCGTAACCTCACTTACTACAACGAATCAATAACCCTCCAGGGAGTTGTCATTTGGTTGTGGTCTTCTGTAAGGTCGAGGTATTTTCCAATGGAACCATACCTGTAAGGTATCACTAAGCCATGGCTCCCAGTCGTCTATGTTCACTACACCGAGATACCGCTGCCGACATCAACACTCCACTTTTACATTTTTCTGATAATTCTAAGTCTTTACTAGCCGACAAGGTCACCTATCTATAATATAAAAATGAATCGCTAAATGTGTTGCTAAGCGCAAATCTCGAGAGCAGCTGAACCGATTTCGCTAATTCTTTTTTTAGAATATTCCTTGAAGTACGAGGATGGTTCTTACGAAGAGAAAAAAATAAAAAATTGCCTAAAAGTATGGCAAAACAACGTTTACCGGGTCAGCTAGTATTTTAATAAAAATATCGGTACATCAATACTAAACTGCATATGCATAATGTAAACAGTTTTATTTGCAAACAAAGTGGTGTCCCCACTCATGATTGAAAGATATCTCTTTAAACTGTTGGGTAACGAATTCATCTACGGAGAAGATAAATCTTGCAATATTTATAAAATTGACTTGATTTAGGGGTCGGTACCAGAAGCGTGCACGTCGCGACCCTGCCAGTCCAACACTGGACTGCAATTCTGGACCTAAAAACAAACCGCACAGACGCGCGGATTAGGGCGTCCCCCGGAGGCGACGCGCACCGATCCGCCCTCGTCGGTGCGGGTTTAAGTGCATGCGGCGGTGGGGGCCGCCACCCACCACGCAACGCCCATCCCGGCGGGTCGAGGAGAGCTGAGTGTCGTATAGGCACATGGAATGTGAGAGGTGGATTACAAGATAAGATGAATGAGTTGATAGATATAATGAATGAGAGATGCCTAGATGTTTTGTGTGTGTCAGAGACCAAGCGAAAGGGAAGCGACGCCGAAGATCTGCCCGGTGGCATGATGGCCCTGTGGTCCGGGGTGAACCAGGACGATCATGCCAGCGCTGGCGTAGGCGTTGTGCTTTCATCTCGCTTGGCCGCTGGTGTGAAAGATTACGATTTAGTAGGGCCAAGACTTCTCTGGGTTAAAATAAAACTGGGGATTACGCGAGTCTTTTTGGTTGCAGCATATGCTCCTGTAAGCTCTACTAATCCCCAGGAGCTCGAGAAGTTTTGGGAGACCGCAAGGGGTGTTCTGGATTTGGCTGATGCGAATGAACGGATAATTATGTGTGGAGATCTGAATGGATGGGTTGGGACCAAGCGAAGCAGTTATGAGGCTGTGCTTGGTCCATACGGAGATAAGAGAGTGAACGATGCTGGTAAGTTACTTTTAGACGTATGTATGGAACGAAACCTCCTTGTGACGAACACGTTCTTCCATCACAAGGATATTCACACGTACACATGGAGACGGAATGAACAGAAAAGTGTGATTGATCTGATTTTGATAGATGGACGTCTCCGAAAGTCGTTAATGGATACAAGAGCCTTCAGAGGCCCCACTCTTGAAACGGACCACTATCTGGTGATAAGCCGATTTGTGGGCCTTTTCAAGAAGTGGAGGCATTGGCGAGTGCGTATTCCTTTCGGAGACCATGAAAGAATAAGAAGTGAAAAATTGGAAGATGAAAGTGTGAGGAGTACGTATGTACGTCTAGTCAGTGAAAGACTTGCGAACGCGAGTCTTTCCGACTCAGATGTAGACGAATGTTGGAATGTTCTGAAAGAAAGTATGGTGGACAGTGCGAAAGAAGCATGTGGATGCGCAAAGAGACGTAGAACACTGAAAGGAGATGCCTGGTGGGATGCGGAGGTTCAATCCTCCGTGGATAAAAAGAGGAGAGCGTGGCTGGATTACGTATCATCTTTGCACCAGAGTGATAGTATGAAAGAGAAGAAGAAAGAAATATACCGTCGATGCAAGAATGAAACCAAAGCTTTAGTGAAAGAGAGGCGTGAAAGACTACTTATGAATGAGGAAGAGAGGCTGACGAAGAACTTCGAGGCTAATACCAAACTCTTCTGGAGAGAGGTAAAGAAGTCTCGGAGTGGTTCGTCGGCATCCCGAATGGACAAGATAAAAGGTAAAGCTGGTGGCATTCTTGCTAACACTCAGGAGGTGTTAGAACGGTGGAGCGAATATTTTAGAGAAATGTATGATTATGTCCAGGGCGCTGGCACTGTGAATGAGTCTGTGACTGATTCGGCAGTGCCAACGTACCATGAAGACATTAGCATGGATGAGATTGAATGGTCGATACGAAGTTTGAAAAATGGAAAGTCAGCGGGAATCGATATGGTAACAGCTGAGATGATCAAACTGGGTGGCACCTACGTTAGGGACGCTTTCTGGTTTTTAAGCAAATTATGCTGGAGAACCGGAAGAGTCCCGAGCGATTGGAGACGCGCAGTCATCGTGCCCTTGTATAAAGGCAAGGGCTCACGTATGGACTGCGCCAACTATAGGGCCATCAGTTTGATCAGCCTA
Organism: Pyralis farinalis; assembly: GCA_947507595.1. Classification (NCBI taxonomy): domain Eukaryota; kingdom Metazoa; phylum Arthropoda; class Insecta; order Lepidoptera; family Pyralidae; genus Pyralis; species Pyralis farinalis. The sequence goes on along the minus strand of OX382269.1, from coordinate 13,566,751 downwards.
GCAGCTAAAGTGTATGGAAAAATCATTGAAAGGAGAATGAGGGTGAAATCCGATGGAATGCTTTGGGAAGCACAGGGGGGATTTCGAAGCGGCAGAGGATGTACGGATCAAGTTTTTTCGCTCCGCAATATCGTGGAAAAGCATCTGGCTATGGACCAGAAGGTTTTCTGCGGTTTTGTGGACCTTGAAAAAGCATTTGATAGGGTCGTGCGAAAGAATCTCTGGAACATCTTGCCCAGATATGGGATTGACGGTGACCTTCTACGTGCTGTGCAATCCACCTATGAGGATTGCACAGCATGTGTGAGAGTGGACGGCAGCTTATCACCCTGGTTTGATACCAATATTGGTGTCAGACAGGGATGCGTGCTGTCGGCTCGGCTATTCATCCTGTATCTGGACAGTTGTCTTCAGAGAATGAGAAATATGAATGTGGGAATGCGAATGGGTGGCTCAGTGGTTAACTGCCTGCTTTATGCAGATGACGCAGTATTAATAGCGGAATCATCATCCGAACTGCAAACACTAGTCACAACAATGAAAGACGATTGTATGAAGAAAGGCTTACAATTGAATGCGAAGAAAACCAAAATAATGGTATTTGAAAGAGAGACAACCAGAACGAACACTAGGATTACGGTTGATGATGTAGTGTTGGAGCAAGTGAATGAGTTTGTATATCTTGGAAGCGCTTTTAGAAGCGATGGAAGGTACACCGCTGATGTGGAGAGACGAGTGAGTGCAGGGAATAGCGTGAATGGTGCGTTGGGTAAACTGTTTGGCAGCCGAAATCTAAGCCAGAAGGCACAGCTCGCTGTACACAGCGCGGTGTTAATCCCAACGCTAACTTATGGAAGTGAGAGCTGGGTATGGCAGAGAGAGCATGAAAGTAGAATAAATGCGGTCGAGATGCGAGCACTGCGAAAAATTTGTGGCATAACGCTTGCTGACCGCGTTCGAAATTATGACGTACGAAAGAGAGTTGGACTGAAAGAGAGTGTCGGTGTTAAGATAAGAAAGGGCATGCTCCGTTGGTTCGGACATGTAGAAAGAATGCAAGATGAAAGAATGACGAAACAGATATACAATGCGAAAGTGGAAGGATGTAGGAGCCGGGGAAGACCAAGACTAACCTACCATGACCAAATTGGTCGTGTTTTATCAGAAGGTGATGTCAGGAGCCTTAGGAACCGGCGAGCGTGCATGAAAAGAGCTATGAATGTGAAAGAAGCGAGTGAAGTGTGTAAGGACCGCGTCTTATGGCGCTCGGTTCTCTCTGCCTACCCCGCAAGGGACCTGGCGTGAAGATACATACATACATACATATTTATAAAAATAAAAGCTGCAACCCGCGAATTTGTCCGTTCGGTATCCCGTCGAAAACGCTTCTTCTTACTTACTTTCTTTTTATTCGGCTTCTAAGGGTCGTATCGTGATGTTCAATACCCTATTACCTTTCTCACTAATTAGGCTATCAAATTCAAAAAGATTTTTTTCAAATTCGACGGGAAGTTCCATAGACTAACACGTTCAAACATCCAAACAAACGAAATATTTCACTTTATATGTTAGTATAGATGTATCGTATTAAATCCACTGCTGGGATACGTGATCCTTCAATTGAAGACACTTACAGAGTAGAGGATAGTGTTCTCATGCCGCCCGAAAGGCTAACTGACCTAGCGTAACGCCCGCTACCAGCGACAGCAGCCAGGACCGACCACTTCAGTTGCTTTCGAACCTCTCGAAATAGATCGAGATATGTAAACCAATTTATATACTAAAGTGGTTGTTTACTATGTTAACAGAAGGAGCTTCGAGCGTACTATGCCGCCCTGCACCATTGCGAATTGGCAGAGGCCAGTGTTCTCACGCCGCACGAAGGTCAATGACCTAGCTCGTCCGCGTTTTGTTTTCTTTCTAACCCTTCTCAGTTACGCTACCAGATCATACAAATAATATTCTTAAATGGGTCATGTCATATTCTATATATATATATATATATATATAGAACTATATTTGATAAGACTCGGTAACACTCGGTGTAAATTATTAAAAAAAAAACGTGTGGCACTCGGGGACTGCCGCGGTAAAGCTATTGCATAGCATTTTTTTTATCAACTTATGCAATTATAATTATTTTTTACAACTCCCTGGAGGGAAGTTGTGTTCATGCGAGTGAGTGACGTTACTACCTCACGAAAAATATGCTCAAAACTGCAGCCGAATAACAATTCCCTGGAGGATTGTTGTGTTCATGCGAGTGAGTGACGTTATCGCCTCACAGGCAACTGCAGCCAAATAACAATTCCCTGGACGGTTGTTGTGTTCAGGCGAGTGAGTGACGTTACTACCTCACGGAATACTGCAGCCAAATAACAATTCCCTGGACGGTTGTTGTGTTCAGGCTAGTGAGTGACGTTACTAGCTCACGGAAAACTGCAGCCAAATAACAATTCCCTGGACGGTTGTTGTGTTCATGCGAGTGAGTGACTTTACTACCTCACGAAAAATATGCTCAAAACTGCAGCCGAATAACAATTCCCTGGAGGATTGTTGTGTTCCTGCGAGTGAGTGACGTTACCACCTCACAGGCAACTGCAGCCAAATAACAATTCCCTGGACGGTTGTCGTGTTCAGGCGAGTGAGTGACATTACTACCTCACGGAAAACTGCAGCCAAATAACAATTCGCTGGACAGATGTTGCGTTCGTACGAGTGAGTGACGTTACTACCTCACGAAAAATATGCTCAAAACTGCAGCCGAATAACAATTCCCTGGAGGATTGTTGTGTTCATGCGAGTGAGTGACGTTATCACCTCACAGGCAACTGCAGCCAAATAACAATTCCCTGGAGGGTTGTTGTGTTCAGGCGAGTGAGTGACGTTACTACCTCACTGAAACTGCAGCCAAATAACAATTCCCTGGACGGTTGTTGTGCTCAGGCGAGTGAATGACGTTACTACCTCACGGAAAACTGCAGCCAAATAACAATTCCCTGGACGGATGTTGTGTTCATGCGAGTGAGTGACGTTACTACCTCACGAAAAATATGCTCAAAACTGCATATATTTTTATTATTAAATGTGTTAGAAAAAATAGTTGTAAACTATTTAAGTGAAATATTATTAATAATAAATTAATAGACCTATACCCTCAGCTCTGGCTTGCCTTCTTTTGCCGCTCAGGGAGATGTCATTAGAGGTATATATTAAGAGGGAGGATGTGTTAAGGGCATAACACCCCCGAGTAACTTCAGAGAAAACACAGTACACTTTTCGATGTCCCTAAGTGATGGACACCGGTGTGCTGATGGGTACATTGTTTCATTGGATAACCCCCGGAGCGAGACACGTCAGGTGTAGATACATTACGTCAATCTTAACGAAGAGACCTCACGTTTTGGGTCCATGTGCCCACCCACGCAACACAAACAACTGGGTATCTGCTCGTGAATTTTAAGAGACTAACAAATAGTATTTCTTTATTACGTATCAAAAAATAATGGCGGTTGTTGTGCACCTTTACATTTACATGTTATGTATTGTCAGGTAATGTGTGTGTATGCAAGTATGAGAACATATAGTCGCTCTCATAGTTTTTTTATACTAATCTATACAGATAAATAAAATTGGAGTGTCTGTTTGTAATATTAAAATAACCGCTTTTTACTAAATGCATATGGATGTATATTTGGTACATATACAAGTACCAAACTATTTTTTTTTTACAATTTTTGTCTGTCTCTCTGTCTGTTTGTTCCCGCTAATCCCTGAAACGGCTGGACCGATTTTGACGGGACTTTCACTGGGAGATAGCTAATGTAATAAGGAGTATCTTAGGCTACTTTAATTTTAGAAATTTTGTTTATTTTTATTAATATATAAATAAATAATAAAAAAATAACTATTCGACGCGGAGGAAGTACATAATACATATCTATTATTATTTTCCTGTTCGCTATTTTACTCTGCTTATTTAGGTACTTATCAAATCAAATCAAATAAATAAAATTATAACTGAATAATAACTTGTTTGTTAAATTCCGCGCGGACGACGTCGCGGGCACAGCTAGTAAGTAATACTAAAGGTATATAAAATGTAGAATGCGCATCAAAGCGTACTAAGCAGACGTAATAAACAAATGTACTCATACAAATAAGTTTCTACCGATGATTTTAAATGGATTAATAATAATGCTAAATTAAATGTAAAATTAATTAAATAAAAATAGTTTGTTATTCTCTCCACTGGTCATTAAAGAAGTACATGAGTTGCGAGTTCTATTTATTACATTATTTATTTAATACTTTATTGACCACAACACAGTTGGTTCAAAAGACTGACTTAATGCTAAAAATGCCATCCGGAGTGGAGAAAAAAGGCGATTGCGGTTTTTATTAAAACTAAAATAAAATATTAATCGACCCTATAAAGCATTAATTTGTTCTTTATATTGTAACCTGTAATAAATATAAGAATACATAAATAAATAACTACGATAATACATACACAACCACAATAATACATACAAGATCCTAGTAATACATATTATAATATAATACAGATATACTAATTATACAGGACATTACTACATACACTATTACTTGGACAGGCTCTCAAATGGATAGGCACGTAACTTCTTTTTAAAAGTAAACTTGTTTGTATTATTTATTCATTATCGTTTAGTATTTCTATATATCCAGGTCACTCTTCTAATATACCTTGAATAACTAATTTAATATTGATAATATTACAAAAATGTATGAATCTCCAACGGTATGGACGAACTGACTTACATGTATTATTATTTTTGTGTTCGAATGTATAATACTGGTAACAGGTACGACGACGAGCTCGGTGGCGCAGTGGTTAGCAACGCTACTTTCACACTAGCGCTCGTGGGTTCGATTCCTACACAGGGCAAATATGTGCGTATGAACATATACATTCTGTGTACTAAGTATCGGGAATTTGTCAATAAAACAAAAAATACAAATTATTCATCTAAATTTATTTTATCGCCTTCAAAGTAGGCCCCATCGCTTGCAATACAACATCTCCACCGCTTCACCCAGTCTTCCATACATTTTTCATAGGCTATTTGCGGTATGGCCTTTAGCTCATTCAGCGAATTTTCTTTTATGGCTTCTATCGACTCAAAACGTTTTCCTCGAAGTGGTAATTTTAACTTGGGAAATAAAAAAAAGTCAGACGGAGCCATATCAGGTGAATACGGTGCTTGGTCGAGAACTTTTGTTAAATTTTTCGCTAAAAACTCTTTCACTATAATGGCTGTGTGTGATGGTGCATTATCATGGTGCAGCATCCATGAGTTGTGTTGCCACAAATCTGGACGTTTTCGGCGGATACTCTCACGCAAACGCTTCATGACGCCTAAATAATATTCTTTATTCACTGTTTCTCCCTCTGGAAGGAATTCGGAGTGAACCACACCACGGTAGTCAAAAAAAACTGTCAGCATCACCTTGATTTTGGAGCGGCGACGCGTTTCATGCCTAAAATGTCAATGAGAATGTTGTGGACGGACTTAAAAGATATGTTCACCTCACTAGCCAACTCTCTCAGACTCATACGTCGATTTTCGAGCACTAGCTTCTTGATTCTGTCGATGTTTTCTCTGGTCGTAGCGGTTGAAGGTCTACCAGAACGAGGCAAGTCTACTACTACTTCTCGGCCTTCTTTAAAAGCCTTATACCATTCATAAGCCCTTGTTTTCGATATACACGATTCGCCGTAGGTATTTCGCAACATTTTTAGTGATTCACCACATGAAATATCATTTGAAACACAAAATTTAAGGCACACTCTTTGTTCAACAATATTTTCCATTGTAAAAATCGCCGAGGACTCAAAACTATGACCAACAAAAAGTGTAGTTTAAAACAAATTAAATGACAGATCCCGCTCAAATTTTGCGCGCTAAATCAGTACAGTGCTACCAACATGCAGTAAAAAAATTAGAACGACCTCTTTTACGCGGGTCTTTTTATTGACATATTCCCGATACTTTTTACACAGAGTAGTATGTTTATCTTAGTCTGGGTGTTTTAAGAAAGGTAGAGTGCATCACAGCAGCCCGTCTGGGGAAGTATCTCCACCTCTCAGAAAACCGCAGTCACATAGCAACTCCGTGGCGGATTGCCGTGTTCCTGCAAGTGAGTGAGTCACCAGCAGCTGTGTTAGCAGCAGAGTTGGCATCGCGCTAGTGATACCTACTTAATGGGTACGGTGACCGCTTTAAACAGGTGGGTCGCATGGTAGCATGTTTCCTGATGGTGTATACACAAATAAAGAAAAAATAAAAAAGGAAAAAAAGGGGGACGGATCACCTTCTGTGATAGGTTAATACCAATAATCTCTCAAATCATATATCTATAGCAAGAAAATTTTGGAATGTCATGGTCCTCGAAATTTGTTGTGCATTTCTTATTTGTGAACAAAACAGAACAGAACAAAAGACAAAAGATACACAATGTTTGCTTCTGTGTTTCTTTTGTCTTACAAATTGATATTGAATTAGCGTACATATATCGTAAGTTGCTAATAATTTACACTATTATACAGAAACGGACCCAAGAAAGCATAAAACATATTAGAAAAGGATGCTACTCGTATTCTAAAATGGGTAGTTCGTTTACAAACACTTGATTCGCGTGTTGTTAACAGTTTGTGATCGAAGATTAAATTCAACGTGTTATTTTAAAACAATTGTAAATATATGTACAGAGCTATCCTAAAGTCGTACTTCACGATTTTAGTCTTTGGAGAGCTGAAAGGTCAAGAAGTAAGAACTGTTAGTAAATAGTCTTTGGTTAGGTATATCCATTTACAGTTCTCAAGCGGTGTTGTTGTTAGGCCCCAACAATACGAAATCGGCTCCATGAGTACGGAATACGTACACGACGCCCAATCAGGTTTATTTTGCCATTAGTCTCGATATGGGTATAAGCCCCCAAACAACACAAAACAAAAAAAAACAAAAAACAGGGAGGCTAAGAGACTGTGTATACCGATGGTAATGCTTCGAGTGGATAATATAAAGAACAGAATCTTCATCCTATTATCCGCTCAAATTATTACCATAGAGCCGATAGAAGGATGCAGAGTTCCGAGAAAAACTTCAGCCTTTCAGCAATTTTGGGACACACTCTTACCCACAAACTTCTATTACATGAACAGAGCTCGTTTTTGTAAATGGCAACATGTGCAACAAATAGACGTTGAAATTTACATCAAAGTCGCCTTGGCTCTCGAAATAAAGACTACAATCGCGTCAAGAAAAAAATGTGCAGCGTTCGTCTATGTGTCAGACAGTCAAACAAAAACTGCTTTAATCAACACCGCTTTCTTAAGCGAATATCTGGATACTTGACTAAACCGCATCGAGCAGGTATGGGTGATATTCCAGAAATGTGTTTATCTGAGAAATGTGTAATCCGACAGCTGAAATATTTGTTAAAATTTTGGAAGTTATTATTACGACATGATAACATAAACTCATCAATTTTATCAAAAATCGTTACCCGGAAGTTTTAAACGGAGTAGGCAATCCTATGTACTTAATTTTAGTATTAAGTTACTTACTTGTTTAGTAACTTACTTTATACTTTGCATTATACATACAATACACATATTGTTAACTAGCAGAAGCCCGCGGCTTCGCACGCATGAGATTTGGGCTTTTAGTAGCCTTTATTTCTCTGTAGACATGAAATTGTTTCTGTTTTAAAAAAAACAAAGTTCAGGGTCGTAGATGCAACCATAGAGCGATTCAATTTTCGTACAGCGCCATCTATTGACCTTTACAGGAGGCAACGTATATGTATTTTATTTATATTACATAAAAAATGCGTAGTTATTTTATGTTACAAAAAATACGTATTCTATGAAAATAATAAAAATAAAATTGCAAAGTCCCTCGAAGGGGAAGATATTTTCCCCTAATTTTAACAGTTTTTCATTTTTTACGCTGGAACCCTAAATATTTACAGGATAAAAAGCCTATACCCTATATTCTGCTCTGAACGGTCCTCTACCTACCAGTGACAGTCCCGTTAAAATCGGTTCAGCCATTTCGAAGATTAGCCCGGACAAACAAACAGACAGACAGACAAAAAAGTTAAAAATGCGTATTTAGGCTTTGGTAACGTGAAAATAATAATATGAGCTTAAGATAAAGGCTTTATTTTGAAATCACAGACAGACACTTCAATTTTATTTATATGTATAGATTATTTTTATTAAAAGAATGATTGGAAAATTAAATATAATAGACACTAAAGTTTTTGTTCACAAAACAAATACAAACGTTATGATGTAAAACGTCACTTCTAAATTCAAATAAACACATGTTGCTTAAACTTTTTTTTGCTGTGTGTATATTAACTATAGAGGAGGCTGTATATACATAGAACTATTGCCTGTTTTTATTTTGTCAATAAACCAAAAACGTTGCAATGCAACTTGCATGTTGGCGGGAAGAAATCATGTAATTGATTTTATTGATTAAAATAAAAACTTGAAAAAATAATTGCAAATCTAGTTGGTTACAGTGACGACAAGGATAATAATTTACTAACGAAGAATATATTTGTATTTTCTGACTAATGGTGATGGTTACTAGAAGTGCGTTTAAAAAGGCAAATGAAAGCAGTGATGATAGCAAATCGTACAAGAATATTATACCGCCATGGTGTTCATCAAGTTAGTACATTATCTCATTTATCTATATATATAAAAATGAATGTTTGTCTGTATGTCCTCTATGGACTCAAAAACCGCTGGGCAGATTTTGATGAAATTTTCAGTGAATCTTCAGGTTAGCCCAGCAGGTGATCCTGTGAAGTTTGGTAACGATCATGTCATCTGTGCGCAGCCGGGGCGGGTAGCTAGTTTTATATATTACCCAGACCGTGGTACCTAATATTTTATTTATTCTTTGTCTACGCCTTTTATGAGGATCATAAATCAAAATAATCTGACTACTAAACAAGGAGTACTCTGGTTCAGAATCCGAAAACATCGTTAATGTTCTGACCAGATGTCTACTTTATTCAGCTTCAGCAGGCCGTCTGGTTTTTGGAGACTATGTAGCAGTTCTGCATGCTGTAATTGAAATAAGTAATAATCGTATACATATAACAGACCAGATGTCTACAGGAGGAAAGTCACACAGTGAGCTAGCTTTGTGGTTTTTCTGAGGACCAGATTTCCAAAATTATTTGTCTCAGGGGTCGAAGATTGGTATCGATGCAATGGATTCATAAAATTCGTATATAGCAAAAGGTGTACGAAAAACAGAAATAAAAAATAACTTGAAAACCAAACCCGACAGACAAAAATACACCTGAAAAGGTACAGACAATACTTCAATTTAGGTATATTTTTAATATTAAACGAGAACATTTTAAAAATAATTACATTATTTTAATTTTAATTAAAGCAAATGTCGGTTTTATGTTACACTAGCAGAAGCCCGCGGCTTCGCACGCATGAGATTTGGGCTTTTAGTAGCATTTATTTCTATGTACACATGAAATTGTTTCTGTTTATAAAAAAAGCAAAGTTCAGGGTCGTAGATGCAACCATAGAGTGATTAAATTTTCGTACAGCGCCATCTATTGACCTTTACAGGAGGCAACGTATATATATTTTATTTATATTACATAAAAAATGCGTAGTTATTTTATGTTACAAAACGTATTCTATGAAAATAATAAAAATAAAATTGCCAAGTCCCCCAAAGGGGAAGATATTTCCCCCTAATTTTAGCAGTTTTTCATTTTTTACGCAGGAACCCTAAATATTTACGGTATAAAAAAACCCTATATTCTGCTCTGGACAGTCCTCTACCTACCAGTGAAAGTCCCGTTAAAATCGGTTCAGCCATTTCGAAGATTAGCCCGGACAAACAAACAGACAGACAGACAAAAAGTTAAAAATGCGTATTTACGCTTTGGTAACGTGAAAATAATAATATGAGCTTAAGATAAAAGCTTTATTTTGAAATCACAGACAGACACTTCAATTTTATTTATATGTATAGATACAGCCATAGGTTATTTATATTATCTGTACTCTTATACAATATATAAACTACATACGCTTCAATCTTGTTTATTATAACTTTTTAGCGGTATTTTGGCCGTAGTCGGGTTTTAGTAAGTGAAGAGATACGTTTTTGAGGGTTCCGTAGTAAACAAGATACCCGTCACTTAGTTTCGCCATGTCCGTCGAAATATTTATATTAAAAATGTTAAAATTTTGTTAGACTCAAGTGTATAAAGACATTTCAAATCATCTAGGCCGATGAAAACTTTTTAGCAGGGCTTGGTATTACGTAAGAAAGGCCTTAGACGTAACATACATTAGCAAACGTTAGCAAACGCACTCACAAATGAGCGGCGCTACATGATTCCTAGTACCTATCGTTCGCAGACAAACTAGCTGCAGTCGGTATTCGATTCCACTATTTACGTACTATATATCGCGGCCCTCAGGGACGACCTCAAGCGCTCTAACAGGAGCGTCGGTAATTATGACAAGAAAGGTCCAAGTGCTCTACTTAACCTTCTGCTTATATCCCTCTATATTAGTATGAAACTCGAGTAATTTATCAAAATCGTGCTATTACCACACTTCTTTCTTTCTTTATTAACACTATAATGACATACATAACTTAAAAAAAATTGTGTCAGTGAAAATTTTATAAAACAGACGCCTGGTGTATTTTCATTACTGGAAGTTAGTTTGTACGAATTCGAATATCATGACTTCACGGGCCAATTGCTAAAGTTTCCTACAAACTTCATTCATAAAAACTTAAAGGAAGCACCAGAGTGGATAGTTATTAGTTATTCCGAAAAATTAAGTTGAAAATTTGCAGTTATTCTGAGACTAATGAAGGAGTGCAGCTAGGGCTGCCACCACTTCGGACTGGACACGGAGCGTATCGACTTTTTTTCTTCTTCGTCAGCAGTTGACATACAAGCGTTACGGCATTTTGATGCATAATTTTCAATATTTTCTACAAACTTATGCACGGTTGTTGAAGTTTAAAAGTGTCTAAACAATTTTTAACGGAAGTATCGCGTGTTTTATTTATTTTAACGACAGCGTCACTCTTCCTGCGACCACGGACGCTGCAAAGCATTCGAAACGTCAGGTTCAACAAAATAAATAAAACACGCGATACTTGCGATAAAAATTGTTTAATTCAAGCATAAAAGTAGAATAAATACGGTCGACATGCGAGCACTGCGCAAAATTTGTAGTGTAACGCTTGCTGCCCACTTTCGCAAACATGATGTAAGAAATAGAGTTGGTCTGAAAGAAAATGGCGATGTTAAGATAAGAAAAGGTATGCTCCGTTGATTGGGATATGTAGAAAGAATGTAGGATGAAAGAATGACGAAACAGATATACAATGCGGAAGTGGATGTAGGAGCTGGGGAAGACCAAGAGTCAACTACTATGACCACATTGGTCGTGTTGTATCAGAAGGTGATATCAGGAGCGCTAGTAACAGGTGGGCGTGCGTAAAAAAGAGCTATGAATGTTAAAGAAGCGAGTGAGGTATGTAAAGTCCGCGGTTTATGGCGCTCGGTTCTCCCTGCCTGAGCACCTGGCGCGAAAAAATATAGATACAACTTTTTTATGTTGAAGTGTATAGGCACTCGCTGGACAACACGAGAAACAGTTTCGTTTAAAACACGTCAGGACAGTCTATAGAATAATCTAACAATGGCAACCTGCTCTTCATTTAAACTGTTCACTGTTGTATATAATTAGTTTGTTTGCGGACGGCATTTTGTACAAGATATCACTTTTTGAACCTGTGTTACATGAATATTGATATAAATTCTATTTATTGGCAAAGTGGAATAAATAATGATTGCATTCGGTTTATCTGAACGTGAATCAATCGTTGCGAGTTAGTTTTTTTTGTTATGCAACGTCGGGAAGCATTCATGCATACGGCCCACCTGATGTAAAGCGGTTACCGTAGCCTATTAATACTTGTAATATATTAAGTATCACTCGCGCGATGCCTCCTCTGCTGTTTACACAGCAACTACTTAGGAGCTTACTGGTGATCTCACTCACACACAGGAACACAACAACCCTCTAGGTAGTTGTTATTTGGCTGCGGTTTTCTGTGAGGTGGAGGTACTTCACCAGACGGTTTGCTCTGATGCGCCCTACCTCTCTTTAAACATCCAGACCAAGATAAACAGACATGTTCATGCACACAAATGTTTGTCTTGTGTGGGAATCGAAGCCACGAGCGTTGGTGTTGGTGGAATATTGATATAATAGTAACTGACCGCTATAGAGAGATTCTTGCAGCTAAATAACAACTCCCTAGAGGGTTGTTGTGTTCCTGCGTATAAGTGAGGTCACCAGTAAACTCCTAAGGAGCTGCTGTGTAAGCAGCAGAGGAGCCATCGCGCGTGTGATACTTAATATAATTAGCAAGTGTTAATAGACTACGGAAACTGCTTAACATCAGGTGGGCCGTATGCTTGTATGTCTCCCGACGTTGTATAAAATAAAATATCTGAATGCAAATTGCTGCAGCCCGCAAGCGGCATCATTTGCGCATATCTTTTTCTTACTTCGTATCTTTTTCTTGGACTTCTAAGGATAGTATCATAATGTTGAATAGCCTAAAGCCTTCCTCAAAAATTGGCCCATTAAATGCAAAATGAATTTTTCAAATCCGACTGGTAATTCCAGAGATTCTTCAATTTAATTTAACTTAATACATAAAGCATGTAATAATATAGATTTATATTAGTATTTCCCCGAATGGTTGAAATTCCACCATAATCGTTATTGAAGCTTGGTAAGGCTTAAGGATGATTTTTTTTTGTATACAACTTCGAGAAGCATACGGTCCACCTGATGTAAAGCGGTTAGCGCGTATGAACGCTCGCAATACAACTGCTATCGCTCGTACGATGCCACCTCTGCTACTAACACAGCAATTCATTAGAAGCTTACTTGTAACCTCACTCAATCGCAGGAACACAACAAACCCTCTATCGAGCTATTATTTTGCTCCGATTTTCTGTGAAATGGAGGTATTTCCCCAGACGAGCTGTTGTGATACGCCCTAAAACACCCAGGCCAAAGCAATCACATGTTCATGACCGCAAGTGTTTGTTGTATGTGGGAATCGAACCCACGAGCGCTGGTGTCAAAATACCATTACTAACGACTGCGCCACCGCGTTCGCCGAAAATGTAGCGATCGGTTCTCTCTGTCTATCTCGCAATAAACATAGCGTGAAGATAGTAGTAGTAGTAAAAAAATTGAAAAATACATTTGCATATAAGATTACTTTAGTATATACTACTGTATAAGACTATAGTATATACCTACTATAGTATACTTCTTTAGTACCTTTCCACGCGTTCATACTTTTCCTCCGAACTATTATTAATCTGTGATATGACGGCACAGACGGGATAAGAAAAAAGTACAAGGGCAAGTTAGAAACATAGAATACAGTTGAATGGCTGATGATTTTGCATCCTATTTTATGCTACCTCTTTATAAATTGTTAGGCAAGGTTGTTTGCTAATTCTCATGGGAAAACTGAATCGGCCCAGACGAGGTGGAGGCGTTCGCTTATTTTAATTACATTATACTTGGGCCCACCTGATGTAAAGCAGGTACCGTAGCCTATTGACGCTAGCGATATATTAAGTATTACTCGCGCACTCAGCAACCCCTTGAGAGCTTACTGGTGACCTCACTCACACACAGGAATACAACAACCCTCTAGGGAGTTGTTATTTGGCTGCGGTTTTCTGTGAGGTGGAGGTACTTCCCCAGATGGGCTGCTTTGATGCGCCCTACCTCTCTTAAAACATCCAGACCAAGACAAACAGACATGTTCATGCACGCAAATGTTTGCCTTGTGTGGGAATCGAACCCACGAGTGTCGGTGTCAGAGTCACGTCATTCACGACTGAGCCACCGAGCTCGTCATACATTATATTATTGTCTACTCACCTACCATGACCAAATAGTTTACCAGAGGGAGACTTTGTACAAAGTCGCCTGCGTAGGTACCTCTGTCTCACCTATTTCTACCGCCAGACAGCTTATTATATAGCTGTGATCCGGTTTGAAGGGTGAGATAAGGCAGAGAAATTACTGCGTACTGTGACGAAACAGCCTTAGGTCACAAGATTGGCAGCAGTAGGCAGAGTAACATCCCTGTGGTGTTGCGATCGTCAATAGGCTGCGGTGACCGCTTACCATCTAATGCGGGCCGCATGCTTGTTTGCCAATCTTGTAGTATAAAAAAGGTTGGGTGTTATCGGAAGGTGGTATCAAGAGCTATAGGAACCGGCAAGCGCGCATAAAAACAGCTGTGAAGCTTAAAAAAGCAATGTGAGGATTGAGTCATGTGGCGCTTGGTTCTCTCTGCCTACCCCGCAAAGGACTTCGTGAGAAGTTATAGACATTATATCGTACTTTATTATAAAATAAATATTCTTGATTTAAAAACCAATTCATGTATAGCAGCAGATATTTGCAATAAATTAAGATTCATTCGTGGAAATCGCTTGCGGTCAGTGATCACGAAAATATTAATAGTTAACCACATTATTTCATTGCAAATGACATTTTTAACGCATCATTTAACTAAGTAATTATAAAGCCATCAAATCCATCCAGGGTTGTAATTAAAAAAAATTTTGATTAAAAAAATGTTTGGTACTTATATTTTATTAGGTAGAAATTGTTTCACAAAGCATGTGTCGCGGCGCACTATGTACGTCATTAAATATTATAAAATTCAAAATATTATAAAAATACCTAATATGTATGTATGAAAATATGAATGAAAAGAGCAATGAATGTGAAAGAAGCGAGTGAGGTATGTAAGGATCGAGTCGCGTGGCGCTCGGTTCTCTCTGCCTACCCCGTAAGGGATTTGGCGTGAAGTTATAGATACCTAATATGTACACATTGGTGAAAGATGCGTGAGGACAAAGGGATCAAAACAGGCTTATCAACAATAACTCCAAATTTTAATCGGCTATTCTAAGTTATACACGCTCACATTTGTCATTTTAAACATGTTATTATGTATATTGATTTTAATAATAAACAAAATATACATTGTTTCGAGTGAGTGAGGTTACCAGAAAGCTCCTAAGGAATGAGTAGTGATAAGTCTTCTTTTATTGCAAGCGTGAATAAGCAGTAACTACTTTTGTATATCTCCTGACGTAGTACTCGTATAACAAAAATTAAATCATAACTAAATCACAGCCTACAATTATTTACATATAAATAAAAATCATCGCTTAAGATGGCCAAAAGTAAAATTCCATTTAGGTGAATATTTAGTATCCAGGCTTAAAAAGATTAAACGGACCCCTAAAATCACTCTGAGCTAATCAGGGTCTAGTCTAAATAAATATAGCTAATTATCCACAAGAAAATTACCGTCTATCTCACCTTTTCTCATAAGGTTTGTTTTTAGTACGAAACGGAAATTTTTCCGAGCCTGATTCTCTCTTAATTAGATTAAAATTTCCAAAAGACATCTGCATTTGTATTTTGTTACTACTTTTTTTAATAAATGTAATAAGGATATGATAGCCAGTCACTGTTATAACGTAAAATAGTAATTTAATATACGGTATACACATCTAACTATCTATAACTTCATAAAAAGTCTCTTGCGGGGTAAGTAGAGAGAAGCAAGCCACATCACTCAGTCCTTACACACTTGCCTCGCTTCTTTGGCTCCTGACATCACATTCTGATAACACACGACCTATTTGGTCGCGGTAGGTGAGTCATTATGCCAAATATATTATAGATACTTCCTGTAAGGCAAAGCAAGACTTCCTGTCTCACGACGTTGTATATAAAAAACAACGCCCAATTTAGTTATTCCTATATTAAGAAATTAACTTGAATTTAGAATTCTAATTATAATGAAAGTTATCGATTTTCCCACAAACGATATTAAAAATCGGCACTATCATATGTGCCAATAAGTAGAAACTGACAAGTAGGTTGTCATTGATAGGTTATATACCTTTATATGTTTGTTTATGATCCGATTTCAATTTCACCATCATCAGGAGGTAGTTTGGTTATTTTCGTTAATGTTGTATGCAGATTCAATGATAAGCCAAACCATAAAAAAAGCATAAAAAATAATCTGACTTAATTGACGAGCCCGCTGATGGAGTGGTTAGCAATATTACTTACCAAGGCTCGTGGCTTCAATTCTCACACAATATAAACATTTATGTGCATGAATATGACTGTTTGTCTTGGTCTAAGTGTTCTTAAGAGAGATAGAGTGTGTAAAGCAACGCGACTGTGGAAGTACCTCCACCTCACAGAAAACCGCCAAAATTACAAATCTCTAGAGCATTTTGAGGGCTCGATGGCGTCGTTGCGGGTGTCAGTCTAATCGAACACACAGGTTAAGGACCGTCTACCGCAGCCTGTCTATGGATCGGTTTATCTTTGTCAAGCTTCTCCGTGCGTCGGAGGGCATATTAAGCCATCTGTCCCGGCTGTTGTCGATAGATGACAGTCGTTTGACTATATCAGTGACCTTCGGGGGCTTGAAAACACTGGCCTCCGCCAATCCGCGGTTGAACAGCGTGGTGGAGTATGCTCTATACCCCTTTGGTTGAAGGGAGACTAGTATCCCTGGAGTGGCATTAGTTTGGGTTGGTGTAATAGTAGAAGTAGTAGAGGGTTCCTGTGTTCCTTCGAGTGAGTGTCATTACCAGTAAGCTCCTAAGGAGTTGCTGTGTTAGCAGCAGGAAGTACTACGCATCAAGGAGCTGTCTACTTGTACACCTCCCCACGTTGATTAAAGTAAAAATTGACGACGCCAGTAAATAAATATAAAGCAATGTGTAAAACTGTCTTGTATGAGGTTAACTAACATCTAAAACATTTTATTTAAACTATAAGCATGATTGTTTGAAAAGATTTTCAAACAATCATAGGTCGATAGAAGTTAAATACGAAATCGTATAAATGGAGTTAACAATCACAATTTGTCTTCAATGTTCTGCCGATCACGACATTTTCATCGTCTAAATTTGTTTGACCCAGTGACCGATTCGGCATCAAAACAGTCTGCGTTGCAATCGGAGCGCATTGCCTCCGCCGTGGCCTCGATCACGAACGAACTTATTAAAAGGTAACATTTCATGAACAAAATTAACGATTATGATTATTATGATGAATTTTAGATAATAATCTAAATAATAAGGCATTTATAAATTGAGATACAATGTCGCGTGTCGTTTCGAGCAGGTTATGTATTCTAAAACTGACCGTAATTTGTAGCCTAAGGGGTTCAGATCTAGGCTATACAAGGACCAGTCTTCAGTTCTAATAATGTCAAAGCCAGGCTTGTGTAGTTTGTGCCTTGTGACCAGGTGCAGAATCCTGCAGGAAAGTCTACGTTACATTCTTAAATTTTTTATCAGTATAGAGGATATTTCTGTGTTTTGTGTGATATTTTTTGTTCGTTCGGACATGTAGAAAGAATGTGAGAAGAAATAATTACAAAACGGATATACAATGCGGAAGTATAATATATATATATCAGAACGTGATGTCAAGAGTTCTAGAAACCAGTGGGTGTGCATGAAAATAGTTATGAATGTTAAAGAAGCTAGTGAAGTGTGTAAGGACCGCTTCTTATGGTGCTCGGTTCTCTATGCCTACCCCGCAAGGGATTTGGCGTGAAATTATAGTATTATATATATACAATGCAAAAGTAGAAGTATATAGGAGCCAAGCACTTTACATGGGCAAGTTGGCCGTGTGTTACCACAAAGAAGTGTATAAGAACGGAGTCATGTGGCGCTCAGTTCTCTCTGGCTACCCCGAATGGGATTTCGGGGTTAAGTTATACATAGATAGTACAAGGTTAATAAACATAGTTAAAAATACAATGTCTGTCTATCCATAACTTGAAGTCCCTTGCGGAGTAGGTAGAGAGTACCGAGCACCACATGACTCGATCCTTACACAGCAAAATACAATATAAGGTATTTTATTAGGTACACCGACGATGCGTGCAAGTACCACTAGATTCGAATTTTAGAAATTATGTACCTATTTATATTTATCATTTGCACGACGGTAAAGGAAAACATCATAGAGTAACCCACACACAGAAATTATATTTCGAAAGACTTAATTAAACCTAAGAAGATCTGGTTTACCCCTCTGTGTTGTGAAGTGTAACCTGTCGTACTCACGAAAATTTTCTGATCGATTTCAATTGTTCGAAAATGGTATGACGAAGGTTTAAATGTCAGATAGCTTCGTTTACATATTTTGTGTTTCTAGAAACTTAATTTACATATGTTTCGCTTTCTAGAAAAACCTTTGTCCGATTATCATAAAATGTAATTTTACTTTGACAGATGTTTTACTAAGAATCATTTTTATTTCTAGAACATTTAAAAATAGAAGTAACCTTTAACCTTTTCCATATTTTTATTTACACATATTTTCATTTACTATCATTAACAAACCGAACAAGGTAGAAAAATGAGGAAATAGAAAAAATACCAAAAACCCCTTGGTGGGAGCCGCATACCAATGCTCGGCTCGGGGGCGAAGCCCCCGCCATAACATAAACAACTTGACCACGGTGGGTAGGTTCGGTTTGTTACGTTTCCTTAAACATAATGGATTTTAATTATTTGTCATTTGAAATGTTGCGTTTTCATAATATGGGAAAATGTTTTTTAGAAAATAATACATCTAGTTGCGGTTAAACGCTGAGTTAGAAAAAACATGTAGTATTCGAAAACAATAAGAATCGAAAATCAGAATTTCAGCAATATGTCAATTGAATCTTCGGTACATGGAAAATATAGAAAATAAAAAAAATACTAAATGTTTTCAGTATATTAAAATTCGTACAAAATCTCCTCGCCTTTAGCCGTAACCATCGTGAAGGTCTGACTGCAGTCGCTCGAAGACAAAATCAGTACCTTTGTGCCGGTAACCTACTTACCAACTTAGTCAAAGTCAAAATCTTTTTATTCCGTAAAAATGGCTACATTTGTTTGGAATCGTCACAATTTTTTTCCCTACCGTGCAGTTTATGACTAGGTGAGCACTGATAAAAATACTGCCAAAAAACTCAGGCATCCCTCTTTTGGTATCCAAACAAATTTACATATTTTATTAATTACATTATAATTGGATCGACTCACTCACACAATTTGGCTTTAATAGTAGTTTTAAATTTATTTATTGACAATTCTCTTATATTGCTGTAAAGTTTGTTATAGAATACATTGCCCCATAAAAGAATTACTTATTTTGTGGAGACGGCTTGCATGTAACACAATATTATATCTAGTATTTATGTTATGAGTATCACTCTTTTTACAAAATGAGTCTATCTTTTTATGGACATACAAAAGATTTTCATAGATATATTGCGATGCGACTGTTAATATATTTATTTCTTTGGATTTTTCTCTAAGGCTCTCCCGGGGACCAAGTTTGTAGATAGCTCTTATGGCTCAGTTTTGCAATAAAAAGATAGTCCGAGGAGTTACCCCAGAGAAGAATTCCATATGACACATGACTTACTGGTACTAAACCAGTAAGTTAGTAAGTAGCCACTTTAAGCGGACCGTATAAGCGGACTGTTTGTCATCCGATTTTCATGGGACGATCATATTTTTTTGACGAGCTCGGTGGCGCAGTGGTGAAACGCGCTGTTACGCTACTTTGACACCAACGCTCGTGGGTTCGATTCCCACACAGTACAAATATTTGTGTGCATGAACATGTCTGTTTGTATTGGTCTGGGTATTTTCTATGTATAATAAGTATGTATTTACAAAAAAAAAATGTATTTACGTATGTTTATCAGTTGTCTAGTACCCATAACACAAGCTTCGCTTACTTTGGGGCTAGATGGCGCTGTGTAATATGTCCGACAATATTTATTTATATTGTTTATTTTTTTTTTTTGGTTTCTTAATTTATTTATACCAATATGTTTTTGTTATCTTTTTTATTAGATATTCACCAAAAATCTTAATTTTGGAATTATTAATGTGGCAAATTTTTGATGATTTGTAAAAAACGACGCAGGTAATAAAATAAGATAAACAATATTCATATAATTTCCTATCGGGTACTTAAATACGTCTTATATATTTAAAAAAATCTTGTGTTTTATTCTTCTTTTTTATTTTAATCTTGTATTGTATTTTATTAATTTCTCAGTAGTTTTCATTTTTCTATCTTAAATTAACCAGAATTTCGGCAATGACCACCAAAGCACACAAATAGTTGCTTAATATAAAAACTAAACCAACAGCACTGGGTGTTAAAGCGCTCATCGTCCATCGATTATGTCATTATTTAGATACGGCTACAGTCGACGATGCTTGACTTGCGTGATCATGACATAGTTCCTCTATGACACCATCAAGTTCCTCAGACACCAAACAATATTTCCTGATGCAACATATATCAATTTAATATTAAACAATTAAAAGCATGAAAATTTGGTGCAATTCAGTACGATGTACTTTATTGTACCAAAATATTTTTTCCTTTAAAAAACCATAAGTACAATATCGTCTTATCACGATGCGATCTCTTACAGACAACTTTAGATAGAGTAGAAAAGAAGTAAGGTAGACTAGCGCATTATAAAACTTAAAAATTAACAAGTAGCACACGAAAGTAAAATAGTAGAATCACTAAACAAATATATAACGCGAAAGTAGAAGAATGTAGGAACCAAGAGAGGCCAATACTTACCCACCGTGACCAAATTTATCGTATTTTATCAGAAGGTGATGTTAAGAGCCTTAGAAGCGGGCATGCGTGCATGAAAAGTGCTATGATAAAGAAGCGAATGAGGTGTGTAAGGACAGACTCGTGTGGCGCTCGGTTCTTTCTGCCTGACCCGCAAAGGATTTGGCGTGAAGTTATAGGTTACATTATACACAGGCAATGGAGCTAATGAGACTGAGGGGAAAAAATAAATAAGATAGTGATGTTAAGATTAAGATAGTGAAGAAGACGGATGGTGTGAAAGGATTTGCGATTTTATGAACTAGTTGTTTACTTGTATTTGGTGTAACTAAAATATTGCCAATGATATATAAAGAAATGCCACGCAATTTATTTTGTCATCTTCCTATTTATTATTATTGGCGGTGGCGAAGATAAAATAAAAATATATATGTATTTTAGATGTAATTCTGTATTCACGTTCGATGTAAAATGATACACGTCTGTCAATATTATGCCTTATTCATATGGTAAATCGACTTACCACAAAAACTTCCTTTCCATCTTAAATGATTTCATGCGTAGAATTCATTTTTCTATTTTACTGTACTTTGGGCAACAACGTCATGTAATAATCAAGGACTTTCTGATTTAAGTCTGAGTTAATTAGCAGTTGTTTGACTTCTGATCCGATTACGTATATCCGATAGATATGTATTGAATGTAAATATTGGGAGTGATATCTATCTAGTCTATCCTATAGTCTATCCTCTCTGGTATGATATTATCGAAAATACTGTAAAACTATGGTATCCCGACCAACCCTTACTCATACTACCGCGGGGATTCTGGTATGCCTTCAATCGCAGAGGTTCAGAGCATACTCGATCACTCTGCTCAACTGCGGATTGGCTAAGGCCACTGTTCAAGGTACCTTAACGGCTGTCGTCTATCGGCAACTGCCTGAATCAACTTAACGTGCCCTCAGAGTACGGCTCGTATCATAAACCCATCCATAGAAACGCTGCGATTGACGTTACTTAATCTGTGTGTTCGATTATAGTGGCACGAGCAACGAGGCCATTGAACTCGTCTACCGTATGCTGCAGCAAAATTTGTGCAAAAGTTTATAAAAAATATTTTAGCATCGAAATGTATTATATAGGTTTACCTTTATACATTACGAAGAATAAATTTTTAAACCAAACCTGAACAAAGACTTTTTCTTTTCACCTTCATGTTTAAAACATAAACCTTCATGTTTTTGTCTTTATTCGTCTCTGACCTCTGTTGTGTGCTGTCTATGGCTGTACAACATGGCTTTCTTTCAAGATGAATTAGCATGCCAACATTTATGAAAGGCGAAATATTATCAATGAAACGTGTACTTCACAACCACGGTGTTGGTTTTTCATAATTATACAACGTCGGAAGATAGACAAGCATACGGTCCACCTGGTATAAAGTGATGATCGCTTACAATTTGAGGAGTATCGCTCACGTCTCGCCACCCCTACTACTAACACAGCAATTCCAGCAATGCTTTGATGCGCCATACCTCTCTACAGCCAGATCAAGAGAAACAGACATGTTCATGCAGACAATTGTTTGTCCTGTGTGGGAATCGAACTTACGAGCGTTAGTGTCAAAGTAGCGTGTGCCACCAATCACCAATCGTCAATTAATATTAAGGTCTTTCGTACGGTGGAGGTTATTCCCCAGTCGGGCTACTTATTAAATTTCACTACGTCCTACCTCGTTTACACACATACTTCATTTATACATTGACAGTGTATGTGCAGGTGACTTTAAAAATGATAGTGACCTACGTACACCCTATTACACTACTGATAAGGCTGCTCGGGAGTAAGTAAGTAGCCATTGCAACACTGACAACACCATCACTTAATACGTAGTTGCCTCCCCTATTTTCATTTCCAGTTGTAACGACAAAGCTCCTCAAAATATCCACCTTAATCTCCGATTTCAGTTAGCAACAATCTTTTCTACAAATCTCGGTCAATATTTTACAAAAATCAACATTTTTCATACGCCCTTATAAATTATACATTTATTAGGTAACTCCATCTATAATTTGGAAATGTACACAGTTTTTAGAATAAAAAATGCATGCTGCGTGATTTTACTTATGTTAATAATATGATCTGACATATGACTAGTCTGCTTATCTATTTTTGAACGATAATTTGAGTTGATTCAATATTTCTTTAATTCACAGGTAAAGTAAGCGAAAAGCGAAGACCGCGTAAAATATTATCGCCGTCGTGGCAAGTACAGTCCTCGTATCATTTACGCGAAAACATCTGGGAATATCTATACGAAGATAAGAGCAAACAAAGCGTGAATTGTTCCTGCAAGCGGACAAGGAAACCCCGCAAACAAAGAGATCAGCACAAAAGATGCGGAAAAACTACTGTCATACTGCTCACGTTTTTGGTTATCACATTGTGTATGATGGGTACGTACAAGGCTTTTTTCTGAGGTTTCTTTTCAAGATTTAATGTTAATTTTAGGAGTCCGCTGCTCGAGCGTTTAGCAATGGCTACTGTAGTATTAAAGTTCGATTCCCACCAATTATATGTTTTATTTAATGGTAAGTAATTAGGGGTAGGGCACATCAGACCAGCCCGAGAGGGAAGTACCTTCACCGCACAAAAACCGTATCTAACCGGTGAGTTGTTATAACTTACTAGTCGTTCTGTTCTTGTGTGTAACTGAATCTCCTGATTGCTGGTAACCTCATCAATTTTTAGAAAAAAAATTGTTTTATTATCTGAAATATTATATTAAAAGCGTTACTCAAATACAAAACAGTACCTGGGCGACAGACGGAACAGGGATGGACGTTTTGTTTTATGTAGAATCGCGTTTTATTTTCGGGAATGACACCTACTTATACAAATAAACTTAAAAAGCCAATAAAAAAATTGGCAATTCTATTATATGATTATGTTGTTTGCTTTTTATAAATAAAAATATACATCTTAAAAATAATAATAACTAAATTAAAAATAAATACAACCTAAGTATTGAAATTTAAAAATAATGCCCAAGTTTTGAAAAACAATTTTGTGTATATACAAGAAATGCTCCTCTATAATATTATCATATAGGTATAAGTACGATATCATACACATAAGTAAATATTAATCCATTACTATTACATACATTAATCCATCCATACATTTATACAAACTCACAGTTGTTCAGGAACACCGTTCCTATATGAAATATATATGTTTGTCTGTGCGTTTGTCTGTGCATTTATCTGTCGCTTTTTTCGAATATTCCAATTTTGACTTCTGATTCGGATTCAGCATAAAAAAGTAGAATAGGAACATGGATAAAATGGTCGACAAATTAAAAAAAAAATTGAATTGTTATATAATTGACGAGCCAGGTGTTCCTCTGGCAATGCAATATTGCCCATTCTCAACTGGTTTTTTTTTGCCACGGCACTGATTATTGAAGTGAAAACTTCTAGAGGCGTGTAAAGCGATTTCCGGCAGGAAGTGACATTATGGATTCGCGTCACCAACAACCTAGTTCTAACAGTATACCTATCTGAACCATGAGTATAAAGAGTTTATCAAAAATCAAATAATACAAAATTCAAGAGATCCCTCCTCTCTCCCTCGACTTATTAATGACGGTATCGGTTTGGTAGACATTTTCTTTTTAATTTAAATATTTTACATGTATAGGAAACATGATCTGTCAGTAGAGCTACCATGGTTTTTCTGGAGGCAACGAGAGAACACAGTTCAGTGCCTTTTACTTCTCTGTTTGTCATGCCGATTTTCTTTTCTTTTGTTTAGTAGCTACTGCCGAGATGCAGTGATGTTGTTAAGATAAGTATGCTCTAACCTAAGCCCAAGGATTTGGCGAAGATACTGATTTTTACATGGACGACTACCGTCAGACATCCACAACCTACGGGAAATACCAGACCTTTCTTAGGTTAGGTCACACGTCTTTTGAAATATATTTTTTGGACCCGCGGGTTTCCTCACGATGTTTTCAAGGATAATTACAAATATATAAATGCGAAAACACGAATTTAGTGGTACATTCCAGGATTTGAAACGGGACCCGTTGGCTAATAGGTTCTTTATCCACTGAGCTATTATTGCTAATCGTTTGACGTTGCTTATCCTGTTCGGTTAGTTTTTTTTATACCACTAAGGTGGCAATCAAGCATACGGTCTGCCTGATGTTAAACAGTCACCGTAGCCTATGAACATTTGCAACACCAGGGGTGTCACTCATGCGTTGCCGACCCTCTAAAATCCTCTTCACGCATTTCTTGAAGAACTCCATGCTGTAGTCCCTTGGAAAAATCTCGGCTGGGAGTTCTTTCCAAAGCTTGAGTGTTCTCGGAATAAAGCTTCCCTGGAACCGCACAGTACGCGACCATTGCGGTTCCAGCGTGTGAGGGTGAACTCTCCGCTGTCGGCGAGCTGTGCGGTTATAAAAATAACACGTGCGACGATACCATCGATCTCTCGAAGTAGCAGGAATGCTAGAGACCAATACCATAGTATAAACAAATAAGTAGGATATCTTCATAGATACGCACCGCGTTCGGTTTGTATGTGAGCGCGCCCGTACGTATACGTCGTCGCACGTACGGCTACGCCGTGCCTAATATCGTCCACCACGCACGCACCGCCCGCGTCGCGCCGCTGCGCTCCCGCTCGTAATAATTTGTACGTGTACCTACCTACTTTAACTACAAATTCTTAAAGATGCCTAAAAAGTAAAAAGATTTTTTTTTTAATTTGTGACTTTATAACAAAATTACATATTTGAATGTGTAATTTTGTTATAAAATCACAAATTTCCTACAGAAAAAAGTACTTTTAATGCCTCCAGGGATTTGTTATTTGGCTGCAGTTTTCTGTGAGGTAGTAACGTCACTCACTCGCATGAACACAACAACCCTGCAGGGAATTGTTATTTGGCTGCAGTTTTGAGCATATTTTTCGTGTCTTAATGAGCGGTTTAACGGGCAGCTTCAACCTGTTACGAGTACTTTTGTGTTACAGTATCTTAAAATATCACTCATCATTTTTTCATAACGCGCCTAAAGGAGTATATAACTTCAATACAATAGTCAGCTCCTGGTCTATGTACAAAAAATAATTAAGAAAATCTTTGTATTATAGATCCCTGATGATTCACCTACAGGGGAAAATTGTTTGTATATAGATAGACTATGCATTTTTGACGATTGTATAAACTATAAGCGACATCCCTACGTGTTTAGGCTATTATCCTTCGCTCGGGGGTCGAGTCGGCCTACTTATTTAATTTTACTATGACAATACACTTACCCCAGTTACACGTGTATTAACTAACATAAACACATACGGCGGTTGTCACACTCCTGTTTATCAAATATGTTTGTTCTATCGTCCGCCCCGTACCTGCGTTGTGGTCATGTTATATGCAGTTACACGCTGACATTTACGTTTGCTAGTTGGTAATGACTGTTTGCAAATTTTAACACAGTAACTAGTTGCTATGGTTACGTTTTGGTTGTTATGGTTACGTATGGTTGCGTTTGAATTTTTAAACATGTACCTATTTAACTTTTCTTTTTTTTTATACAATTTCGGGAGGCATACGGCCCACCTGATGTAAAGCAGTTACCGTAGCCTATTAACACTTGTAATATATTAAGTATTACTCGCGCGATGCCTCCTCCACTGCTTGCACAGCAACTCCTTAGGAGCTTACTGGTGACCTCACTCACACACAGGAACCCAACAATCCTCTAGGGAGTTGTTATTTGGCTACGGTTTTCTGTGAGGTAGAGGTACTTCCCCAGATGGGCTACTTTGATGCGCCCTACGTCTCCTTAAACGTCCAGATAAACAGACATGTTCATGCACACAAATGTTTGTCTTATGTGGGAATCGAACCCACGAGCGTTGGTGTCAAAGTCGCGTCATTCACGACTGAGCCACCGAGCTTGTCAAACGTCGTCGTTACTTGGTGCGCACGATACCAAAATGATGAAATTAAACAATCCCTTACAAACATTCTGTGGTTACTTGGATGCGATCCCTGAGAAAAAAATTCTGAACACATCCCGTGTTCAGAATTTTACAATTCAGTTTAAGTACTTTATTTTGATATTTTTGTTTGCTTATTATAAAAGAAATCTAAGCAAACAATAAACAATGGTAAAACAACATAACCCTACAGATTACTACCACCTAAGCTGTGGTCATCCATATGTTTAACCACTACGAATGCTTTAACGTATGCTGGCCAATGGATGCTTGCAACAATGAGTAATAAAGCACACACAAAACTAAATACTCTTGATGAACAATGTCAGAATGATCTAACATAGTTCAGCAGGAATGTATTTATCCTTTGGTTCAAAGGTTTATATACACATTTAGTCGATGACCCGCAAAAAATGTGCTTTATTACTTATTGTTACAAGCGTCCATAGGCTAGCTTACATCAAAGCATTCGTAGATTATTGCAATTTAGATTTTAGTCAGTTGTAGCGCTGCGCTGAGACCTGAACCTCAGCTGTAATGTAAAATGATGCTGTTGGCATCATATCGAACAACTCTTAGAAACACAGCCCATTGTACAACCGGTAGAACACACAAAGATATAGAAAATCTCTCCTAAAACTCACAACAACTTACTACGAACGGTCCACCTGGTACTATATTCTATTATAATAATATAGTAAGTTGTTGTGAGTTTTAGGAGAGATTTTCTATAATATAATTTCTATAAATAAATAAATAATTATATATTTTATTATAAAAGGAGAATGGAACAACCATCAAACCCTCATTGAGTTTGATGGTTGTTCCGTTCTCCTTTTTTCTACAGAACAAATAACAAAAATATAAAAAATAAACACTATGTATAGATTTTTCATTTATTGATAAGTTGTCATGAAATCCACCATAATAACACATCGCTCACTGCGTAAAGTCCGCTATAACAAAAAAAGAGCAATTTTTGGTGTGATGATTGTTAAATACACAACATATCGTGCTCAAAAATTTCTCTTTCTGAGTTACGGCGAGATTCTCGTAAATGAATTTATGTGAAATATTTTAGAATTTTTAAATCATTACTGAGTTATATGCCTATCTTTGGCAAATAAGCGATGTATTCTGTGAAAAAATCACTATTTAGAATGGTTTAAGACGTACAGCGGTTTACACAATATACAGACTCTCAAAGTAACATCTTGCACGCGATACACTGACGGTAGTGGAACGGTTTAGCAAACCCTACTTTAACTCTAAGGTGGATTCGATTCACACACACACAAGGCAAACGTTCGTATGCATGAACATCTATTTGTCTTGGCCTGTATCTTTTAAGAGAGGTAATAATCAAAGCAGCCCGACTGGGAAAGTACCTCCATCTCACATCCAAGTTACAACTTCCTGAGGAGTTCTTATGTTGCCAGTAAGCTCCTAATAAGTGCAATATAAGCAACAGAGATATTTCCTATATTGCAAGTGTTCAGGCTACGGTAACCACTTTCTATCAGGTGGGCCATATATGCCTCTAGACATTGTATATAAAAATCCTGACCTGTCTGTTTACAGTGGGCAGTTCAGTGAAACCGTATATACTGTGATCACAACTAATATTTCAACGTAATAAAATATCGAAGCTATGAGAACGTCATAGGTAAAGTCTAGTACAGGTGGGGTAGGGGGTTTATATCGGACTACGATAGAGATACACTATTACTAGAGACAAACGTTACAAAATAACTCAACAAAAAGAGTATGATATCGAGTAGCTGGCGATCGTTATTTTAATATTAAGGGCCGTGGATTACATACCCTCATTAGGCCAACATCATGAATACGTATATTCATTTATTAAGATGGTATTTACAGATTAAGTCATGGCTTCTCGAGAGCTTTTATTTCTGGCTTAGTCGGGTTACAAACAAGCGTACGGTTCACCTGATATGAAGCTATTACCGAAGTCTTAGAAAGGTTACTTATGGATTGTGGCCATCTCAAGAGCATGACAACGCTCTTTCGATTCGTTATTATCCTGCGAACTTCTATAATTCATTCATTCGTGCATTTGCACTACAAAATGCATTTTTTTATACTACGTCGGGAGGCATACAAACATACGGCCTACCTGATGTAAAGCAGTTACCGTAGCCTATTAATGCTTGTAATATATTAAGTATCACTCGCACAATGCCTCCTCTGGTGACCTCACTCACACACAGGAACACAACAACCCTCTAGGGAGTTGTTATTTAGTAGCGGTTTTCTGCTAGTTGGAGGTACTTCCCCAGACGGGCTGCTTTGATGCGCCCTACCTCACTTAAAACATCCAGACCAAGACAAAAAGATATGTTCATGCACACAAATGTTTGTCTTGTGCGGGAATCGAACCCACGACCGTTGGTGTCACAGTCGCGTCATTCACGACTGGGCCACCGAGCTCGTCAAACATTCAGGGACATAGGCTCTCTAAGCGTATTTTACCGCCTTTACCATGGCGAGTGCTCTGAAGAACTGTTTTCCCTTATCCCACCCTCTCCCATCCGTCATAGAACCACACGTGCGGGCTTGCGATGTCATCGTTCCACGGTTGAGAATATCTCTTCGCGTACCAAAAAGTTCGGGAACTCCTATCTTTGTCGTACCATTAAAAAGTGGAACGCTTTGCCTGCACATGTGTTCCCTCCTTCCTACAATATGGGATCCTTCAAACGAAGCGTGAAGAAGCATTTTGCGGGTCAGCATGACAGCGTCAACTGACAGGATACGGTATGTAGTGTGTTGTCAGTTGCAGTTGCAATTTGGGCTCCTCTTTCGCTTACCATCAGGCAAAGAGGAGCCACTATGCTGTACTAATATAAAAAAATTCAAGCATTCCGACAGCTTCATTAAATGTTATCTTTCATTATTTTCAGTATCGCTATGGATGACAAATTCAGTTCCTAGATTACGTCAACTCACAAAACTCATAGGAAATGAGAAATTAACTTCTCTCCGTAAGTATTAACCATAATTTTACTGAAAGGTATTTTACCCATGAGTGGTAAGGACGTAGAAACCGGCGAGCGTACATGAGAAGAGCTATAAATGTTAAAGGAACTAGTGACGATTCTTTATATACAACGTCGGAAGGCATACAAGTATTTGACCACCTGATGTAAAGCGGTTATCACAGTACATGAACATGCAATACATTAAATGTCAATCGGCCGATGCTACCTCTGTTCCTAGCACAGCAACTTCTTAAAAGTATACTGGTGACCTCACTCACTTACTGCAATTCTCCAGGGCGTTGGTATTGAGCTTCGGTTTTCTTTGATACGCCCTAGCTGTATTAAAAACACCACCTCGAAGTCAAATAGACATATCCATGGACAAAAAAATGTTGATCTTGTGTGGGATAGAACCCACGAGCGTTGGTATCAAAGTACCTTTACTAGGGGAGCTGGGCCTGCGGCGCATTGGCAGAGCTGCTTTTGCACAATAAGTAAATAACAGCAGCTGCGTAAGCAGAGCTGCTAACCCTAACCCTAACTCTTGTGCCAATAAATATTTTGACAATTAATTTGAACTGGAATATAAATTTGCAAACCTTGAAATGAGCTCGCCATACGCGCTCCAATAGACATTGTATTGGAACGGTTTTTCGGGCGATAACATCACTTATCAATATCCTTTATTGAGCTAATCGAAATAAATCTATTTTAGGGGAATCTACAATACTTAAGGTACATTCACGTCGAACAATCAGCTCTCTAGCTTCTAAACTGAAGGAGTACTACGTGTAACAGTCGTAAACCGCAAAACTGCAAAAAATACACGGTTATAAAGCTTCGCTGGCTAACGCAGCTCTGCAATTAACCACTGCGCCACCGAGCTCATCAAACGTGTCTAAGAACAGAGTCACGTGCCGTTCAGTTCTCTCTTCATGCTCCGCATGTGACTTGGCGTGAAAATATAGAACGATATTATCCTTACTTTTTTATATTATCCCGCGAGACAACCTACCTAGCACGCACCGGTGGATTCCGCAAGTTATAATGT
This sequence comes from Pyralis farinalis, assembly GCA_947507595.1. Lineage (NCBI taxonomy): Eukaryota > Metazoa > Arthropoda > Insecta > Lepidoptera > Pyralidae > Pyralis > Pyralis farinalis. Next base: position 13,535,839 of record OX382269.1, on the reverse strand, counting down.
TATTCAGTAACATCAAATTTTCCGTGTAAATATTTCGCTTAACGCTACACTAACGATCTATTTCATGGCATATTACCGAGCTGCCAACTAACACAAAGTCTCATTGCTGTGATTTCGCCCAAGTCACTAGGACATGACACATTTACACTTGATCGTTTATGACGAATTATTTACACTGACAATCCCGAAGTCAAGAAACGACTACCTGAAACCATGATGTCGGTTGAATATGTATGATCGCAAATCGCTAGAAAATTTACACTAGTCACCGCTGAATTCCAAATGTATACAAAAACTATTACTTTTCTTTTATACCGCTGTATAAAATAAATTAGGAGTTTTTGTATACGATAGGAATACAAGCATGCGGTTCACTTGATATATATACGTACATGTTACCGTACTCCATGTACTCTTGAAATACAAAAACTCGCACGTTACCTCCCCTGTTGCTACCACAGTACCTGTTTAGATTTCTAGTAACCACTCTCACCCACAGGAATACAGCAACTTCTCAGGGAGTTGTTATTGGATTGTCAGGTGCAGGTACTTTCCTGTGGTGCATTGATGTCCCCTGTCTTAAAAATACCCAGACCAAGACTAATATAGATGTTCATGTACACAAAAGTTAGTATGAGAATCGAGCCCACGAGCCTCGCTGTTAAGTAGACATTTCAATCCATTCGATCACTGTTCTGAAGATGTTATTAACTCATATAAAGACACCATTATATTGTAAATTTCATTATGATTTACCTGCGGTCTACTGTCGATACAACTGACACGAATCTTTCTTTCTTGCCTCGTTTACAGCGCACTTAGAGTCTAATGAGATTGACTTTGGCTCGAATAATGGTGGGACCACCCATCCATAAGGATTCTAGGATTTCTTGGATTATGGACCTAATTGTAACCATAATCTTTAAACATAAATGCCTATTACAATAGATACGTGGAATTAAATTAGTACTACAATATAGCCTTTGATCAGTCGGACAAATTTTCCTGCAAAGAGTGAACTAGTGCTTTACCCCATTAAATGTATAGTGGCAAGCTTAGTGAGCATCCAATATAAATAAATCATGTGAATAATCCCAACTAAACATCAATATACAATAACTAAACACAGATTCCCAACCTTTTGTTAACCGGTCTACACGGCCACACAGTTTTTTTTGTATGTCTCTTGAAAACAAAATTCTTTTCCAATTTGCTTAAAGAAGATTGACTACCATGTACCTTATTAACAACTTTATAAATAAGTAAGCACATATTTATTCATGAACATGTCTGTTTGTTTTTATCTGGGTGTTTTTAAGAGAAGTTATGGCGCATCAAAGTTACTTGGGAAGCACTAACTCACAGAAAACCGCGGCCGAATAACAACTCTTGGTGGGTTGTTGTGTTCGTTTGATTATGTGAAGTTACCAGTAAGTTCCTAAGGAGTTGTTTTGGTAGCAACAGGGGTAGCAATACGCGATTCTGTATTGCAAGTGCTCATAGACTACAGTAACCACTTTACGTCAGGTGAGCCGTATACTTCCGAAAGCTACATAAAAAAGGTAAGTAAACTTCTTGTATGACCCCCGACGTTGTATAAAAAATATCAATATTACCAGATCCAATATCAATGAAATACCTAAACGAGATATTTTTATTAAATAATGATAATATATAACATTTTCGCATAAGTGAAATTCAACTAAGCTACCATAAAGTTTGTTTTGGCGAATTTATTATGGAACTGAATTAAGAATATCGTATATAAATTCTACTCAGGCGTGTGCAGTTGTCAAATTTTTCCATGCCTCTGTCGTCTATGCATAAACCAATAAAGGACCTGATTGCACTCTTAAAAACTTCGTAAATATCTAAGCGATTCGAGCCTACTGACCAATAGAAAAATATTTTAACCAATAAGCCAAGTAAACCAATAAGATAAGTGTCGCGATGTTGAGCCGCGAACTAGCCAACATGAGCTGTTCTACTTTTCACCCGACCCGAAGCAGTGAATTGAGTTTCTCCATAATATCGGTATCAAATAATTTACTATAAGGCGATAGTAAGTTCACTAGGAAACTCCAAACGTACGAATGTACTAGTACAACGTTATCAGCAGAGGCTACAACGAACGAGTATTTCTCGCGTTTCTCGAGTTTATAGACTACAGATACTTCCCATGAGACTACTCGTTATATAGGAGAAGAAATGCTGTCAACAGATACTCATCTGTTTTTTTTACTTTAACAGTATCTACAACTTTATCACTTGATGTTTGTTATATTTTAAAAGAATTGTCCGTCTATACGTCTAATACAACCAACTTTAATAATATTGAGGCACGTTTGAGAACCCGTGGCCTAAACGATAAAATATGATATATTTTCTACATTTTCTTAATCATGGTAGTAGGGGATCGGCATGAATTTTGCATACTCCACGCAGCAAGCTATAAATTATCACGATATGACGTTATAAGAAGCTGAGTAATAAAAAAATTGCGGTAAACGTTGCCGCAGAACGCTTGTAAAACATAAGTTTATAATTTATTCAGTGAGCATGGAGGATTGTACTTCGGTGGGCGAAGAATGCTGCATCAGAATGAAATATTTGGCCGCTGAGCTATCGCGCGCAGAGAATACTCTCAGGTATAGTACAACTTTCGACATATAGCGACATCAAGGAGAATATCTCTTGAGCGCACTTCAAAATAGTTTTTAAAGTACATCGAATGACAAGCATTCTGCTCGCCTGATTCCAAATGGTTATTTATTTATTGTGTTTGCATTACAAGGAATTACACGCGTATTACCACCCTGGTAATTCCCTCCCTTCTTCTTCCTTACACTTTTTAAGGAACACAGCCATCCTCCTGGGATTCGATATTTGTTGTGTAAATTTATAATGTAAAGATGCGGCTGCTTACTTGCCGTCTTCACAAACGTTGATTTCATATTTTCCAGGTTTACACATTAAATTACTTAACAGTAAAGCGGTAAATATTTCATTAAATTCCTTTTGGACTTATTTTCTGACGTGCACAGCAAGCCGGAAAATATTTTAAAATTTCCTGTTTATGCTTCTAAGTTTATAGCAGATTCCACCTGCATAACTTGGCAATATGATCAATTTTGCATTACCCTGATTATCGCTAAACATTTTTAAGAATTTCGGTTCCCTCTGCCTATCCTGCATGGGACTTGGCGTAAAGATATATAGGTTATTAAGAATTCGAAAATGGGTTTTTAATTTAATTAAAAATAAAATCTCTTCTTTACATAAAACTATATTAAAAGTTAGTATTGAAAAAAAATGCCTACAATATTCTGCCCTATTTACAATAAACGCCGGTCTGACGCTTGTCAAAAAAAATCGTGATTAAAGTATTATTTTTATTTTGCTTGTATCTCTGGAATTAAACGAGATACCAACATGAAAATTGTAACAAATTGTAATCAACAAAGTTATAATAGTCTAAGATAAGTAATAGATGTCGACCTGCACAGATCAAGTAACCGAACGAAATGTGTTTTTTATGAAATTATTATATTATTTTCGTTAACGAATGTAACGAAGATAAGTTGCCTAATGAATCTGTTCAAGGTTATCTGGAGCCAACAGCTCGCCATGAGTTACCCCGGGCACAAGAAAAAAAATTATATACAAATCGTTAATATAAAAACAAAGTAAATGAAAAAATATAAAATAATCTCTTAATGCTTTCTAAATGGATGGGGACAACATCTCATCTTGATGAAATATAATTTTATTAAATAATATTAATTACAGGAAGACGCTTCGGATGCGCAGAACTATGATGATCACATCAGAAACTGCCAAAGAAGGTAAGCGCGATTTAGTTAAAAGTTTGATTATTTTATACATATTATTTTGTTTAAGACAAGAATCAGAAACATTTACCAAACAATATGTTAGGTAAACAATGCTCTAAAGACTACGATTCAATTAAATACTGTATTACAACACGTAGGCGGGCGGTAATTTGTATGAAAATTAATAGTAGAATTCACACGGAGCACATTTTGACGTTATTATCGACGGCGTGGGTGAAACTTCGCAGCCACGTCGCAACCACCAGCGACACCGCAAACTAGCGGCCAGCCACTTCGCAGACACAACGTTGCGTCGACGCAACGGCACTGCGTTTCCTCTACGAAAGCCGGAGTGAACTGTCTGTCAGCACACTACGTATATCGCAACTACTTGCGACAACTCAACCACATCCCAACCACATCGACATTTTGTTGGAGCCACAACGCAACTACAAAAAGCTGCGCCGATACCAGTCACACGCTCGACCACTTTTTGTCGCCACGCTGTGGTGTGGTTGTGGTACATGTGAAACAAGCCTTAGTAGTTGTTTAAAATGCGAAGTGTATTTTAAAATGGAATTGAATTGATTGATTTATGGACCCAGGCGACCGAGCAAAAATCCAATCCAAATCGATAAAGCCGTTTCCCAGATATGCGAAATATAGTTCTATGTATAACTAAATCTGCTCTTTTAAAATAATAGGATACTTTGCAAATTAACTTATTTTTTTATGCCACTAAGAAAACCAACAAGCGTACTGCCTGATGGTAAGCATTTACCGTGGTCTCTGGTTAGTTACAACACCAAGGGTGTCACTCGTACGTAGCAATTCCTTAGGAGCTTACGGGTAATCTCTTTCACTCGCAGAAACACTACAACCTTCTAGAGATTTGACTACGGTTTTCTGTGAGGTGGAGGGACTTCCCCTGACGATTGGCTTTGATGTGTTTTTAAGTCTGCTTTTGTACAGGTGTTTTTAAGAGAGGTAGGGTGCCTCAATGCATTCAGTTTGAGGAAGACAAACAGACACGTTCATGCAAACAAATGTTTGTCCTTTGTGGGAATCGAACCCACGAGTGTTCGTGTCAAAGTAGCGTTACTAACCACTGCGCCACCTCGCTCGTCAAAATTTCGTTGTATTCCTTTTGACGCTATATAAAAAACCATCGTAATAGATAACTACTTGTGCAACAGTAAGTATAATAGTTACCTACTGTCTCAAGACGGCCATAAACGAATATTAATCCAATAAAATATACGTTTAACCATTTGATATTCGTCATACAACATTTTCCCAATATTTACAAGTGTCTTCAACTTATGATATATTTTATCGAGAAGTATTTTTTATTTTATTTTGTTCTAAAGTTTCTCTACGATACCAATTTACAGATCACAAAACAAACAAACATATAAAAATAGATGCACTAGTTTATATTCAGGAACTACGAGTATATGACATCTATATGTTTGTCTGTGTGTTTATCTGTCGCTTTTTTGATTATTTTTTTTGAGTGTTCCTCTGGCAATGCAAGCATGCGCATTCTCAACTGATTTTTTTTTAATACGGCGGGAGTCATACAAGCATGCGGCCCACCTGATGTAAAGCGGTTACCGTAGCCTATGAACGCTTGTAATACATTAAGTATCACTCGCGCGATGCCACCTCTGCTGCTAACATAACAACTCCTTAGGAGCTTACTGGTGACCTAACTCACACGCAGGAACACAACAACCCTCTAGGGAGTTGTTATTTGGCTGAGGTTTTCTGTGAGTGGAGGTACTTCCCCAGAAGTGAATGCTTTGATGCGCCCTACCTCTCTTAAAACATCCAGACCAAGACAAACAGACATATTCATGCACACAAATGTTTGTCTTGTGTGGGAATCAAACCCACGAGCATTGGTGTCAAAGCTCGTGATGCAATGTCATCGTTATATGTTTTGAGAGATACAGATTCTCAGTATTATTATTGTACCAATATGCTGATGTGAATTTATTGTAATATCTAATTGTCAATTTTCAAAGTCCTATATTGGCAAGTTTCTTTCGGAATTTCTTCTTCGCCAACGGTCATTTCCGAAATGCTAGCAAATTAAACAAGAAAAATAGACATGACATGAGAGAATTGTAAGATTATATTTCAAAAAATGTAAGACGTGTCTAAGTGCCCGCGAGGGCCCAATGGCAAATAAAGAATTTTATCTTTTTATATTTTATCAGTCCTGTGAGTCAGTCAAGATAGCGTGCGTCGGTCATTGCGTGTGTCAATATGATTAAACGCGCATTTTAAGCAGCGCCGCCTGCAACCTCTCTATGGATGTATTTCTTTTCCAATTTCTCCGTGCGTCGGAAGACTCATTAAGTCAATAAACCGAGATAAGAGAGTTATGATGAAATAACTCTTTGAGGGGTTATTGTGTTCCTGCGAGTGAATAGGTTACAAATAAGCTCCCTAAAGAGATGATATATTTAAGTGCCCCCTATTTTTGTAAACAATAGTTTTTTTGCAACTATTGTTTGCAATACGGATAGTGATTCTGCTCTTAATATCGCATCGTATGAAGCCGACAGGTTACCACTGAGTCACCTTGTAAATCGGAAATTTCTCCCATTATTACAATTACTTCGGAAGCCCAGATCCACCAACTAATGACAAAGGATTGACTACTTAGTAGTTATATACGCTTAACTTCCCCTATAGATACTCTACATGATTATGCGTGCCTGGTAACTGAAATGTACTTTTTGCATGTAAAGTATTTATTAAATAACTTAACACAAAGCTACTTGAATGGCATATTAATATACCTACTGTCTTATGATTCCCTTATTCTTAGAACGTTAAATTTGTATACTTTTTTCATTTTTATACACTGTTACACGACCACCAATCAATCATACACAATAACACAAACACTCGACATACCTACTACATCAACTTACTACACATTCCAGTCTCTTTTAGCTACGAAGTGGAATTATCTTTCATTTTTATTGCTAAAGATATTTTATGACAGTTCTAATGTATTTTATGACGGTTCTAATGTATTCAGCTCCTTATTACTTAAGATAGGACAACGAACATATGTTTATACACATCACTTTTCATGTTTTTTACTATTGGTTTATACAGATACACAAATTTACACGTGTATTGACACATGCACCTTCATATACAAACATATACGAGTATGCAGAGCATATAAATATTCAAAAAAAAAAAACCATGATAATTTCAAACTTTATAACAGTTCTGTAATATCTTGTTATATACATCTATGTTTTATCAACTTGTGTCGTAATGGTTAATATAGTTGATACTATAGAACATTTGGACGTGTTGGAAATTGCAACTACTACACGATGTGACACTGATGATATAGCAACACTGCTCCACTTAAAAAACGACGACTTCACATTAGTGACTCAAAATATTCGAAGTGTATATTGCAATTTTGATGACCTCCTTGTTACTCTTTCACAACTAACGTTTAATCCAGATATAATCATATTAACTGAATGCTGGTTAAGTAAAAATAAACCATTACCTCTCATAGCCAACTATGTATGCTATTCTACAACTCGCTTTTTCAATAAGAGTGACGGTGTGATGGTCTATGTTAGGGACAGTATTACTGCTCACGTTAAGGAGATCAGGTTACATCAAGCATCCTGTCTACAAATAGAGACCATTTACAGTATCATTCTCGCAATATACCGGTCCCCCTCTTTTACTGACATTGAAACATTTACAAATTCATTAAACGATCATCTAGAATCCCTTAAATCAAACAAAAGTTTCATACTGGCTGGAGACATCAATATAAATACTATCGCGCGTGATTCTGATCAAAATAATGAGCGCAGAAATAGATCAAATTACCTTGACACATTAGCAACACACGGACTTATGATGGGGCACGACCTACCTACTAGAGCAGGTAACTCTTTGGATCATCTTTTTCTTAAAATAGATCGTAGTCGTGTTGTTGCCCAAGTTGTAGTTTTGAACACTTCGATTACTGATCATGCTATGATTCTTTTGCATCTTTCTGGCTCTAACTACAAACCTAATTCTATTAAAACTAAATTGGTCACAGATTTTGAAAGTGCACTTAAAGACCTAAAAGAAAAGAACTTAACGGATTTATTGCAATGTAATGATCCTGAGATAGTAACGGAAATCCTAATTAGTAAAATTATGCACTCTTTAAAAGAAAATACAAAGGAAGTGCATATTATTAAGAATAAACGTACTATAAAACCCTGGATTACTCCAGGGATCTTACGATGTATCAGGCACAGAAACAATTTACAACATAAATTGCGCTGTAATCCTCATGACGAAGTTCTTGCTGTTAGTTATAAGAGATATCGCAATTTCTGCAATAATTTATTAAAAAAGTTGAAACGTAACCACGACAGACAACTTCTACATAACTCAGCAGGTAATTCCAAGGACTTATGGAATAATATAGCAACAATTACACGCACGAAACGCCCTAAGACGGACAACACAAACTTGCTAAATATTAAAACAACGCATAGTGAATCAGTTAACTACGTGAATGACTACTTTAGCAATGTTGGGAGACATCTGGCTGAAAACATAGCTACAACTAATAGTACCTCACTCTCGCTTGATTCTTCCACCCCATCACAGCTCTCGTCCTTTACATTGTTTGACACTGATGTAGACGAAGTGCACGCAATTCTCATGGGCTTAAAGACTAATAGCGCTCCTGGCTGGGATAATATCCCTATCAGTTTTCTTAAAAGTGCCAAAAATGAGATCATTCCCATTATAACACATCTCGTTAATCTATGCTTTAATTGTGGTGTATTTCCAGCATTGCTCAAAGAATCTATTATTGTTCCGGTGCACAAGGGTGGCGATAGAGACGACGTCAATAACTACCGGCCGATCTCAGTTTTGAATGCATTATCAAAAATTTTAGAAAAGTTAATAAATAAAAGATTACTTGGTTATCTAGACAAATTTAACATCATATCAGACTCACAATATGGTTTTCGTACCGGTAGAAGTACTGAGGATGCCATCGAGGCGTTGACAACTAATGTTACGTATCAACTCGACAATAAGAGTAGATGCCTCTCAGTGTTTTTAGATCTTAAAAAGGCCTTTGATACGGTCTCTATCTATATCCTCGTGCAGAAATTAGAGGCCATTGGTGTCAGAGGAACTCCACTTGAACTTTTTAAAAGCTATCTTGATGGACGTACTCAAAGGACAAGGGTCGGAAGTATGGTCAGTGGACATGCCAATGTAACCTTTGGAGTTCCTCAGGGAAGTGTCCTGGGCCCGACCCTCTTCCTAATATACATTAATGACCTTTGTAATATGAGGATGAGTAATGCTGAAATTATCTCATATGCAGATGACATGGCTATAGTTTTTTATGGTAGAACATGGAATGAGGTTAGGATTATTGCCGAGTCTGGGCTGTTTGAGGTTGCTAAATGGTTAACGAAAAATCTACTCACTTTAAATATATCTAAAACTAACTATATGTGTTTCTCTATCTATAACAGAACTCAACCCGACAATGATTTTGACATGAAAATTCATTGCAAACATGCATGTAATATCAGCTGTAGTTGTCCGTCAATAACTAGGGTAGGCTGCGTTAAATATCTTGGAGTAATGGTAGACCAGAGACTGTCGTGGCAGTCTCACATAGACCAGGTTGCATGTAGAATTCGTAAATTAATGTGGATATTTAAAACACTTAGATATGCTGCACCACAAAAACTATTGAACCGTATTTATGTTTCGTTAGCTCAATCCATTATAACTTACTGTATTCCATTATGGGGCGGTGCATTAAAAACTAAACTTTTAGGACTTGAACGGGCTCAACGGGCATTAATAAAGGTTATGTATTTTAAAAAACGTAGATTCTCAACCCAGGCTTTATATGAAATATCAAAATTACTAACAGTCAGAAAATTATATATATTACATTTAGTTCTAAAAAAACATAAAACCATGGTGTACAATCCTGATATTGAAAAGAGAAGAAGAAAAGATAGGGTAGCAATAACACTTAGCACACATAGTAGTTTTATTCAAAATCACTACCTGCATATGTCATCGCATGTATATAATTATATAAACAGAATTCTGGAAATTTACCCCAATACCTGTTGGGAATGCAAAAAGAGACTTACAGTTTGGTTAAAACCTCTGCAATATGAGGAAGCTGAATACATTCTTAAATATACCGTGTAAAATACATACATTTACAATAGTTCTTTATGTAATTTTATTTAGAAGCAATTTTATTTACTGGTTATTTTGATAATACACAACAAATAATTTAACCTAACTTGTATAAATACTTAATACATATTTATTATAGATAATACTTTATGCATACACACACCACTCTCACACATTATACACGAGCGCGCATTCATTCATTTACGCATAGGTACATATTTTATTCATGGTTCAGTAGAAGATTGACGTATTACTCGCAATCTCACTTAATTGTTTTATGAACTGGAATTGTATAGATTGCTAAATGTTTTTATTTTACTAACCTAATGACATGTTGTTATGGAAGAGCGGCTCTTTCTGGCACAGGTGTTTTGTACACTTAAAAGAAAGAGTCAGCCATTGCTATTGTAAAACTTTGATGGTTAAGAAATAAACATTTTTTCATTTTTTCATTTTCACCTATACGCATTCCCGCGTTTATATTTCTTATTCTCTGAAGACAACTGTCCAGATACAGAATGAAAAGCCAAGCCAAGCTAAGACAGCACGCATGTCTATCAGACAACAATATTGATGTCAAACCAGGGCGCCAAGCTGCCGTCCACCCGCACGCATGCTGTACAATCCTCAAAAGTGGATTACATAGCACGGAGCGGGTCACCTTCAATACCATATCCGAGTAAAATGTTCCAGAGATGCTTTAGCACGACTCTATAAAATGCCACAAAACCGCAGAAAACCCTGTGGCCCATAGCGAGATGCTTTTCCACGACATTGCGGGGTAAAAAAAAACTAGAACCGTCTGCCGTTTTGAAATCCACTCCACTCTAACAGAATTATAAATACTCTAATGGTAACTTCTAAGTAGAGTAACTTCTGAATATATTTTGGAATGGAAACATTTAAGGATAATGCATCTTTCTTTTTCACTATTATCTCAACAGTTGTACCATTTCGGTATGGGGTCGGTAAAATGAGAGGAAAGGTAGAAACATCGCTTTTTAGAATACGATAGATGAGAAAGGTAACTAAGCTAAAAAGATCTGGTTTACTCTCTGGGTTGCGGAGGCCTGACGGCAGTCGCACCATGTCAAAATCAGTATCTTCGCCATAGCCTTAGGCTTTGGTAACGGACTCTGTAAATTCTAATGGATTAGAAAACGGGATAACGCTAAGAAGATGAGGCAGTAATTCCATCTTGGAAAAGAGTACAGTAGCAAAGAAAAAATACTAGTGGAGTGGTCTTCAACTCCACTAGTATTTTTTTACTAGTGGAGTGGTCTTCAACTCCACTAGTATTTTTTTACTAGTGGAGTGGTCTTCAACTCCACTACTATTTTTTTACTAGTGGAGTGGTCTTCAACTCCACTAGTATTTTTTTGTTGAAGACCACTCCACTAGTATTTTTTCTTTGCTATTTTTATTTCATGAGTTTTTATACAGCGCACAGTATACGATTTGACCAATCTAGCGAGACAAAATTCAGTATCAAACTTAAAGGATTACAAATGACTTAAATTGATAATTATTACGTTATGCGATGAAGTGGTAGTAAATAATATACATTTATGTCAATTACATAAAATTTATTCCAATTTTAAAAGAGATTTTAAAGCAAAAAATGTTTTAAGTTGCTCTTTTTAGGTAATTTTCTCAATAATGAAATATAAGGATCAGATGACACAAGCAAATATTTAATTAAATCAAAATTTGTGCGGACACGAGAAGTTTTCAATGTGTGTGTGTTTCAATATATTCTTATACGTCTCCACAGTGAAATTATTAGAAATAAACAAAGCCAAGCTTCTTCCAGGTTATAAGGCCGTTGTTCGTTTTTAGAATATAATCTTCTCCTAGCTTATTAGGGTTCCGTACCCAAAGGGTAAAACGGAACCCTATTACTGAGGCTCCGCTGTCCGTCCGTCTGTCACCAGGCTGTATCTCATGAACCGTGATAGTTAGACAGTTGAAATTTTCACAGATGATGTATTTCTATTGCTGCTATAACAACAAATACTGAAAAATATAATAAAATAAATATTTAAGGGAGCTACAACAAACTTGATTTTTTTGCATTTTTTATAGATAATGGTACGGAACCCTTCGTGTGCGAGTCCGACTCGCACTTGGCTGATTTTTTATATCCAGTAGCTCGTCTCGGTGAACGTTTCCCGCTGGCTCGCATACTATGTTGGGCTGCAAAAGTTAACTGTTCAGCGTTATATGCTTGAAACAAATGTTGAATTTTACGGTGTTTTGTTTTCTTGTTTTCTTGGGGCTATCTTCAAAACTTGTTTTGGTCTGCCAACTGGCCTTGGTGGTTTTGGTGACAGTTTCTGGAACATTGTAAGCATCAATTCTTCATTTAACCATGCTGCGTTAGAATTCAAAAATAAATCCAACCGTCTCTGTTCCATAGAATCCATCTATGATGAATTTTCTCACACTCCTTTTTCAAAAAGACCTTTAGGAGATTTTCCTGATCTTGTGGGAGGATAAAATCAACAAATCTTGACTTGACAAACATTAAAACTCGGTTTTAGGCGGGGTAGAAAGCCAAAATCAAACAGCGATTTTCGTCGGATTCGGGCTCCTATAAAGAAATAAATTAGATATATTTAGAATCGCAATAAATCGCATAACCAAATTATGTTGTAAAAATACTTAAATAGTAAAAGAATATTTTAAGCGCATAGCCGTGCCTTGACTCATCTTGACTACCTACTTTAAGACTTTGTGAATTTATCTTTTATGAGGTTTTTGTTGTTTTATGGAAGGTCTACTTTAAACCAATATAACTAAGCCGTAAAATGTATTTCGATTAATCAAAATAAATTTAGGTATAGATAATTACCTCCAGTTGAAGAATCCATCACTAAAACGTACTTGAAATAATACAAAACAAAGAAACTCGTACACGATCGCCAGCGTTTACGGCCACACTGAGCAAGCGGGCGACTACCCGAATTCTATACCATAACTTCGCTCCATTGCTGTTAAGGGGTTCGCGGCGCAAAAACTGCTTTTGAATTCAGTGTTAAGTTTAGGGTTCATTCAAATGTGTAATGATATTAAGAAATTGCTCATTTTTAACATAATGATTTGAGACTTTTGTCTCGCTAGATTGCTCAAATCGTTATACTGTGCAGCGTCCGAAAACGTACAAAGCTTCCTTACAACTTGGAATTGTTATTTGGCCGCGGTTTTCTGCGTGGAGATACTTCGCCAGTCGGCCTGTACCCTACCTCTCTTTGTTTATGAACATTGTCCATCGTAAAAAGCCGGCTTAATGTACTTTCCAAAAAACTGAAGCACTCAAGATGACTTAACCCATCCAAAGACAAGCTGCGTTCAAAGCTTAATTTGCGTTTTCCATTACATTGCGCATCGACACTGTCGAACTCCTAAAAGTGAGTAAGACTAACACAATACAATCAGCTTACAATTATCTGCCATATAATTTATAATACACGACGAAACAATTGTTTATTGACAAATTTTCTGCGAAACACTGGCATGACTAGTAGTATTCGAGCGTTAATGCGGCACCTACACCTACGTTCAATCAATTGATTGAGATTCAATCGATTCCATTCGCGTTAAAATGATTACGCAAAATTCGGCTTTAAACATATTTTAAAAGAAAATTTTGCACACACAAATACTCGTATATTTTGTGTTTATGAAACCCACGTTCATTGTTTACCGCGGAGAACGAGCCTACGATGAAAGAAAACATCACAAGGATGGTACGTCATTGAAATATATGGTGATCTTTACAGATAACAGAAGAGCAATAAACAGAGGCTACATTGAGGGTGCGATTGTGACAATAGGCAGGAACACTGTAGAATGGGACGGACGGGTCGCGCTGTGGGGTGTAGTGCCTCTGTGGCGAGCTGCCCGCCCGCCTCACACTGTATTGGCTTTGCGGAAACCTACACCGGCAGACTGCTGGCCTTTTAGGTAACAATATCTTTATTTAATACTAGCAATTTCTACGACTTCATTCGCGTGGTTAATGACAGGATGGGATATACAGGATCCCACAGTACACATGTTTTCTATTAGTTCCAAGGTGAATTTTTTATTTTTGTACAACGTCGAGAGGCATGCAAGCATACGGCCGACCCTATATAAAGTGGTTACGGCCTATCAACGCTTGTAATATCACTCACATCACTCACGCGATGGCACCTCTAGTGCTAATAGCTTAGGAGCTCACTGGTTATCTCACTCACACGCAGTGGTACCTAACCTACCTAAATACCTAAGGTTTTTCCTGAAAATATAAGTAACTCGACGTTTGCTGGCAGACAAAATATAAATCGATTTTCATACTTATATAACCAAATAAATAAATGTATATCCTCTGGCATTACGGAATAAAATTGTACCTATGCAAATGGTTAAAAACTAAAAAATACGATAAAATAGAGTTGATGTTGAGTAAATCAAAATAAATATATACATATAGAATTGATACAGTAAACATTTAATAGGAATATATATAACAAGTAAACTTAAAACACTGTATGTCAGCGACCAACCGACACTAAGATAAGTCCTGTGAGGTTTCTAGGGTGCGGTTTTATGTACAATATATTATGATATAATTTTGAATAAATAAAAAAAAACCAGAGTACACAGTATGAATAAATATAAACTACATTTGAATATAAGAATATAAAAATATTTTTTTGTATGTATGATAACGACCATTGGTTATTATTATGTACTCTGACGAGCTCGTTGGCTCAGTCGTGAAAGACGCGACTTTAAGACCAACGCTCGTGGGTTCGATTCCCACACAAGACAAACATTTATGTGCATGAACATGTCTGTTTGTCTTGGTCTGGATGTTATAAGAGGTAGGACGCACCAAAGCAACCCGTCTGAGGGAGTACCTCCACTTCACAGAAAACCGCAGCCAAATAACAATTCCTTAGAGGGGTGTTGTGTTCCTGCGTGTGAGTGAGGTCACCAGTAAGCTCCTGAGGAGTTGCTGTGTAAGCTACAGATGAGGCATCGCGCGAGTGATATATGTTACAAGCGTTAATAGGCTACTTGTATGCCTCCCGCCGTTGTATAAAAAAAACACGTTTACAGAACATATAACATTTCTATAAAATAGTATTGTACGTAAAAATAAATAACCTACATGAACACAATATGCTGGTTCGATAAATAATATAATTTTACATAACTTGTGCTTTTGTCATATTGAAAGTATGTTATAGAAGAGCGGGCCTTCCCGGTATTCGATTATTAAAAGAAGGACCTATACAATGATATTGTATTGTATATGACAATAAAGTAACATTATTAATACATACTGCTTAAATAAACAGCGGTGCTTATGGTGAAGTCATCATTGAACTGCCTCATCAGCGAAGAATACGGTGCATCAGCATCGAACACGTGCGACCTGACGCCGCAAGCAGCGCGCCCAAACACTTCGTTGTTTATGTAAGTAATTATTATATACTATATGTTGACATAAATATGAAAGTGCTTAAGTCAATTTACATAGTGACAATATATCAAAAAACGGAGGTAGACAGTAACTAACCTACTTTCTAGGTTGTAGATTTATTCACGAGAATAGTTTTGGAATTCAATTTAGTAGATTACTCATCCCTGAGTAAATGTCTTATGTAATAATCAAGCAGTATATAGCACCTATAATACTGTACATCTCCCATACAAACTTTCATCACTTAAGTTCCTTGCGGGGTAAATTTTCTTTCTCTTAACCCTTCGAAACCGGGGTGGTCGAATACGACCGCGAA
The DNA here is from genome assembly GCA_947507595.1 of Pyralis farinalis. Taxonomy (NCBI): domain Eukaryota; kingdom Metazoa; phylum Arthropoda; class Insecta; order Lepidoptera; family Pyralidae; genus Pyralis; species Pyralis farinalis. The sequence goes on along the minus strand of OX382269.1, from coordinate 13,519,965 downwards.
ATGTATGGGAAAACGTATATAACGGGTTCTGACTGCTCAATGTTCGTCTCCAATAAGCTCCTACTCTCGTTTCATCTACGTTTTCTTTGTCAGACATTCAATTACAGAGCTTATTAAGAAGGTTAGTTCAAGAATTAGGTCAACTCACCAGAAAAAAAATAAGATATAGGTACGCTGAAAGTGGTACTATTCGCAGTTGTAAGCATGCGCAATGACAGTGTTTTTCGTACGTTTACCTATCTTTTATTTATCCGTTTAAGTAGCTACTACTCGTATCATAATTTTTGGAAAAGGAAAAAAAAAGGAATATACATTAGTACATACTGAGAAAGTATACATCTTGAGGCGCCCTTATTAGACTAGGTACAGCTTAGTCCGGCCATAAGTTCTTTTACAAATGAATATGCATTAATTTTTTCATGAAGTAATGTAATCTTAATAAAACTTATATGTACATATTTATGGAAATCTCAGCAAGAAAAAATAATAATTCTATTCGAAATGGTCACCTTTGGGTTTGATACAGACCTCTCACACGCAGGACCACAACAATCCTCTAGGGAGTTGATTTTTGGCTGCGGTTTTTCTGTAAGGTGGAGTGTACTTCCCCAGACGAGGTTCTTTCCTGCGCTCTACCTCTCTGTCTGGCCTCTAATCTATGGATTTACGCACTATTTCCATGGTAAATTTAGCCGCAGCTTGCTCCTGAAATTTCTTAAGAGACACAATGTCGGCGTGGCGTTTCAAGCACGCCATGTCCTCTAAAACTAAAACTAAGTTAAGTTGGGGAATGAGCTCCATGTCGAGGTTTTCCTAAGGAACTACAGTATGAGGTTCTTCAAGAAAGGCGTGAAGAGGTTCTTACAGGGTCGGCAACGCAAGAGTGACACCCTATATGTTGCAAATGTCCATAGGCTATGGTAACTGCTTACCATCAGGCAGGCCGTAAGCTTGTTCGCCACCTTAGTGGTATAAAAAAACTGATCATAATTTGTAGTCTAAGGGGTTCAGATCTGGGCTAGACGATGGTCAGTCTTCAGCTCTTATAAAATCCGGAACGTTGGTTTCGAGCCAGGCTGGGATAGTTCATGCCTTATGACCAAGTGCACAGTCCTGCTGGAAAGTCCACGGTACATTTAAAAAAATGTATTGATGAGGGTTTCGCAACACGATCACAGTCTCTTGATACACTGTTTCTGAAGTCTTCACTCCTTGTTCACAAAAATAAAGCTTTGTTACTCCTTGACAAGACACCTCCCACCAAAAAGCGGCTTCTTTAGAACTGTGTGCGTACACTTTGTTATTTTGCTTGTTGTAGGGCACTTCAATCGTGAAAATGTTTTCATCAATAAAGAGGATATTTCTGTGCTTTTTCACCTGCGTATCGGGACAGAATGTCTTTCTCCACTCTTTAACTGTAGGGATTATTGATTTAGGGCATATCCTGTATATCGACGAGAAGCGCCGAGCTTCGGGTCTTGTTTTAGGTATTATATGCGACAGAGTTCTGGCGGTAATCTTCATTTCTCCCGATAAGATTATTTGTTTCCTAATGGGGCTTCGGCGAATTCTGTCTATAACAGCATTAACAGCCTTTGTAGTTCTAACAGCACGCGGCCGCCCCGATCTTTTATGGTCTTAAATAGAGGAAGTGTAGGTAATCTGTCAATATTACGATATGCGGACATACGACTGATACTTAGCTTTTGAAGTGTCTTGAATATGACCAACGGATCCATACCCACTTTATGCAAGGAAATCACTGCAATCCTATTTTCTTTAACACCCCATTCCATAATGTATTTTGATAATAAACACGAAAAAAATAGGTATGTAAAACGGCGGGAAATCGAAAGAAGTATCCAGCACATAATAAACGCGTTCCAAATTCAAAATAATCAAAGAGGTGACAAAAAGAAAAGTTCTTACGTAACAGTATTTATGACAGACTAATATTATTGTGAGAAGTTGTGATATACATACATAGCAATATCACAATCCAAATAAAATTACAAGTACCTATATCGTAAGATTCATTGCAATAAAAACCCTCACACTTTTGAAGTTGAAAGTACAGCTAAACCTATGCTGATAAAATAGTCATAAGAGGACGCATAAAGCTAAGTGGCGCCCTTGTTTTGTTTTTGTTAAAATCTATCAATTTAAGAGCAATTAAAAAAAACGCCCAATTCTGGCACTGTAGAACCATATTTATGTTTTTGAGACATATTCTGTAAGTGTATATATTATTTATGTACAATTAGTCACATAATTGATTATTGCTATAAGTGGCCACAATACGCAATAATTAATATTTTAGTTACATGATAATAAATACAAGATGTGTTTAAAAAGAACCTAAATATCTATAGTTCCAGTAATGAGCGTTTTTTTAGAATTGCTCTTAATTTCAGCGTTGTTAATAAAACCAAAATGAGGGCGCCACTTAGTTTTATGCGTCCTCTTAACTTCTTTGAACATTAATTAAATTATACATACTTTAAAATTCAAAGGCAATGGACAATCAGAACGAGAGAGTAGTTTTAAACAGATGTGGGCGCATCGTAGAACTCGACTGTGTACCTCTGCCTCACAGAAAACCGCAGTTACATAGCCACTCTGTGGAGAGTTCTTATAATACCAGTAAGGTCCTAAGGAGTTGCTGTGCAAGCAGCGAGGGTGGCAACGCGCGAGCGATCCTTCATGTATTGAAAGCGTTTATAGGCTAATAACCAGGTTAGATAAGCTGGGTTATACCTATGCTTGTATATGTTCCGATGTTGTATAAAAAGAGGGGAAGTAGAAATATAGACTTAATGTCAAGTTTTACATTAACTATGCGTATTTCAAATGGAGAACTACCAAGTTTAACCACTTAAAGTTAAAAAAAGAAATCCAATATTCAGTTGTCATGTCCACAACGATAAACTCCGGCGAATATATATTTAGGCAGTAAGAAAAACTTACTTAATCTTATCACACGCTGAATTTTAAGGCTTGCGTTAAAGATGTAGGTATTGAATAATGACGACGTTAACTGAACAGAAGAAAAACACTAAGTAGAATACCTATGTAAGTTTCAGTAGTAAATGTTTGCTTTTACTCGTAGAAATTTAAAAACCAACTATATTAATAAATCTGCGGATCTACTCAATTACAATACAGTTAATACCTAGTTTAAATTGTATTTTAATTAAGTAGGTAAAATCCATTACTAAAGGCTAGAAACGAGTTACTTTTTAAATATGTGGACATTTTGGTCAAGTGACTGTTTAATAACATGGACGTTTTGCTATCTAATAGCAGTAATATTTGAAACTTTTTTTTATACAACGTCGGGAGTCCAACCAAAGTGGTTACCGTAGTCTATGAACGCTTGCAATACGGGAAGTGTCGCTCGCGCGATACCACCCCTTCTAACACAGCAACTCCTTAGGAATTTACTGGTAACCTCACTACGTACGGTACGAAGTCATGTACTCTGAGTACCAGTCGGGCTGATGCACCCTATCTGTCTTTAAACACCCAGGCCAAGACAAATAGACATGTTAATGCACACATATGTTTGTCCTATGTGGGAAGCGAACCCACGCACGAGCCTTGGTTGTAAAGAAGCATTGCTAAAAGTAAAAGCAGCATTGTTCCACTCCCAGGACGTATTACGTTACGGACATTCTTCGAATGAAAACGTTTCGTACCGAGAAACATTGTGCTTATATTCGATACGGAGGTAGTATTTTTTTTATACTACGTCGGGAGGCACACTAGCATACGGCCCACCTTATGTAAAGCGGGTACCGTAGCCTATTAACGCTAACGATATATTAAGTAGCACTCGCGCGATGCCTCCTCTGCTGCTTGCACAGCAACTCCTCGGGAGCTTACTGGTGACGTTACTCACACGCAGGAACACAACAACCCTCTAGGGAATTGTTATTTGGCTGCGGTTTTCTGTGAGGTGCTTTGATTCTCCCTACCTCTCTATAAAATAAAAAGTAGTAAAATATGTAAACACATACCTACATGTAAAATCAGTATTGACGAAATATTTTTAAAGTGAAAACATTTTTAATGGAAACACGTTTTCACTTCAAAAAATATTTCTTCTTTACATAGTCGCCTATAAACACGTTGAGCGCTTTTTTGAAAGAGGAAATTCTTATAGGTTCGCGTCACCGAAATGCTAATATTCAGTACATATATACTCATATCAATATCTGAGTGTGACTTTTCACATCTGTCGGCACTTCCTTGATAATTTTCATACCACTGATTACAATTTTGCACTCGTATTTTCAAATAAATGACTGTTTTAGGGTGTCTTAGAAAATGGCACATGGATGAAAACTGCGGATGCCGAATACAGAAGCTCTGGACCAGCCAAACAGTACTTTCCAGTATTTCCCAAGAACACACCAATGAAGCGAATAGCACTGAGTGTGCTGTCTAACCATGGGAATCCCAAGTTTACATGTCTGTACAGGTTCCATGTGTATGGATATGAGGAAGATAGCTTTAAACTGTCCTGAAGTATGTTAGCACATTGTAATTAATTATATTTTAAGGAAAATCAGCGTTTTGATTTACACAATTTTTTTCTTTTTTCATGCCACCACCTTGAAGTTGTCTGCCTGTGACACAAATCTGTACATACCTTTGACAAACTCGGTGGCGCATGTCGTGAATGATGCGACTTTGACACCAACTCCCGTGGCTTCGGTTACCACACAAGACATACATGTCTGTGCATGAACATGTCAGTTTGTCTTGGTCTGGATGTTTTAAGAGAGGTAGGGCGCATCAAAGCAGCCTGTCTGGGAGACTACCTGCACCTCACAGAAAACCACAGCTAAATAACTCCTTAGAGGGTTGCTTTGTTCTGGCGTATGAGCGGTCACCAGTAAGTTCGGAATTGCTGCTCAGTAGCTCACTATTATCTTTAGAGTTACAAGTATCCTGACTTGCATATGATGCACGCTGAACTAGTCTGATCTAGTGGTGATAAAAAGTGGAAAAAAGTTATATTGTGTAAGCATCTAAAGATATTTGATACATCACAGATATCGTTACCTACTCGTATGATACTTAAACTATTAGAAAAGTTACAGAAAGCCTTTGTTGTGAACCACACCACAATGTTTGACGAACTCAGTGGCGCAGCGATTAATTCATTGAGGCCCATTATATACTTGTTGCCATAACGCGCATGGCGGAATTCAACCGTCTGGGCCTCAACGCGATTTTGACACCGACGCTCTTGGTTTCGATTCCCACTCAGGACAAATATTTGTGTGCATGACATGTCTGTTTGTCTTGTGCTGGGTGTTTTTAAAAGATGTAGGGCGCATCAAAGCAGCCTGCCTGGGGAAATACCTCCACCTCACAGAAAAATAACAACTCCCTAGAGGGTTGTTGTTCCTGCGTGTGAGTGAGGTCACCAGTCAACTCCCAAGGAGGTGCTGTGTAAGCAGCAGAGGAGGCATCGCGCAAGTGATACTTAATATATTACAAGCGTTAATAGGCTACGATACCCGCTTTACATCTGGTGGGGCGTATGATTGTATGCCTCCCGACGTAGTATAATACACTGGAAATTGATCATTTTCTTCTTCTTAGCTTTATCCCGTTTCCTAATCCATTAGGATTGGCAGAGTCCGCTATCTAAGACTAAGGATTTGGCGAAGATATTGTTTTTTACATGAAGACCTCCAGAACCCAGAGGGGAAAACCAGATCTTTCCAGTTATTTCTCACGTCTTCCGAAATATATTTTTTTAGATATGCGGTTTTCCTCACGATGTTCTCCTTCACTGCCGAGCAAATGATAATTACACTACATATGTACATACATAAATACGAAAACCGCGAATTTAGTGGTACCAACGTGCCAGGATTCGAACCGGGACAAGTTGGCCAATAGGCCGGTTCACTATCCACTGAGTTATCACTGCTCTAAAAAATTATATAAATTAATATTGGAAATTTAACGAATGCAAGTTATGATACATGAACACTAAGTTCTTAGGTCTTTCTAGCTTTAGTACGCGATCTGGTGAGAAAGGCCATGGTTGCGATATATGCTCGCTCGCTGCACGACTTGACCCGTTGAGTGCCGAGCGGTCTGATCAAACCTTACGCGTTACGGCAACAAGTATATAACGGCATTTGACTACTCGGTTCGGTAACGATAAAAACGAGTAATTCTTGAGTCGGTTACTAAGTAAATTGTGTACTGGGCGCATCTCTAGTATTTATGCTTTGTGGTGGTCGTGTTACAAAACCACGTTACTCATTGACAACGATTCGGAAAAGATTCCATGGTCTTTTAGCTTGGCATTTCGATTTGGGTCCTCTTTTGACGAAGACGTTTTTTGGCGCTGGTTGTGTATCTAGTGTTATAGTCGATTAACAGGACCACTCAATCTGCTCACTTGATGAAATGTAAAATCATATTGTATTTCATAAAGTTACATTTGGGTACAAAGTATTTACATTTGCTCGTCTGGGGAAGTACCTCCACCTCACAGAAAACCGCAGCCAAATAACTCCCTAGAGGGTTGTTGTGTTCCGTATGAGTGAGGTCACCAGTAAGCTCCCAAGGAGTTGCTGTGTAAGCAGCAGAGGAGGCATCGAGTGATACTTAATATATCGCAAGCGTTAAGGCGACACATCGAAAAATTAGACCAACTTTCATCGAATAGTATAGGCTAATGACTAAACTGACAGATCTAAGATTTTAATATAAATAACTTCATTTCTTTATCTTGAATTTGCTTGCTCAAATACGCGATTGTGTAAAATTGATTCGATAATAATTACTTTCGAAAACACCTCCTGAAATTCATTATTTTTGAAATTACAACGAAGTTGTTCTGTTTATACGCTTCAAAATTACTTAAATCTATTAGTAATATATATGTTTATAATATGCTTGCTGCATATTTTGATAAGTGAAACATGAAATTTTTTAAAAATATTTTAAGTTTCTGACAATTTCTAAGCGATCACATTCGTCTTGGGTGCTACGTGTTTTCGACCTTATTGTGCGGTAATGAGGATTATAAACGCGTTGACTAACTACATCCAGCCAGTCCGGCTGCAGCCCGCTTCGAGGTAAAACCTATGTCCACTGTCTGCTCGAGCTCGCTCCATTTACATCGCGACACCGAAGTTTTTATAATTAATAGTTGTAAATATTCAATATTATAGTATTTAGCGTAAGTGTATTATTATTAGATATAAGTAGTAAATAATATTATAGGTTTATATATATTTATTATACTGTTGTAATAATGGGGAACACTAAAAAGAAAATATATAGAATAAAAATACAAAGAAAATGTTCGTAGAATGGGGGAGGCGAACAAGACAAGGTATTTATTTTTTTTAATTATTATATTCATTAAACATATTATAATAACATTGTGTAGACATATTTCTAGTTTTTAGAACAGTTCCTAGGTATGGTTGGCCCAAGCTATTTAATTCCTCTTCAAACTTTTTTTTAATTTTGCTTACTTAATAACTCTATATAAAACTGCATTAATTAAATAAGAGTTATTTTTTGCAGGAATAAACAGTAACATTTGATAATTGGTATACATTATCCACAGGCTGACCGCGTACCTATATAGGACGTCAAACTCCTATTATGTCCATTATAATCTGACCGAACTCCGACTTAGAAGTTGTACGTCGGTGGAGGTCAGGTTACGTTGGAAATTTATACCAATAAGGTTCGCGTTCTCAGCACATAGCAACCAGTGGAGACTCTTTATTTCTTTGTATTAAAATAAAAACTTATAAAATAGAATATTTTTGCTGTTTTGTTTTTTAGGAGAAACTTACTAAATAAACATATTCCACTAGAAGAATCACTACTCGATTTATATGCTACTTTAACGTAAGTGTCATACGGGACGACAAACTCATAGTAACCATTATAAGCTCACCGAACTCCGACTTAGACATTGTACGTAGGTGAAGGTTAGTTTACGTTGGAAATTTATCCAATCAGAATATAGAAAACCAGTGGAGGTTTTTTTTTTTTTTTTTGTATTAAAATAATTACTAGTAAAATAGTATATTTTGATAGTTTTTAAAAAAACTCGGTATGTTTCATGTTAAAGAAGCGAGCGAGGTGTGTAAGTACCGAGTCATGTGGCGCTCACGAGGGATTTAGCGTGAAGATATAGATAGATAGTATACTTATACCCATGGTACTCGTGAAAACAAATAATATTTACTATGAACCAACACTGAAAACACAAAAAAATCATCTATTCTATACATTGTGGTTAGTATTGAACTATTGTACGGATTAGATTTATTTTGCAACATCAGAGATGGTCCTGGTTCTTTCTTCTTGAGAGTTTAATAAATAACAAGGAAACGTACAACAATACAAAACACAGAGTATACATAAGTAAAATACAATAAATGTCATTATACTGAAGTTAAAGTTATGAAACAGCAAGAAAATCATTTGTCACATGTTTTTTTTAAATATGAATAGATTATAAAATCTATTTGTATATATGTATATTAGGGTGTCCCTTATTTTTCAAAGTTTTTATTTTCTAACGCATATGTCTTAGTTTTGTTCATTTGCTTTTAAAACACTCGGAAATTAATTTTTAACTTATTTGGATTACGATAATCCGTGCCGAATTACATCGAAACATGTTCATACAAGTTGCGCGGCAGTGCCGCACGTACTCGCGGTATTCATTTGTTCAAATTCAAAGTCAAAATCTTTTTATTCCGTAAAAATGGCTACATTTGTTTGGAATCGTCACATTTTTTTTCCCTACCGTGCAGTTTATGACTAGGTGAGCACTGATAAAAATACTGCCAAAAAACCCAGGCATCCCTCTTTTGGTATCCAAACAAATTTACATATTTTGTTAATTACATTATAATTGGATCGACTCACTCCCAGGCATTTTTATCATTAATATAGTCAGATACTTTATAATATGCCCTGCTACACAATTTGGCTTTAATAGTAGTTTCAAATTTGTTTATTGACAAATCTCTTATATTGCTGGGAAGTTTGTTATAGAACCGTATACATTGCCCCATAAAATAATTACTTGTTTTGTGGAGACGGCTTGCATATAACACAAGATTATGCTTATATCTAGTATTTATGCTATGAATATCACTCTTTTTACAAAATGAGTCTATGTTTTTATGGACATACAAAAGATTTTCATAGATATATTGCGATGCGACTGTTAAAATATTTATTTCTTTGAATTTTTCTCTAAGGCTCTCACGGGGACCAAGTTTGTAGATAGCTCTTATGGCTCTCTTTTGCAATAAAAAGATGGTGTTAATATCCGCGGAGTTACCCCAAAGAAGAATTCCATATGACATAATACTATGAAAGTAGCTGAAATAAACTATTCTAGCCGTATCAATATCAGTGAGCCGTCTAATAGTTTTCACTGCATAAGCTGCAAAACTTAGTTTTCCTGATAATTTTTCAATTTGTGGGCCCCTTTGTAGTCTGGAGTCAATTGTTATATCCAAGAACACAGTTGTCTCCACAGAGGCTAAATTAGTTCCATTAACATGTACATTGGTAGCCACCTGCCTTACATTAGGTGTTGAGAACTTAATTACTTTAGTCTTTTTATCATTTAAAAGCAGATTATTAACACTAAACCAATGAATAACTTTAGAGAGAGCATCGTTAACTTCGTCATAATTACCTAACCGTCTATTAATTTTGAATGTCAGTTATTCTCGTGATTAATACGTAATGTTTTAACTTTTATAAGATGGCAGTGGAATTGAGAAGCAATAAATCAAGTATTTTCTTAGTTGGAGACGTAAATTATCAAATAATAGGCGCAAAATTACCGTCTAACCGTCAAGTTCTTCCTGTACTTTTTTATAAAATTCGCGAAGTTAAATTGACTGTTAGTGAAAGCGCATACCTAGTCATTCGAGAGTGTATTATATTTAGGGAAAAAGCTAGGATCCCTACCAGAGCTATAACTAACTGTGTAAAATAACTTGTGAATCTTCACCAGGAGGGAGTTGCAAAAAAAATCCAATTTTCTATTTCAATTTCAATCTAATTCAATCTGATAATTTTATTTCTCTTATTTATTCGAAATAAAAAAATCCTGTGTTTACTCGGCGCTATCAGCCATTATGACACTCGAACATCTATAACTTCAAGCCAAATCCCTTGCGGGGTAGGCAGAGAGAGCCGAGCGCCACGTGACTCGATCCTTACATATCTCACTCGCTTCTTTAACATTCATTGCTCTTCTCATGCACGCACGCCGGTTTCTAGGGCTCCTGACATCACCTTCTGATAGAACATGACCAATTTGGTCATGGTAGGTAAGTCTTGGCCTTCCCCGGCTCCTACATCCTTCCACTTTTGCATTGTATATCTGCTTCGTCATTCTTTCATCTTGCATTCTTTCTACATGCCCGAACCATCGGAGCATGCCTCTTCTTATTTTAACACCGACGCTCTCTTTCAGACCAACTCTATTTCTAACATCATCATTACGAATACGGTCTACAAGCCTTACGCCACAAATTTTGCGCAGCGCTCGCATTTCAACCGCGTTTATTCTACTTTCATGCTCTTTCTGCCATACCCAACTCTCGCTTCCATAAGTTAGCGTTGGGACCAACACTGCATTGTGTATAGCGAGTTGTGCCTTCTGGCTCAGGATTTTACTGCCAAGAAGTTTTCCCAACGCTCCATTCACACTATTCCCAGCACTCACTCGTCTTTCCACATCTGCGGTGTACCTTCCATCCCTGCTGAAAGCGCATCCAAGATATACAAACTCATCCACTTGTTCCAACACTTCATCATCAATCGTAATCCTTACATTAGTTCTGGATTCTTCTCTTTCAAATACCATTATCTTTGTTTTCTTCGCATTCAGTAGTAAGCCTTTCTCCATACAGTCGTCTTTCATCGCTGTGACCAGTGTTTGCAGTTTAGATGGTGTATCTGCTAACTAAACATATGTGTCCGAATCAACAAATGGCCCGCTTTAGCCTCTCGATAAACAATGTTGTATTATGTAGCTAGTGTTTCATTCTTCTTAAGGGGGATACATGCCGTCCAGTGGCGCCTCAAGGAATAAAATATCGTATCTTAGCGTGGAAGATAAACATTATAAAGTCATGTGTTGCGTGTGTTACAAATACAATAACGTACTTTTACGTCATTAAACCAACAATTGAAATGTTTTGCTTTCGTTGTTATAGGCATAATTGCCAAAAAATGGCCTCTTTTAGCACTTTTGCTTATAACAACGATAGTGGAATATTTTGAGTGTTGGTTTAATGACGTAAAAATACTTTACTATCTTCGTAATAAATGCAACATAAGATTTCATAATGTTTATCTTCTATGCTATAATATGTTTTTTTATTCAATGAGGGCGCCACTGGACGAGACCTAAGTAAGAACAACATAGATACCAAGACATGTTAACTTATAGAGATATAAACATAAAACGATGTCATTGATTTCTCTTTCAATAAACTTTTAAAAGTGAATACGTTTCTGTAGTTTTTTATTACTATTATTACTATTGTTTTCCGTCTAGCTTAAATAAATATGTTTGGTTCAGTATGTATAAAGCTAAATAATAATTAAATCAATAATTTTTATTAAATATTGATATTATAAATTTTATTTAAGTGTGACGCGACTCTGTAGCTTTTCTGTTCGTTTGCATTGACTATACGTTGACCCCAGGTTACCTATTAGGCGCTAATTTCAAATTTTACAAATCGAGCGTCGAGTGTCAATTGAGGGGCGCGGGGTGATTGGGCGGAGCCATTTTAAAGCTTCACGATCGAGGTGTCGCCTTAACAGGCTACGGTGTACATCAGGTGAGCCGTATGCTTGTATGCCACCCGACGTAGTATAAAAAAAAAACATATGAAAAATGGTGGCGGCGGCAGCAATTTAGCTCTGAGGTAGTCGGGAGTGGCACTCCGCCAACCTCTATTCATTATGCTACTGAAAGGTGGTGGTTAAAGGTAAAATAAATGAAATTAAATCAATTGGTTTCATGTTGTATTAAGCATAGCAAAGGCTACGTTTACGATGCACTCCAGTCTTGAGCCGAGCCTCCCCAAGAGGGAGCTGCGGGAGCGGGTGCCGGCGCCGCGGCCCACTCGTCTGGAACCTAAGACAAAATTCAACACCGTAAATTATTTTGTAATGGAGAATAAGTCAAAACCAGATATAGAAGGTGATATTTGTGTTTATGTTTGATCAGAAGGTGATGTCAGGAGCCCCAGGAACCGGCAACCGTGCATGAAAAGGTCTATGAATGTTACAGAAGCGAGTGAAGTATGTAAGGACCGCGTCTTATGGCGCTCGGTTCTCTCTGCCTACCCCGCAAGGGACCTGGCGTGAAGATATACATACATACAGAAAAAATATGCTGGTCAATTTAAAATTACTGAGTTGAGATATTAAGATAATATTAGTTAAACAATGTTTACTAGAAGTGTAGTAGTTCACACTTTACTAAGCTGAGGACGTATACCCACTTCACATGTCGCAGTTAAATAACAATTCCCTGGAGGGTTATTGCATTCCAGTGAAAGAAGTCATCCAGAAGCTCCCAAAGAGAAACTGCGTAAGCAGCTATTGTAACATCATAAAATGAGCTGTATTCTAGTAACAAAATATTAGCCTGCCATCATTGATGTATGTGCAAGCTGTATATTGAAAGAGACTGTAAATTCATCTACATCGATAGACAGTGAGCGTCAAAATCGCCGAACCAAGTTGTCAATTTAAAATGTATCACATAAGTAAGAGAGGTTAAAAATTAAAATTAAAAATGTGCGACATTTGATTTTTTTTTATTCAGCTTATATGATAAAGATAGATTACTTCGAAAATCCAAGTAATTTTTGAATAAGGGAAACTTCGACTTGAAGAACGAACCACGTGGAAGACCAACAGGTGAATAACGCTAAATTGAAGGAGATGGTGGAAGCCGCTCGGAGTCAAACTACCCAAGAATGAAACGGCATGGTTTAACGTTACCTTACCTACAATATTGACTCGTTGTCAATAACATTTTCTTCCCACAAGGCAGTACAAAATGCTTTCACAGTTTGTTGTTTATATTTTTATCCCCAGATTTCTATTGCAAAGGCATAAATAAACTTCCGATTATATGGCAGTAATATATAGATAATGAGGGTAAATATTATGATTAAATAAATATGTTACATATTAGAAAAAAACGAGTTTTTCAGTTCAAATCGGCTATTTCATACTTTAACCCCTAATATGCTAGTGCTACATATGTACTATTTGTACCCTGAATATGACATTTGTACCTCCGAAGGTAAAGGCAGTGTGTAAAAATGCTCCTGGTTCAAAAACAAAAAGGAAGATTAGTCTACATTATATGCAACTTTATACCCAATTTGGAATAAAATTGTAGGTCTGAAATTAAAGTTGTCTAATTAAATAGTGGCCCGGCATTTTGATGATAATTGAAATTGTTGAAATCAATGAAATCTTAAGACTGTGCAAAAAAATATGTGGAAACTTAGTATGTACTTAGTGCATGAACATGGGCAAATTTCAGATTCATAAGCTATATTGATAGATGAATTTAAAAGGCAATCTTTTTCTTTGAATTTTTTAAAGAAATATTCTTATTTTTGATTTACAAGACCAAAGTGTTATTATTATTTAATTTATCAAGTCTCTTTTAATATACAACTTGCACATAAAATCAATGATGGCAGGCTAATATTTTGTTACGGTTGTATTAAGGTGAATATAAAACAGCTGCAATTTAAATTAAAATTAGAGTAGCATATGAACCTGATTGTAAGCAGTTACCCAATTATAGATTGCAATGCCAGAGGACAGATATTTATGCATTTTGCAACACTTTTAGGGATACAGATTAAATTTTCAATTATGACGAGCTGAATTTTAACTGATAATCTTCCTGGTCTAGCTCTTAGATAAACCATTATTGGTTTTGGATCGTCAATATAGACATGTCAAATGTAAAATATTAAATGCATTATGGATCTCAACAATTTGCATTTCGGGATGATATTAAAACTCATATTACCTGAGCAGCCCAATCTTCCTGTGCAGGTGGTGCTCCAAATGCAGGAGGTGCTGCTGGAGCAGGTGCAGTGTCCTCGGCCCAAGAGGTGACTGGTTCCACGGGCTCATTCCAGTCCTCATGCACTGATGGTGGCACTTCAACTTTCGCTGCCACTACAGCTTGCTAATGGAAAAATTATAAAAATATATTAACATTCGGAAATCTATACCATTAAACAATGGTTTGGAATAATACAAAATTTTAGGAAGTTGAAAATATTAAATCTTTACATAAAACATGATACTCAAAATTCGCACTTCATATTTGCTTGGGTATTCACACAAAAGCATAATCTATGTTTAATCGGTATGTAACAGCTTGCTGTAGTCTCATAAAGAGATGATGAATTCAATCAAACTTCTATCACAAAGATGATCCGTAATCATCTCTGCTACATATCATATATCTCTATACATTTTAATAAGTTTACTATTATAATGTAGCTATTATTTATAATATACCTGTTCCTTAGCCTGTTGTTCCTCTTTCTCGCTTTCTTCAGGATCACGGTAGAAGAACAGGTCGACCACAACATCCCAACGCTGGTCACGGGGGAGAACACCACGTAGCCTCAACACCTCACGCGCCAGCAACCACCACATCAAACCAATGGAGTGGGAAGACTGTAATAAAATATTTAAAACATTAAAAATGTTTACAACTTCTATTTTGTACATTGTCTGACAAATTTCATAGTGCCATCTAGCCCCAAAGTAAGTAAAACTTGTGTAATGGGGTACTAGACAACTGGTAAACATGTGTAAACATATTTTTTTTTTGTAAAAGTTCATGCACACAAAAGTTTGTCCTGTGTAGGAGTCAAACCCACAAGCGTTGGTGTCAAAGTAGAGTTACTAACCACTGCGCCACCAAGCTCATCATTGTGGTGAATAGTAGTCAATAAATGCAAAAAATATTATATATACATTATTATTTGTTATATAAAGATAAAAATTCTTTATTTGCCAAAGACGTGTCTAAGTGCAAAACTGGATATAACGACATTGAAGGGATCTCCTCTAAGCTCGGTCGCTATAAGCAAAATGTTCAAATAGATACATAATTTGAACTTGTGATATGTGTACGTGTATAGGTACTTAAGTTAAATATGTAGTATATGTATAGATATTTGGTGTATGAGATATTGTATTCACATTGGTAAAAACTGTTCAATTTCTTGGTTTTCATTTCCTTCACCATTGTTGCGATTATTAACTTCAGCTTCTGCTAATATGCGATTTTTCTTCAGTATTCAACACTTTTCCCCTTATTTGTGACATGTCAATTGGAAAAACACAATCAAAACAAACACTACTCAAAGCAACCAACGTTTTGTTTGGACGCCCCAAACAAAACATTGGCTGCTATAACTATCGCACTGAGCATCAACTAAATAAGTCATGAAATGTCCAAGGAAAATTTGAAAAACTGCAATTTGCATGGAAGAAATGCAGAGGTAATTATAGGTTAAAATGCAGTTCAAATTAATGTTTTGTTTTGCTCCAACACTTGACAGTAGACTAATACAGTTAATGAATTTCGAGAAAGTTCATTGTTTTAACCGATAAACCGATATTTTGCTTTATCAGATGTCATTACAGGTGGCCAGGACCTTGCTATTTAGTTGTAATAACCCATCTTTCAAAGCAATGTTGTTATATCTGAGTTTGACTGTATTATTATTTGGCACACTTGGATTCTTGGATTCCGAAAATCAGTGGGCCTACTTATGGCAATTAAATGTAAATTCTGATTCCAATTTAAGAATAAGAAATAATTTTGCAGTTAAAAAGTAAAGGTTAACATTATAATTCTAGATTACCTTTGTGTTGCAAGGAATGGCGATGTCCACAAATCGGAGTGGCGAATCAGTGTTGCAGAATGCAATAACTGGAATGTTGACATAGGACGCTTCAGTGATGGGCTGGTGGTCTTGAGCAGGATCCAACACTATCAATAAACGGGGCTCTCGGAAAGCTGCCTGGATCTGTAATGGAAATTGACATATTATGCCAAATGTCTATGCTTATAACATAATAAAGAATGAATTATCAAAATCAGATTATCTTATAATCATGTTAGCTAGTGCTATCAGTGGTTCCTTAGATTAAGTGTGTGTTCATCATTAAAATATTACCAAGTATAAACTGTTCCTGAAATACCTAAATCTGGCTATTCAATATAGATAAAGGAGTGTGGGAGGGATTATGTCTAGGACCAGTATCTCTTCTCCAGAAAATACTTATTTTTTATTAAATTTTTTTGTTTAAACATTTTTTTTTATTTCAAATTTATAATACTAAACTTAAAAATGTACAAAATAGAGCTCATTTTTAAATAGTCCAATGTTTTCCAAACAAATATATAATGCCTATATGTGTATATTTAAAACACTAATGAGTAGCAGTTGTCAAATAAACAAAAAACACATAATTACCAGCCCATTTATAGCCCAGTGGATAAAGGGGTTTATTAATCAACTAATCCCCGGTTCGAATCCTGGCGTATACGATTAAATTCATGTTTTTTGATTTATGTACATATTTGTAATTATCACTTGCTTGACGGTGTAGGAAAGCATTGTAAGGAAACTAGCAGGTCCAAAATTATATACTTATTGAAAGAGATGTGATCTAAGAAAGATCTAGTTTCTCTTTGGGTTGTAGAGGTCTGAAGGCCATCGCTCCATATAGTAATCAGTATCTTTGACAAATCCTCAGGCTTACGTTTACGTAGCAGACTCCACTTGTAACACAAAACAAATATTTACCTAATACATTACTTTTACAATATCGGGAGGCATACAATGCTGCCCACATGATATTAAGTAGTTACCACACCGTTTGAACTTGCAATACTGTATGTTGCCTCACCTGTTGTTAACAGAGCTACTCCTTAAGAGGTTACTGTTAAATTTCTTGTTAGTTGCCAGTCATGCTTACCTGGTTAGTGAATGCGCCAGGGGTAAATCTTCCAGCAATAGGTGTGGCGCCGGTGTGGGCTGCGAACTTGAGCACAGCTCGTTGACCGAAGGGACGTGATGAGATCACAAACACGTCAGCTGGGTTTTCAATAGCTACAACGGCACGGGCAGCTAACACTAATTTCTCCCAAGTACGACGTAAGTTGATAACATGGGTGCCATCAGCGCGGCGCTTGTAGACATATGTTTCCATCTAAAAGTACCGTAAACTTTAGTTAGACAATTAGCTAAATACTAAAACTATAATTAACATATGTTTAACAAGTTCAGGTGGGAGAATTTATCGTCAGTATTGTCAGATATAATTTTGGAACGGATTCTCGTCTCATCATGTGTTGTATGTACAACAGAATTTACTAATGCGAGAAATCGTGTATTATTTATAGGTTAAGTAGAATAATGTACCTGGAAATGGACATTCTCAGACCCCAAATGGGTTGTCGCTGCAAGCATTTTAGTAACATCCTCCTCATTGAGGGCCAATATATCTAGTCCTCCCGACATCGTTGCGTTTATTTGAGTTACGACTAAACCTGAAAAACAAAACACATTCAAGCACGGCCGGGTAATGTTATGAGAAATTAGATAAAACCTGAAAAAAATATCGCCTTTCACATAATATATAGAAAGTTTATATACATTTGTAACAAATATTATAACACAAACATGAATGATTTCAATAATTATTAAAGATTTAAAAAATTCACTTACGCGTATAATGCCACTGGGAGAGAATGACAAAAGAAAGAAATGTCACTTAAAAGAACACATACATCGTCAGTCTTCATTTGGCTCTATCTGTCATTATGGCAATCAGTACTCACTAGGATAGAACTTAATACTATTTTAGTCATTATCAAGCGTAGACATAAGACACAACGTAACTCATAAGCTATTTTACTCTTAATAAATTATTACCTATTATTGCCTACACCGTAAGGGATTTGGCGTGAAGTTATAGATAGATAGATAGAAAAAATTATTACAGTATGTAACAACATATGCAGTTTAATTACATTCTATTAGGTCTCCTGGCGTCGATATCCCAATTAGTGAGGCACGTGAACTCTCTTGTTGACCACTTAGCTCATGATTAATCAAAGATTCAATACCTTCAATATCTTTGTGATTAATGACCATCATTGGAGTCGATCTGTGGCAGTGTTGATTGCCTTACGGACAGTGGATTCGAGTGTGGTGCGTATGTGATTCTAACATATCGGGCTTTTATTCGATCTTTCGTCCGATTTTGCCTGTGACTACAAGTTTCTCGAGGTAGTCATTTCCGTTCCTAGCAATGTGGCTGAAATACTCAAATCCCTTCCGCGGGCATGAGGTGGATAGCCTGGTTTGTATTTTGAGTTTCCTCAAAAAGGAAATGTTAGTACGGTGAGCTATCCAAGGAATGTTTACATTTTTCGCCAGCATCACATCTCGAAGGCGTCAATACGCTCTCGGTCGGCTTTCTTAATAGTCCACGTTTCAGGGACGTATGGAAATACGGAGAATACGAGAATATGTACAAATTTGATCTCGCTGTTACGTGAAGTGCTTCTGTCCTTCCATATTATTTGCAGGTGTGCCATAGCTGTTTTAGCCATACCGATTCTCCTCCAGATTTCGTCTTCGCATGGCCCCTTGTTAGAGATACTAGAGCCCAGGTAGATGAGGTTGTGGACGATTTCTAAGTCAATAGTTCCGCTGAACTCTAGTTTACCCGATCTGTCAATCACCATCACCTTCATCTAAGCTCTGTTCATGCATAGACCCTTTTCTAGGCTAAAATTTTCCATTCTGTTAAACATTGAGACAAGTTCTTTTTCATTTGCAGCTGGTAAAGTAGTATCATCCGCGTATCACAGGTTAAATATTTTGCAGCTACTAGTTATAATACTACAGTCTCAATTCTTGCATGTGCGTCTCATGATATATTCTTCATTAATGTTGAATAAAATGGGAGAGAATATGCAGCCTTATCGTAACGTTTTCTTAAAACTGAATAGATCAGATGTCGCCACATCTACTCTAAACACTGCTTGGCTACTGTTGTATAAAAATTGGAGCAGTACGGTCAAGTAATGGGGTACACCCAGGCCCAGCAGTATTCTCCATAAATGCCCCAGTTAACACAGTCAAGTGATTTACTACAATCCACACATCACATTATAACAGGAGTATCGTACTCGTAGCACTTTTCGAAAATTTGCCTAATGTTGAGTATTTGCTTTCGAGTGCTCTTGCCTTTTACAAAACCAGCCTTCTCTTGCAGGATCTGCCAGTCAAAGTAGTGCCGAATGCATATATTTGTAGGAGTGCCGAATGTATATATTACATCTATTAAATTTGAAAACATTCTTATATTTTTAACAGTTGAAAAAATAATAGCAAGTTCCCATATAACATTTTACCATATGTCAATTTATAACATTTTGTAATAACAAAATATTGAAAAGATGAGGGAATCAAAAAGACTTCTATTAAAAGAGGTCGTTTTTTTTTTAGCTCTGTATAACTCCGATTGCGAATTTAAAAATTGATTCACACTTAAGCGGCATTTTCCCACTACATAGTACTATATGAATATGACACAATGCTAGGTAGACAGAGTTACATCTTTCTAATTCTTCCAAACAAGTTTGTTTATGTGCCACACTGCAATTTGGAGTCTACTTTAATTCCAAAAAATCATTACTTCTGAAATATTCTACGTAACGAGTCGTTCTGTATTGACAGTAGGCCAATTCTACTAAAAACCTGCAAGTACATATTTACGCTTGTCATTTGAGTGGTGCAGGAGTAGTGCAGTGCTAATATGCGTTCTATTAAAATTTCCTGCTCTGCAACTACGCTGCAACTGTGGGTATCCTACAAATGAACTACCTAATACCTGTCATGTTACCAAATTTCAGTCAAGTTAATTAAAATTTCTGCTAAATGTGGACTTCCATAGTTTCAGTTGCCCTTGGTTGCCGGCGTGAAGGTATTTCTAACTAAAAATAAGCTTTTAAATCAAATATTTCAATTTTTTTGTAATATAAATCACCTCTTCAGAATATTAATGTGATTTCGCAAAAGTTGCTTAAGACTAACGTTACAAAACTGCAAATAAACTCCATTAAAACTTCTGTCACCGTCAGACAAATGTCAAAACAATTTATAAAAATACCATTATATTGCAGGATAGGTGCAGTGAAGTTTATTTATCAGAATAGTGAGTCATTTACCGCAGCGCTGCTGCAACTGCAACGTTGCTGCTGTTAGATCGCTTAACAGAATAACAAAACGTCAAAATGTACGCATATTGACATACGCCGCAAAAGCAGCGCAGTTAGGGTTTTTAGTAGAATTGACCTACAGACATTTGAAATATTAAATTAATTGTATTGTATTATATTTGATTTCGTGCATAATTATTTACCTACCATTTTTTCTTTATATTTTATTAATTTATAAGCGTCGTTGTAATGGTCATTTACATAATACTTATCTAAAATAATACTTTTGTTTCAGTCTTTGTTTCGTTATACTATGTTACATGTGTACACAATGGAAACTAGGTATTACTAAACACAAGCATGCAAGTAATGAGTGCCGTAGCCTGCCTATTGCAACTTGAAATACAGTTCTTTAAGCAGGGGCAACTTCTGCGCAAAACTACATCAACACAAATATTGAGGCTCTCCAGCAAGCAACATTCAAATTCTCTCGAATCGGTCGGTGCGAAAGACACGATACATGGCGATGAAGTATTACACAGCGCAAAACGAAAAGACGCACAATGAATTTAGATTATTTGAAATTGCATTAGCGACAATGAGCCTAATAAATCTCCACTTGTAAATTATTTATTAACATTTTTCTAAAATTGTGATTGTTCAACAAAGATCCCGCCCTTAAAATGGATCATTAGCTAATGGTATACCACTCTGTTGCCTCAGTTGGCAATCTTGGAGATAATACATAACAAGGAGTAAGTATGTGTATGTTTAGTTCGTGGAAATTTTTGCCGTTTGCTGCTGACTGATGCAAAGGTTTTTTTTTGGAAAATTTCTCGTTTCTAGCAGCATAACATGGTTTTTCTTAGCATAAAATAAATAAATGCAATATTGTAAAGGCATTTTGTTAAGGATCTAAGTAAACAGTTACATAATATAATATTTTGTCTCTACAACTACTAACAAAATAATAAAAAACAGTGAAAATTTAAATTCACATAATATACTACTCTTGCATTATTGTTAGGAAATAGTCAAAGAGTCTCCAAAAAAGGTACTCTCTAATTTTGGTAAATGGGCTCACAAAAACTTATTATTGGCATACATCATTAAAGTAACTTGTTTAACTTAAAACATCTTAACATAGTGACTGTTTTGTGTTTTTGATAAATATAAATTTATTACTAATTTGTACATCAGGAAACACATTATACCTACCAAAGAAATCTCTCAATCAATAGCAAAATTAATTGTCTACAGAACAGTTTACATTCTAAGCATCCAAGTAATTGTATCTACTGCAGAATAAACTACTCGATAACGCAAAATAAAAGCAAAACCTTTTGACGTCGTCATTAGAACTCGCGATGGATCATATCCAGACAATATTTATGAACAATAAGAGTTGTTTTACTCAGCACTCAGGAACTATAGACTTCGCACGGTAGAGAAGGCACTTCAAGCACAAGCTTCAACTTAGCTCTGATGTAAAATATTGAACCAGCATTTAGTGCCAAATTGATACATTGACAGTGAACAAAATATTACATTCTGGCAAGGCAAGGGATCTCTCATGCACGGCCAGAATGTATTGTTTTGTTGTTCGAATTATCGCGTTATGGCTTTATAATGCGATAATTAGAGCAACAGGAAGCTGTGAGGTGCTACTCTAGTGGACGCACACGTACACCAACGGTAAACAATTAGTTGTAGCGACTATTTTTTTTTTAAACAGCTAGATTGGCAAACAAGCATGCGACCCGCATTAGATGGTAACCGGTAACCGCAGCCTATTGACGCTCTCAATACCACGGGGATGTTACTCGGACTCTACCAAACTTGTGACCTAAGACTGTTTCGTCACAGTACCCAGTAATATATCTGCCATATCTCACCCTTCAAACCGGAATACAGCTATATAAACACCCACGCATCGATATCACCCACGTAGACGACTTTTGTACAAAGTCTCCCTCTGGTAAAAGTTATAACGGTAGAGTGCGCTCTCTCTAAATTGTTTGATACGTTATAATGTGACTGTTGTAATAATGTATCCGTAATGAGAATGCTTATTGCAAATAACAGCTGCGGTCAACTACTATTATGTATCTATAACCACGCTAAATATATTATTTGTGTGAACTTGTGTGAACACAAATTGAGTACATAATGTACTCAATTTGTGTTCACACAAAATAGTTACCACAAGAAGATATATTTCTAGTACCCATAACACAAGCTTCGCTTACTTTGGGGCTAGGTGGCGCTGTGTAATTTGTCTGGCAATATTTATATATGTGACTACGATATTCAATGAGATAACAGGAATAGAATTTGTATTGTTATATTCATGTATTGTGAACTGCTTAATTAATTTTAAATATATATATATATACTCGTATATAAATACTCAGCTTGTTTTACAGCTCTAAGGAAACAGTCAGGTTAGTAATGATACCTTAATGAAAAAGAACAGTCATTATTTGCTCACAAATAATAAAGATATGTGTGGTTTTTACGTAAAGTTTTCGATCGAATGCCGATGTTTTACTAGTATATTTATTATTTGTAAATGTCCATTTCTTTTTACAGGTGTAAATGGACTATAAACCAAAGTCAGTAATCCGGTAAAAAAATATATAAATATATTCAAATAACGAGGTTGTAGATTGGTTACAGACGCGCTAATTGACCGAAAACGTTACATGGTTTAAAAAAGGCGATAAATATAAAATTCTAGTTATTCCCCTAAAAACTACATTTTAGTTGCTTTAGTGTACGAAAAATTTACAAAATTTATACGAATTTAATATAAAAATAAAAATTATTCGACATTTAGTCATAGGTCATAGAGGTGTCGGTGTTTATTGCATACAGCAACACTTAGTTTTAGTTTTCTGTGAATTGGTGATGTGACTGATGTGTTTCTGAATTCTAGTATTTTTTCCGTATTTGAAAGAATTTTAATAATTCTGTAACAAACTAGGTACATGCATTATGATTACATTATTGCCCTGACCCCAAGTGCTACTATTTAGTTCGTATACTTTGTGAGTTATTTTGGTAATCGGTGACATTTCAGTGAAGTGAAGTGCCTATCATGGAGGCTATAGCAAAACACGACTTTACGGCAACTGCTGATGACGAGCTTAGTTTTAAGAAGAATCAAGTTCTTAAAGTAAGTTTTTCACCCATATTAGACAGAAATTAATTTCGCAATTGGGTGTGACAGGTTCCTTCTAGAATTTTTGATATTCCAGATACTAAACATGGAGGACGATATGAATTGGTACAGGGCTGAATTGGACGGCAGAGAAGGCCTCATACCTAGCAACTATATTCAAATGAAAAGTCACAGGTAATTACACATGTATGGCATCCACACGTAACTGTGTCATTCAGACATTCCAAGTATATAATCATTTACATAGCAATTAGTTTCATGAAGTAATAAATCCATGATTAGAGGGAAACAGAGTGAGACAGGCACCTATACCTGTAAGAAGGAACGTCCTATGTTCCAAATCCGAAATTTTAGTGCACGATTTATCGACATAGATACTATCAGTGATTTTTCAACTTTTTAAAGTGGTATAATTATTAATTTTAGCATTAACTGTAGAATCTTTAGATGCAAACTTTCAATTTTACCTACGAACAGTAAGGCTAGTACTCATTTAGTTTCTAACCACTGTACTTAGTATTTGGAGCTTTTCTTTGCACTATTTTAAAGAATGTTGTCAAAAACTATTCTAACCTTAAAAAAATGAAGTACAGAATGAAATGCACTGATTGCTATTACCAGTGTTATAAAGTATATGTACTGCCCACCCTCACTGTTCAGCAGGTTTGCTATAACCCTACACCTAGAAATAGTAGCCCCGTGTTTGAGAGTTCTGTTGATTTACCTTTGACCACATCTGTTCAAATACTCTCACCATTTACTGTAGGTATTTGTTCCCTTTAGACCCTACAGGCAGGATTTAAACCTAAACCCTTAAAATGGGGCCTTACACTTTGCACTAAAATACCCCCAGGGTGTTTTGGGTTTGGTAACTCAACAACTGATAATGTTGTGCACATTTTTACACTGATTTGAAGCTATGAGAACCGAATTAGCCATTAGGTTATTATTATTGCTCTTTATCACTGGCTGTTAACTTTCTTTTATTGATAATTGTTATAATTTTAAATTTGTCTTTAACATTCTTTTAAGAATTAGATGATTGATTTTGGGACTAAGAAGGGACACTTCTCCGACTGCCAAATGATTCTAAATTATAATAAAATTTGTATAATCTACTGCATAATAATATTTTAGTTAGGATTAGTAATAGAGATAATACAGAGTACTCTAGCCTGTAGCAATACTGCAGAATAATAATATTAACATTGGTCATGTAAAATATATTAGACTCACTCCTACATTGTAATCAAACAATATTATTTCACAATGTGTTTATTTGTATATTCAATATTTATGAATTTGAAATGTAGTAGTGGGGAACTATAAAAGCTTATATGAATTTTTCACTAACAAGGTCCTTTTTAACTACATATTATTCATGTGCTTTAAAGTTACCATGGCCCCATGAGATCAATAAATATTATGAAGTCTCAATCTAAACCTTATATTATTGTTTATCCTTAACTAATTTTTTTTATTCAACTAGTAACTATATTCTTACATGTAGTGTTCATTTTATATTACATACCATGAATTTTAAAGTTATATATTGTTTGTGTTTAGAGCAATATTGCTCGGCAGATAAAAAGTAGAAAAATTAACATTTCGCATTCACATGGCCTGTGTTATTGTCACACATTAACAAAATCAACTTGTAAATGGACTGATAGAATTCCTCTATTTGTGATGCAATCACAATAGAGGTATGGGGTCTCCATTGAATTTGTATGTATCACCTGTAATAAAGGTCCTTGTACACTATCATATTACAAGATAAGCAGTTTAGCCATATCCACTAATCATTACATAAAATTATTGATTTGTATATGTCCTTGAATTAAAAATCAAGCAGGAGAGCATGTAGCTTAATTTAGACTATCCAAAAAATATTTTAAAACGGCACAAATTTTTTTGGGATCAGATAATTAACAATCAACATAGAAAACCAAAATTACATATGATATTTTTTGAGTATTATGATCAGTAATTCGTCAAATTTGTTTTAAATTTTGTCACAATATTGTTACAAAAACTTAAGGAGTCAACCTCTACGAGATGCACTCTGTTGATTAGCAAAAGTTGGCTATGACAAAAGAGAACCAGGACACAATTATATTTAATAATCTGAATCTGACTGGGGAAAGTGTAAGATGAAGGTATGTAAGGTGCATTACCTTACAGAAGGCCACAAAATAACACTGATCTAAAGGGTTATTTAACAGGTCAGTATGTTTTCCCATACATTTTGTGGTCGTAAACGACCACCCGGTAAACAACAGGTTAAGGGTTATTGTTATTTTCCTGAGAAGTTGCTGCATTGGCAACTGTTGCTAATTAACAGGTTGTTGTTTTTGTCCCTAGTTCAACTCCAGGTTTCTGTGTTTCTTAACCTTTTTAAATGGATGGAAATCTAGAATTGACTGTTTCATGGTGACCTAGCATAGCCAGCTAAGTGATTTAATGCTTATGGGTAATTTGATTCATGAGTATCAAAGTGTTGGCTCCATATACTATCAATGGGAATTACATGAATGTTTTTACTTTAAGTTAATTTTTGAGTATGTTCTCTTGTTTTTAAACTTGAGCCAGGTAGGTATGTTTGAAGTCCTGATTATTATTATTTACATCTAACCTAATCTTTCTCCTAATATATATATAAATCTAATCATCTATATATTTCTGTGTTGCAAATTAAGGTATTGATTGTCGATAGATTTCAATTATTAAACCAAGTCGTTGGCATTTTGATGGCCAGCAGGATGATTCACATGCTTAAAACTCCTTCAATTTTCAGGGAAACTTTCAATGGATTTGAATTAGTAGTATAGTTTTGGGGAGCTATAAATTATCTAGTTATTAAAACAAAGGCATACACTTTTGTATAAATTTTTTTGACATTGTATTTTGGTACATATATCATAATTTGTGACAACATGTATGCTTATAATTTATGATGGTTGCAGTTGGTACTATGGAAGAATCACAAGAGCAGATGCAGAGAAGTTGTTAACAAATAAACCAGAGGGTGGATTTTTGATAAGGATCAGTGAATCAAGTCCTGGCGATTTTTCACTCTCTGTGAAGTGAGTACACACCACTGTTACACTTTACTAACACTACTTAACCATACCAGGAAAAAAAATTGTATGTAAAGAAGTATTTTTTTTCTATCAATTAATTCCATTTTAAGATTACCAATATTTATGTAAGTAATTTAACTATTTTGAAAAGACAACTTACCTCTATTTAGTTTAAATCTATAATATTAATGCATGTGTGGCAGCGATGATGATATATTTTTTTATTGATTCAAGAACTATCACAATTGAATTTGGTTGCTGACTTTAAACAGCTTTTCACATAGTTTATTGTGGAAATTATCTGAAACATCTCCCCCATTTTTCCCAGTAATGTAATTTTTTCATGTCTACTATGTGAGACTGAGGTTGAATATTTTTTTTAATATTGTGTTTTTTATTAGTTCATGTAACTAAAAGATGTGAAATCTATTTTATACCACTATAGAAAAATATCTGCATTTATAATGGAGTATATTTGGGTAGATTGTTTATTTGGAAGATAAGTGTCTTCCAAATAAACAATCTACCCAAATATATCATATCATCAGTGATCAGAAATTCGGGGCTATATTATACCTAAACTTCAATTTTCTATAGTATCAGTATTGACATGCCTCTCTTAATAAATTTTTATTGTCTATATTATTATAATAAAATCCGGAAATCAACCCAGATCCTGATACGTGAAAAGTATTATATAACTCCTTATTTTCTTAAACTGGTCACCTTTCTTTGTAGTAAAATATTTTTCCATGAAGAAATTCATCTAGATTTTCGAATTTATCAAACTACAAATTGGATTTTATTCTATTATATAATCTGGATTTTATAATCATCAATTTCTTCAATTCAATAACAAAGCTGTTTTTGGTAAATACACATCCAAATTTCCTTTTTTGCAATCACGGGTCTAGCCGGGAATGTTTTGGTAGGTTAATTCAAGTGAGTGTCCATATTATACTACCTTCTCAACTTTAGGTACAATAGGCCCGAATTTTCAATCACTACATATTATCTGGACTATTTAAAATTTTGTATTGAGAACAATGTACATAATTTTCTCTTTAAATTATGGAAATATAGGAATTCCACATAACATATTTTTCCCCTTATATTATAACATTCATAGATATACTTTAATTTAATTGAATCTATCTGTTAACACATTTATTTTTTTTACTTTATAAACTCTTAACTTCCTAGAAAAGGCTTAAGTGAGCCTTGGAATCAAAATAATTTCCAAAATATTTTGAAAAAGGCAGTAGTTGGAGGAAATCTAGTGAATAACTTACTCCCAGGGTAATACCAGCTGCCTGCAGGAATAACCTATTGCTCAATCCATCCTTGAGCAAAATATTTAGTGTTCATGCGAATGAGTAAGAATGATCCATGTAAGTGACTATATTAGCAGCAGAGGTAGTAGTAGGGCGTGAGAAATGCGCATCTGATTGACTAATTTGGTTTTTCAAGTTTTTCGTAGGAATCCAAATATTGCTAGGATAAAAATGTATCCTGAATTTTGGCTATGAGTACGAAGCTACTACTTCTGTGTAACATTTCGTTAAAGTTGATTTTTATGTAGTGCTTCCACAGTGAACAAACAAACAGTGTGTAACAATTGTTTTCTCCATGATTACTTCCAGTACTTTATATTAAATAAAACCGATCAAATGCGAATCGGGCTTTGCTCTTTTAGGGTTTTGTACCCTTTTAGTCTCTGTTTCTTCATTGCGACAACCTGTGAAAGAAAAAGTGTTGATTTTGCTCATAGCTTCCAAATTGCACTGAGTAATCACTGTTTTCAGTATTATTAAATTAAAGTATATATATAGTACATTCATGCGGAAATTCCAAACTTACATTAACAAATTTTCATTATACGTAGGTCACACTATAAGTTTTGCGTAATTTAAAAAAACAACATGTTATAACCAAAATATTATGTTTATTGCTTTTGAAAATACTCTCCTTTACATTTTGAACATTTTTTCATGCGATCGAACCATTTTTTAAAACAGGAGGACCACAGATCTGAAGGCATGTTTTCTATGTGCTGATTGAACGCTATCACTGCCTCTTCGGAGTTGGTAAAAGTGAAACCTCTCATCAAATCTTTGATTTTGGGGAAAATATAGAAATCACAGGGTGCTAGGTCGGGGCTATGCGCAGGATGGGTAACGAGTTGTACTTTTTCGGAAGTTAAAAAGGACTTTGTTTTGTTGGCCGTGTGTGAAGAAGCATTGTCATGATGTACGAGAACGCGGCTTTTTGGTCGTCTTTCGCGAACTTTTTCTAACACCCTGGATAAACAAATATGACGTTAGGACGATAGGTTTGACGAGCTCGGTGGCTCAGTCGCGAATGACGCGACTTTGACACCAACGCTCGTGGGTTCGATTCCCACACATGGCAAACATTTGTGTGCATGAACACGTCTGTTTGTCTTGGTCTGGGTATTTTCTATGTATAATAAGTATGTATTTACAAAAAAAAATGTATTTACGTATGTTTATCAGTTGTCTAGAACCCATAACACAAGCTTCGCTTAAAAAAAAAAACAAATGGTAAAATACCACTCGGTATTAACACTCTTTTGATCTTCAAGTGGAATTGTGCAGATGGGACCCGTAGCTGAGAAAAAAAACGCAATCATTTTTTTACCAACGTTTCTCACCTGCCTCACTTTTGTTGGCCTGTTCCCATTTTCAAACACCCATTCACAAGATTGCTGTTTTTTTTCGGGTTCAAAACAATAAATCCACGTTTCGTCTCCTGTGACAATGTCATAAACAGCATTAGAATGTCCGTGGTCGTACTTCAGTAGCATCGGTGAGTACCATTCCACGCGAGCCCGCTTCTGCTCCGCTGTCAGTTCATGAGGGATCCAACGACAACAAAGTTTCCGAATTTTCAATTCTTCGTGTAATATTTTCTGAATTTGGCTCATACCAATCCCCAATAGTTCTCGAATTGTCTCATAGGTAATCCGCGAGTTTTCTCCAATTAGCCGCTTAACAGTAGCCACATTATTTACGTTGACAGCAGTTGAAGGCCGCCCTTCACGAAATTCGTCATGTAAAGAAACTCGACCTCTCACAAATTCAGCAAACCATCGCCTCACATTGCACAAATAAGGTGCTTCTCTCCCAAAAGCATTTTGAAGACGAGCAGCACAGTCTTGCGGAGAGAGAGAACTTTTAAAATCATAAAAAATCATCGCTCTAAAATCTTTTCGACTCAATTCCATTTTCATTGCGTACGTAGAACTTTGATGTGTGATAAAAAACAATTGACAAATGATTTCCCGCCAATTGTTTTTTTTTTATTACTAAGTAGGTTGCAACGTTTCAAAAAATATAACATTCGAAATTCAAATAGTTCCGATTAGCTAGAAGTGCAAAACTTTCAGTGTGCCCCATGCCCCATGTATGTGATGACCCTGTGACCAATGGTCTAAAACTTTGACAACGAAATGATGTTTTTGTCGGAAAATAAAAAAAAAACACATTTGTACTCTACTACTACTTAATAAGCTACAAATAACTCAAGCATATGGCCCATCTGATGTAAAGCGGTTACCGTCGCCATATTGCTTGCAATACACTAAGCGCGCGCGCGATGGTACCTCTGCTGCTTACACAGCAAATCCTTAGAAGCTTACTGGTGATCGCATTAACACGCAGGAGCACAACAACCCTCGGGAGTTGTTATTTGGTTGCGGATTTCTGTGAGGTGGAGGTACTTCCCCAGACTTCCCCAGGCTTTGATGCGCCTTACCTCTCTCAAAACCCATACCTAGACAAACAGACATGTTCATGCACACAAATGTTTGTCCTGTGTGGAAATGGAACCCTCGAGCGTTGGTGTCAAAGTAACGTACCAGCGCGTTTCACCACTGCGCCACCAAGCTCGAAAACGTGCCAGTAAAGACCCCCACATGAAAATATCTTTACACGACTAAGAAGCGTACAGTCTGCGTGAACATCCGTCGTGCGTTGCCGTCACTTTATAATATAATACTTTTATTAAATGTCTCATACAATATATCACCATCATCATCATCTCAGCCTGTATTCGTTCACTGCTGAACATAGGCGGGAGGCCTATGTTCAGCAGTGAACGATGTCTACGGAGTGCCACTCGTCTCCATCCTGTGCCACCTGCATCCATCGACTCCCTACAAACCTCTCGAGATCGTCGCTCCATCTAGTGGGAGTTCAGCCCACACTACGTGTACCAGTACGGGGCCGCCATTCGAGAACCTTTCTTCCCCAGCGGTTGTCGGTTCTACGAACTATATGGCCGGCCCACTGCCACTTCAGCTAGCTTATACTGTGGGGTATGTTGATTATCTTAGTTCTACAGCGGATATCCTCATTTCTGATTCTATCAGAGAAACCCCGAGCATAGTTCTTTCCATAGCACGCTGAGCGACCTTGAGCTTCCCCATACGGCCCGTAGCGAAGGGTCACGTCTCAGTTCCGTATGTCATCACTGGCAACACACACTATTCGAAGACCTCGAACCTCGAAAATACCTTGAACGCCTGAAGAGTACGTCGAAGTTTCCCAAACGCTGCCGAGTTGGATGGATCCCATTTGTTGACCTCTCGGTCGAAGTTGGACTTACCTAACTGAATAACTTGCCCTAGGTAGATATATTCGCCGACAACTTCGAGCTTAGTGCTTCCAACCGTGACCGGCATAGGTGTAACATGGACATTCGACATGTCTTAGTCTTGTCCATGTTCATCTTGAGACCTACCTGGTCGGAAACACTGTTGAGTCCATTGAGCCGTCTGTACTCTAGCGTGTGAGCTAAAGACTGCAACCACATTTCACCTCTGATCTGCATGAGATTCTGCGTGTTAGTTGAGAGCTTTGGATTCATTTCGGGCGAGGCTGGAGAAATTTACCTCCCACTGTATGGATAGTTTCCACGAGCTTACTGTGGATATCGTCCGGTGTTATACAATAATCTAGGCACTGAAAACGATTTCGAAGCTTCAGTTTAAAGCTTTCGGGGTTTTGTTCCTGGCCCGTTCCAGCTTTTATGTTAACATTCAAGATGTCTCTTACCATCCGGTGATCGCTTACGGTTTTCATCCTGTTGATCACAGAGGCATCATTGAACAAACGCCGGTTGGTCGTCAAGATGAAGTAACTCGTTTTACGTCGAACCAATCGGACTACTCCAGGTCCACTTGCGTTGCGGCTGCTTCTTGAAGAAGGAGTTCATCATTCAAGAGTTCCACCTTCTCCATGAAGTCGACCAGCAGTTGGCCCCTTTGGTTTTGATGTCCGATTCCAAATTGCCCCACTCTTAACTCATCGTTCTGTTTCGTGCCCAGCTTTGCATTGAAGTCCCCTATCAGCACTGAGTATTGAGTTTTAGAGGTAGGTATGTATGGCCTTGGACATGTCTTCATACATAGCCTCCACCTCATCATCGGGGTGTTACGAAATTGGTGCCTTTACCTTTATGGCCTTCAGCGAATACCGTTTAGTAATTCTGAGTACAAGGTACGCCACCCTCGCCGACACAATCTCGATCTTTAGTACCTTGTTGACTAGGGGCTTACGGACGATAAGCCCGATACCACCTTGGGACTGATGGTGGCCCTCGCTAATAAAATATATGATTTGGAGTAACTCCTTTTATTTCTCATTGGTAACTGGTTACGAATCTGCGGTCACGTAGACGGCCACTTCGTAACCAGGCAAGCAAAGAGAAACTATACAGAGAGTATATGGCCAAACAATATAGTATTATTAATATGTTGTGCCTGTTAGTCCTTTGGGTTCAGAACCCTAAATGTAAAAAAATAAACTGGTACAGTAAGTAACCGATACCACTTTGTTATTATATTGTCGCAAGCTATTTTGACCAAATTTTCATCCCGTTTCCTAATCCATTGCGTATGGCGGGAGCCGCTACCTAGGCCTAAAGGTTTGGCGAAGAAACTGATTTTCACATAGAGCGACTGCCGTCAGATCTCCACAATCCAGAGAAAAATTAGACATCATTTCTTCGACATGCTGGTTTCCTCTCGATGTTTTTCTTCGTCCTCGAGCCGGTGATAATTACAAATACGTACATAAATTCAAAAACATAAATTTTATTGTACATGCCCACCAGGATTCGAACTGCGATCGTCGGGTAATAGATCGGTTCTTTACCCACTGGGCTATCACTGTTCTATTTGTGCAGATCTTTATAACTAACTTATATATACTTATATATACTTCGATATCCCGGCTTTCTTAGCTTGCTCCTCTAAGGAACTACCATCCTAAATTACTAGTTCCTATACACAGCGTAACTGAGTTCGTTCTAAATTCATTTCACAACTCGAGAGTTCTGGGAAGGAAACTTCTCTGGAACGGCACAGTACAGAATCATTGCGTTTGCAGTGTGCGAGGCTGAACTCCCCGCCGTCGGCGAGCGGTGCGGTTGTAAAAAATCGGCCAAGTGCGAGTCGGACTCGCGCACGAAGGGTTCCGTACCATTATCTATAAAAACGGCGAAAAAATCACGTTTGTTGTATGGGAGCCCCCTTAAATATTTATTTTATTCTATTTTTTAGTATTTGTTGTTAGAGCGGCAACAGAAATACATCATCTATGAAAATTTCAACTATCTAACTATCACGGTTCATGAGATACAGCCTGGTGACAGACGGACGGACGGACGGACGGACGGACAGCGGAGCCTCAGTAATAGGGTTCCGTTTTACCCTTTGGGTACGGAACCCTAAAAAGAAGTCTTGGGCATCGTATCGAACAAGTAAAAAACAAAAACAAAACCCCGTTTTCTTCAGAACAGAATCTCTTCGTGTGTTCCGCCGATTGTAGGTGCAGCTTTTTCGCTGACGTTGATGTTCCAATAGCATAGTTCAATCATGCATCAATGCTGTCGTCCCGCAAGCTTCTGTGCTGTCTCCCATGCTATTTCTGCTGCATATTAGTGATACATTGTCAATTAATCGAATTCATTACTATGCAGACGACAGCCCTAGGACACTTATGTAGTTATCTATACCGTGCTAACTTCCGTCGTTTCCATTTAGAGGAAAGCTGCCATCAATTTGTTTCAAAAATTGAGAGTATTCCAGCTAAAGTATCTGGGGCGGTTGAACTTGAACCATCAGCCCCACTAAGATCATCAAGTCTGCGTGTTCATGACCCAAGATGTAGTTTCTCCGACCACAATTGAGCGTCGTCAAGAACTTCTAGGTTTTTGCTTTGACCCTTCTTAGTGTCGTCAAAAGCTTTGAGAGTCTTGCTGTCGAGATCTGCAGAGAAATTGAGTTCTGAAATTACTTGGAGATCAAGCTGACGACGTTCTGAAAACTCGATGTGCTCGTCAGAGCTTTGAGTAGTACTACAGCTTGGTACAAAGGCTTATAATGTATAAATTTCAAGTCAGATCATTCAGTTTATAGCTTTCATAGACGAGCTGTAACAATTCTCAAATATCCTAAGACAAGCCATATTGAGCTATTAGGTTAAGGTGAGAATCTTAGTTTCTCATTGTGTATTTTACCGATTATGAAATGGGTTGTAGTTAGAAAAGTTGTTCTATATCATCATAACTTCCTTCTACAAAACCGCACCATTCGCCATCGGCAGTGAATTCATCCTTGTTTCCTATTGTTGAGATGTTTTGTTTTGAGAACCGTTAAGTTACGGAATGATTTCCCTGCCAAGAGACTACGGCATCAGGCCCTTCGAAATAGCCCTGAAGAGGGTTTACGCGGTCTGTAAAGAACGTGTGATTTATTCCCTGTTGTTGCATGTGTCCATTTTTTAATACTACGTCGGGAGGCATACAAGCATACGACCCACCTGATGTAAAGCGGGTGCCGTAGCCTTTACCGCTTACGATATATTAAGTATCACTCGCGCGATGCCTCCTCTGCTGCTTACACAGAAACTCCTTGAGAGCTTACTGGTTGGGAGGAACACAACAACCCTCTAGGGAGTTGTTATTTGGCTTCGGTTTTCGCTGAGTTGGAGGTACTTCCCCAGACGGGCTGTTTTGATGCGCCCTACCTCTCTTAAAACATCCAGACCAAGACAAACAGACATGTTCATGCACACAAATGTTTCTCTTATGTGGGAATCGAACAAACGAGCGTTGGTGTCAAAATCGCGTCCTTCACGACTGAGCCACCGAGCTCGTCCATACATAGACTACGGCAACTGCTTATCATAAAACAAGCTTTACGCTTGTTTGCTACCTTGGTAGTATTAAAAGAACTCAAAAAGTAATTTAATTCACCACGACAGTGCTCTCTGGGAGCACAGAGAATTAAATTACTTTAAAACCTTTAAAAACTTTTTAATTAACATAAAATACAAATGCATACATTACATGCCAATGTCGGACAAATAGAAACACTTGGGCTCACTATACAGTTTCTGTCAGTCAGTCAATTGTATTTGATAAGTAATGTTACTTATAAAAATATTATCGGACCTAAATTTATTTGAACCCATGGTTCGACATCTCTCTGGCCTTATTCGGCTAATAACAGGAATATGACTAACATACTGAGTGTACAACAAAACTACGACAGTGAGTCACGTCGCGTCCGAGTGCGAAACTCATTTTTTTATTATCTACCAATTTGAACACCAATAGTATCGTGTGTCGCCTTAGAGGCAATATTTGCTCATTCTCTACTATTGTACGATAACTAGGTGTTAAGGTAATTTAGTACCTAAAGTACTTATTCATTGTGTGCAAATTGCGACCTAAATTCGTACTTTTATATAAGTGAAATTATACAGGTAATTGACTGTTCTGATGTTGAAAAGGTGTGTTTATAATTGCATGCTCCAAGTAGAAATACACAGGGGTCATAATATACCTTTATTGTACAATTATATTGAAATAAATAATTTTATAACACTTTCCAAGAGAGGTGGGGCGCATCAAATCAGCCCGTCTGGGGAAGTACCTCCACCTCACAGGAAACTGGAGCCAAATAACAACTCCACAGGTCAACGGTAAACTCCTAAGCAGTTGCTGTGTTAGCAGCAGAGGTGTATTGCAAGCGTTCGTAGGCAACGGTAACCGTTGTTTCAGGTGGGTCGTATGCTTGTATGCCTCCTGATGTTGTATAAAAAAAAATACTTAGGTACTAGAAGTTATCGGCATAATCATCCGGGGACGTACCCCTTAGGAATTTTCGAGCAGGCGATAAGGAACACCAAACTTCAAGTTCCCAGACTCAGGTTCGAACTGCGCGTTCATATGTCCGTTTCTTGTTTTCACACGAGTGCTCCCTAAAAACGAGTATATATATGTTTTCCGAGTTTCTATTATTCAACCATTACTTCTAAACTGTTTAAATTTAAATATGACTACGGTCAGTCGCTATTTTGCCTTT
This sequence comes from Pyralis farinalis, assembly GCA_947507595.1. Taxonomy (NCBI): domain Eukaryota; kingdom Metazoa; phylum Arthropoda; class Insecta; order Lepidoptera; family Pyralidae; genus Pyralis; species Pyralis farinalis. Next base: position 13,483,951 of record OX382269.1, on the reverse strand, counting down.
CTTACTCGATGTCTTAATTTCATCCCTGTTTAACTAATTATAATACCCAATTGGTGGGTGGGTATTTTACCCAGAATGGTATTAAAATTTACGAATCATTTAATTTATCTATAGACGCTGATTATATTTCGAAACTCGTTCACCATTGTCTTAGAAATTAAAGCCAACGTCATCTACGCGTATAAACCAAATAAGAAACAAGTGTTGATGATTATTGATGTATTCCTGCAAGTGATTGAGGTTACCAGTTATATACCTTGTTGCTTAGCATCGTTTAGCATAGAGGTGGTATCGCGCGGCCGATACACCGTCTATTGCAAGCGTTCATGTACAACGGTAACCACTTTATGGTATACTAGCTGCTGCCCGCGGCTCCGCCCGCGTGGAGTCAAATAACGTAGCCTATGTGTTAATCCAGATCATAATCTATCTACGTGCCAAATTTCATTCAAATCCGTTCAGCCGTTTAAGCGTGAAAGAGCAACAAACATGCAAACTTTCGCATTTATAATATTAGTAGGATGGTTTCCGGCTATATGGTTTCTTTTCACCCAAACTTGGTTTGTTTAGGGTTTATAAATCTTTGTAATTATTTTATATGATTCCAAAGATATACCAGTCGTTGGGTGTTTCTCAATTAAAAATCTATAATCCGTCTATATCGAATATCTCCACGAATGCTCTCTTGCGGGGTATTCAGAGAATACCACGCGATTTTAATGAAGTTATGTCTTTACTATATTTATATAGGATATAAAGAGCGTTGGGTGTTTCCCAATTAAAAAATCCAAAATCTGTCTTTAGCTGTCTATATCTTCATGCCAGCTCCCTTGGGGGTATGCAGAGAGCCACGCGCCGCAGAACTGCGTCCTTACAAACTTCGCTTGCTTCTTTAACATTCATAGCTCTGTTCATGCATGCTCGCCGAATTCCAAGGCCCACATTCCAATAAAACACAACCAATTTGGTCGTGGTCTTCCTCGGATCCTACATTCTTTTACTATCGCGTTGTATATCTGTTTAGTCATTATTTAATTCCGCATTCTTTCTACATGCCCGAACCAACCGAGCATGGCTTTTCTTTTTTTTACATCGACTTTATGTTTTAGATCAACTCTCTTTTTTGTCACAATTGTTGCGCAATGCTCGCATCTCGACTGCGTTTATTCTACTTTCTTGCTCTTTCTGTCATACCCAGTATATAACACTTTACATACAAATGTACGGTAGTGTTGGGATTAGCACCGTGTTGTATACAACAGGCTGTACCTTCTGACTTCGTTTCTAGCTGCTTTAAAGTTTTTCCATCATCCAAACACTGTGTTGCTTGCACTCACTCGTCTCGCCACATCATAGACGTGCTTTTAATAGGGATGGAAGGTACACCAACCGTTTCCATTCCATCCGTTAATAATACTTCGAAGGTAAACTATCTCATTGATTTCTTCCAAGTTCCAACACATCATTTACCGAAATCCTAATGTTCGTTTTGGTCTGGTTTCCTCTTTTTCCAAAACCAATATCATCTTGGTTTTCGTTCGTATTATAGGTGTACCATGGTCCACCTGATATAAGGCGGTTGGCGTATTTTAATGTCTGTCAATTTTTTTATACAACATTGGGAGGCATACAAGCTTACGGCCCACCTGGTATAAAATGGACCGTAGCGTATGAACGTTTACAATACATACGAGTAAAGTATCTATCACTTGCACTTTGACACCCCTGCCGAAAACACAGCAACTCGTAAGGAGCTTACTAGTATCGTCTCTCACTCGCAGGACTGCAGTTTTCCTCATGGTGGAGGTCTTACCCAATTGGCCTACTCGCAATTTGATGCGCCCTACCTCTCTTAAAACCAGCCAGACCAAGACCAAGAAGTGAATGGAACTCACGATTTTTGGTGTTATATTAACCATTGCTATCTACTCGCCCACCGGCCTTGTCAATTATTCATACCATCCATCTAACAATGTTCACCATCTTTCATGTGACTAATGCTTGCAGTCCGCGTGGTGATTCTATTAATAATACTGGATCGTCTGCATAATGCAGATAATTCTCCACTACGTCATTCATTCGCAATCCTATGTTCATCTTATTCGGCACACAGCGCTGTCTGACATTAACATTGATGCGAAACTAGGGCGAAAAGCTGCCGTCCATTACCACATACACTTGATCATCTCCGTTGTAACCATGCCAATTCCGATTGACTCGTCCATGGTGATGTCTTCATGCAATCCTGGCACTGTAGAGTCAGTCACAGACTTACTTCGTTTCAGCGTCCTGGACATAACCATATATTTCTCCAAATGGTTCGCTCCACCGTCCTGACACTTCCTGAGTGTTCGCAAGAATGTTACTAGCTTTAAAGTTTATCTTGTTCATTGTGAATTCTGACGTAGCACCCCGAAACATTTCGCTGAAAGAGTTTCGTATTCGCTTCGAAGTTTTTCATCAACCAGCCTTCTTATACGATATACTCAGGTACAGAGATGTTACATAATCCAGTCATGCTTATATCTTTTTGCCACGGAGCCTCCATGTATCACCTTGCATTGCCTTTCAATGATCTATCCCATTATGCTTTCATATGCTTCGCACTATCCACTATACATTGAAACCTTGCCAATAATCATCTATGTCTAATTTGGAAGGGCTCCCATTCACAATTATTTTACTAGACGTACATACGTAGGCATTACACTACATTTCTAGCTTTTCGCTCCTTATCCTTTCACGAACTCCGAAAGGGTACTCCTGTACCTCCACTACTTGAACAGGCCAACAAACCGGCTTACCACCAAGTAATGGTATATTTCCAGCATGGAACCTCTGGCTCTTGTATCCATTAAAGAATTCCAGAGTCGTTCATCTATCAGATTCATCAATCACATTTTTTTGGTCGTTTAATCACCATATACACCTACGTGTATCTTTGTAATGAAATAACAGTAAGTACAAGAAGAGAGTATATATACCTCTCAAATTAGTTTGCCTGCTACATTCACTCTTCTATCTCTATATGGACCAAGCGCAGTCTAGTAACATTTTAGCTTGGTCCTCATCGAGAAAATCTCGTACGGTTTCCTAAAACTCCTCGAACTTTTAGGGATTGTCTGAGCTCAGGGGAGCGTATAACGCTACCAAAAATACTCGCGTAAAGTCCATAGGACCAAACTAATCAAGAGAAGAGCATGATATCTACGCTGGCATGATCGTCGTAGTTCACCCCAGTTAATCATGCCAGCGTATATGTCATTTCTTTCGCCACCCTTCTGATCAACTTCATTACTTTCAATCTCTCCCATTCCATATGCCTATAGGGACTCAGTTCTATTTAACCGTCGGGATTAGGCGCTGCGAAGTGGATGGCGGCCCCTACCACCGCATGCAGTTACCGCACCGACGGATGCGGATCGGTATGCGTCGTCTATGGGAACGCGATAATCCGCTCATCGTTTCAGTTTTAGTCCAAAAACGCAATCCGCTGGATCATTGTCAGGATCACGACAGATATGCTTCTGGAACATGACGTGTCGTCAAAATCCGTGTATTAAAAAAAAAAAATTAGCGAAGATACCCGAAACATACCCATACAAACAGTCATATCATGAATCTTGTCCATTTTGAAGTAGGTTATTTAACCGGCCAATTACGATTAGCACTCGCACACTGGAGGTTACATACCGCAGTGTGGAAAAAGCGCCGAAAAAACACGTTTCGTGCATGGGACCCACTTATTTTTTTTTTATTTGATACACACTGTAAAAATGTCAAGTCTCTATCTATTACGATTCAAATTATACTGCCATATGCCAGACGAACGGACAGACAGACGTACAGATATCGGAGCCTTTGTTATAGAATTCTGTCGGTACCAACTTTGGTCATGGAACCTTCACACTGAGACTATAGTAAACATAATGCAGGCGATGCCGGAAAAGCAAGTTAGTTAAGACATAAAGCAGTTGGCCGGCATTTTTTTCTAGTTCCCTGTATGAATCAGCGGTACGGCAAGTGAGTGTACTGAAACCTGTTTCGACAGACAGACAACATTACTATTTATATATTAATAGATCGAATTATGTGCATATTGAAATTGAGGCCTCATTTCATGCATGTATTAATATATCGAGTTTGTGCTATTGGAATAAGTGTAGTTAGTTAGTCTGGGGAAGTACCTTCACCTCACAGAAAACCGCAGCCAAAAGGGTTGTTATGTCCCTGTGAGTGAGTGAGGTCACCAGTAAGCTCCTAAGGTGTAGCTGTGTTAGCAGCAGAGGTGGCGTCGCGCGAGTGACACTTAATATGTTTGCAAGTGTCCATCATGGGCTATGGTTACTGTTTTCCATCAGGTGAGACTTATGCTTGTAGTCTTCTGTCGTGTAACATACAATATTTTTATACCACTAAGATGGCAAATCTCTAAGAGCTAATCTCACTTACACATAGTGCATCTTGATATTTAACAAACGCGTTTCTGACGAATGATAGAACGCATCCCGGCTGGGTAAGTACCCCAATCATCCTGGACTACTTGATGAGTGTAAACGAGGTTTTTTTATACAACACTTATTGCAGCCCATGACTACATCCGCGCGTATCTGGTATCCCGTGTCCGGTAACAACGTTGCGAGGCAAACTAGCATATGATCCACCTGATATAAAGTGGTTACCGGAGCCTATGAACGCTTGCAATATAGAAAGGATCACTCGCGCGTTGCCACCCCTGCTGCAACTAACACAACATCTCTTTAGGAGTAATTAGTAGCCCCTACTCACTCGCAGGAACACAACAGCCCTCCAGGGAGTTGCTATATGGCTACCGTTTTCTGCAAGGTAGAGGTACTTTCCCGATCCGGTACCTCTCTTTAAGTAAACAGAAAGCTCTTGTACGGTATTCCATGTATTGCAAACATTACATAGTATTCGTTACACATATGTTACGGTAACCTCTTAACATCAGGTGGGCATTATCCTACTAATATTATAAATGCGAAAGTTTGTATGTATGGATGGATGTTTGTATGTATGGATGGATGTTTGTATGTATGGATGGATGTTTGTTGCTCTTTCACGCTTAAACGGCTGAACGGATTTCAAATCCTACTAATATTATAAATGCGAAAGTTTGTATGTATGGATGGATGTTTGTTGCTCTTTTACGCTTAAACGGCTGAACGGATTTTAATGAAATTTGGCACGTAGATAGATTATGATCTGGATTAACACATAGGCTACGTTATTTGACTCCACGCGGGCAGAGCCGCGGACAGCATCTAGTGCGAAATAAAGCGAAAGAGTTTGTATGTTTCAACGCGCTAATCTCTGAAACTACCGGTCCAATTTGAAAAAATCTTTTTGCATCTGATAGCCCAGTACTCGAGAAAGATTAACAAGTGGGTATTCAGGATCACGATACGACCCTTTTCGAACTATACGAAAAAAAAACGTGCCTATAAAGATAAATGCTTTTATTTATGAGTATAGATTACGAATAATCTCAAATTCCTGTTTGTTACTCATCCACTTCCTAACTTTGACTTAAATGTTGAATCGCGCCATTCTCACTTACAGTGTAAACAATGTGGTTTCTTATCTTTTTCCTGTTTTTATTTCTATCAGAAACTCCTGTTGTTTCTTGTTAATTTGATTTCTTGACACCGCTTATTTTGTATATATAGCTTAGTGCATGTTGCCTTATTATAGCGTGTAACGAATTTTTCCTGGATACTTGGAAAAAATCTTTTGTGGCAACATTGAAAAATATCCTAGCCTATGAATAGATACAAAACATTTTGTCTCCATTCATAGGATTTTTTGCAGCCCGTCTGGGGAAGTACCTCCAGCTCACAGAAAACCGCAGCCAAGTAACAACTCTCTAGATTTTTGTTGTGTTTTTACGTGTGAGTGAGGTCACCAGTAAGCTCCTGTTGCTGTGTTAGCGACAGAGGTGGCATCGTGCGAGTATCACTTAATGTATTACAAGCGTTTGTGGGCTGCGGTAACTGCTTTATATCAAGTGTATGCTTGTATGCATCCCGACGTTGTTTAAAAAAAATGTTTGCCTAACACAACATTCAGCACGAGCTATGAATTTTAAAGAAGCGAGCTGTTGAAGTGTATGAGGGACGGCTCATGCGGCGCGCGGTCAACCCTGCCTGTCCCGCAAGAGACTTAGCGTGAAGTTATAGATAGATAGAACATTAAACCTTTAAATAACAAGTATGAATTATGCGTAAATTAATTGTGATTAGACTGTTTACAATAACATCGTCCTTTTTTCGACGAAGTGTAGCCTAGTTGTTATCTCTGGACGCTAACATATCATGTATTTAATATTGTTCCCTTAAAAATGTACAAGCTGCATTGTTCTATTCGCTGCATGCACCGACTTTATTATCCAGTCTAGAACGTGTTGATAACATGAAATAATAAAGTAATTAAAACTTTGACATTGAACTGGTACATTCCCGTGTTTCCCGAAAATATACTACGACGATTGATTGATTGATTCGCGAGCTCGGTAGCGGAGTGGCTAACAACGCTACTTTAACAACAAGGCTTGTGGTTTCGCTTCCCACACAGGACAAACTTTTGTGCGCATGAACATGTGTGTTTGTCTTCCTAAGAAGAACTTCATTCGTAGCATATTATTCTAACGACTAATATCTACAGCGCCTGAGGATGCCTCGTGGAGAGACGAGACACGTGACGCAAAAACGACCGGAGCAGCCGTGGCAGCGGCGGCATTCACCTACTAATGGTAGTGGGTGGGTTCCGGCCGGCACTAGTTCGCATGAACTAATCGGTAGCGGAAACACACAAAATTGTTTAAATCAAATTGCCTGTAAAGGAGAATGTCCATTCATGGTTTCAAGTTGTGCACAGTTGAGATTAACATTAAAAATCGGCCAAGTGCGAGTCGGACTCGCGCACGAAGGGTTCCGTACCATTATCTATAAAAATTGGCCAAGTGCGAGTGGGACTCGCGCACGAAGGTTTCCGTACCATTATCTATAAAAAATGCAAAAAAAATCACGTTTGTTGTATGGGAGCCCCCTTAAATATATATTTTATTATATTGTTTAGTATTTGTTGTTATAACGGCAATAGAAATACATTATCTGTGAAAATTTCAACTGTCTAACTATCACGGTTCATGAGATACAGACTGGTGACAGACGGACGGACAACGGAGCCTCAGTAATAGGGTTCCGTTTTACCCTTTGGGTACGGAACCCTAAAAATCAAATCATTATTTTTCACTATGTCTAGCAAAAAATTAAGCCATAATATCTCCGGAGAATAAAATACATAAAATTAAATATCATACCGTAACCCACAAATTCCGGTTCGCCATTTGAATGAAATTATAATCAGTACTCAAAGGTAAATAAAGTACTCGGCTGAATAAAGGCAGTCAATTGAAAATAATTGTAACATAAATCTACCATTTATTACGCAAAACTTTGTAATAGATTACTCTTCATGTATTTAAAAGAAGAAGTTTAAAAATCGATTATCGAATAATAAACTCGTTTGAATTAATACCTATACGGCGACATTGATGGGAGTCTTGAATTGACAAATGTGAAATGGGTTTACGTTTCCGCCTTTGTTCTGTTCGTTCTTACGATAGTACAGGTACCCACAGTTTGTTTCGGCGGTGTTTCTTATTTCATATTTCTTGTCGTAATACATTGAGTTGAGCTTCAGAAATATGGCGATAATATCAAATAATAATAGGATTATATAATATATAACTTCTCATTACCGCGTTAACGGAATTCTGATTCAAAACGGACGAAGCGGCTACTTAATATAGTGAAGTCCAGACACCCCTCGTCGACAGCCTCTTTTCAAGTGTAATTCTATTTACCCTGTTTTCTGTTTTCTGTCAAATTACATATTTTAACACCATACAACTCTACTTATATGCATATTTTATTATACCTGTTCTTTTTGACTAACTTGAACCTACATATGAGGTAAATATCTGCGTTAAAATAATTTCTTGGATGACAACGTAAGCAGAGCAATGATTTTGAACATGTCTGTTCGTCTTGGTCTGGGAGTTTTTAAGAGAGATAGCGCGCATCAAAGCACCATCTCACAGAAAACCGCAGGCAACTAACAACTGGAGGGCCATTGTATTACTGCATGTGAGCGAGAACACCAGTAAGCTCCCGTGTAGTTGCTGTGTTAGCCATAGAGGTGGCATCGCGCGAGTAATACTTTACTGTATTGCAAGCGTTCATAGTCCACAGTATCCGCTTTACATGAGCCGGATGCTTGTATGCCTCCCGATGTTGTATAATTAATATTCTAAATTATAATTCGTTAACATTAACGCAAATATCAACTAATTGCCGATCGAACGAAATAGTTTACATAATTGCCCAGCAGGTGTCAAATGACAGATATTTAAATGACTAACGGCGAATCACCTCTCTGAAGACGTTATATTTAAAACGGTAATTTTAGAGATTTTAAAGGAAATATTTCAGAATTGCTGTAAAAATAACGAAATGAAGACCGGGTATTACTGATTGCGTAGCATTTTACACGTCGGACGTTGCCTCCGCGCCATTTTTCAGAATTCCTGTCATGTGCAAAATTAGCATGTAATTAATTGATTTGTGAAGTGCAAACTAGGTCCAGATGAAAGGGTGTGACATTGAGATATTTTAATCAAATGGCGCTCAACTGGGGCAATATGAAACCAGTTGAGAATGCGCAAGCTTACATTGCCAGAGGAACACCTGGCTCGTCAATTATATAACGATTCAATTTTTTTTTTTAATTTGTGGGCCATTTTGATCATGTTCCTCAAGAGATAGGAATAACTTTACAGGAAGCTCCTAAGGGAACTTTTATCAGCCGCGAGGTGGGTTAAAGTCTGAGCGATATTATTTTTGTTAAACATCTACTGACTTTTAAGATATCACATAATCATAACAACGTGGGTTGTTTTTCCTGTACCTAATTGAACTGGCTTCTGTAGATTGCGTTAATTACCTGCATAAGGTATTCTACAATTGTTTATGTCATTTAAAACAATATTAAAATTAATTGGAGGTCGGTACCAGAAGCGTGCACGCCGCGACCCTGCCAGTCCAACACTGTTGACTGCAATTCTGGTCTCAAACCGCACAGACGCGCGGATTAGGGAGTCCCCCGGAGGCGACACGCACCGATCCGCCCTCGTCGGTGCGGAACCGAATACATGCGGCGGTGGGGGCCGCCACCCACCGCGCAACGCCCATCCCGGCGGGTCGAGGAGAGCTGAGTGTCGTATGGGCACATGGAATGTGAGAGGTGGTCTAAAAGTTAAGATGAATGAGTTGATAGATATGAAGTATGTAAGGACCGCGTCTTATGGCACTCGGTTCTCCCTGCCTACCCCGTAAGAGACCTGGCGTGAAGATATACATACATCAAAATTAATTTAATCTAAATTGATCGCCACACACTGGAAGCGCAATGGCCGCATATTGAGCGTTTCTAAAGAAGTTTTCTATCGAGAACTCTTAGTTGAAATGAACTCTGTCGAGGTCCATGCTAAAATTCTTAGAGAAAGAATTTTAGCATAGATTTCTACAAAAAAGGTGTGAAGAGATTTTAACAAGGTCGGCAACATACGACCCCAGGTGTTTATAACTGTCTATATACTACAGTAACTGCTTACCATCAACCAATCTTACTACTATAAAAATATTTAATAGTCTTAAATAGTTGCGAACTGCGTGATACGTCACTTTCAATTAGGTTGGCTTTTCATATGATATGTCAGCCTTACACGGCGTCTTCATTTCTTTTTTATGGGACAGTCCCACCACTCATACCCACCACTGTGTCTCCTGTGTAGCCAGAATTAACAGCGGCGACCACCAAAAAGGCAATGAACAATGAAGTTCATTGCTGTCCTGGGGGTTAAACTACAGCTGCCTTGGAACTCCCAACGAATTTAATCAGAAGAAATTTGTGGGAGTAGGAAGTTTTGGAATTTACTTCCCCTCTTGGCAAAGTGAGAGACAGCAATATGACAAATAAGGCGTTTAAAAACCTCAAAGAGACGGCTAGTCAAGTGAAGCTCAACTGCCGTGCACCACGGTTTATCAAATATCTAACACTATTGGGACCTAAACTGTGAGTGTCTTCATTTATCATCATCAACATTCGTTGTCTCAGGTGTCCAGACGGCGTGCAACATTTCAAGGTACTCCGCGACGCGTCAAGCAAGTTCTTCCTCTGGGTGGTGAAGTTCAACTCGCTCAACGAACTAGTGGATTACCACCGCACTGCGTCAGTCAGCCGCCTGCAAGATGTGAAACTCAAAGATGTTGTACCTGAAGAGGTAAGGGCTATGATCGTAATGTTTAAGAACAGAAGGGTTACTCTTGAAACTTTATCCAAAGACGATCCAATTCCGGTGTCGAATGTATATACATACTATAACATTCATATATTCTAACATAATTTTACTAATTTGAAACTAGTTGGTGCTAATTGTTGATTGAATCAGCTACTAAGTGTTAAGATTAACCCAATCCGACATTATGGTCTCTGAAGTGTTCAGATTCAAATTCAATAGATTGAAATTGATTTCAAGAGTAACCCAACTTGTCTATGACTCTTGTGGCCGGCTATATCGTGTTAGTATGTAGTGGTGTAATACTAGGTTGGTGGCGCAGTGTTTAGCAACGCTACTTTGACACCAACGCTCGAGATTTGAATCCCCACAGGGCAAATATTTGTGTGCATGAAAATATCTGTTTGTCATGGACTAGGTGTTTTAAAAAAAGGTATGGCGGTTATAGCGTGTCAAAACAGCCCGTCTGGGGGATTACTTCCACCTCACAGAAAACCGCAGCCAAATAACAACTCCCTAGAGGATTCCTGTGAGTGAGTGAGGTCACAAGTAAGTTCCTGAGGAGTTGCTGTGTTATCAACACGTTTTGCAAGCGTACATAGGCCACGGTAACCGCTTTACATCAGGTTAGTCGTAAGTATTTACGCCTCGCGAAGTTGTATAAAAAAATCTTTTCCGCCTACTACTTTAAAATGCGCATATGTGTATAATATGATGTATACGATAGTATCGGCATTCTTTCGTTTAAAATAAAAGTCAGAAACATGAAGGAAATATTACACGTCGCTTGAGTTCCAAAAATTGGTTGCATTTTATTTTAATTACAATATAAATAATGATGTTTCTGATTGGCTTAGACGGGACAGGGAACGATGCAACGAAGATCACAAGGTCAGGGGGAGATAGCGAACGCTGGTTTTTGTTTATAATCTAATTTATTTCCCCAGTGAGGGTCCTGCCAATTAAGCTACACTGCAACCTCCTCCAAAACCCAATTTGCTAACTGCAAGATATTTGTTTAGCACACTCACCTTTTTATATTTACACTCCCAGGGCACTTGCGAGGGAGTCTGAGAGACCCGAGGTCGTTGTTTTATTTTCGTGACGTGAATTCCATAAAAACAATAATAGAGAAAAGTAAAAAAATATGTTGCTATATACGCAATAAATAATAACAGATGATCGCCTAGTAATTCATGATTTTTAAGGTTCACTCCAAATTTACTTCGCCCATTAAAAGCTAAAGCTCACAGAAGCGGGAAAACGGCAGCGATTCAGGACGGATTTATTTGTAACATTCCTTTTTTTGTTTTTGTTTGTATGCAACATGTCACAAAAAAGGTGTGTTGCGATTGCGTTTCAGAAACACCCTGTTTACGTAATAAAACGCCATTATTATGTGTTTTCCCTGACGTATTCAAAGTCAGAGGACAAAGATACGTTCGATTGTCATACCATCATCACAAATGGCATCTAGCCTAATTTAAATCTAAGCAGACATATAGTACGTAAAGCGATAATGGATAATTCTATTTAGTGAAATTTTATAGTAAGAAAGGGTATATGTGATCTGCCCCGTATTAGGGTACGTTTCCACGGAGAGAAAACGAGGAGAGACATGACAAAACGCAAATTGAATTTGCGTCATCCTATGTCCACCAAAAATGGATTGAATCGCACTTCTATGTACATACAGCGCAATCCAGCAATGACTCCTGTGACCACGTGCGGGACAGGGCGATATCACACGAGCTCAATATTGATGTTCGCTCATGTGGGGATAAATACACTGGAAATACAAGAAAATAAACGAAATGATTGGTCGTGTAAAAAATCCAAAAATCATTTAATTTCTTGTCTTGAACATTACAAACCAATCCCACCACAGATGCACGAGGTATAACAGCTTTTACTTATCATTTCGTCTCGTCCCGCCTCCCCGGTGGAAAAACACCTTAAGCCTTACTTGACTTGAAATTATGACGACCGAGTGATCGAGTTATATCGAGACGCAAAGTTGTTTTAGACCACTTTGTCAAATAATTTTTATTTATGATTTGAGTCAGTGGCATTCAATAGAAAAAAAAAACATTAACAATGATTAAAAATATGTTCTGCGCGGGCCGGGTCGTGTTACCGACCGATGAAAGAGCACCTTTATGTCTTCGATCTTTGACTTATTAATTTGTTACATCAGGTTAGTGAAGCATTGTTGTCTAAATTTTAGAATAAAATATCTAAGTCATACATATTTAATAAACCTCCGGCAAAAAAATTGCTCTCAAAACAACTCTGTATAAATACTGTATTTTCCAAGGAGAGTTGCTTACATCAATTGATGTATACACCTTTCTTTTCCCTTTGCGTGTTTACTTGTGTCATTACTTCATTAATTGTTGCATTATAAATAAATTCATCTTTTCTCTCATCGATCTTGTTCGAAAGCCGTTCCATTTCTGCTTACGAACATTGCATGCGCGGGACACTCAGAAAGTTTTCCGAAAATAAAAATAAAAACTATATATTTTTTTATTAAATCTTTTCAAAGTACTCTCCACCAGCCTCTATACAAAGTTTCATGCGTCTGAACCAGTTTTCGAAACACTTTTTCCAGTCCGCCGCAGACACCCCATTTATAGTCTGCTCGAACGCTGACAGCGCATCTTCCGGCGACGAAAATTGTATCCCTTTGAGCTGATTTTTTATTTTCGGGAATAAAAAGAAATCACACGGTGCTAGGTCGGGGCTGTAAGGAGTTTGACCGGCGTGCTGTCCCTCGTTTTGAGCGCGGTGTGCGCGGGCGCGTTGTCGTGGGGAGCAGTAGCTCAGAGCCGTGTTTGGTCGCTTATTGCTTACAAAAGAGAAAACTTCTGCCAAGCATTTGGTAGTATAATATTCGGCGTTGATGCTTCTTTGGTTCTGTAAAGGAATTGGTAGCCAGTAAAATTGAAAAAGGTAGCGATCAAAATCTTTCCCCCGCTTCTAGATCGCTTCACTTTGTTACTTTTACATTACGTAGCGTGTATGTGTTCGCCGACAGTCTACGTTGTCGGACGCTAGTGAGGGAGGATACAGACACAGTCTGATGTCGCACAGACTCACCCGGGCACCGCCCCCGTGACATGACAAATGACACAACTTGGCCACGGCACGGCCGAGCACGGTGTAGTATGAATAATCATTTCAATTAATGAATTATATTTTGGATGTTTGTCTCGCGCCCACGCGTCTCGCTTGGTCGCAGGTGAGTAGCCCAAAGATACGGCAACGTCGAAATGTGAAAAGTAATGTGCCGTCTATGCTACATAACGTGTTGGCGATGTGAATCTCTACACGCTAATGGAATTGCTGTGCATGTTATGCTATGCATTTAAAATGGTCACAATGTATTGGTACGTTTAGATGACATTTCGCAGCTTTATACTACAGTTAGCTTTGATGTATAACAATGGGGCTGCAAGGCTAATCCTGGATGGCGCCACCATAGGGTACTAGATATGGTAAGGGTTAGGGGCCTTTGAAATGAATATTGTTAAAATAAATATATAAAAGTATGTTTATATCACATACTAACGATACTTTGTGCATTTTAAACGCTGGTTAAAATTCCCATGCATTTAAAATTACTTTGGTATGATGATATACCACTATTGAGAAAAAGTTTTTTAATAACGGTTAATATAGCAGCGTATTTGTATGTGTAAAAATGATTCGATTTGATTATTAATAAATATAAATAAATATTGTCGGACAAATTACACAGCGCCACCTAGCCCCAAAGTAAGCGAAGCTTGTGATATGGGTACTACACAACTGATAAACATACGTAAATACATACCTACTTATTAAATATAGAAAATGCCCAGACCAAGACCAACAGACATGTTCATGCACACAAATGTTTGCCTAGTGTGGGAACCGAACCCACGAGCGTTTGTGTCAAAGTCGCGTCATTCACGACTGAGCCACCGAGCTCGTCTAAGTAATCAATTATAGTTACGCTTAAACTTAATTAAAAACAACAATGTCAAGAAAATATCATTCTTTCATAGTTAAGGTGGGCTGCTTGACGTTTGTGTTAGTCATACAAACTCACAACGTGATAACAAGGTACACAAATTAATAATACGATGAATAATAAACAATATCTTTTTTTACTTCCATAGGAATGTGCCAAATACCTACTCTATTCACATTTTTGCCTTCGTTCTATTCACAGATTACGGAATCGCTTCTCCGATATTCTATGGTTCTATTTATCGCCACTGTTTTATGCCACCACTGAAAAAAACTTAGCTCGCCGTAACCCATTGCTATAACTCGTGTAATTCACACTTTCGCACGCGTGCCAACCAGCTTTGAAACCAGTTTGGAGTTATTAAAGCGATAACGAATGATTAACGCGTTAGATCTCCACAACCCACACGGAAAATCACAACTTTCTTAGGTTAGGTCACATGTCAGATATAATTTCTTGTACGTGTGCGGGTTTTCTCACGACATTTTCTTTCAACGCCGAGCAAGCAATTGATAATTAGTTACAAATATGTACATAAATCCGAATACATGAAATGTACATAAATCCGAATATACGAAATGTACATAAATCCGAATACACTAAATGTACATAAATACAAATACACGAAATGTACATAAATCCGAATACACGAAATGTACATAAATCCGAATATACGAAATGTACATAAATCCGAATACACTAAATGTACATAAATACAAATACACGAAATGTACATAAATCCGAATACACGAAATGTACATAAATCCGAATACACGAAATGTACATAAATCCGAATACACGAAATGTACATGCCAACACCAGGATTCAAACAAGGGACCGTCGTATAATAGATCGGTTCTTTATCCACCGGGCTATCACTCCTCTCGCTTCAACAATAACCAACGACCAGCCGATTAATACCGTTAAGCTGTTTAAGCAGATTCGATATCCATTGCTCTAACCAACCTGTATTACTAATGTCTTCTTGTGAAATGGGATCTCCAAGACAACTATAATTTTGCTCCGCCAGGAGTGCCAAGAATTCCACTGTTCATTTGGTGGTGGACGTTGTTAATCCTCTCTATGCAAGACATACAGAGAGGGAAATGTGTTTGAGCTGATATGTTTTTTATACAATGTCCCAAGCCATACACGCATACGGCCCAACCGTTGTGGTTACCGTAGCTTATGATCGCTTACAATACAAGGCGAATAGTTAGCGCGTTATCACTACTTCTGTTAACAGATCTTCGTGCCCTTACACTCTTGTTGCTTATATGAGACCCACCTTTCTTATTAATAACTAGCTGAAGCCCGTGGCTTCGCACACATGAGATTTGGGCTTTATTTCTCTATAGACCTCAAATAATTTGTCTAAAAAAAAAAAGTTCAGGGTCGTAGATGGAACCATAGAGCGATTCAATTTTTATACAGCGCCATCTATTGACATTTACGGGAGGCAACGTATATTTATTTTATTTTTATTACATAAAAAATGCGTAGTTATTTTATGTCACAAAAATACGTAGTCTGTGAAAATAATAATAAAACTAAAATCGCAAAGTTACCGATATTTCCCCCTAATTTTAACAGTTTTTCATTTTTTACGCAGGAACCCTAAATAATTACAGAATAAAAAGTAGCGTATATTCTGCCCTGAACAGTCCTCTACCTACCAGTGAAAGTCCCGTCAAAATCGGTTCAGCCATTTCGAAGATTAGCCCGGACAGACAAAAAAACAGACAGACAAAAAAGTTAAAAATCGGCCAAGTGCGAGTCGGGCTCGCGCACGAAGGGTTCCGTACCATTATCTATAAAAACGGCAAAAAAAAAACACGTTTGTTGTATGGGAGCCCCCCTTAAATATTTGTTTTATTTTAATTTAATTATTTATTCTTAAAGTGAATATATAACTAAATGTTTTGTGAAGATTTCAAGCGTCTACCTGTTGCCGTTATCAATATCGAGCAAAAATGAGCAAAAAAATCACGTTTGTTGTATGGGAGCCCCCTTAAATATTTATTATATTCTATTTTTTAGTATTTGTTGTTAAAGCGGCAACAGAAATACATCATCAGTGAAAATTTCAACTGTCTAACTATCACGGTTCATGAGATACAGCCTGGTGACAGATGGACGGACGGACGGACAGCGGAGCCTCAGTAATAGGGTTCCGTATTACCCTTTGGGTACGGAACCCTAAAAATGCATGTTTAGGCTTTGGTAACGTGAAAATAACAATATAAGCGTAAGATAAAGGCTTTATTTTGTAATCACAGACAGACACTTCAATTTTATTTATATGTATTCGTAACGCTTGCTAACCGCGTTCATAATGATAACGTAGGAAAGAGAGAGTCGGTGTTAAGATAATAAAAGGCATGCTCCGTTGGTTTGGACATATAGAAAGAATGCAGGATGAAAGAATGACGAAACAGATATACCTACAATGCAAAAGTAGAAGGATGTAGGAGCCGATGAATACCAAGACTAACCTAGCATGACCAAATTGGTCGTGTTTTATAAGAAGGTGATGTCAAGAGCCCTAGAAACCGGCGGGCGTGTCATGAAAAGAGTTATGAATGTTAAAGAAGCAGGTGAAGTGTGTAAAGACCGCGTCTTATGGCGCTCAGTTCTCTCTGCCTGTACCGTGAAGTTATAGATAGATAGATAGACCTTTCTTTTTATGTAGGTATATGTATATTACATATGAATTAAGTGTCAAAATTAAAACACATTACCGTGAACAAATTACGCTTGACAAATATTTAAGTTCATTAGCATGATGAAAACAAATATCAAAGAGACAAGTTACGTTTCACATTTCCAGTTTTCATAAGCATGCGTTCAATACATTATTGGAGCGTTGTCTGTCTGTGTAAATAGTGCCGGCTGTGACCCTGATAAAGCAACGAAAATAACCCGGTCAGCGATGTACCGACTTCTATAATGTATATAGTTGCTGAACAAATACTGCCTCCCCAATGACATGTGCGATTTTACATGTACTTCTTGGCCTTTATTTACTTCTCTTACACAGTTATTTACTGTATGCTTGTTTATACTATATCCGATGGAAAACAACTATAAATAGCATGCCTACAGTAATGCGGTAGCGTATTATCACTCCCGCTTTTAGCCGCTATACTTGTAGAAGAGCAATCCTCCAGAGACTCGTTATTTAGGTTCACTCTTCGATAAGGTACTTAGCCAATCGAGCTGGCCATTTTTTCACTAGAGCTTCAATTGCTGGTCCGCTTGGTGCACCACCTGTAGGCATTGGCTTTGATTAAGATGATGTTGAGGAACTGCACCTCATTTTTCAATGTTATTCTTAAATTTTCCATGTTACCCTGGAATTGTAAGTAGCGCTATGGAATGGTGCTGCAATACGGGTTTGCCTAAGGATAATTTTATTAGGTACTAGATACTCGACCCAGCTTCGCACTGGTGATCCAATCGTTACCAATCTTCACAGGATCACCTGCTGGGCTAACCAGAAGATTCACTGAAAATTTCATCAAAATCTGACGTTTTTGAGTCAATAGAGGACATACAGACAAACATTCATATATATATAGATACAATATAATATATCTATATATATATCTAGAACATATATATATATATAGATATATTCTATATATTTTTTTGAGATAAAACAATTTACAACATTTACACTTTCCACTTCCCAACACTTCCGTTTAATGGGCTCCCAATTTTGACGATGATTGAAAATATGACTGGAAAATATTTATCTGTATGTTCCATAGTCGTGATTTTCCTGTCATATTTCCAATAAGTGCATTTTTATGTAACCAGCTGTTAGATTAGACAATATTATGTTATCACCCATTCCTAAATTACGTCTGTTACAAGAATTGACGATAGTCAATGGCACCACACTTCACACCAAAACCCTTGCTGTGTAAGCAGAGTGAGCCAAGCTTCATTTGACTTGGCCTGTACACATCTCCCGCGCTTAATATTTTTTATTAATATTAATTACAATTCTCTTGCTTTAATTTTATATACCGTGGGATTTTCAGTTTTTTTATACATATAATATACATTAAGGATAAATAGACTTAAAATTCAAATTGTGCGCTACGGGAAAGCCTGAAGCTATAAATAATTCGAAATTCTTCAACGCTCGGGTGCAAATTGATTTTTTTTTCGTATAGTTTACGAGTTGCTAAAATGTTTTTAAAGTGTTGTAAACTGAGAATGTAATTTGACGATGATGATGATTTATTCTAACTATAACCATCTAAATTCTTCTATGTATAATATGTATGTATTTACAAAAAAAAGATTATTTACGTATGATTATCAGTTGTCTAGTACCCAAGCTTCGCTTACGTTGGGGCTAGATGGCGCTTGCGCGACAATATTTATATTTATTTTAAAAGCATCCATGATTTAGAAAATACTGGTATGTGAACTATCGAAATGTATAAAGAAATACAAGTATTGTAGCTTTTATTTTATTTAATAAAACTGTAAGTAAAAATCATCTCTAATATCTTGCCAAAATTCATAACATAAAATTTATGAAATGTAATATTAGCTCTCCAGCTAGCCGATACTTAATTGTTAATGTAATTTGTGTTCCATGCCGCTGATGTGTTTGATGACCGCTACATATTAAATTTTGTACTCTGAACTTTCTTGATGCAGTGGTTATTGTTGTTGCAGTGGTAACAACATATTACTGTTTATATGTCAAACAAATGAGCTGTGATAACAAGGGCGTAAATTCCATAGTACGAGTATTTAATTACTCAACAGTAGTCGATTACGCACAGCCGTCTCGTCCAACATAAATGTGTTTGTGACGTAAGCTGTATCTGATGTATGTAATGTAGTGCATTATGTATGTACACACAGTTCAAATTCACGTTCGTCGATATCAACCCATACATATCGTACTGCTGGGATACGGACACGGGTAGAGTTAGCAATCCGGAAACCGGACCTGTAATTCGGCGGATCTGGCATGTTTAGATGACTATCGAATTAAAAGTTGTAATCACCTAATTTACAAAAAATATATGAAACAGAAAAATATGAGTATAAAAATCAGTAATAAAAATATTTTCACCGTTCAATTGTATGTGTTGTATATGTACAATAATTGTGCGTTTGTATCGAAGCAAATCAGAAAGGCAGGATAAACAATAAATGTTTTTATGCTTATGTTTTGTTGTTAAAAACAAAATCAATGGATTTTTGGATTTACTAATTACCTAATAGTGATCGCCACAATTGTTGAAATTCGACAACAACTTAATTGAAACTTTGAAGCGAATTTACGCATTTACTTAATTTCATTTCTTTTTTCTACTTATTTTTTTTATTGATATCACTAACCCTCCTTAATAGAAAATAAAATGTCAAAATAAATTTCTGCTTAATGCCGGATGGGCAAAACATCTCGACAATAGCCAGTTCCAAAATGCACGGTAATTCTAAAGGAATTGCAACATTTGTTTAATTGTCGACAATCCTAAGCTTACACACGGTATTGAACCTTAAGTTTAAGGAGAGACTTTGCCTCCCTTTGTGTGTCCTACCGATTGTACAACGGGTTGTGTTCTTAAGAGTTGTTCGAAATGATGCCAACAGCTACTTTTTATAACCGCACCGCTCACCCGCACACACTGGAACCGCAATGGTCGCGTACTATGCGGTTCCAGAGAAGTTTTCTTCCGAGAACTCGCAAGCTGTGGAATGAGCTCCTAGCCGAGGTTTTTCCAAGGGACTACAGCGTGGAGTTCTTCAAGAAATGCGTGAAGAGGTTTTTAGAGGGTCGGCAACGCATGAGTGACACCCCTGGTGTTGCAAATGTCCATAGTCTACGGACTGTTTACCATCAGGCAGGCCGTATGCTTGATTGTCACCTTAGTGGCATAAAAAAAGTTCCATCATTCACGACAGTAATGTCGTACCAGTCACATGAACCAGGAACGTGGTCGTATTATTCTTTAGTAAAGGTCACAAATTAAATAAATATTTTATTATCGTTACAGATGCTGGTGCAGGCGCTGTATGACTTCACTCCTCAGGAGGCGGGCGAACTGGAATTCAGGCGCGGCGATGTCATCACCGTGACCGACCGCTCCGACCAACATTGGTGGCAGGTACATCGGAATAAATAAACCTGACAAATTATATCACCGCTGCGAAATCCCTGCGGGGAACGCCTATCTACACGCCAAGTCCGTCGCGGGTACGCAGAGGGGGCTACGCGGCATGGCACGCCCCTACACTGCTTACTTGCTTCTTAACATTCATAGCTCTTTTTCTCACTGGTTTCTGGAGTTCCTTATATCCGCTTTTGATAAAACAGGACTATTCAGTTCCTACATCCTTACACTTTCTCGTTGTGTATCGGTTTCGTGATTTTTTCCCTTCATTCTTTTTACATGTTTCAATCAACAGCGCAACGCTCGCATCTTGACCGTTTATTCTGCTTTCATGTTCTCTGCCAAACTCAGCTCCAGCTTTCATTGGTTAGCGTTGGGATCAGCGCCGCATTGTAAATAGCGAAATGGACCTTATAGCCCAAGATATGACGACCTCGGTGGCTCAGTCATTAAAGACGCTACTTTGTTACCAACGCTCGTGGGTTCGATTCCCACACAAGACAAACATTTATGTGCATGAACATGTCTGTTTGTCTTGGTCTGGATATTTTAAGAGAGGTAGGGCGCATCAAAGCAGCCCGTCTGGGGAAGTACCTCCACCTCACAGAAAACCGCAGCCAAATAACAACTCCCTAGAGGGTTGTTGTGTTCCTGCGTATGAGGGAGGTCACCAGTAAGCTCCTAAGGAGTTGCTGTGTAAGCAGCAGAGGAGGCATCGTGCGAGTGATATATGTTAAGCGTTAATAGGCTACGGTAACTGCTTTACATCAGATGGGCCGTATGCTTGAATAAATAAATAATAAAAAAAGATATTGTCGGACAAATTACACAGCGCCATCTAGCCCCAAAGTAAGCGAAGCTTGTGTTATGGGTACTAGACAACTGATAAACATACGTAAATACATTTTTTTTTTGTAAATACATACTTATTATACATAGAAAATACCCAGACCAAGACAAACAGACATGTTCATGCACACAAATGTTTGTACTGTGTGGGAATCGAACCCACGAGCGTTGGTGTCAAAGTAGCGTAACAACGCCTTTCACCACTGCGCCACCGAGCTCGTCTGTGTTGCCTCCCGACGTTGTATAAAAAAAAGATTTTACTGTTACGAACTTTTCTCAATGCCCGTTCACACTATTCCATGCGCACGCACGTTTTTCCACCTTAGTGGTGTACCTATCATTCCATCTAAAAGCATATCCATATGTAACAATAATATCGTTTATTACATACAATATAAATCTCATCTACTTTTTCTTGCGTAATTCTTCAGACATCCTTGCGCACAAACCTGTCCATGCTTTTTAAGATCTACCTTTAAGATCTACATCAGAATATCCTGTTTAACAGTCAGATGGTTGCCCGCGATATTGTGGGGTGAGAGAAGTCGACCCATACAACTTGCATTTCGAAATCCTCCTTGTGCCCTCCACAACTTACCATCGAATTTCACCGTCATTCTCTTGTCAATTATTTTTTGTGAAAGGATCTGTGATCCTTTGCTTTTGTACAAGGGAGCGATGACTGCGTTACACCAATCCGTTCAGATCTCTCCGGTTCTCCAGCATAAATTGTCCGGTTGCCATTTATCTCAGTTGCAATCATGTCGATTCCTGTTCACTTTTTCAAGCATCGTATTAACAATTCAATCCCATCCATAGTGATGTCTTCACAGGGCGCAAACACTGCGGACGCAGTCATAAGCTCACCTACTGTGCCCCCTCTTCTTCAAGACCAATAAACCAGCTTATCGTCTAGTGGTGGCATGTTTCAAGAGTGGAATCCCTGTAGGCTCTTGTATCTATAACAGTATTTCGATGTCTGTTATCTGCACACGATTACACTTTTCGTATATATATGTATCTCCTTATGACGGATTAAATTGTTCGACACAAGGAGTTTCCACACTTCCACGTCCAAACGCACCGAGCACAGCATCGTACCTTGGTCTCAACCAATACCCACTCATAATCAAATTCAAAATCATTACATTCCTTTCGGCTAAATCCAAAATATCCCTGACACCGGAGCGCACACTCGGACCAGAAAATTCGCGTGTTCCCCACATTTACACGAACCCAGAAAAGTATTGACCTTACTAGCCGATATTTGCTTGACGGGTGCCGTAACCAGTACATTCCTTCTATATCGGTCCAAATTTACAATGCCCTGAATTTGCAGGGATCGCGACTCCCAGACCTGTCATCGCGATTATATTTTTTCAAAACTCCTGCAAAAGGTTTTCAGATAGACTTCGCAAATGCTGAGGTTTCTCTCTCAACTCCAAACTAAACTTCAACTTAGTTCTTATCTATAGTTAACCTACTTGTACTTGTAAAGAATACTTAATATAATACTTCTTTCCAGATATGAAGTGTTTTTAGAAAAAGAAGTTTGTAATAATTTTAATTGTGATTCTGAGGGGATCTGTCTATTTTGCAGAAAAGAGGGCGTCAGAGCGGACGTAACTTTTAAGCTTTAACGTAATTTTTGTATAACTGTGTAATGCCAGTTGACATACTCAACTGGCTGAAAGTCACAGAGATCTGGTTTTTGTTTCGCATATGCTAACCTGTGCCGGTGCAGCTACTAGCTACTATCGTAGTATAAAACGAATGGTCTACATCAATGTTCTTCAAGCTTATTCATGGCATGGCCTCTAAACACAGAAAAACGCGACTCATTCGGTATTCCAATATCTATAATTTATTTTTCCCACTGCCTAAACCTAAGGGTTAGGCGAAGATAGTGATTTTGATATGGAACGACTAACTTCAAAACTCCGTAACGAAAATCTCAGATGGACACCCAGATCTTTCTGAGGTTAGATCATTTCTTTTCGTTTCATTCATTTTCAAGCCTTTCGAAATTTAATTCCTTGGACGTGCAAATTTCCTCACTGTATTTAATAATATTATGTAACGTGACAAAATATTACTTCCCTTAATACATAATGTACACCACAATACAAGTATGAGTAGCATGCTGCTTATTTGTTTGTGATCTTGAAATAAGGGGATCCTACCTCCGTAAACCTAGTATTTATAATTATGTCAAAAAGTTCTAAAGTCCACTAATTAACTCACCGTTATATATCTGTGGGTGCGTTAACTTGGTATCTTTATTTAGATAAAAGGTACAATTTTATATAATATTTAATGCTTAATTTTCAGGGCGAAATAGCTCACCGCCGCGGCCTGTTCCCGGCATCCTACGTGACCGCATACCACTCATAGTGCCCGCGCGCCTTCCGCCCTTGCCTGTCTACCGCCCCACCAACGCGCCGAGCTTGCACCGACACATTGACCAACCTACCAATGGCCGCCTCAGAGATATACATAGTTTCAGAGGTTTAGTATCAAACACGGCATAGTTCCATGTTTCATACGTAGAACTAAAAAGTTAATATTATCTTATTTATGGCCCTTTAAATCTCATTTATTTGACTCATTATCGACAATTGATCGACTTACGGGACGAATGGTACAGACATTCTAGTTTTATACGAAACAGGGGAATATATTTGTAATTTCTTAGTTGGCCCGAAAGTAAACGTTGATCAACTGTTGGTACTGAGCTGACCCTAGAGACGTAGTGTTTAAGCAACCTGTACAATTTTGGCAAAATATTAGTGCAGTTTCGTTGTTAGACATTTTTTATTTAAATATATGTTAGTAGTTATGGAAATTTGCCGCCGTTGATATTAGACCTTTGATTTGAAGATAGTATATTATTTTTCCCAAAATTAGGTATTGTATGTGCTTGTTTGATATTCAGTACGACTGGGTATCTTTTTACAACCAAGACAGAGGCTACTCGGACGTGGTTAATCGGGACCTAGGGTTAAAATAACGTACCAGGCTTCTGAAATAACCATTCAGGTGCTTAGCTGGAACAAGATTGCTTTCAAAAGCAACATTTCTAATCATAAATCACCTTTATTACGAAGGGATGATCTTATGGATTGCTCCTTTTTAAGGCGAGATCTACTCCGAAGTATTTGTCGTACCGGTTGAGGCGAGTGAAAAGTCTACATCGATTGTGTGATCGGTGATCAGTAGGCGATATCTAAGTGGTGAAGGTTGTAGATTTCCTAGCAATACGGAGTGATTTAAGGCGTCGTAAGAGAATGTCTTTTTCGAACTGAAAATAATAGGTAGACTAATAAATTGACAGTCAGGTATTCAATTTAAAAAGTTTACGTTTGCAAAGAAATATTGTGTGAGAGCATATAATCCGGAGCAAGTATTGTAGCTGCTTTATTTTGATTTTTTATCGAGATAATTTTTCTTACGGCGTCAATCTGTCGAGTTAGTAAGATTTCAACGTGTCGGCTTCTCGCTCACAAGTATGTTGCATATATGGTGCTTGTTCTACAGCAGTTCGGTTAGCAGATACATTTAAATACAATTTAATATTAATTATGCTCGTGACTCCTACAGATTTATTGTGAGTTGAACTGCCCTTTGACGTTAGTACAAAATTTATTTCGTGCCGTGACCGTGTTTGTGAATTTCGACGAATTTATGTCTCAATATAAAATGATACGTGCAATCGTGACAATTTGCAGGACGAAACAATAGTTTGTCCTCAATTACGTGCCAGAATGTTATTTGTAGTTTTTTTGAAATATATTTAAGTAAAACGGTGAACGGGATCAACTCAGTTTTTGCTGATATTCCCCCGCAGTTTTTTTTAATTGATGTGATTTTGATAGTACGCCAATTATTTATCCTCTTTTAGTCTATAATGCTCATTTTTAAATATTTACCATTTACATGTTAGTTAAGTAATAGTTTTAAGTTGATTTTATATATGTCAATTTTTTTTTTAAATGAATGAATCTATAATCTGGTACCATAGTCACGTACGATACGATATAAAGTGTAGCGTCCTTCGCAGGCTCGTCTCTGTCTAGATTTAGGTTCCGACGGTTTGAATGTCACGCACAATGATAAGGACCGCATGTTTTGATCTATTTTGTTTATATATTGACTACGTTTTATAGTGTGGTATAAACAGCGAGAATTTTAATAATGATTCGAATAATATAATTACGTAACAACGCGCTTCGCTTTCGATGTGTTTTAGTTTGACGCAAGAGTTGTTACAATTTTAGCATTTTACCAATTAATAATACTGTAAAAGTCGTCTAAAATGATTAACGTAAATAATTAAGGTGAGGTAGGCACGTAATGCCTCCCGGACTACGATACGGTAACGGTTCGGCGTTATTCGACAAATGGTTATCGTGGCACGCAGGTGTCATTGTACTTAGTTAGCGTTAACACTTAGTCAAGACTTGAAATTAATAATTTGAATGATCGTTGATCCAATGTAGATATTTATTTTTGTTATTGTATTGTGCCCAAAATTAATATTTAT
This sequence comes from Pyralis farinalis, assembly GCA_947507595.1. Taxonomy (NCBI): domain Eukaryota; kingdom Metazoa; phylum Arthropoda; class Insecta; order Lepidoptera; family Pyralidae; genus Pyralis; species Pyralis farinalis. The sequence continues at coordinate 13,458,011 of OX382269.1, read as the reverse complement.
GGAAACATAGATTTTTAACCTAGAACGTTCGAGAAATATAAACCAATCATTAGGCTAAGAATGACTTCGTAATGTTAGGAATTTAATCCAAACATGACTTATTGTTTCGAATGCCCCCATCAGCAAAGCATTTAAACTGTGTGTATTATATGATAAGTGTGAGAAAACCCATAATCATATTGTGATGATCAACAAGTGAAAAGTATCTATGAATAAATATGTAACGTTTGCATGTTTGACCATAATAGCTTGATTTGATGCTGTTATACCGGCTTTCGTTGTCGGGCGAATTTAGTTCTATAAACATACGTGCTAAGGTTGACATTTGTGAAGTTGTGTGTTCAATGAGCATATGCAGCGCCACGACGCGATGTGACGAGTGTGGGTGGTGTCCCAGCCATCCGCCACGCGAGCCCGCGGGCACAAGCTAGTGTTACAATGTACCGATCTAATGACAATGTCCATAGTACGTGCTTCTCGCTGTAGTGACTAGTAAGTGCATGAAATTAAGAAATCAGAAGTGCTATAATCTATTATAATCAAATATTTAAATAATTAAGTTATGATTCTCCAATATTGTGGAAGATGTATAATATTTTTTACTAATAAATTTAATATTGTATTGAACAGTTTTATTTCACATTTCACATAGTAGGTACTTGGGAAATGATTTGGGGGTCAGAAAAAGAACCTTCAGTTATTTAGCGGCGATTCGATGTTATTTGAAAAATCAAATTATGAGATCGAAGCATAATTCTATCGAAATGCTATCAGATTGTTCCCAGCTGTCGCCAGCAAATCCAACTGGAAACAAGTTGCAGTTGCAGCCGCTGCATGTTTCTGTTATCCTTTTAGTGTTGCAAAGTACCAGTCTTTGAGTCCTATTGAAGTTATGCATCTTTTGGCGCGTTAGGGAAAAATGATAGTGAATTTCTACAACGCCGACATCCAAATTCAATCGACGCCACGAAGCTGGCTGGTAAATGACTCAAGTTTTGCTCGTGACTATATTAAGGGTGTCTACAAAATAAGTATTTGAATACTTATTTTAGTATATATATATATATATTAGCTATACTAGACAATAGAAGCGAATTGAGAAATAGTCAGAATTTCATTCTAACTACTTCTCAATTAGCTTTTTAGCTGTTTGATGAGTAGACTAACCCTGAGAGAATCGAGAGATTATTTTAGAACTAACACGAATAGATTTAATGTAAATAATAAGGTAACTATTTATGAATCCTTTGTATTATTATATTTATAGCAAATAGATTGGGTGTAAAAAAGTTTTTTTTATGTAGCCGTAGATGTTTTTTAGATTTTATATGAGCTTTTGCTCACTATACATGAGCGTTCAAGTCCGAGGACTCGCGCTCCAAGGCTTTATATGTAATATACAATATTACATATAAAGGCATGGAAATACGTTGGACCGCCATAGTTTTCCTGTAAAGTACGAACTAAAGTAGGTACACCATTTAGATTTTTTCAAATTGCAAATTCATATGTAAAAGAAGCGGAATGGTCAAATTTTGAACTATTTTTTATTGTCAATATATTGACATTGACAATTGACAAATATTGACAATATGCATTAATTGTATTTATGATTATGAACACGCTATGTAATTTAATAATACTAATTAATTAACCCGACATGATTTTCTAAAAAATATTTTTATTTCTAACATTTTTTGGAGCCCTGAAACGGGGATAGTACTGCAAGTTAATGGCATTTAGCTAAAATTACCTGATATTTCTGAATTAGTTTCCGTTTCAATATACAATATTTATTACTTTATTTCCACGCCAGTCCCTTGCGGGGTAGGCCGAGACCGACCGCCACACTATGTCATTCATTATTTACGTGCAAACTTCAACCGTACTTAACTGTAGTATTATTTGATTAGTTAAAGTGAATGAAGATCTTTTCCTCATATCTGAATGGACTAATTCTATTAGTCTTATTGCGAGTCTAATTAAGACGCATTATATCATAAGTCGATCCCACTTGATGTCCAAAATTGACTTGTCAAATCCGTCTTTACTTTTGATGAATCTCGTATTTTACATATATCGTGCTGTACTTTACAGCAACGTGAAGAATCTTGAAATCATTTTAAAAACGTTTTCCTTGTCAGGTCAATTGGTAGATAGTAGCTTTATTTTATACTAATCTTCGCTTTAATAATATCAAGTCAGAACGCACATGCACAGCAGTCTCCTTTGGGCGGTAGCATCTGGACACCAACCTCGAACTCGTAATTCGGTTCAGAGGCTATGTTAGTTGTCAACGATCCTAAGTTTGCATATCATATTGAAGCCCTTAAAGTAAAAAGTAAGTAAAGTTAAATTCTCTTCTTAAACTAAGAAGAGAATTTACCACACTCCGTGTGTTTTACGTAGTGTTGCGAGGAGTTGTTCAATATGAATGTTGGATACGAGCGGTATGGTTGAAGAAAGAAGCTGTGTACATTGACAGAGAATTCATCTTCGTACAAAACAACGGTCGCATACTGTGTAGTTCCAAAAAGGGTTTCTTTCGAGAACATTTGGGTCGTGGAATGAACTCTGCCAAAGTTTATTCAATTGTATTATTGTCGGACAAATTACACAGCGTTACCTAGCCCCAAAGTAAGCGATGCTTGTGTTATGGGTACTAGACAACTGATAAACATACGTAAATACATTTTTTTTTTGTAAATACATACTTATTATACATAGAAAATACCCAGGCCAAGACAAACAGACATGTTCATGCACACAAATGTTTGTACTGTGTGGGAATCGAACCCACGAGCGTTGGTGTCAAAGTAGCGTAACAGCGCGTTTCACCACTGCGCCACCGAGCTCGTCAAATTCAATGGGTGAGTTTCTTCAAAATCTCAGTTCTTACTGGGTCGACAATGTAGGAGTGATGTTGCAAATGTCCACAGACTGTAGTAACTTTATAACTATAAGGCAAGCTGTATGCTGGTTTACTGTTTTAAATTATATATTAAAATATATAACGTTTTATTTGATATAAAAAAAATCATATAGGAGAGCTCGAGCTTAACTCGCCGCATAAAAAAGACTAGTGCTCAGAGGAGTCCTCATTTAAGTCACCCAATGTCATTGTGACTCTAAAATTACTTTCTTCTGTTTTCAGAGTGCTGTTGTCAATATGATGCGTCAATCAAGTACAATACAAACAGTATTATTATTATAATTGATTCCATTGCAATACTAGAAACCTCTGGATAAATTCATCCATAAAAGTGAATGCATTGCAACTATTCATATACTACGGTAATCGCTTCTAATCAGACGAGCTCTAACGCTTGATTGTAATTAGAACGCCCTGTGGCGACATTTGGGTTATAATTTAGAGATTCCCACTCGTCACTAGTGGTAGGTAACATCGCCAACAGTAATAATTGAGAACAATCGAAACGCCTCCGATGTCTAGCATTGGGGCGAACACATAAAAACCCAAGTTCAACAAATATATAATTTATTAATTACATCTTTAACAGCGTCATACACTCTCGCTATAGTTGATTAAAATGGTATAAAATTGTATCTAAATATAGCTATACAAGATTCTTTGCACGCTAATAACACAAAATATAAATAATTTTACACTATTTGACATATAAACTGGCACATCAGAAAAAGATTCACTCAATGGCTGATATTGTACTCCAATATAATCTAAGTATTTATTTCGTTATCCTTTTCTAGTCTGCCACCTTATTTTTTAATCTAATCTATAACAATCACATTGCTCGTCTACATTTTGTTATAAGTGAATGTGCACTGAAAAAAACAATCTGTCATAATCGGATTTAACTAAACGTCAATATTTCAAGGTTCATAGAACGTAGTACAGCCTACAGCTAGGAAGCCGACATGTTTTATACTTCAACTACATGCCTGCTTTCGTTAGGAACCTACACAATCTATGGCAAAGTTTGATTGAAAATGTGATATTTGATGAAGTACACTTAGCTGTACTACTTTATTAATAAAGTTATTAGTTTCGTTGTAAATTATTAATTCATGATATATGCACGTATGAAATATTTTACAAAAAGAATTGCGATCAGTAAATTTATTGTCATAATACGTTCTTTTAGTAATGATCCTCAGAAAATTCCCCTAAAATAGCTTTGAAACATTTGCTTCGAATTCTATCATTTCATTCATTCTATCATAAAAACTCATTAAAAAGTTTTGCCGCAAAGACAGTCATAAAGTAAAGCATTAAGGTTGACAGGAAAAATAAAAAAGGACCTAGATAAAAATAAATCCTATAAAAATAAAATTAATATAAAATCTTCGAATATAAAATAGCGTAGGTATTTGTCATACTATTTCTTACATATTAAAACATAGCACCTTTTATGTAAAAATAATACAATATAATATTGTTCAATGATGTACTACGAGTACTTTTGACTGCAGTACATTCATATAAAACATTACAATTAAATTATAATAAATAATTTTGGGCACGATTCGTTGTGTATTTATAGTTGATATAACAATTCTTTTGTAGGTAGCAAAATAAAAAGGCTGGCTCATAAAAAGCGTTGACTAAGTACCTTTTTTTATTAGGTATGTCTTTACATTTTACGTAAGAGTACACAGAAGATTACCTACTCATATCTTTACAGTTCTAAGTACTAGTACTTTTGTGATGTGTTAACATACAGACTTAGGTATACTACAGCTCTAAGGCATCTTTCGCGAATTCAGCGGGGCGACGGCGATGAGGGCACAATCAAATGCATAGTATTGAACAATTCACGAGTCCAGCGAGGAGGGCAGGAGCGGCGCACGCCTACCTACGCGCCCCGATCTTCGTTATCGCTGCGCTGCTCGCTGACTTCTTGAAAAATCTAAGCTTTGACCGACAATCTTAGAGTCATTTCACATTCTCGCAGATCTAAAGCGCACGGAAGCCTCGCGTCGCAATTTTTTATTAAACTATTCTGATTTCAGTACTCTGCGAGTGTATACGCGTATCATATGCAGCGCTGCAAACTTTCATTTTCATTCTTAGCTACATAGCACGTAGGTGCTCTTACGCAACATGCCTTTTGGAGCAGAAAAATTGGCTTGCTTAAAACGTGCATATTTGTGTTGTGTATATTGACGAAAGTCAAAATGCCACATGCCATCTCCATTGAATCGTCTCCATTGCAAAGTGTGGTATTTGAGATAATTCGGACCTTAGAATGAATTTCACGTGGCGCAACTGATTTTCAATCGCACATCGATTTCATCTGCCAAATAATTCGTTTGTTAGTAACATTTTAACAATAAAATCATATTATGTTTGTTATAAATATACTATGAATTTGAAGGCGTAATGTTAAATATCCTAAAGTTTTCAATGTGAGTATTTTTTTTTACATATTAATAAATAAATAAATATTGTCGGACAAATTACACAGCGCCATCTAGCCCCAAAGTAAGCGAAGCTTGTGTTATGGGTACTAGACAACTGATAAACATACGTAAATACATTTTTTTTTTTTTGTAAATACATACGTATTATACATAGAAAATACCCAGACCAAGACAAACAGACATGTTCATGCACACAAATGTTTGTCCCGTGTGGGAATCGAACCCACGAGCGTTGGTGTCAGAGTAGCGTAACAACACGTTTCACCACTGCGCCACCGAGCTCGTCATTAATGTTTCATTTATAATGTATATAGGTACATCTCTCCGCTAGCACGTCGACACTCGAGCTTACATAATTGAGCTAATCGATATAAAATCTCAATAAACTTTCTCATTGAAATCATCCATACATAAATTACTTAATATAATAAATCTTTACTTAGTAATTATAATTATCACGTTGAGAAGTAGTGGTGAACCCACTGCGTGTTTAGTGTAACATTTTAGCTAATATTAAGATTGTTTTGTATAAGGACATCTGAATTTCCAAACTGTTGCTCCTATTTCAATATAAACCAGTTGAGAATGCGCAAGCTTGCATTGCCAGAGGAACACCTGGCTCGTCAATTTATAACAATTCATTTTTTTTTTAATTTGTCGACCATTTTGGCCATGTTCCTTAAGGGATAGGAACGGTGTTCCTGAACATTCCTATTCTACTTTATTATGCTGAATCCGAATCTGAAGTCAAATTTCAAATATTCAAAAAAAGCAACAGACAAACATATAGAATTCATATAGGAACGGTGTTCCTGAATATTACTTATTAGATTACACGTACAATAGAAAATACAGAGGACTTTTCATTTGTCTGACCAGTAGGCGTATTCACATTTTTTTTATACTACGTCGGGAGGCATACAAGCATACGGCCCACCTGATGTAATGCAGTTACCCTAGCCTATTAAGGCGACACATCGAAAAATTAGACCAACTTTCATCGAATAGTATAGGCTAATGACTAAACTGACGGATCTAAGATTTTAATATAAATAACTTCATTTCTTTATCTTGAATTTGCTTGCTCAAATACGCGATTGTGTAAAATTGATTCGATAATAATTACTTTCGAAAACACCTCCTGAAATTCATTATTTTTGAAATAACAACGAAGTTGTTCTGTTTATACGCTTCAAAATTACTTAAATCTATTAGTAATATCTATGTTTATAATATGCTTGCTGCATATTTTGATAAGTGAAACATGAAATTTTTTTAAAATATTTTAAGTTTCTGACAATTTCTAAGCGATCACATTCGTCTTGGGTGCTACGTGTTTTCGACCTTATTGTGCGGTAATGAGGATTATAAACGCGTTGACTAACTACATCCAGCCAGTCCGGCTGCAGCCCGCTTCGAGGTAAGACCTATGTCGACTGTCTGCTCGAGCTCGCTCCATTTACATCGCGACACCGAAGTTTTTATAATTAATAGTTGTAAATATTCAATATTATAGTATTTAGCGTAAGTGTATTATTATTAGATATAAGTAGTAAATAATATTATAGGTTTATATATATTTATTATACTGTTGTAATAATGGGGAACACTAAAAAGAAAATATATAGAATAAAAATACAAAGAAAATGTTCGTAGAATGGGGGAGGCGAACAAGACAAGGTATTTTTTTTTTTTTAATTATTATATTCATTAAACATATTATAATAACATTGTGTAGACATATTTCTAGTTTTTAGAACAGTTCCTAGGTATGGTTGGCCCAAGCTATTTAATTCCTCTTCAAACTTTTTTTTAATTTTGCTTACTTAATAACTCTATATAAAACTGCATTAATTAAATAAGAGTTATTTTTTGCAGGAATAAACAGTAACATTTGATAATTGGTATACATTATCCACAGGCTGACCGCGTACCTATATAGGACGTCAAACTCCTATTATGTCCATTATAATCTGACCGAACTCCGACTTAGAAGTTGTACGTCGGTGGAGGTCAGGTTACGTTGGAAATTTATACCAATAAGGTTCGCGTTCTCAGCACATAGCAACCAGTGGAGACTCTTTATTTCTTTGTATTAAAATAAAAACTTATAAAATAGAATATTTTTGCTGTTTTGTTTTTTAGGAGAAACTTACTAAATAAACATATTCCACTAGAAGAATCACTACTCGATTTATATGCTACTTTAACGTAAGTGTCATACGGGACGACAAACTCATAGTAACCATTATAAGCTCACCGAACTCTGACTTAGACATTGTACGTAGGTGAAGGTTAGTTTACGTTGGAAATTTATCCAATCAGAAGATAGAAAACCAGTGGAGGTTTTTTTTTTTTTGTATTAAAATAATTACTAGTAAAATAGTATATTTTGATAGTTTTTAAAAAAACTCGGTATGTTTCATGTTAAAGAAGCGAGCGAGGTGTGTAAGTACCGAGTCATGTAGTGCTCACGAGGGATTTAGCGTGAAGATATAGATAGATAGTATACTTATACCCATGGTACTCGTGAAAACAAATAATATTTACTATGAACCAACACTGAAAACACAAAAAAATCATCTATTCTATACATTGTGGTTAGTATTGAACTATTGTACGGATTAGATTTATTTTGCAACATCAGAGATGGTCCTGGTTCTTTCTTCTTGAGAGTTTAATAAATAACAAGGAAACGTACAACAATACAAAACACAGAGTATACATAAGTAAAATACAATAAATGTCATTATACTGAAGTTAAAGTTATGAAACAGCAAGAAAATCATTTGTCACATGTTTTTTTTAAATATGAATAGATTACAAAATTCTATTCATTTGTTCAAATTCAAAGTCAAAATCTTTTTATTCCGTAAAAATGGCTACATTTGTTTGGAATCGTCACATTTTTTTTCCCTACCGTGCAGTTTATGACTAGGTGAGCACTGATAAAAATACTGCCAAAAAACTCAGGCATCCCTCTTTTGGCATCCAAACAAATTTACATATTTTGTTAATTACATTATAATTGGATCGACTCACTCCCAGGCATTTTTATCATTAATATAGTCAGATACTTTATAATATGCCCTGCTACACAATTTGGCTTTAATAGTAGTTTTAAATTTGTTTATTGACAAATCTCTTATATTGCTGGGAAGTTTGTTATAGAACCGTATACATTGCCCCATAAAATAATTACTTGTTTTGTGGAGACGGCTTGCATATAACACAAGATTATGCTTCTATCTAGTATTTATGCTATGAATATCACTCTTTTTACAAAATGAGTCTATGTTTTTATGGACATACAAAAGATTTTCATAGATATATTGCGATGTGACTGTTAAAATATTTATTTCTTTGAATTTTTCTCTAAGGCTCTCACGGGGACCAAGTTTGTAGATAGCTCTTATGGCTCTCTTTTGCAATAAAAAGATGGTGTTAATATCCGCGGAGTTACCCCAAAGAAGAATTCCATATGACATAATACTATGAAAGTAGCTGAAATAAACTATTCTAGCCGTATCAATATCAGTGAGCCGTCTAATAGTTTTCACTGCATAAGCTGCAGAACTTAGTTTTCCTGATAATTTTTCAATTTGTGGGCCCCTTTGTAGTCTGGAGTCAATTGTTATACCCAAGAACACAGTTGTCTCCACAGAGGCTAAATTAGTTCCATTAACATGTACATTGGTAGCCACCTGCCTTACATTAGGTGTTGAGAACTTAATTACTTTAGTCTTTTTATCATTTAAAAGCAGATTATTAACACTAAACCAATGAATAACTTTAGAGAGAGCATCGTTAACTTCGTCATAATTACCTAACCGTCTATTAATTTTGAATGTCAGTTATTCTCGTGATTAATACGTAATGTTTTAACTTTTATAAGATGGCAGTGGAATTGAGAAGCAATAAATCAAGTATTTTCTTAGTTGGAGACGTAAATTATCAAATAATAGGCGCAAAATTACCGTCTAACCGTCAAGTTCTTCCTGTACTTTTTTATAAAATTCGCGAAGTTAAATTGACTGTTAGTGAAAGCGCATACCTAGTCATTCGAGAGTGTATTATATTTAGGGAAAAAGCTAGGATCCCTACCAGAGCTATACCTAACTGTGTAAAATAACTTGTGAATCTTCACCAGGAGGGAGTTGCAAAAAAATTCCAATTTTCTATTTCAATTTCAATCTAATTCAATCTGATAATTTTATTTCTCTTATTTATTCGAAATAAAAAAATCCTGTGTTTACTCGGCGCTATCAGCCATTATGACACTCGAACATCTATAACTTCAAGCCAAATCCCTTGCGGGGTAGGCAGAGAGAGCCGAGCGCCACGTGACTCGATCCTTACATATCTCACTCGCTTCTTTAACATTCATTGCTCTTCTCATGCACGCACGCCGGTTTCTAGGGCTCCTGACATCACCTTCTGATAGAACATGACCAATTTGGTCATGGTAGGTAAGTCTTGGCCTTCCCCGGCTCCTACATCCTTCCACTTTTGCATTGTATATCTGCTTCGTCATTCTTTCATCTTGCATTCTTTCTACATGCCCGAACCATCGGAGCATGCCTCTTCTTATTTTAACACCGACGCTCTCTTTCAGACCAACTCTATTTCTAACATCATCATTACGAATACGGTCTACAAGCCTTACGCCACAAATTTTGCGCAGCGCTCGCATTTCAACCGCGTTTATTCTACTTTCATGCTCTTTCTGCCATACCCAACTCTCGCTTCCATAAGTTAGCGTTGGGACCAACACTGCATTGTGTATAGCGAGTTGTGCCTTCTGGCTCAGGATTTTACTGCCAAGAAGTTTTCCCAACGCTCCGTTCACACTATTCCCAGCACTCACTCGTCTTTCCACATCTGCGTTGTACCTTCCATCCCTGCTGAAAGCGCATCCAAGATATGTTGTTTTATGTATATATGTACTTGTTCCAACACTTCATCATCAATCGTAATCCTTACATTAGTTCTGGATTCTTCTCTTTCAAATACCATTATCTTTGTTTTCTTCGCATTCAGTAGTAAGCCTTTCTCCATACAGTCGTCTTTCATCGCTGTGACCAGTGTTTGCAGTTTAGATGGTGTATCTGCTAACTAAACATATGTGTCCGAATCAACAAATGGCCCGCTTTAGCCTCTCGATAAACAATGTTGTATTATGTAGCTAGTGTTTTATTCTTCTTAAGGGGGATACATGCCGTCCAGTGGCGCCTCAAGGAATAAAATATCGTATCTTAGCGTGGAAGATAAACATTATAAAGTCATGTGTTGCGTGTGTTACAAATACAATAACGTACTTTTACGTCATTAAACCAACAATTGAAATGTTTTGCTTTCGTTGTTATAGGCATAATTGCCAAAAAACGGCCTCTTTTAGCACTTTTGCTTATAACAACGATAGTGGAATATTTTGAGTGTTGGTTTAATGACGTAAAAATACTTTACTATCTTCGTAATAAATGCAACATAAGATTTCATAATGTTTATCTTCTATGCTATAATATGTTTCTTTATTCAATGAGGGCGCCACTGGACGAGATCTAAGTAAGAACAACATAGATACCAAGACATGTTAACTTATAGAGATATAAACATAAAACGATGTCATTGATTTCTCTTTCAATAAACTTTTAAAAGTGAATACGTTTCTGTAGTTTTTTATTACTATTATTACTATTGTTTTCCGTCTAGCTTAAATAAGTATGTTTGGTTCAGTATGTATAAAGCTAAATAATAATTAAATCAATAATTTTTATTAAATATTGATATTATAAATTTTATTTAAGTGTGACGCGACTCTGTAGCTTTTCTGTTCGTTTGCATTGACTATACGTTGACCCCAGGTTACCTATTAGGCGCTAATTTCAAATTTTACAAATCGAGCGTCGAGTGTCAATTGAGGGGCGCGGGGTGATTGGGCGGAGCCATTTTAAAGCTTCACGATCGAGGTGTCGCCTTAACGCTTGTAATATATTAGGTATTACTCGCGCGATGCCTCTTCTGCTGCTTACACAGGACTTACTTAAGAGTCGAGTCCACTGGTGACTTCACTCATACGCAGGAAAATAACAACCCTCTAGGGAGTTTTTATTTGGCTGCAGTTTTTCTGTAAGGTGGAGTGTACTTCCCCAGACGGGCTGCTTTGATGCGCCCTACCTCTCTCACATTGCCTCGAAACACCATATTCGAATCGGAAACGAAAAATTTTTACTCCAAATGTACGGAATTAAGAGTGAAGACTTCAAATCTGTTTCGAATGTGACTCCGAGGCAATGTACTACCTAGTCTCACTGGTCAATGGCGGTAGGGGTAACTATGCCAGTGTTATTTTTCTTAAACTTAGACTTATTGTTTAAATGGTTAACCGTAAGTTGGTAGCTAGAAATCAAAACTAAGCACCGATAGGTTGGCGATCTCAGCTCGGGCACAGTATAAATAATAGAAAAACAAAATTTTGTCGACTCTCGTACATTAAATTTCGAGCTTTTTACGGGCATGTGGAGACAGGTTCGACACAGGATGTCCTATTAGCAAATTGTCACGTAGACGCAAGCGATCACATTCGCAACTGGTCCTATCAACACTGGTCCTATTCCCAACTTGTCCTATTCACATCTTTTCCTATTTAGTTATCATCTTGGCGCTAAAATCCCGGTTGTGACCTCAAGCGAGCGTCCAGGGTCCGCCTTGATAATGATACAGGATTTGGCAGATCAGGTAATTACAGTGGGGGGAGTGCCGTCGGACCTTCGTGACCCTGTTAACAGAGGAACCTGACCCATCTTGAACCATGGTTGCACATTCAATCACCTGAATGTGCTGGTTTCATCACGATGTTTTACCTCACCGTAAATTCAACAACACAATATTAATAATAAATACATATATAGATAAACATCCAACACCCAAGACAATATGAAAAAGACCATTTTCCATGTTGCTCTGACCGGGGATTGAACCCGGAACCTCCGCGCCACAGGCAAGCACGTTCCCAACTGCGCCATGGAGGTCGTCACTCTTGTCCTATTTCGTGCGTCTAGTCATTGGCGTCTTAAATTTAAAAAAAAAACCTTCAACTTCTAAAATCCAAAAAGGGTTACTAATATTGATATATTCTTTTTGCTGATTATAAAGTAGCAAAATATTGTAATAATTATTATAGTTAATGTAACCTTGATTCTTATATGTTGATTATTTGAATAAATACAACCATTAAAACGTAAATTAATTGTTTATTTTTTAATCCTATTCTTATGACTCGTGCGACATAATAAGATAAAGACTAGGCGTCAAATAGGACAAGATGCGAATAGGATCAGTTGCGAATTTGACCGCTTACGTCTTCGTGACAATTTGCGAATAGGACAGCCTGCGTCGAACCCGTAGAGACAATTTTTATGATGGGTTGACCATGAAAAACATATTTTTTAGACAATTGAGCTTACCATGAACTCCTAGGTCGTGTTTTTAGACTCGACATTTTCACAAATAATCCTGCTTAGTCGGTAGGGACCTAGAAATTCTGATAGCTAATGAGAGATTGTCATTAACACAAACATAGAGTCGATTTTCGGAATTTAAAAGCCTGATCTACTCGTAAATCGTCCTCGAAGTTACGAAGAAGGTCTCCTGGCAAAGTTCATTTTATTCAGTATACACACAGCAACAGTTCAAGAACTACACTTCTAGGACTGCCCTCTGGCGGATAATTAAATTTAAGTCCTCATTCACTGCCCTTACTTTAGGCGATAAGTTAATGTAAACTATGTCTTTTTACCTAGAATGTCTTTCCACCAATAGCCAGCATGATGTTCTCGAAGGCGATCCAGTTGATGAGCGCCCACGGACCAAGACGCATCCAAAGAGGCAAAAATCCTTTGTACAATGACATAATGCCTTCATTCTTGACCGATTGTTGTAGGCAGTCGATCATGCCACGATACATTGTACCTCTGAAATATAAAACATACAAGCCATTAGTAAAAGCGAAAGATAAAACATCATCATCATTATACATATGCCATCTGAACATATGCTTCTCCTCTGGAGATCTATTCACCTCTATTCTGAGCTACCTACCTAATTATAAAATAAAAATAGAGATATAAGGTCCTGAACTTACTGAGAGATGATCAGGGGCAATAAAATATAAACACAAAATGTATATTTTTAAATGTTGAAAATCATGTGATAATTAAATACTAGATACTTTTTATCGAATGAACACAATGACATAAATAACCCTAAATGAGATTGAATCATTTACCAAAAACCGGTCAAGTGCATGTCGGCACGCACAATGTAGGGTTCCGTATTTACTTTGTTTTGTTTCCTTGGGAAAAAATTTGATAGTTGCCTAAAATAAGGGGGTTTGTCGAAAATAAATCAGAAGTGGACATTAACAGTGAATGTGTGAAGGCTAAGAAAACGATATTATTGAAACCGAAAAATTGAAGAATAAGCAAATAAACGATAATAATAAAATTCAGAGATATACCGATTCAGAGACAGAAAACGCAACCCAGTTTCAAGAACATGCAGTACCAAGAAAGATACAATCTGTCCAGACAATAAGAAAAAAAGCTAAATTGAATTTAAAAAATCAAGCTGAAAGAATGAAACCCATATCGGCTAATAAGTATCCAAATGTGAATGTTGGTCAAAATGTAAGACTGAGAGTACTTGATATCGACAGAGCTAAAACTGACCCGAAAAGCATTATTGCAGTTGAGGTATATGTAAAAGAAAACGACTTTCACCAACTTGGTACCAAAATTGTTACTTCATGTTCTGAAGATTTTATAAAGATAGTAGAAGTTAAAGATGAAAGAAGTGAGTCTCCGAGAAGTTGTCGTTGACTGAACAAGGATTCAAAAAATATATCCGTCTCCTAAAATGTCTGTCGAAGAAATGCGCTTGCAGACTTGCAAGGATTCATTGCAATTCTAAATGCCACAATAGTGCTCCTTGTTGTAACAACTAAATTTTGTTTACTACATACTAGTTAGTGACAATAGATAAATTATCTTTATTTTTGTTTGTTAAATACGAAATAATAAGAAAAGCAATAATTCAGTTAGATTAACCAAGCCGATTAACATTTTTTTTTTAAGAAGATAATAAATTATATCGGAAGTGCAATATAAAGAATATCTTCTTAAAAAAAATAATGTTAATCGGCTTGGTTAATAAACATTTGCGTTATTTTTTTAAGAAGAATTTTACAAATAATGTTTTTTAAGAAAACAATTTAATTTGTTATTTTTATAAAAATAATTTTAAAATTACAAGTTACTTACTAAAAAATAAAAATACCGAATAAAAATATTTTAGTATAGATAAAGATTTGACTGATTGGTAATATGATAAATAATTACTTTATTGATTACTGATAGTTAATTGAAATAAATAAAGAAAAAGTACTTATTGTTTTCTTCCCAAAACCAACAGTTACCAACCGCCTCTGGTAAAACCTACCATGTACCAGTTTCTAATGGTATACTGCTTATATTTACCAACTTATGTGGGTAAATCTTAAGATTTACTGGTAAAACCTAAGATTTACCGTAGATCGGGCTTTCACAGTAACATATACATGCCAAACTACAGCTTTCTAGTATCAAGCGTCTCTGAGCTAGGCCGCGAATAGACAGACGGACATGGCGAAACTATAAGGGTTCCTTGTTTACTACGGAACCCTAAAAACTGCGCTTTGGCCTCACTAAGTATGAAAGCTGTCGTTCTCCTTTTTTAACTTTCTCTATACGTTTCGCGAGAGTGAACGAGAGTGCGATACAAGAGGTATATGTGTTCTTTTGTGTCGCTCGTTTTTATACCCAACTGCGCGGCGAAATCGAGGATAATGTGTTTATCAGTCTATATTTTTATGTATGTTTGTTTCCTTGTGGCGCTCTAGAGACACAGCATGTGGACCGATTTTAATGATTTTTACGACAACCGATTCGTCTTAATTTTGTGTGTACCTATCACTAAGGACACGACAGAAATTAAATTTCAATATAATGCCCACCAGATGGCAAAATGGAATGAACAAGAAAATTGTTGAACATGCTACACTCACGTTGTCTCTGATACGATGGTATCTCGAGAAACACGAAACCGATCTTTGCTAATTCTTTCAAGAATTATTTTGATCCTGAGATGAACGTAGAAATTTTACGAACATTAACGAAACTTTGCTATACCTAAAAACTATTAAATATAAATCCATTCATATTGTGAAATCCGTTCACATTTTTATCTCCACAATGTTATTTTCATTTCAGTGAATTAGATTTCCGTTTTTTAAATAAATGTATTTGGGGATCGGATATAATAAATAATATCTATGGTTATAATCACATCAATTCCGAAATTAAAAAAAAAACGTCACAGTGCTTCATGTACGTAAGTATTTTGTAGAAGTAAGTACTTTTGTAAAATAGTTATATGAAATAGTTATTTTTTGCTATGTGCGGATATTAGTTTTAGGAAATTGATGATTCTGAATTTGATGTGCCTATGTCCCATGATTAAATAATATTTGTATACAAATATATTTGTGTATAGACAACTTAACATTAGTATCATAGTAATAGTTATACAACAATCGTTAAAATGGTAAGAAAATAGGTCAAGTATAATGTAAGAGATCCCTAAATAATTCCTTGAATTCCATTTACCCTTTGAAACGAAAGGAAAAGGACTAACAGAGTGCGTCTGCGCGCGCCCCGACTTTGACCCCGTTTCGTGACCTCGACCGATTCAATCTGCACCCACATACGTACAGTTACAGCTGTTCTAAACTTGACGAAACATTGGCCGGATTATCACACTACGGGCACATTCGAGCTTGCATGAGACTCATGGATACAGGTAGATAGAAGATAATCACTACAGACTGGTAGTAAATAAATAATACATGGCGTTGAAAACAGTAAATAAATATACTGTATTGAAAAAAGTAAATGTACTGGTAAACCGTACAAGTTGTGAGTTTAGAACATTTATCTCTCGTGGTCTAACTCATAAAATAAATTAATTAAAAATCTAAAATTTCTGTACTATAGTGTATGGAATGGCGTGCTCCATTGAATCAAACACGTAGAAAGAATGCAGGAGGAAAGAAGAAAAAAAAAAAAGAAACAATACACAGCGCCAAAGTGAAAGTAAAGTGATGTAGGAGACGAAGAAGGCCAAAAAATTCGCCTATCATGACTAAAATAGTCGTGTTTCATCAGAAGGTGATGTCAAATAGTAGAAATCTACAAGTGTGCATGACAAGTGCAATAAATGTTAAAGAAACGAGTGAGATATGTAAGGATAGAGTCTTGTAGCGTACGGATATGTCTGCCTATCCCGCAAGGAATTTTAATAGAACGGGAAGGTTAGATGTATAGATAGCATC
This sequence comes from Pyralis farinalis, assembly GCA_947507595.1. Classification (NCBI taxonomy): domain Eukaryota; kingdom Metazoa; phylum Arthropoda; class Insecta; order Lepidoptera; family Pyralidae; genus Pyralis; species Pyralis farinalis. The sequence continues at coordinate 13,441,180 of OX382269.1, read as the reverse complement.
ATAACTATATAATATAAAAATGAATGTTTGTCCGTATGTCCTCTATGGATTCAAAAACGGCTGGGCAGATTATGATGAAATTTTCAGGGAATCTTCAGATCAGTCCAGATCAGGGTAATCCTTTGAAGTTTGGTAGCGATCAGATCCCTCGTGCGAAGCCGGGACGAGTAGCTGTATATAAAAAAGCCTATATATAGCGCATTTAATAAACTGGAGACTCATAACAAATTCTTTCCTCTTTCACGAGTTATTGCAATATAACAACTAAATGCAGTAAATGACATTATATAACGTTACACCCGACAAACGCTCTATGTTTAATTTCGTTCTATCCTAGCTATCATTATGTTGCTTGTTATGAAAAAAGACTTTAGACGTTTATATTATGAGTCCATGAACGTTTGTTTATTATATAATGTAATTAATATAATAAACAAAACATTCATACACATTAAGCTTTATGAAAGATTTTCAAGTCTGCTTTTCGGATGGATAATCATAATTACTTCCCGCCATATGCCACCATTAACTTCGTGTTTTCTTCATTGGAAATCATTATGAGAATACCGACTCACATGTTTTATTACCTAATAATAATATAATAAATAACATGTTTTATTACCTAATAAAACATGTTATTTCTAGTTATGCTTAAGCATAACTTACGTTTTGCCTCCGTTTACAAGCTTCGATTTTTTACAAAGAGCGGCGACAGTGAGTCAGTAAACGGAATGTTAATCAAATTTGAAGGAAATTAATGAAGCCTTACAAATAACTGGTATTGAAAGTACAATTGATGTGAATTAGAAGAAACCTATACAGTTCAATGATCAGAATCAATTACATAAGACATATAATTGCACGTTAACGGGCTACATTTGTCTTTGTTACAATGTTTCCAAGCTCGGCGTTTATGGATTCTTCATTGCAATATGAGTCTTGTGCGTTAACAGTAAAGTTGATAATGATACTGTTAGTTGCGCGATTAAATTTAGCACCAAGGAGAATATTTAACGTAGATATTATGATGAGCCATGTTGAGCATGATCGTGCAATAATTACAATGAAGGCCCGCCTGACGAAGGGTTAGCATTATCTATTCCAGAAGAACCCATATTTTTTTTGTGTGACCTGTAAAAATGTTTTCATTAATGTTTTCATTAATAAAAGCGTCAGTGAGAACCAGATGAGAGAACCATCACAGTGATTACCACTGTGCTGGATGTCCCCCTCCCCTTGACGGCCCGCTAAGGTGCCTCTTCACACCTCGCCTGAACGACCCGAGATTAAGGAGGACTGGAACACATGCGCCGGAAGCGAATTCCACATTTTGATAGTCCGACAGAGAAATGGGTCGCTGAACTTCTAAGTACGAAGAGTCAGCAACCCAGCTCTATGTGGATGTGATCTCAGACCAGCGCGAGTGTTCTGGAGGAGGAAGGGAGAAGGAGGGACGAAATCAAAAAGCTCCTCAGACCATTCCCCATGATAAATACTGTAGACAACACTCAAGCTACTAATAGGATAGAATACTAATAGACATCCCTTCTAATCCCACTGCTGGGATAGAGGTGTCCCTATTAATAGAAAGGATTTAGAACATACTCTATTAAATGCGGATTGGTAGAAGCTGTGTGTTCAAGTACAGTGTTCTTAACGTCTGTCTTCTGTCTATAACCCTCGCGACTGACGGCTTAACGTGCCCTAACGTGCGGATGAATTCTAGAGGATGAAACACATCTACAGGTAGTCTGCGGTCGATGCTGCTTAACTTGCATGTTCGATTAGAATGTCACACACAACGACGTCATCAAGCTCTTCTAGCGTTACCTATAGATAGATGCTAGCAATACAATCGTTCGCGAGTCGCCAGCCCCACTGCTAACGCAGCAGCAGGCGTGTCCTGGAGACCACATTCACAATGAGGAATACAAACGACCCAAGAATGCGTGGAGATATTTTCGATCTCCTTTGCTTTGCCCTTCGATCAAAAATAGCTATGTCCTTATAATAATAGTATATCTTTCTTTCGCCAATATCTTTTTTCAAGATTCGCAAGGAGCACAATATACAGATGATGTTCGCTTTGGCTCTAATAAAATCAAAATATCTACATATTCTCAAAAACAAATGACATTACATGTTCGTACCGAATGAGCATTTAGGGTTGCCAACTGTAGTGACAAAACCTAATAAGTTTTAAATTAAAATTCTGTTTTAATGAAAACGATTTTATTTTTTGTTTCGCGTATTAATATTGTTACTGTTAATTAAAAATTAAGTACCCAAATAATCATATATTCGGTACATTTCTTCCTATACTACGTATACTATGAAAATAATAATAAAAAAATTTTTTACTTTTATTTTATTTTCGTTTTTTGTTGTCATAGCAGCAAATACACGCATAATATGAAAATTACAACTGTCTACCTATTACTTACAGCTCATGAGATACAGCCCCCTGACAGACCGAACGGTCGGACAGCGGAAGCTAAGCAATAGGCTCACTTTGGCACCTTCAAAAGCATACATAAATATATTTATATAAATTTAAAATATATATTATTGTTCTGCCGCCTATATTCTAAGAAAGAAATGCTGGCAACCCTCATTCTATTCCCACGATCAATACGCTAATAACCGTACGTCGATACGTGTTAAAGAATACTGCGATCTTCTAATACGCAGGATCGGGGCTATGCACGCGTTGGGATCTCGTTAACGCGATAAAAATAGGCCATGTTACCTTTCTAAAGAAATTTGAAACCGTGAAAAGATAAGATAGAGAGGTAGATCGCATCAAAACAAACCGACTAGGGAAGTACCTCCACTTCACAATAAACCGCAGCCAACCAACAACTCCCCGGGGGTTCTTGTGTTTCTGTTTCCTGGCAGTGAGCGAGATTGCCAGTAAGCCCCTGAGGAGTTAGCAGTAGGGGTGGTAGCGGTAAAGTTAGACTACGGTAACCGCTTTACATCAGGTGAGCCGTATGCCTCCCGACACGTTATATAAAAAAAATACGGAATCCGTAAGGAAACCTTACTGGTACGCAGACTCCTTTCGCATTCCATAATTATGAGTGAGGACAGGTCTTGCTTGAGTAAAAACATTTGTACCCAAATCCCGTCATAGTCTTTCTAACAATAGCTTAAGTTACCTTCCATCAGGTCCAACGGGTTGGTTCATTAGGCGGGTCTTCATCACGTCTGCAGGAGTGCCGACCACGGCAGCGACGAAGCCGGCGGCGAAGGCAGCAATGGCGTGCACTAACATCGTGTCCGCCATTCCGAAGTCTTTTATTAACAGCTGTTTGGTGTAGTCGTACGCTGCTAAGTCTCCCATATTGACCAGGGCCGCTCGCTGGACGTTTGGTACAGCGCCTGGGGAGAATATACATTTTTAAACTATGCTCATAAAATTCTAGTTTGTGCTTGGGTATAAAACCTACAACACTGATGGAGGTGGTACAATGCGTGTCGGACTGGCGCATTGAAGGTTCACCGCACATCATTTCATGAAAATCAGGGCACCCTCTTAGAGTTGTCACTGAAAAGCATACAAACACTATTTTTCGCCCCAAGTCTTGTATTACACGCAAACAGACTATGGTAACCCCTTCACATCAGGTGAATGGTATGCGTTATTTGAGATACGAAAAAACATAATTAATAAAAGAACGGCTTCATTCAACCAACAGATGTTCAGAACACACTCCGGCTCATTTTATTAAGGTTTAGCCGAGCCAACCTTTCTAAAAGCAGTTCATAATCCCCTTCAGCTGCGGTACTGTTGTCACATCAGGTGGGCCGTATGCTTGTATACCTTCCTACGTTGTATAAAAAAATGTAGACTACAACCTGGCATTTGGATGCATCAATTATCTCTAACACAGCAGTAATCGGACGGTTTAATGCTGAACCAGAACTAACGTGTCCTCCGAAGCATGGAACTCGAGATAATTGAAGCATCCAAATGTAGGTTGCAGGTTGTAGTCTAAATTTTTTTATACAACGTCGGAAGGTATGCAAGTATACGACCCACCTGATGTAAAGCGGTTACGGTAGCCTATGAACGCTTGTAATAAATTAAATATCACTCGCGCGATGCCTCCTCTGCTGCTAACATAGCAACTCCTTAAGAGCTTACTCGTGATCGTGACCTCACTCACACACAGGAACACAACAACCCTCTAATGAGTAGTTTTGGCTACAGTTTTCTGTAAGGCGTAGGTACTACCACAGACGGCCGGCTTTGATGCGCCCCAGCTCTTCTATAAACATCCACACAAATACAAACTGACGTGTTCATGCACACAAATGTTTGCCCTGTGTGGGAATCGAACCCACGAGCGCTGGTGTCAAAGTCGTGTCATTCACGACTACGCCACCGAGCTCGTCATTGCTTTCATGAATAATGAGGCAAACTGTGACTGACGCCTCAACATGATTGACCTACAGACAGAACTGCGTATCAGGACTTGATACGTTGTTCTGTCTGTTTTGATACAGAATATGATTGACCATCATATTCTGTATCAAAAAGATACACTCTCATAGTGCGACTCTATCCATGTATTCGTCCGTCTGTCATAGCACAAAAAGTGATAACGCATATGGAGCTTAGTTAAGTAACACCGTTTGATTACAATGTGTAAGAACCGCGCCTTGTGGTGCTCGGTTCTCTTTGCCTTCCGCAGGGGACCGAGCGTGAAAATGTAGAGAGATCACAATACAGTAGAGCGCTCGGTGCATGCGCACAGGCTTGGTTACTACTCATTATTGCGTGGTGTACGGTTGCCAGTGAGTGAAGACTACAAAAAGGTTAAGACGCGGCGCAAGAATCTGACGAGATGACAGCGTATTGGAGATGATCTTTGACTTCTAAGTATGTACGAACTATGGTCGGCGTGGTCGGGCGTTTGCAAAATAATGCACCCCGGTGGTATAATAACGAGACAATCTGCGACTGACATCATTGTAAAAGGGCAGACACCCGATTGAACAACGATAGGCAATCAAGCCAATTGACGCCGTTACAAAGTCCAAAATTGGCCTACATCTAAATAAATTTAATATTAAATGTTCATACCTCTCCAAAAACCTAGGATTCCCGACTCGGCGTATATCCTCGCGTACGCTTGTCTGCAGTTGGCGAACCTTGGTGGCTTGCCTTGCAGCACCCGCCGGCCCTCAGCTTGCATCTGCACTTTGACCAGGTCCGTCGGTGAAGCTATCAGCTGCGCCAAGGAGCCCGCGGCCAGCCCGCCTGCAGGACTTCCAATTATATTAACACACTTATACCTGTCCAGGAATTTGACATTGACGTCAGCAGTTTAGTCGACGGTGAACGAGATTGTAAAATTTCATTCAATTGCCCCGTAACCCATTCAGCACGAGGTAAGAAAAGTATTAGTATTACGATATGTACCTAATTAGGTACTTTATAGCAGTGGCTGCCTCTGACGATCCTACAATAAAGCTAGAGAGAGATATCACGGAAGAGATCGCTTGTATAGATCAGTGGGGGTATTCACATTGCCTCGGAAAGTCATATTCGAAACGGATTCGTAAAGTTTTCACTCAGATTCCATACATTTTGACAGATAACTTTTCGATTCCGATTCGAATATGGCTTTCCAAGACCATGTAAATACCCTCATTATTCTTAATGGAACAACATTACTCTCGTTTACTCTATTTTTATTAAGCACAGAAACAACATTTCACAACCCTAATGGTTGTGATACGGCGAAACTTAAGGCTACCAACATGAGGTTGATGGGATTATTAGTAGTACAGACCGAATAGCAGTCCAAAGAGTAAGTTGCTATATTCTACGAAAATAAACTACAAATGATGAAGAATGAAAAGTGATGAAGGATTCATTTTACTATTAACAACGTAGTATTGAAATCATAGAACCACGTTAGGCCGCGGTGCTCTATGGCGAATATGACCCAGAATGAAGATGAGAAGCGGTGAGTTTCTATGGGACTGCTGTCTAAATTATCAAATTCAACATATATTTCACATAAACTAATCGGTAATGTTTATTTACACAGTCTTAGGGAAGCATTACAGCATTAGGGCCTCATATTAACTAAAGATATGACAAAAACACGTTTCGTCGATAATAAACCTTTTATGGTGACTTAAATATGGGTTGGATTTAGGGTAGGTTAAAGTATATTGAATTTCTATAAATAGTAATTATAAACTGTTTATTACAAATCCTTAGAAACAAATACAAATTTGACAAAACGTGCTGTCATTAAACTCTGTTCGTTAATATTGAATTAAACAATTTTTAACGGAAGTATCGCATGTTTTATTTATTTTGTTGAACCTGACGTTTCGAACGCTTTGCAGCGTGGTCGCAGGAAGTCTTCCTGCTACTTATAATTCCTGATACTTCCGTTAAAAATTGTTTAATTCAATGTGTAACAATCGCGAAAACCTAAGACAATACTATCTGTTTGTTAAGTTTAGCCATAGAAACAAAATAAATAAAATATACCACAAATTTCATACAACATTTTCATCGCAGCTTTTGGAGATGCTGCGTGTGGTATTTTCAAGATTTATAAAGGCAACAACATTTTAGAATCCTCATAAGACCAAACATAGCATTAGCAATACCAAGATCTTATCAGTTATGTATACCGTACTGCTTGACCAGTTTAAAACTAAAATTGTTGAGGGAAATTAGAGGGACCTTCTAACGTGGTCCAGTAAAGAGCAAGCGAGGTGGCATAATGCTACTCACTCCTCAGTTACCTAGGTCGTATACAAAAATCTTTGCTATTACTCACCGAAGGAAGCGGCGGCAAGCGACAATTTTCCACTTTCGTCTCTCATAACTTCTCTGTACTTCTCATAGAATATAAGCCTGGAGCCGGAGTAGATCGCGTGTCGGTGAAACATCGGCATGAGACCGGTCCATAGCTTCAGCACGCCCTCCTGCTTAGCTATACCCATTGCTGTTTTTATCATGCCAAGATTTTCCATCTGGAAATTGAAAAATAACATTTTCACTTCATGTGCTATGGAAATACGTTTTTTTACAAGACCGGGCGAAGAAGCATACGTCCTGTCTGATATAAATAGTTGCCGTAGCTTATGCCTGCAATACTGAGAGAATTGTTCGAGCGTTGTCACCTGTGCTGCTAGGTCTTCAGGGGCTTATTAGTAACTTCGCTCTCTCTCAGGAAGCAGGAATACTACAACCCTTCAGGGAGTCATTATTTGGCTGCGACTTTCTGTGAGGTGGACTTACATTGCCGATTGGGCTGCTTTGATGTGCCCTACGTGTCTTAAGCTCTTGAGTACTATGGAATTATGTATATTTTCAAATAAAGCTTGATAATGGCTACTGGAACACATTCTTTTTTTGTAGCTATACATATATAGTACGCCTTCCTTGCCGACGCAGTAAAAACTAATTGAAAACTCTGAATTTATCATTCTATTAATTTATCTAATTTATATTCTATTCCTTACCTTCATGAGTAGGTACTATAACAAAAAAAAAAGTTGGATCTTGTAACAAAAACTATACCAATTTCTATAATTTATATATAGTAACGTCAGGCAGTCAGTTTACAAACTTGTTCAATTCTATTGAGAATACACTAGGTTTAGGTCTCAGACCAAGAAAAAAAAATGGTATAAGAAATAGGGTCATTGTCATTCTAACCGAACACGCAGGTTAAACAAGGTCGACCGCAGCAAATATGGATGGGTTTATCTATCTCGAGTTCCTCCGCGCTTCGGAGGGCACGTAAGCCATCAGTCCCGACTGTTTATGATAGACGACAGTCGTTAAGCTAAGTCAGGGGCCCTCGGGCGGCTTGAAAACACTGGCCTCCGCCAATCCGCATTTAAGCAGCGTTAAGTAGTAACTCTATTCGTCGTTAAGGGTCGGGGAGACAAGTATCACGCTTATCGGCTTATTGGTCAAGATATTCTCCCATTGGTCAGTAGGATCGAATCCCTGAGATATTTAGGTACTAAAGCACAACATTTTTGTGAGCGCGCGGTGCTTTCTTGAGCAGTCGAGTGCTTTATTGGCTCGGGGTTTCATCGTTACTTGTCTAAAATAACATCTAATTCGTCACAAAAACAAACGAAAGTGCATTCAAATTAGAGGTAAATATTTGTTAAATATATTTTCATGTGAAATTTATAAAACAAAGTGTTGAAAGCTATAGGTAAAAATAATTACAATAATTCTAGAAAACCTGCCCACCTACTAGGTAATTGCAGACCATAATGTTAAACTGAAAGCTTTATTTGATATTTTTTTTAAATATGAATAGAACTGCAAACATTAGCCACATTACACTTGAGCATCTTACCGGAGTATGATGTAAACCCATACAGCTGGAGGGAGTTACGTTGGAATACGCAGCTTCCTCCACCCGTCTTCCTAGCAGTAGAAGTATAAGGATTGTGCAAGGCCATCACGCGATGCATCCCATCAGAAAACAAGGATATGGCTAAAATAGTGTTCCAGCTGTGTTAGCTATATTAAATCGGGAGACATGCAACTGACGCGTCGACACGCAAACGCGAAGCGACGCGAAGGGGATTGATGTGTTGCTGCGAGTGAGTACGATCATCAGGATATTGCTGCATTGGAAACACTTTTCTCACATCATTCACCTTTTTTTTCTATGTATACATATACTTATATATTACTAGCTGCTGCCCGCGGCTCCGCCCGCGTGGAGTCAAATAACGTAGCCTATATGTTAATCCAGATCATAATCTATCTACGTGTCAAATTTCATTCAAATCCGTTCAGCCGTTTAAGCGTGAAAGAGCAACAAACATCCATACATACAAACTTTCGCATTTATAATATTAGTAGGATAGTAGGACTAGGCGAACTAAAAATAAGCTTGAATTGACTAACGTTAATAAGAGTTAGAACATGATTATTAAAATTTCGACAGCAGTAATACCATGTAATACCTAGCTTTTGACGGTGGCGCAGTGGCGAAACGCGCTGTTACGTTACTTTGACACCAACACTCGTGGGTTCGATTCCCACACAGGGTAAATATTTGTGTGCATGAACATATCTGTTTGTCTTGTACTGGGTGTTTTTAAGAGAGGTGTTGCGCATCAAAGCTGCCCGTCTGGGGAAGTGCCACCTCACCACCACCTCACAGAAAAACTGCAGCCAAATAACAACTCCCTGGAGGGTTGTTGAGTTCCTGCGTGTGAGTGAGAGGTCACCAGTAAGCTCTTAAGGAGTTGCTATGCTAGCAGCAGCGGTGACATTGCACAAGTGATTGATGCTAGGTGTTTAGCGTTAATGAGCTACGGTAACAGCTTTATGTATGATTGTATGCCTAATGACGTAGTATAAAAAAATGCTATTATCGGAGTGAGACATGCGATGCGTGATCTTAACTGTACCTACACAAATATTAGTAGCTACATATCACTTTTTGACGGCAAGATAGCATCAACAGAATATTGATTTCCTATTTCTGTGCTCTTTTTAATTTTCTTTTTTACACGATGTCGAGAGTCACATGAGCATACGGCCCATATGATGTACAGCGGTTACCCTAGCCTATGAACGATTGCAACACGTTAAGTATCACTAGCGCGGTGCCACCTCTACTGCGAACACAGCTACTTCTTAGGAGCTCACTGGTGACCTCACCCACTCGCAAGAACACCACAACCCACCAGGGAGTTATTATGTAACTGCGGTTTTCTGTGAGGTAGGGTAATTCCCCAAACGGGCTACTTTGACGCGCCTTTGACCTCCTTTAAACCCCTAGACCAAGACAAACAGACGCATCTTCACGCTTTTCTTTCGAATCGATTTACAAATGTATATTTTATTTCATTCATATACGACTTTGTTACACACCTTGTGTTGTTTAATAAAAAAACCACTGCGTACCTTGTACCCATGTTTAGCAGCAGCCACCTCCGATTGTATCTGCAGCCTTGTCTTGGTCAGGTCGAACGGGTACGTCGCTGCATAGAATTAAACATACAATGAGGTTAAAGAAGCTAAACATGTAAAATGGATAAATAAACATTTTGTGGAAAACAAAAATAAAAAAGTCAAAGTAAATAACACAAAACAAAAAGTTCTACGGTAGGTAAACAATAAAACTGTTTTGTTTCAGTTCCGTTAAATTTTGCGAGTTATAAATTTGCATAAAATCTGCGCGTGTAGTTTTTGTAAGTTTTATTTTACATTTAAAGGTTAATTTTGGAAAGATTGGAAAAGTCTAAATTCAAAACTCTCCGTGTTAATTATGCGTCTATACCAAGTTACGAAACGCTTGTTCCGATCCGTCTGTAATAAGTAATCATAATCTGCTAGCGAATATTTCGGCGATGAAAAATTTAGCTTTATTTCATTTTAGGAAATAATAACCAGTCGCACGGCACCTAACGAAGGTTGGGAGGAGTAAGCTATGTCGAGAAGGTCCCTTGTTTTGAGTTGTCATGGAGAAGCCTAACCCTAGGAGCCCCGTTTTCGGCCGTTTGTTACTGCAGTAAACTCTGGTAACCATTTAATAGCAGACTATTTCTTGTTTATGCAACTTTGACCTCTTAAATAACTGTTGCAATGTGAAAAACTAATTAACCAAATAGAAAATGTTCGATCGAGAAGCGCAGGAAAGATTTTGATCGCTAGTCTTTTTCTCTTTGCCGAAATATGCAGTTTATTTTGAATTATGTATATAAATTGCCGAAATTCCTTACGGGATAGGCAGAGCGAACCGGGGGGGGGGGGGGGGGCACATGACTCGATCCTTACACACTTCACACGCTTCTTTTAACATTAATTGTACTTCTCATGCACGGTTTCTAAAGCTCCTGACATCCCCTTCTGATAACACACGATCAATTTGGTCATAGTAGGTAAGTCTTCCTCTGCTCCCACATCCTTCTGATTTTGCGTTGTATATCTTTTTCGTAATTTGTTCTTCCTGCATTCTTTCCAAATGCCCGAACCAACGGAGCATGACTCATTCTTATTTTAACAATAATACAAATCGAGTATTAATGTTTAGTAGTGTCGTAAAGAAGCTAACATTACCCTTCGCTAAATTTAACAACCATATCATGACATCAATCAACGCAAGCCTGCTTCTTTATATCGGTGAGGAATAAAAGGAAACTATTCATCTCGTGAGAAGATGCGCATGTGAATAGTCGGGAACGCTTCCCATTCCAATCTGCAATATGTGCTATATATCCTCATGTATAATGGTCTAATCTCTTCAAGGAAATCTTAGACAACTAGCACACTTTATTCTGTAACAGCTGTCAAAGGAGCACTGATTCATCTCTTAAAATCTGTTGACCGCACTTAAATCGTAATACCAGCGGTTGTAGAAGGTTATTTTAGAAGGGCCTTTATCTATGAATGCCAATCGGAGTCTATTATATATCTATACATCTATTGTCATATAATATAAATAAAACTAACGTATGCACGTACGTAGGAGCTATTTAAGAAAAAATAATATGAGGGGTCTTTATTAGAGCCATGGAATCCTAAATCCAATCCAAAATCCGTATCCCTGCGGGGTATCTTCTAAAGCAGTGGTTCTTAACCTTTCAGTGATGAGGGACCAATTGACAAAAATTCTGTCATGCTTATGGATCACAAAAAAATAATGAAAACAAAGTAACGTATAACAATTTCTCGAATATATGAGAAAGAAAATGCCTTTTGGCTCATTTTTCAAGATTAATGCTATTAGCTTAATAGCATTAATCTTGAATTTTATTTGAAAATCATTACTAGTTTCACCCACGTCAATTCCCGTTCTTTTCTGATTTTAAGAATGACTTCGCAGAGGCTTTTTAGAGGGTCGGCAACGCATGAGTGATACCCCTGGTGTTGCAAATGTCCATAGGCTACGGTGACTGTTTGCCATCAGGTAGGACGTATACTTGATTTCCATCATAGTGGTATTTAAAAAAAACACTTTTGATACTTCCAGGTACCACCAACTACTTAAGAACCACTGTTCTAAAGAGAGTGAAGTGGTTTCCTTAAAAAGTCGGGAAGTAAATAAGAGTGATGCTCCTGCTTACGGGCCGAACGCCCGTTTGCTGCCTCTTCAAAATTTAGTTTTCTAATTAATTAGTTGGTTTTTGGGTTTGGCAAGACGAAATATTATTGTGGCGTAACTGCACTATCACTGGTGTCAGAATGATTTATGACAAATAATCTTGTAGCCAAGACAATTAAAACGATATGTATTAAATTAATTTGACCAAATTTAGTACCGCCGATAACCATCGTAATAAACAACTTATCCGTCGTCGCTGTGTTTCACACTCTATTACAATTGCGAAGTCGCATTAAAATTAATGGGACTTCGTAATTGGAATGGAGTGTGAAACACACAAAAAAGAATTGTTTCATGCTTCGTCCTCGAGATTAGCAGCATAGACACATGAAGATATGCGTAGAGGCACACAACACTATTTTTACATTATTGTGTAAGGTCTTGTCTTGCTTTACTCTGTACTTAAACCCACTGTCACTTATTTTACTACTCTACCTACCTCACATAAAAACACCCACAAAAGACAAACAGACATATTAGTGTAAGTACATGATCATTCACGCACACTTGACGAGCTCGGTGGCTCAGTCGTGAATGACGCGACTTTGATACCGACGCTCGTGGGTTCGATTCCCACACAAGGCAAACATTTGTGTGCATGAACATGTCTGTTTGTCTTAGTCTGGATGTTTTAAGAGAGGTAGGGTGCATCAAAGCAGTACGCCTCGGGAAGTACCTCCACCTCACAGAAAACCGCAGCCAAATAACAACTCCCTAGAGGGTTGTTGTGTTCTTGCGTGTGAGTGAGGTCACCAGTAAGCTCCTACGGAGTTGCTGTGTTAGCAGCAGAGGAGGTATCGCGCGAGTGATACTTAATGTATTACAAGCGTTGATAGGCTACGTTAACCGCTTTACATCAGGTGGGCCGTATGTTTGTATGCCTTCCATCGTTGTATATAAAAAAAACACTACTTGGTCCTGTGTGGGAATAGCAAACCAATAATCTACTTGCCGTCGCAAGAAAGCCCACTCTCACCAAAACGTAGTGTTATAGCGCTTAATATAGGAAGCCTACTGACAATGGGAGGATATTTTAATCAATATGCCGATAAGTGATGCAAGTGACCCAACCCCTCGACCCGTAGCACCGGCCCGGAGAATATTTATTACGCGTAATCGTGTCATAGGTTATTTCCATCGTGGTGGAAATCGAACCCAAAAGCTTTAGTGTCATATTAGTATTACTAACCACTGCGCCACCTACCACGTCAAAATAAATACTTGTTTAGCATATAAAAACAAATCGCGATCATTCGGTAGTTAATCAAAGATATAGTTAATAATGTCAATTATGTACAAGGTTATGTATATTACAGATAACAAAATCGCCACATCACATAAATATTAAGTATGTTATGTTAGGTATTTAAATGATAACAAAATCATCAGATCATATAAATCATTGTTATAAAATGTCACCGCACTATTTTGTTTAAAGAAGCCGTATTCTTATCAATTGCGATAATAAATTTTCAATACACAATAATACCTATTACTAAGTACTGATTGATATACCTATACAATTTTAGGTGTATGCAACTATTATCACGAGGATTTATCAACTTTGAGAATTGATTAAGAGTACACACCCTTTTCGTGACGTCACAATATCTACGTACGATGTGACGTAGATGAAAAAAACAAATAAAATGTTCCTAGTAACATTGATAGAGTAACGCTGATAAACAAGTACCTAAGTAACATTTTATGTACCTAGATAGACCTTCGTAATTGTAATACATACGATTTAGGCAATTCTGTTGATGAATATATATTACACATTTCTTTTCTAAATAAATAAATATTCTCCTGTCAATTATACAGCGCGATCTAGTTTGAAAAGGAAACCTGGTCCTAGGTACTAGACAACTGATAAACCGTAAACACCTTTTTTGTAAATACATGTAGTAGGCATATAGAAAGGTTGAAGAATTTGTCATGCAGAACTTATACTGCATATAACAATATTAAAATAAATTTGTTGAATTTGTAAAGCCGCATTTATTTCTCGAAGAGATCTTTTCCAATTCCAATTGATCGGTAAAGCTGCACAATTGTTTTATAGGGCAAGCTACATCCGTGATGTCTTTACCTGCACCCTAAAACCCTGTATATTGTTAAGATGATAAACATAATATTAAACTTTATCGGGTCCAGTAGTAAATGGAACGTATACGCAAATATTTCAGATAAATATAATAATTAACACCTCTTGTTAGTTTAAATTGGGGAATAAATCCTAATTGGGACGAATACTCACCAAATTCTGCGGACCATGCACCTAGCACGGCGACTACATATCTGGTTCCGATGGAGTCAGTGACTTTGCCGGCAGGGTGGTCAGCGTTGCGTAGTACCGGCATGGTTATACTTTGGTCACCGTGTTAAGATGTAAGTTGTGCCCATATCTGCAATAGAAATTCTCAGTGTGAGCAAGGCATAGACCTAAACTATAACTAATATAAGTCGACATGTAAATAAATATTTATAAAAATTACGTCAAAAAATAAATTTCTTGAGCATAAGAAATATCAAATTAATGACTCCTCCCCTCCTCATAATGTTACATTGGAAATATTTGCTTGTAAATCAATCTTAATTTCGTACAGTTTTAATTTTTTTAAAGTGAAAACTTCTTTAGGGGTTTTGTGCACTTTTTGGGATGAGTAAAAAATGTTAAACTCGCGTATAGAACACGTGACCCTGACCGTAAGATTTTGGTGAGAATTAGAACTTAAGTTCGCTGCAGCGCTAAAACATTAGTTACTTCTAATTAAATAATTAAGACATGAAGCGCTAGATCGTTCATAGGGCATTATTTTCTCGCGATCAAAACGTTGTAAGCGCCATGAAATTCTTGGCACTTACGCGTTTCGTTCAACGTAGTTTATCAACATCGCTGTTTGGTTTAAGCGGCACAGGGCGCATGCGCGAGGGTGCGTGTGTGTTTGAGTTTTAGAAATTGGCGATGATGATGCTGGTAATGATGATGGTGAAAGAGTCGTTGAAATTATAAATGAAAGTTGATTTTTCTGAGAGATAAATTTTTTAATGTAAAATAATTGTAATAGTTCTGAAGTGTTAAATTTTTAATGTAATATAAATTATCATGTTTGTGTACGATAGCGCAATAAATGAATATTGTATTTTACCACATACATGATAGTACTTTTATACTGATAAATAAAGTAATTCGTGCGAAATTATTCCCAAACCATTCCAAAATATTCAAAAATTCACAACGTTAATGTTCAAGTTTTCACTTCTGTCGTCACTCACGGAAGCACCCTTTTTTTATTATCAGAAAGCGTAATGATTCTTATTTAATGAAACTTGCTTCAGTGGTTCTTTAAGTAAATAGCAAAAAATAGTGTGTTTCCGTGCACTTTTAACCATGTAATATAACCTTCTCGTATTTACAAATAAACCTGGGCGTAGAACTTTAGTATTCGCTGTACAGATTACTTTAAAAATAATACAAGTGTGTGAAAACCGACTTCAATGATGTTGAATTCACCAAATTTATATGGGACGAATCGGATACTAGGTCTCAGAATATTAAAGCATTTTCAAAGTCGGTCCATAATTAGCGAAGACATCAAATAATATAAACAATATTGATGTATTTTTAACTACATTAATAATTCAAAAAGTATAATAATAAAAAAATATTTATTCTAAAATCATATCATTTCATCAATTTGCTAATTACATACACCGTTATTACAGTAAAAAACTCATTTTATATTTTTTATCTAAGTTTAATGGCAAACAAGCATAGATTGTTTACTTAAACATCACAAGCAAAAAACAGAGTAACGTTGAAGTCGTCGGACGTAGATATGCAAACAAACTGAACTGAACAACCATTGAACAATAACGTACTCAATGTGAACAATAAAATTTGCGACTTGTTGTGATACAGAGCTACTACAACATCCACAAAAAAAACATTAATTTGAGTGTTATTTGCATCACAAGATCGTCGGCGTCTAACATTTGAACAACGCCCACTGCCCCTACCCGTTTTCTTGTTTACTTCCAACTAGCTGCTGATCGGGACTTGGCGAGCGGGAGTTTGGTTTTCAAAATTTATACAGGCATACACAAGCATATTTATCCTTTTAAAATATACAGAAGGTCTCGAAACGAAAACATAATTAGTTTATTTATACTTATATTTGTTCTAAGATCGTAAATTTTGTTTTATCTGAGCATGTTTTAATGTTCATATTATATACCTTATTAGTCAATACACCAATTTAGTTGCACGGGTTAAAAAGATTTTGAAATTCCGAAAAAACTGGAAATCAGTTGGAGCACGGTCTGGTGAGTCTGATGGGTGACAAAGAGCTCTCAGTTGTAACTAGGTCTGTGTAAAATGGTGTCTTGCAAAAGGAGCGGATTGGAGGAGGAAAGGAACGGCAGCGATCCAAGACGGGATTTTTCGTATGCAATGTTGTAAAGTTTACCGACCCTGTGGGTACAAATTTAAATCATAGTAATATATATTAATATATAAATAATATAATTTAGCAGTAAGTGTGTGTTTTTATCCTCCGATAATAATGACCTAAATAATTTATTTATACTTTACTTGTTTGCCAAAGTACCTACCCATATAAAATTAAACTGACAGTATTACTTAAACCTCAGATGATTAATATATAGTATAGATAAAAACAGACATATAATAAGTAGGTTATTCCTTTGTTACAAAAAGTGACATCATCACATTATTAATTGAAATATTTACTTAAGTAACTAATTTGACCCATAAAGTAACAAAACCAAACAACAGTCATATTTAATATTTTACGGGAAACCCCCTACTAGCAGCGGTGTTTAGTGTACCTATTAGTTATAGCAAACACAAAGAAATATAAAAGGTCTAAAATTACATAGAAATGTAGAACTAGAGGCATAAAAAAGCAAACGATAAAGTCAAGAATTCACATTAACTTAATATAATGATATCCAAATTCTTTAACTGCACTCTTACAATACCTACATCGGGAGGAAATCATGTAGGTATACGAAGCTACGAAGTACCTATTAAGTAATCTGTGACGAAGCGTCTGATCGGAAGCAGTTACGTAGCCTATACATGCCTATACGTACTGCACTTCCAACACGAGGAGTGTTACTCCCGCACCGCATTGCGATCTAGTACCACATATTCACTAACCACTTTCTGGTAGTTCTTCACCTCGAGCAGTGATAGCCCAGTGGATAAAGAACCGCCTTATTGACCAAGTTGTCCCCGGTTCGAATTCTGGCATACATTGTGGCACATACGAGGTTTGTGGACGTATGACGGCAGTCTCTCCTTGTAAATCTTCGCCAACTTAAACAAATGCCGAGCTCGGTGGCGCAACGGGTCTATAACGCGACTTTGTTACCGACACTCGTGGGTTCGATTCCCACACAGGACAAACATTTGTGTGCATGAACATGTCTGTTTGTCGTGGTCTGGGTGATTTTAAGAGAGGCAGGGCGCATCAAAGCATCCCGTGTGGAGAAGTACCTCCACCTCACAGAAAACCGCAGCCAAATAACAATTCTCTGAATGGTGATTGAGGTCACCAGTAAGCTCCTAAGGAGTTGCTGTGTTAGCAGCAGAGGTGGCATCGTGCAAATGATACTTAATGTATTACAAGCGTTCATAGGCTACGGTAAACGCTTCACATCGGGTGGGCCATATATCTCAATGTTGTATAAAAAAAACGGTTAGACTAAATTAGCGGACCTCGCCGACCGTATGAGCCTCAGAAGAAGAAGCAGACTTTTTGGTAACACCGCACAATTGCAATAAGGAACACAATTAGCCTGCAAGAAGTTGTTATTTGGTTACGATCTAAGATGAAAGTACTTTCCCAGTACTTGGCAGGGTGTGCCACTTGCAGGCGCTCTACACATGACAACGTGGTACTTACATTTCAAACATTTACTACTACAATCTAACAGAAAGTCACGTTAATTTATTTATTGGTGATCGATAGCGGCCATAGCCGTTAGCCGGCCATTACGTAAAGGTCAATGGTAACTACATACTGACAATCCTGAAATAGTCATGTCACCGTGCCAGCAATGAAGTCACAATGTCATATTTCCGTGGAAGCTAGTTAAAACCATTCCAGTTTGAAATTAAATGAAATACTCACGATGAACATAATTTATGGTCATTTAACGTTCATTCAATCCAATAGCAGAATCAACAAGATGGCCTTTTGCCAATTGAACGATAGCAAATATGACTAGCTCGGTGGCGCAGTGGTGGAACGCGCTGTTACGCTACTTTGACGCCAATGCTCGTGGGTTCGATTCAAAGGACAAAATTTGTGTGCATGAACACGTTTGTTTGTCTTGGTCTGGGTATTTTCAATGTATAATATGTATGTATTTACAAAAAAAAAATATTTACGTATGTTTATTAGTTGTCTAGTACCCATAACACAAGCTTCGCTTACTTTGGGGCTAGATGGCGCTGTGTAATTTGTCCGACAATATTTATTTATTTAGCAAAAAATATTTTAAGTTCTATGTTAAGTAGTGAAAAAAATTCGTTTACTTTTATTACTAAAAAAAAGTGGAAAATTTAATCATGAGCAAGTTATGCCAATTTACATTATAATTAAAAAAAACCCAGCCAAGTGCGACTTGGACTCTCGTACCGTACAAACTTGAAGATATGTAAAAAAATCGTCCATCACGGGAATCGAATCGAGTCTCGAAGATTTATTCCCATTTTTTCCGATTATGTTGTAATTTCCCCCCGGTAATCAATCCTCAAAACGTATAATTACAACATTATTGTCTTTACAGGTGAAATTGAAAGTTGAAAATCAAATAAAAAAGTTACTTTATTACTTATGTTTCAATTTTTAAATGTATAAGAGGTAGGATGCATCAAAGCAATCCATCTGGGGAAGTACCTCCAAATCGTAGAAAACCGCGGCCAAATAAAAACTCATTAGAGGGTTGTTGTGTTCCTGTGTGTGAGTGAGGTCTCCAGTAAGCACCTAAAGAGTTGCTGCGTTAGCAGCAGCATGTATTATAAGCGTTTATAGGGTACGGTAACCGCTTTACATCAGTTGGGCCGTGTTGCTTGTATGCCTCCCTACGTTTTAAAAAATAATGATGTAAAGAACCAAATTTGATATAGATTTAGAGAGAAACTTAACTTTCCTGTTGGAGAGCTGTTGTACCCGTACTATAAATTACCCAAATCCTTCAGCGATTCAGTAGAAAGGTGAGCGCAAATTTTTGTTTACCCACGCTTATACAAAGACACATACACACAGTCATTATTTTAAAGATGGCATAGAACGGCTCAGGAGGCGTATAGTACGTAAACATCAAAAATATTAATTTCTACGAATGGGTCAATTACACCTTCCCTCAAAATTGTAAGTTTAAAATTCTCCAAATCTGCAATAACTTAAACTAAAAAAATACCGGTACAAGAAAGTAAGTGTAATGTCTTCGTTTTTCTAATATTTAATGTTTTCTTCAGTAAGAAATGTGTTCCTTTTTCATGTAGTAAATGAGATATATTTTATGTTTAAGAACTCTACCGATTGATGTATGGAGCGAATTAAATGTATGCACGCACTTCTGCCCACTCTGGTGGACTTTGGCTTGGCAATTAGATCCGTTTGACGTACACATATATGCCTATATAATTTTACTAGGGCCAGTTTGTTTATTAGTGCGTAAAAAATTTTATCAATCATTTGACAGTTATTTAATAACTAACTGCAGCCCGTGACTTCACCCGCGCGTATCTCTTACTTATATTATTCTTACTCAGCTTCTATGGGTCGTATAGTGATATTGGCAGCCTATAACTTTCCTCAAGAAATGGGCTATCCAATGCAATAAGAATTTTTCAAATTCGGCTGGTAGTTTCAGAGATTAGCGCGGTCAAAAACTCTCCCGCTTTGTACATTAGTACAGATTTGAAAGATATTTTTTTGTAGTAAAACTTCTTTACACACGCTTGACTTGGGGAGTAAGCTGGTGAATGCGTGATTAGAGCGTTACGAAAAGTGTTATCGGGCGAGGCGAACGGAAGTGGAGAGGGAGATATAAGTTAGTGAAGATAGAAAGAGAGAGAGTTACGTTTCGTATATTACTGTAGGGGTAAGAGAGAGAGGTGCGAGCACACATTTTCTTTCTCTCATAGCGAGTTAATTTTCGTATATCTAAGACACAGTGCAGGCCTATTGTCTGTATCACACTATGGAGCTAAATAAGTTTTACTTCAGTCGTGTGGTTTAAAGCACAGACGTTTTTTTCTAACCTTAAAATTGGAAGCGTTTGTAACTTGTCCATAGGCCAAAGCCACTTCTAATAGTTAGTCTCGTTTTCTGGGCGTGGCCCAAACGCAAAACGGGCTTGGTTTGGCGTGTCTGCTCTTATCAGATGCTAAACATTAATTATGTTGCCTGTTATCAACCAAATAAAGTACTTCGTAAAACATCTGTCGATATTTTTTTAACCTTATCAATTTGGAAAACTCTGACATCATTACACCTTTCAATATTTATATTATTAGACGCTTTATCTAAATGATAAGTCTATAATCCGAATTCAATGTAATATTACTATATTACATCCGCAATTCGGCCGAATGTAGCCCGAAATCAGTTTTCGAATAAGTACTATGTATGATAATATGGTAGTTTTGGAAATACGCCAAACGAGTTTCAACAAAGATATTTTGCCAAATTACATTCCACATTTATCACCGATTCAAAGAATTATCCGTTTACAAATTTTTTTTGTCAAAAAATAAAATAACATATTTCTAGGGAAATCAGTTGTTTAGTGCGGTAGGCACTGCGAGGCAAAGGCGTGTAAATTTTTTTGTTCATTGTGCAGGGTTACTAAGGCTTCTCTGTCTGTCTGTGTCAGGGCTGTATCTTTTGAACTTAATAAGTGGATACTTAATATATTCACAGAGTGTGCATGCTATGGCCTCTATAACAAGAATGCAACAAAATTAAAAAAAATGTTAAAAAGTCCCGTTAAAAGGTCCCCATACAAGAAACAAGTTTTGTTCACCGATTCTTACACGACAGTACAGAGTCCTTGTGGAAGTTCGATTCACTGGTAGCCGGTCTTTCCTTTTAATATTAAGTGGGGTGACAAACAACCATAAGACTAGTGATGCTTGCAACACAAGGAGTATCATTCGTGCGTTATCCACCCCGCTGCAGACGCAGCACCTTCCCAGCTTACTAGTGACCTCACTCACTCCGAAAAACACAACAAACCTCCATGGAATTGTTATTTGTAAGGTGGACGTATGCACCCAGTCTGACAGTACGTAATAAAACATTGTTGAGCTCATTAGTTTCATAGCAAAAGTTGAAATTACGAACTTTAATGCAAAAACTGGTATTTTCCCTTAGGCCCTTGGGTATGGCAATTAAACACTACAATGGAAACTGATGTTTACTAGACTATAAACACTTATTTGCAACGCGCACATGGATTTGCCCCGAAGCAGAATCAAACACACAACCCTTGAAGATGTAACCATTACTGACCCCACCGGAGTCGTAGAAAAAATGTAAAATAACCAAATTGTGGTTGCAAATAACCACATTATTCCTCAGAATACAGAATAATCTTATACTATTTATATTATTATACTTTATTCTGTACTCTAAGCATTATTCCTAATTTCAATTAATAGCCCGATAGATGAAAACATGTTGATTCAAGTAAATAATTCATATTGTTATAGAATAAATAAATTGGAAGTGAAAACTTTTGATAGATTCTCTCAACTTATATATAAACAAACACAAAACGTCTTCTAAGTCTCTGAACTGCTATTGGTTTTTATAAGTATACGTTATAAAAAAATCGTGGCTTTTTTGTGCTGTGCATATTTAAAAAATACTAATATAAAAATTGTATGCATAATAATATGTTTCTTAGTCGCGTCTGAATTGCATTACTACCTTTACCAAAATATTTATAATATGTGATAAAAAAATATTTGATAAAAAAACAAAAAAATATTAAACACTACCAATATTTACTAATACACCTAAGTATGTATTAAAAGTTACATATACATTTTTTTTATATTTTATTACATTTAATAATATATAATCAAATATATATGTTACCTTGTTACACGTAACAGATGAGAATCTCCGTACAGAGAAGTCAGAAGCACAAACGACACTGGCCTAATGATAACAGACACACACATAAATACTGCGTGTATGACACACGTGTAGGTACAAAGTGTCGCATCACATAGGCATTGTTAAAAATACACTTTATGTGAACGCGCATAGGTATTGCAAAGATTGTTTTATCTCCGTGTTCAAAGGCTACCTCTATCTAAACGTTTATAGCTAATCTGATTGTGTGGTCAAATTAATTGACCCTCCGCGTATTTGTAGGTACCTACATTAACATATTGTACCAAATAGCATATAATACTAATTATGTGAGGTCACAGATTAACATAACAAAGTTTTGGTGTGTAGGTAAGTGACTTTGGCATGTTACAGATACACATTTCGATGAGCTCGGTGGAGCAGCGGTTAAAATCTTTGTCACCGACGCTCGTGGGCTCGCTTCCCACACAGGACAAACATTTGTGTTTTTTTTTTATTCAACGTCGGGAGGCATACAAGCATACGGCCCACCTAATGTAAAACAGTTACCGTAACCTATTAACGCTTGTAATTATATTAAGTATCACTTGCGCGATGCCTCCTCTGCTGCTTACACAGCAACTCCTTAGGAGCTTACTGGTGACCTCAGTCACACGCAGTAACACACAACCCTCTAGGGAGTTGTTATTTGCAGTTTTCTGTGAGGTTCCCAGACGAGCTGCTTTGATGCGCCCTACTCTTAAAATATCCAGAACAAGACCAGTTCATGTACACAAATGTTTATCTTGTGTGGGAATCGAACCCACGAGCGTTGGTGTCAAAGTCGCGTCATTCACGACTGAGCCACCGAGCTCGTCATATCGTTGTGTGCATGAATATGTCCGTTTGTATTGGCCTGGGTGTTTTTAAGAGAGATGGAACGCATCAAAGCAGCCCGTCTGGGGAAGTACCTTCACCTCACATAAAACCGCGGCCAAATAACAATACTCTGGAAGGTTGTTGTGTTCCAGCGAGTGAGTGAGGTCACTGTGTTAGCCGAGTTGCTGTGTTCGCAGCAGAGGTGGCATCTCGCGTAATATTTAATGTATTATTAAATATCACTCTATTACAAGTGTCATCACATCACGATCACAAGCATTCATAGGCTACGATAACCGCTT
Organism: Pyralis farinalis; assembly: GCA_947507595.1. NCBI lineage: Eukaryota > Metazoa > Arthropoda > Insecta > Lepidoptera > Pyralidae > Pyralis > Pyralis farinalis. The sequence goes on along the minus strand of OX382269.1, from coordinate 13,417,744 downwards.
TACATCAGGTGGGCAGTATGTTGCGTCCCGACATTGTATAAAAAAAACAAAAATTTTGACCCGTAGGTGAGTCACTTTGTCATATTACAGATTAACGTAGCAAAAGTTTTGGTGTGTAGGTAAGTGACATTTTACACTATATCAGTTGGCAACAAGTATATTGCTGCCTGATAGGGGACACAAGGAGTGCGCACCCGGTGGTGGTGCAGTTAGCAATGCTCAAAGCTCGTGGGTTCGATTCCCACACGGGACAAGCATTTGTGTGCATAAACATGTCTGTTTGTTATGGTATAGACATTTTAAAAGAAATAAGGCGCATCATACCATCCGACTGGGAAAGTTTTTCAAGAGTTTCTGAAAAACACGCTACATTACTGAAACTTATGTAGGACTAGCTGTGCCCGCGACTTCGTCCGCGTGGAATTTAACAAAATAGTTATTGTTCAGTTCGCAGAGTTTACTATAACTTATTAATTCTGTATTTCGCGTATAGAAATACCTATGCTAATTTGATGAAATTCTTCTATTTTGTGAATCGCACCCCCGAAGGGGAAGATATTTCCCCCTAATTTTAACAGTTTTTCATATTTTACGCAGGAACCCTAAATATTTACGGGATAAAAAGTACCCTATATTGTGCTCTGAACAGTCGTCTACCTACCAGTGAAAGTCCCGTCAAAATCGGTCCAGCGGTTTCAGAGATTAGTACAAACAGACAGACAGACAAAAATTGTAAAAATATTCATTTTGGTATATGTACCGTGTATATATATATTTTTTATTATTTATAAGTTTATATGCATTTAGTGAAAAGCGGTTATTTTAATATTACAAACAGACACTCCAATTTTATTTATCTGTATAGATCACTCTCGAGATGCCATCAAAATCGGCTCACAAATGGCAAAGATATCGCGTAACATGCTTATAACAATACACAGTCAAATAATATAACCCATATACCGTTTTAACGACTACAAAGAAAAAAATTACCCTTTTTTCTGATGTGATGTTTTGTACCATTACTGCAGCAAACAGGCGAACGTTGTGAAATAATGATTTCATTTGTCTATTGTATCTGTATAAAAATAATATTTATACAACACCTGGTCGGAAAGTAGGTTGTTACTTGCGTAAGAATGGGTCAGAAAGTTCGTCTTTGTAACCCAACAAATATGTGGGCGGCAAAACTGTATGAAAATCCATTGTTAACGTGCTAAGCGGGAACAAAAAGTATATGAAAATTCATTGTTAACCTGTTGTTTTTTTTTTTAATTTTGACTGTATTAAAATTTTAAAAATGATGATATTTTAATTCAACCACATAAAAGAACAAACTAAAGTCAATAACCATATACAGATAGTGAAAATGCGAAAATTCAAGATCACTAATCGAAATTAGAACGATAGTGGCAGCTTAATTTAGCATTTATTGCATTTAAATTTAGAATAGTTTGCTTGAATTTTGCATTCATATAATTTACGTGAATATATTTTGACATGGCTGCATGAAGGATTCCTTTGCATCTCTCTATATGAGAAATAAAAAGTGAAAACGCGCGCGCGCGGATTTCATTCTTTCTTTCTGAATTTTCAATTTGTGTTTTGTTTCACGATATTCTTCTCGAAATGTCCTCTAGTAGTAAAAGCGAAAATTTATCGACGCCGCCAGAATTAAAAGAAACTGCTCAAGCAGTTACTGAAACTTTATTGCCAGAAAAATCTAGGAATAAATATAACAAGGCATATGAAGATTTTTTACTTTGGAAAGCAAGAAAAATGCGCATTCTTTTTCTGAAAACGTATTGTTATCATATTTTAATGAATAAGCGCAAAAATATAAGTCGAGTACTTTGTGGTCTTTGTATTCTATATTAAAACGTACTATAATGGCAAAAACGATATAAATATAATGAATTACAAAAAACATACAGCATTTTTAAAAAGAAAATCCGAGGGGTTCCGTAGTACTACTACTACTACCACCTACTACTAGATTTTAATGTTTGACATATTTTTACAATTTTACAGGTTATTTTGATTTTGGTAGTAAATGGTGCCTGTCGTTCGCAAGAACTCGTAAATATAACTACATAAAAAATGGAATAATTGTTAAACTTCCTAACACAAAAACCAAAATTCAGGGCTTATTTGTAATATCGGATTTATTTTATGAAATTGTGAAGAAATATATGATACTTCGTCCTAATGACCTTCAGACCAATCGCTTTTTACTACAATATAGAGATAATAAATGTACAAAACAAGTAATCGGAAAAAATAAAATAAGTATTGTGCCTAAAGAAATAGCTGCCTATCTAAAATTACCCAATCCACAAGATTACACTGGACACTGCTTTCGCAGAACATCTGCGACTATTCCTGCAGATGCTGGGGCCAATTTAACTACAATAAAACAACATGGTGGTTGGATATCTTCGGCTGTTGCAGAAAGTTACCTACATCGAGAATTCAGTTGAAAACAAAATACATAAATAACCAAATAACAGAGTCGATTAGTCTGCATCAAGAATCTCCTCAACCATCAACGAGCGCGGCGTCGCCAGTGGTACCTCGACAGCCAGTTGCTCTTTTGACATCACAGCATTCCTCTAGTGAAGTGCCAATAGCACAGCCAATAAGCTCTTCTACATTATCTCAAACCAACATTAATCTCCCTAACAAAAGTATTAAATAAAATTTCAATAATTGTAGTAATTTTAATATAAACTTCCATTAATAGAGATTTTGTTTTATACTTTACTCGCAGGTGTAGTATAAAGCACTATGTATCACTCGGCGAGAAAGTACGATTCCCAACTCCGCTACGCATCGGGCCTAAAACTTCGCCCTCGTTGGTAATTGGTCACTTTCGCCCCTCGGTGAACAATGTGCTATTAAAAAATCGGCCAAGTGCGAGTCGGACTCGCGCACGAAGGGTTCCGTACCATTATCTATAAAAACACCAAAAAAAATCACGTTTGTTGTATGGGAGCCCACTTAAATATTTATTTTATTCTATTTTTTAGTATTTGTTGTTATAGCGGCAACAGAAATACATCATCTGTGAAAATTTCAACTGTCTAACTATCACGGTTCAAGAGATACAGCCTGCTGACAGACGGACGGACGGACGGACAGCGGAGCCTCAGTAATAGAGTTCCGTTTTACCCTTTGGGTACGGAACCCTAAAAATCATGTAATATCAATTGGTGTCAAGCAGGGTTGCATGCTGTCTGCTCAGCGGATCATTCTGTATCTCGATAATGTCTACAGATAATAAGGTATACGAATGTTGTATTGTACACGGTTGACCTACTGGTGGAAGTGTCTGCTTTATGCAGCAAAAAAAAACAGAAACTCTATCTGAACTGTAAACACAATAATGAAAGACGGTTATTTGGAGAATGTACAAAATGCGTACATTTTGACGTTTGTTAAACGTCGCTGCTGTCAGATCGCTTGACGAAACGTCAAAATGTACGCATTTTGACACACGCCGCGCTGCAGTACAGTTGCAGTTTTTTAGTAGAATCGTCCTACTGCTTGAAGGGCTGAAAACGAAGAAAACAATTATTTCAAAACAAGGAAACCAGAACCAATGTTATGATGATTACGGTTGATATGAAGTGTTGGAACAAGTGCAGAGACAGTGAGATTGTATATCTTGGATGCGCTTTCAGCAGGGATGGAAGGACTGTTGATGTGGAAAGACGAGTGAGTGCTGGTAATAGTGCTACGCTCCGCTACTTTCCTCGGCTGTGGAAGGGGGCCCTCGTAATTGTCCTTCGGAAACCAGGCAAAGACTCGTACACCTTGCCCAAATCGTACAGGCCGATTGGGCTTTTGCCTGTCTTGGGCAAGGTGTACGAGAAAATGCTGATCGCTCGCCTCAAGCACCACATTCTACCGAGGATTAGTACTCGCCAGTACGGGTTTATGCCACAAAGGGGCACCGAAGACTCCCTCTATAACCTGGTGCAGCACATCCGCGCCAAGCTTGACGAGAGGAGAATGCTCACTCTCGTCTCGCTGGATATAGAGGGAGCCTTCGACAACGCCTGGTGGCCGGCAATCAAACTACGACTGGCTGAGGAAAATTGTCCTCTGGGCTTGAGGAGAGTGATCGACAGCTATCTCAGCGATAGGACGGTCAGAGTTAGGTACGCCGGGGGGGAAACCTTGCGGTCCACCACCAAAGGGTGCGTCCAAGGGTCCATAGGAGGACCGATTTTGTGGAACCTCCTATTGGATCCTCTTCTGCAGCAACTCGACCTTGCGGGGGTGCACTGTCAGGCCTTCGCCGATGACGTCGTGCTGATGTTCGACGGCAACACTGCGCTGGATATAGAGAGACAGGCCAATGCCGCTCTCGAGCATGTGAGGGCGTGGGGTGTCAAAAACCGGTTGAAGTTTGCGCCGCATAAGACCAGCGCTATGCTGGTCACGCGCAAACTTAGGTATGACACTCCGCGCCTTACCATGGGCGGGATAGACATTGGCATGTCTCGGCAGATCAAACTGCTGGGGTTGACGATTGACGCGGGTCTGACGTTCAACGCGCACGTGGCTACTGTCTGTAAAAGGGCAGTGGCCATATACGGGCGCCTTGCGCGTACGGCCCGCGTCAGTTGGGGTCTCAACCCTGAAGTAGTGAAGATCATATATTCAGCCGTAGTGGAACCTACGATATTGTACGCTGCCGCCGCATGGGCTCCAGCGGTCAATAAGCTGGGCATCCAGAAACAGCTCAATAGCGTACAGCGGGGCTTCGCGCAGAAGATCTGCAGAGCCTACCGCACGGTCTCCCTGAACTCCGCACTGCTGCTGGCCGGGGTGCTGCCTCTTGACCTCAGAGTGCGCGAGGTCGCCTCTTTGTACGAGGCCAAGAGGGGGCTACCCCATCCGCTGCTCGGGGACAGGGAGATCGAGCGGATGGCCTCGAAGATCGAGGCCCCGCATCCCGCGGAGCTAGATAGCTTGGAGTTCGGCAGCCTGGTGGACGAGGAACAATGCAGGGCACACTCCAACTTTGCCCTGCGAATGTTTACGGACGGCAGCAAGATTGAGGGCCGGGTTGGCGCCGCTGTGTCCGTATGGAACGGCGACGCCGAAACCAAGGCCCTCAAGCTTGCTTTGTCGTCCTATTGTACCGTCTACCAGGCGGAACTCCTGGCTATCTGCACGGCGGCCGAGTACGCTTTGAGCTGCGATGGACCCAGTATTGGCATCTTCAGCGACTCCATGGCGGCGCTCCAGGCGGTGGCGAACGTCGAGTCCCCCCATCCCCTGGCGGTGCAAACACGGGACGCTCTTAAGCTGTGCAAAAGCCAGGGTAAGAGCGTCTCGCTGTTCTGGATTAAGGCACACGCGGGGTTGGAGGGGAACGAACGCGCCGATGAACTCGCCAGGAGCGCCGCACTGGGGTTGCGGAGGCGGCCAGATTATGACCGCTGCCCTGTCTCATTCGTCAAAGGTATGATCCGCAAAGGGACCATTGACGAATGGGACAGGAGATACAAATCGGGAACAACAGCTTCGACGACGAGGCTGTTCTTCCCGAGTGCGGCGGAGGCGTACGGCGTCGTGGGCAAAATGGTGCCGTCGAGCATCACCACGCAGGTCCTCTCGGGGCATGGTGGGTTCTCCGCGTACTTGCACAGGTTCAAGTGCGTGGATGACCCATCCTGCTTCTGCGAGCCCGGCGTGGACCAGACAGTGCAGCACATATTGTTTCGGTGTCCCGCATTCTCCAAACAGAGGTACGATTTGGAGCAGGAGTTGGGAATGCGGGTCACCGAAACCACAGTCTCCGAATTAGTGGTGGGCAAAACCCGAACAAAATTTTTAAAATACTGCGTCAGTCTAGCCACGGCTACTATAGATCGTAATAAGCAGAACAGCTCCGCCTAGGACTAATGTTGTATACCTCGGCTATATTTTGTATAGCCGATGGGATCGCGGTGGCTAGGTGGAGCTGTGAAGCTCGCTGTCGCCCGTGTCTGGACTGATGCAGTATGGGGAGGAAAGTTGGAAACGTATGAAGATATTTCACCGGCGTTCTAAAACGGGCAAATCAAAAAATTTTTGGAAATTTAACTGAAAGATGAATGTAAGAATGATTTGTGGAATATGAAAGCGAGCGTGATGTATGAATGTGTTTATTTATATTAAAAACAACAAAATGTGAATAAAACCATATTGTGTAAAAACTGCCTTGCCCACGGCAGGGGTGTAAGTTTAAAAACAAAGAAAAAAAAAAAAAAAAATAGTGTGAATGGAGCGTTGGGAAAAGTTCTTAATAGTAAAATCTTGAGTCAGAAGGCACAGCTCGCTATATACAACGCCGTACTGGTCTCAATGCTAACTTATAGAAGCGAGAGATAGCTATGGCAGAGAGAGCATGAAAGTAGAATAAACGCGGTGGATATGTGAACGCTATGCACAATGTGTGGCGTTAATGCTAGACCGCGTTCACAATTATAATGTAAGAAACAGTTTGAAAAGAGAGTGTCGGTGTTAAAATAAGAAGATGCATGCTCTGTTGGTTGGCATATGTAGAAAGAATTACGAAATGCGAAAGTAGAAACATACTTGTAGGTAATAAGAAGGATAGATCTTGGCCTTCCTCGGCTCCTAAAAGGCCAAGACTTACCTAAAATATCCAAATTGATCGTGTTTCACATCACAAAGATGTCAGGAGCTCTAGAAACTGGCGAGCGTGTATGGGAAGAGCTAGGAATGTTAAAGAAGCGAGTGAGGTGTGTGAGTACAAAGTCATGAGACGTTCGGTTCTCTCAGCCTACCCCGCAAGTTATTTGGCGTGAAGTTATAGATAGATAGATATGACATAGATATGTCACAACATCGTGAGGCAACCCGCACATCTATATATCTATAACAAATTATATTTCGAAAGACGTGACCCTAAGAAAGGTCTGGTTTTCTCACGCTCCATGTAAAAATCAGTATCTTCGCTAAATCCTTAGGCTTAGTTAGCGGACCTCGCCGATACTAATGGATTAGAAAACGGGATAATGGTAAGAAGAAGAAGAAGATATATATATTTCAGGTCACATGTAAATAGTGTACTTATTCATCTATGTACTTAATCCAGGATTTTGTATAAGTACATTCATAAAAAACCGGCCAAGTGCATGTCGACCTTGAGTTTCGAAATGATTTAACGTTCACGGAGATTTGGGCAGTACAAAACACTAATAATAAAATTGATCCATTAGTCTGTACTCTAATGACTAACAGAATATTTAAGTCTTAAAATATTTTATTTCCAAATAATAACATTGGAAATCTGCAATCTGCAACCCAAACGTTGGATTTTGAATTACTAATTTTCTTTTTTTGGTTCCTTCTCTCTTTGTTTTAAACCAAACTTGCTTTAAAGTAAGTTTATAGGAATCAAATAATAGGTTATCGGTATCATTTTCAAAATAGTACTAGAAAAAAAGCATATGTGGTTAAACTTAACTAAATAGAGTATAACCGAAGAATAGTTGATTGTTGTACAACATTATATCTAATTGAAACAATGATCCAAGAAGGTTAGGCTTATGTTTCTTACTCACTCTCAAATATAAGTCATGATGAAGTATTTACAAAATTTAACAATTTTATTTACATTTTTATTGTATTGAAAAATCGATTCAATGATTACTGGGCCGTAATTGGCGAGCAGCATTGCACAACTTAGCTGAAGGATGGCATTCTGGACTGAAAGAAACCAAAGTTTGTTCATTCATTAAATTTTTTCACACAGAAGCAGACTGTAATGCCATACAAAATAGTAAACAAAAGTTAAAAAAAAGGCCAATAATGAAATGAATAGCTACGATGTCGCTGTTCTAAATTTAAATTCTTAAATGGGCACATACATGTTTGTGCACTTCTTATAAAAAAACTTATAGGTATACATATATATACATATAGTATTGTTTTATGTATTGAAACATTTTTCGTTTGCTTTAATATATATTTTATTTAACCTTAACATAAAATGTGAGTTAGTTTCATTAATTACTTTAATTTTAAATATCAATAGATATTAATAACTTATATGATTAAATCTTTAGTTTAATTTTAACTTATGGTGCCATGTTCATAAGCGAGTTTATAGCGACAATATAATCGTCGTGCCACTTAATTTTATAAATATTCTCTCTCCACGGCGGGATTATAATTATGAAGCATACACAGAAATTAACACTATCTAAAACACATCTTAAAACTATCTCAACAATATCTTTAAATACATACATTGATCACAAAATCATTCCCAAGGTGTGTCAAAAGCTTCTCTAAGATCCCAATAATCGACCCAAAACCGCCCCCTGTACATCCCAAAAACCATCCTCAATACCAAAATTATCCTCTATATATCCCAATATCGTCCTTATAAAAATCTGATTTGACTATGAATGAACACAAACCAAAACATATTTTAAACTATTTCTAGGACATTTATTTACAACTCAATTTTTTAACATTTCTAAAACCATTCCGAATAAACTCTAAAGTCAAGTCGAGAACATATTCTAAGAACCAAGTCTAATAAAAACGTTTATTAGACTATATATCGTTACCTTATAATGAATTTTTAGAACTGACAATGTTTCCACAAAAATAATCTTTCTACACCAATCTTAGTTAAAGTGGATAAATATCAATAATCTCGGACAAATTACACAGCGCCATCTAGTCCTAAACTAAGCTAAACTTGTGCCATGAATACTAAATAACTGATAGACAAGCGTAAACGTCTTTTTTTTTGCTAATACATACCTATAATACATAGAAAACACCCAGACCAAGACAAACAGACATGTTCATGCACACGACTATTTACCTCGTGTGGGAATTGAACCCATGAGCCATGGTGCGATCAGGACAAAGAGGGGTGTGGTTGCTTTTAGCGACTTCCGACCCACCGTGTCCTGCCGTAACTCTGGTGGTACGGAGTTTTTAAAGTTAAACGACTAACAGTATTGTATAACTAATTAAAACAATTTCAAATAATTAGTTCAATTTAGTTATTTTCATTAGTAAGATTCTGAAGTGTGTTATCAAACGATACGTTTTAAAGACGGGGCACTTTGCACTTCGACATTTACTGTTCCATGCGGTATAAGAACAGCAGATACAAGGGTTATCAACTCTAGATATAATGGTCATCGTTCATTTATAAATCCGGCACTCGCCAGTAGCGTTCCACACGAAGGTGGTAAACATGCGTACGGCCCATCTGATGGTAGTTACCGTTGCCTATAGTCAATTGTATGGGCGTTTTTTTTTCCATGGACGTCAGTTGTACGTTGCCGACCTCGTGAAACTTCATCACGCCCTTCTTTAAGAACTCTAACCGAAGGCTCTTGAGTGATCCTCGTCACGGAATTTGCAGTAATATAACCTTTTAATTTGTTTTTACTGTTTTTTTTTTAATTTATAACTTATTGTTATACTTCTATATATTTCTTATAGGTAATTTTCAATTCATTTCTCTTTTCATATAATGTTTCATACATTTCATTGATATAATTGTTTTCCTGAAAATTGTAAAACTTATTTATGTTTGGATTTTTATCAAGTCTATATATATATAATTGCTTTTATTTACTTTTTCCAGTTTTTTACAATTTGGTGTAGAAAACATTTCACTTAATTTAAATAAATTTCGAAATGTTATCCGTTCCGTGTACTTGATTGTCTCACTAGATACATTTCAAAAAAATATTCCATATACTTGGAATATTTTATGTAAATTTGTCGCGTTTATATGCGGCTATATTACGATTTTATTATAGGTACTTGCTATCTGTGCCCCGTCATCGGGTGTTTTCTCGCTGCTCGAACCTAAGTTTTACAGCGTGACGTCAAATAGCCTATAGGATGAATGTACAGAAATATTGGACAATGTACTTCATACGAAGTTCAATAATAACTGCACAGGAAACTCACGAAAGGACTCAGCACATTTGACATTTATATATATAAAAAAGAATGTTTGTCTGTATGTCCTCTATATGGACTCAAAAACGGCTGGGCAGATTTTGATGAAATTTTCAGTGAATCTTCAGGTTAGCCCAGCAGGTGATCCTGTGAAGTTTGGTAGCGATCATATCACCCGTGCGAAGCCGAGGCGGATAGCTAGTAATGTAAAAACTATAAAAAAAAAACTATAAATTAATGAACAGTACTAGTTTATGGTAATAAATCACTGTTTGAATTTATTGAAAATTTTAAATTCATCAATTAAAAGGTTCTCTGCGATACACACGGCCCGCGAAACACGTGTCCCAGAGACGACCAGACCGAGCGGGACAGCATCGGTGGCGGGCACATGGGGTTTGTGTTCCAGATGTCGGCAATCGAGGCAGACGCGTCTAGAACAGATGGCCTCAACAATGTGAGTGAGTACCGGCCGGCGCTAATTAGAATGAACTAATATGTGGCGCAATCGAACAACGGAAGTAGTTTAGATCGAATTACAAACACTGTCTATTTCTTACCTTTTCTAAATAAGATAGACGCGTGCCCCTCTTCACAGCTAAACCCGTGAATGGATCGTCATGAAAGTTGGCACGGAGAGAGTCAGGAATCTGGAAAAAGACATAGACTCCTTATTACCATGACAACGGGATCTCCGCGCAGCCGAAACCGCAAGCAGGAATATTATATTATATTATCAACACTAATATTATACGTGTAAAAGCATCTTTTAATACTGTGTGCCTGCTTGTAAAGCCCGTCACAGACGGAGCAATAATAAAGCTATCGTGCTTTAAATCACATTTTCTTAAACATAATATATTAACAAACATCAATCTATTTACTGTAAATATTTTTTTACAAACATGCACGATATGTTTGTAAAAAAATATTTACATAAATTTTCAATTTATTCCCGCCCTCGGAATCTTCGACCAAAAGGCAGAGAGGGTCTACCGAACGCTAAACTGCACCTATTTTAAAACCAGATTCGACGTGTGCAAGGATTTGAAATAAAATACCGTGATAACGTAATACAAAATACGCAACAATTCAAATTATTACTTTAAAAAAAAATATTGACAATGAATGATAATGGAATAAATTAAACAGTGGCCTCGCTAGACGAACCGTGGATATCGTAGCCGAGGCAGAAAGAAAAAGTTAAATCAAATGAGCTGAATTATGCACTAACTAGTCTGGCCATAAATACTGTTACATAGAAAGTTTTCTTTTTTCAAATCTTTAATTATTTTGAATTTAGAAAGCGATAAACGCCTTCCAAATTCAAAATAATTAAAGATTATGTTCTTTTGTCTTTCGATTTCCCGCCGTTTTACATGTTTTTTCATGTTTCTTATCTCAATCAAATCAAAATCAATCCCCACAGTTGAAGAGAGTGGATCAATCAAAACGCTTTCTGTCCCGATACGCAGGTGAAAGGTACAGAAATGTCATCTTTACTGATGAAAAAATTTTCGCCATTGAAAAGCACTACAATAAGCAAACTGACAAAGTGTACGAAATATATATATATACGAATGGGAATTTCTTAAGCCACCTCAGGCTCGCCGACGACATTCTCTTTTTTTCTTCAGAAAATCCACAACAATTACAAAAGATATAAATGAGCTATATCAAGTCAGTAGGTATACAAGTCGGAATAGAATTGAATCTCGACAAAACTAAAGTTATGACAAATCACCACATGACACCTAGCTTGGTAAATACGAGTAAGATCCCTCTCAGTTTGTGCAAAAGTATATCATCTAGGCAAACAGATCTCTTTCAGCAAAGTGACAAACATAGAGGAAGTAGACAGAAGAATTGCAATCACCAGGAAAAAGAACTGGGCTCATAAAGAAATATTTAAATCGCAACTCCCACTGCAGGCTAAGAAAATTGTAATGAATTCAGTAATACTACCATCTCTTACTTACGGTAGCGAAACATGGACATTTGATTTCGAAACAAGGCACAAAATCCAGACTACTCAAAATAAAATGGTGAGAAATTGTTTAGGTATAAAACTAAAAGACAAAGTTAAAAATGTGAACATTCGTAAAAAAACAAAAGTACTCGTAACTGATGCCTTAACTTTCTCACTATATAGAAAATGGAAGTAGGCAGGTCACGTAGCCAAGTATAACGACGATCGATGGAGCATGCTGATTAGTAAAATGGACTGTCCGCGAGGTACCAGAGCCGGGTCAGAAATGGCTAACCACAGCTACTATAAACAAAAATGGGATTATTTGGAGGATATTTTTACCCGAAGGGATCCATACAATCAATTGAAAAGTCATGATATAAACCTTAAACAATTTGTATTTTTTACATAATCCTAAACGTTTGTTTAAATAATTATTACTGATTTTTATACTCATGTTTGTAATGATATTGTATTGAATCTAAATAAAGCTTTATTATTATTTATTAAATTGACAACAGTAACAGTACAGTAAAATATTTTTTTTATTAATAAATGAAATTCTATAAAATATTTGTACATTTGCCGTGTTTTTTTTTTTGACATTTGCCGTGACCTACACAGCGTTCGTGTTTGTGATTCATTTAGATTAATTAAGAACTTTGTACAATATGATAGGCAATAAATAATTGGAATTTAAATTTATCGCAAGATAACGTGCTGTCTCGCTTTATTAAATGAAACAAGGTAAAGAGTTAGTGTACTGTTAGTGTACCGCAAAGATATATCTGGTATATTGTACTTTTACTATCCGGTATTCTTTACAAAATATCCCACAGCACAGGTTGGCTGGAAGGGATCTCTTTATTATAGAGATAAGCTCGCCTTTGCATAACTACTATTTTCTTACTATGTTATGCAATAAAGAATATAAATAAAGCTGTATTTCTCCTGTTTCAGCATGTCAACACATTAGCACGTTTTCTTACGAATATCAATATATTAATACATGAAGCAAAAACTTTGCATCTCTTTTTAAAAAATATATATAAAAAAAGTAGTAGATTTTTCAGTATTTGTTTTTTATTTAAATGTTATGTAATTTATTTGAATAAGATAGGCAAATTAATTGTGTAGCCTTGGCGAAATCTATGATTATAGAGAGTTTTTGCCAATAGAATTTTTGTAACTTTCAAAAACCTTCCTAAAAATTTAATTAATAATGCTCGAATTGAAATCGAAATGCTCGAAACGACCACTGGGCGACCACTAGTTATCATAACTACGTCTGTACGACTCTACCTTTTCACCGTTAAAAACCCTAAAAGAATCGTAATTAAATTTAGAACAAAGGTTCCTCTAGAACGATGGTCTTCTTCTGCTTCTTAGCATTATCCCGTTTCCTAATCCATAAGGATTGGCGGGGTCCGCTACCTGAGCCTAAGGATTTGGTGAAGATACTGATTTTTACATAGAGCGACTGCCGTCAGACTTTTACAACCTCGAGCTGGTAACGCCTCTCACGCACTGAAACACAAAAACCCTTCAAGAAGTTGTTATTTGGCTGCGGTTTTTTATGAGGTGTAGGTCCCCAGATATAGTTTGGTGCGCCCTACCTTTCCTAAAGAAGTTTTCTACCGAGAACTATTAAGTTACGGAATGAGCTCCCTGCCGAGGTTTTACCAGGGACTACATAATGGGGTACTTCAAGAAAGGCGTGAAGAGGTAAGTACAGTCCATAGGCTAAGCTTAATAGGGTTGTACGCTTGTTTACCACCTTACTGTATAAATAAGAAACATACATGAACATGCACACAAATGTTTGTCCAGTGTGGGAATCGCACCCACGAGCGTTGTAGTACGTAGCGTGTCAAAGTAACGTTACTAACCACTGCGCCGCCGAACCTATCAGAACTCCTTTTAGTCCCTTACAATATTGGTACTTCCACAATCGGGCAGATTTGAAACGCCCTTACCTCTCTACGCGGCAATAACGGGAATCAAAACGCGGTCACAACCGCGTGTAGATGTTGGTATGTGCCATATGTGATAGGTGTTATCTCACGTGTTTGGGGCGAACTTGTTACCAAAAATAATACGTGATAAACTCTGTACCAACTCTACTTAATAGATATTCTTATCATTGCTTATTTCAAAAGCAAACCGCGTTATCGTTACACGTAGGTACATATTTGGTTTATTTATTATGATTTTATAACATAGATTTAAAATGATATAATCTTTAAAAATACGTGATATAGGTTGTGCGTGCATAATCAATATTATTATCCAACTTTTTTACTTCACAGTTGTTTGACAGACTTGAAAGAGTATGACTGTGGAATAAAAATGAATGAGTCATTATTTAAAACCCTGTTATACACCGACGATCAGGTTCTCCTTGCATCTTCGGCGTAAAAAACTACAACAAACTAAGATGCTTTTACAGTTATAGATACGTCGTACATGCTCTAGAATGGCAATACGAAAGTAAGGTAATTGCCCAACTCGCATTCAGTTGGCCACGCTCTCTCGTCGCGACTATACGTACTTCGCCACAAAGTATAAATGTCTTAAGATAGACTCATCTCTTTCCAAGGACAGGTATTATATATATTATATATTTATCATTTGTCTCGTTGTTAGAGCAAAGTGTCATAATAAAGAACTGTACGTAGATATAGTACTACTTGCGCCATTTTAAAATACAATAATGTTGGTGTATAACGTGTCTATCTTTTGATACGTCGCTGACAACAAATAGTTACTGTATTGATATGAAAATAAATTTAATGAAGACGAAAGCGATGATGTTTGAAAGAATTGAAAGTGCTACAGATTGCCAGATAATGATCGGAGACGAAAAAGTGGAATATGTGAATGAATTTGTTTATCTAGGTTCAATGTTTACGAGAGATGGGAAAATGTAAGAGCGATATTGAAAGAAGAGTGAAAGCAGGAAACCGTATCAATGGTGAGTAGTACTCCGTGGTAACAAGCGATAACATATCGAGCAAAGCTCTCCTTGCTATCATTCAGGGTGTATTAACGCCAACATTGATGTACGGCAGTGAAACATGGCAGAAGAAGCATGAAAGCAGGGTGAACGCCGTAGAAATGAGAGCGCTGAGGAGTATGTAGGGAGAGAGAATGATTGATAGAGTAAAAAATAGCACGATACGAGAACTTTGTTGAATGAAAGAACTTTGTTGAATGAAAGATGATGTAGTGACAAAAATTGAAAAGGTGTGAAAGAGCGAATGGAGAGTTCAGGAGGGGTCGCCCTTGACGTGCACACATATAGATCAAATTGGTGATGTGTTGAAAACGGGCCAAATCAAAAGCACATTGGAGTAGTAGTAGTAGTACAAGTACAACGAAGTGTAGGTTAAGTTTGACACTCTGACCTTTTATCGTTCTTATGCCGTACGAAATAAAAGTCAGAATCGGTAAAGTGACAATCGCAATCTGCTCTTAGCTACAAGGTTACCTCTGCATCAGATAGCAAAAAATATATAGTAGCAAACATGATAGCGATATAATTGCAACACGTATCACAGCTTTTAAGATATCTGTGATGATGAAATAGTTGGTGCCTTTTCATGATATACATATCTATACTATTCTTTTATACTAAAAAAGTGGCAAACAAACATACGGCCTGCCCGATGGTAAACAGTCACCGTACCCTACGGACATTTGCAACACCAGGGGTGTCACTCGTGCGTTGCCGACCCTCTAAAAACCTCGTCACGCATTTCTTGAAGAACTCCATGCTGTAGTCCCTTGGCAAAACCTCGGCTGGGAGCTCATTCCACAGCTTGAGTGTTCTCGGAAGAAAATTTCTATGGAGTCGCACAGTACGCGACCATTGCGGTTCAAGCGTGTGAGGGTGAACTCCCCGCCGTCGGCGAGCGGTGCGGTTATAAAAAGTAGCTGTCGGCATCATTTCGAACAACTCTTAAGAACACAACCCGTTGTACAATCGGTAGAACACACAAAGGGAGGCAAAGTCTCTCCTTAAACTTAAGGGTTCAATACCGTGTGTAAGCTTAGGATTGTCGACAATTCGTGTTCGTCTGTTTATCCGTCATAGTGACAAACAGACAAGTCTTGCTAACCGTAAGCATATTCAAAAGACATCACATCATAGGTCATTACCTATATATTAACGCTAGGATCATTTCGTGGGAGGCAGAGAGGCCCGGCGCCACAACTAGCGTTCCCAACCCTCCCGTAATGCCCGGGAGACTCCGGTAATAATTGTTAACCTCCCGAACTCACGGCATGCAATAATTTCTCCGGTTTTTTTTAATTAAACTTATTTTCATAATTAACTACTACCTATTACTTTCATACTAACTACCTTTGCTAAAAGGACAAATGATTTAAAACTAACGATTTAAAACTGATGTCAATAACTTTTTACGCGTTGTTTAAATTATTTACAAAAATGGTATAACTTTGAAGATCCGGAACACCAAGCAATAAACATTTTATCTCTTAAAGAACCAATCACATAGACATGCATTATATTAGACTACAAGAAATTTTAAATATTGACTTAGATTATGACAAACTGTACGATGGATGGATTTTTGCGTGAAATCCAACCACATTTTGTTGAAGAGAATCGAGTTGATTTAGGCTGGGTTGACTAGTTTACGAAATCGAGAGACAGAAATCTCGGTCCTGAATTGAAAAACTTGTCATGTTTTTTCTTTCCATCCAGAGACAGGATCTCTAATGCTTCTAGCGAACGTGGCAGGATAGAACAAATATTGAGGAAGGAAAGTAACCACATGAATATTTCTTTAATAAGAGCAGAGTTACAAATATTACTAACAAATTTCGATTTTTTTATGTAAAACCTTTTACAATTTTGTGGTAAAAAACTGTTAAATACCTATTAGATGCTATTCGAAAGCAATATAAATTTAGAATTAAATAATAACAAATATTTTAGGAACTCCACTCACTGTTCCACACATACACCCAAATTTTTTACAATCCTCCTGGATTCGTTCTTTCAAAAGTTGGCAACCCTAGCCACAACCCTTACAAACCTCGCTCGCTTTAGGTCTCCTGACATCACCTTCTGATAAAAACCGAACACGTCATTGTAGGTGATTCTTGGCCTACTTCGGCCTGCATCCTTCCACTTTTGCATTGTCGTCTTTCTTTCAATCCCGCATTCTATCCACATGTCCGAACCAACAGAACATGCCTTTTCTTAGCACCGACCTTCTCTCAGTTGTGAGACATCTTCACTCAATGACGTTTGTCCATAGACGAAGATTTACCGTACCATGTGAAGATACCTACGACTTGTGTTGTACGAAATATTAGTCAATTTTGTCTTCTATTAGTAATAATATCATAAAATGACATACACATAATAATAATAAACATTAGTGTTTGTGAGCAAAATACTAAAAATACGGATATTTTTTATCTTCGACCTCGAGTCACTTTTAAAACAGACGTTGGATCGGTAGAGACTTTTGATATATTATTTGTAATAGAGTATTTAAGGCCAGTACCAATTGTCAAAACTGTATGAATTATAAATTGAGATGACTATTTTGTCTAGATTAAACTATCTACTAATCTTCTGGACGCATCAAAGAATCTTGTCGGTATACTGTGCACATGGCCATTGTGCATACCATAATACGAGTATTTTACTTGAACCAAATTACAAATTACCCACCAACAAATCCTAATAATCGTTTAGTTCTCTAAACCATAAAACTTGTCTGAAGAGTTATCTACCAGTTCGTTAGCTATTATCGAGTGCCTCAAATGAATTGTTGTAGGACCGTTTTTAACGTTAATTCCATTGTCAAACCAATTCCAATGTCAATGTTTTAGATAAGATCTCGTAATCTCTACTATAATTTCTCCAATACGGAATTGAATCTTATTAACAGTGTCAATCTAGACCCGCGCTTCCCAAAGTGGTCTACATTGAACCCACGGTCGATTGCAACAAGGGGTCTATCCGAGTCAAACATCAATTAGGCAGGAGGTCTACGGAGAGCCGAAAATATATAGGCAAGGGGTTTACGGGACAAAAAATATTGGAAATCTCTAATCTAGACAATCGGCAACATCAAAGCAATTTGGCGCTACTGTCGTTCGATTCAAGAATTGAATTCGGATTCCGATGTATCGGAATTTGTAACTCTACACATATGGATATTAAAGTTTATCGCACCTCAGTAATTCGATAGTGTTTTTTTTTTTTTTTTTAATTTATTAAGGACAACAAACAATTGTACATTGATGCTTAGAGTTAAAGTTATTTTAACTAGTAGAAAAAAATTAAAAATAAATGCACAACCAACACCGTTATCCACAAAATGAAATATAACAGATAATGGACTCGAATTGAATACGGCTGAAATAAAAAATAAAAATTAGTAATACATAGTGTGGCAAATTGTAAAGAATCTTAAACTTTTCAATCACAAAATCATTTTATGTGATTATTTATTGAGGAGGCATATTAGTGTTCTCCTTTTGTCAGCTTCTCAACAACGCATGCTCTGAATTTTTTAACAGTGTCAGTCGTAGTCTTATCCTAGAGTAAAAGTCTTACACTTCCTCATGTATAGTTGAATAGATAGAAGGCCGCGTAAAATTGCATGCCCATTAGTATTTTCGTAGACAAATGAGTGTACTTGTTTGACGACTGACGTTGTATAAAAAAAAAACAGAATGTAGAATGTAGAGTCTAGCAACTTACAATCCGAGTACCAAGTAAGCGAACTGCGGGGACATACTTTTCTTCTCCTAAGCGTTATCCCGTTTCCTAATCCATTAGGACTGGCGAGGTCCGCTGCCCAAGACTAAGGATTTGGCGAAGATATTAATTTTAACATGGAGCGACTGCCGTCAGACCTCCACAACCCAATGGGTAAACCAGACCTTTCTTAGTCTAGGTAGGTCACACGGATTCGAAATATAATTTCTTGGACTTGCGGGTTTCCTCATGACGATTTCCTTCATTGACGAGCAAGTGACAATTACAAATATGTACATAAATCCCAAAACACGAATTTAGTGGTACATTCCAGGATTCGAACCGGGGACCAGGTTTTCAATAGACCGGTTCTTTATCCACTGGGATATAACTGCTCCACTGGGCAAAATTTCTATGCAACCACAGCGGCCGAGACTATTGCGGAGGGTTGCTGCATATCCAAGGCCATGCAAGTGAAATGCTAGATTCCCAATCGTCTAGTCTAGTAGCTTCTGCAGAAGCTAAAAAGCGACCGTGATTTAATCAGCCCTGTAGAAAAGTTAATCTGCACAAGCCACCTATGATGAAGCAGGCTGCTTGAAATACTGCGTGTGCTAATGATGTGTCAGGGTTCTAATGTCACTGATTTGAAACGCAAACTGAATGCTGCGTCGTGGTTTAGCACGGGTGTAATTGTTAGATCAAATTCCTGTGAAATCAAATTGCGTTGGCAGTGTTGCCTAACGGTATTCGATTTTCCCTTTGGGAGCGGTGCTTTCTAGTCAGTCGCTGAATCTCTTGTGATGGTTGTGTGGCGTACACGCAATAGAGAAAGCTGATTTGCTAGGTATTATCTTGAGCTCTAACACTACTTTGAATGATAAAGAGGTATGCATCCTGTAGTGCGGTAGTTACAAGCCGAAATTCTTAATTATCCAGAGATATCCGGTCAAGTTCTCTCTCTCTCTCTCTCTCTCTCTGTAGATATTCGTAGGCCTGACAGCATACCAACAGTACCGACGCCACGTGTATTATGACCTGAGCTAAAGCGTTGCGTACTCCTCTACTCACACATGTACTGTCTTCATAGAAGACTGCCAATGTGCGCCAAAACGGCGTTAGATCAGACTCGTCGAATTACAAGTCTATTGCTATCACCTCCCTTCTCTCCAAGCGAACCGAGAGAAATTAGTGTGTGACATACACGGGGCTCTTTCGCAGGGCTTCGGCTATTGAGAGTAAATATCACGCATTGGCTGTCTAGCTAGATATGATGGACGTATTCGATCAAATCTGGAACTGAATTCTTCTAACGCTTGTTCCTAAGATTTTTATCCATTTGCGTAGATGTGAAGCTTCTTGTCCATGCATCTACATAGATACATAAAAGCCATTGTTGATGGCAGCTGCGGCGCTAGCATAGGCATCGGTGCTAGCGTCTTGCAACGCTTCTACACTATACTTTTACTGCATAGCAATACGTTACCAATTTAATACCAATTACCAATTTTATTTACATTTTTACAAAAAAAATAGTATGCGTTCACTATTTAATACGAGCATGTATAATGTACATGATACATGGTATAACCATTAAAAATAAAATAAAATAAATATTGTCGGACAAATTACACATCACCACCTAGCCCCAAAGTAAGCGAAGCTTGTGTTATGGCTACTAGATAACTGATAAACATACGTAAATACATTTTTTTTTTGGAAATATTACTTATGTATAGAAAATACCCAGACCAATACAAACAGACATGTTCATACACACAAATATTTGTACTGTGTGGGAATCGAACCCACGAGCGTTGGTACTCGTATCAAAGTAGCGTAACAGCGCATTTCATCACTGCGCCACCGAGCACGTCATTATTATTAGAGATATGTATTTTTTTTCAAAAAATAGAAGCGATAAATGTGAAATTTACTAAATAGGTGCATTACATGCAAAAGTTACTAATTATTTACACCATGTTGTGTTTTCTATCTTTGCCACAATTTTTTTAAGAAAATCTTATTTTTTTCACATCGTCTCGGGACACGAATTTAACCTTGGAGGACTATAAAAATCTATATACTCCTGTCGACGACGTTTGTTGCTACTAAAATCTGTGTTTTAGTAGCAACAAAATGTAGCTACCTATTTGCAAATGCAGCTATACAAAGCTTCCTCCACAGCCAAGTTAACAAAATAGACACTGAAAGATTATTTAGTACCTATGTACTAAAAGGTTAAGTATTTTGTAAAACAGTAAATGCACCTGAACAAATTTACGCTGAACTCGTTTTTGCTCCTATCTTTAAGTGCATCATACTTATAAATGTCATATGACGTTCGGTTCTCTCTGCCTACCCCGCTAAGAACTTGACGTAAAGATATAGTGGTAGTGGCATTATCTACGGTATCAGTGGCGTAGCGTGCCTTGTCGGGGCCCCGTATAAAAATTTTTTTGGAGGCCCTTATATGGAGGTAAAGATTTTTCACAAAAGAAAAAAAATATTGTGAGAAGAAATATTTATTTATCACATAATTTACCCATTTTACAAATAAAAATCGAATTTTAAATATTCACTCTCCTTGCCTTTTTTTCGGCAAACTGATTTATTAAATCATTTATGGCTGATGATGATTTTAGTTTTTCTAAAGTTTCTGCCTCTATGGACAATAGTGAGATGTCTGACAGCCGTTCTTGTCCCATCGAAGTTCTTAAGTAATTTTTTATTAGTTTTAATTTTGAAAAACTTCTTTCTGCCGTTGCGGTTGTAACTGGAAGGGTCAAGAATAAAAAGCATGCTGTGATTACCTCGGGAAAACTGGATGCAAGACTATTGAATTTTACTAGCAATAATTCAATGAGTTCTTTAATGGAATAAATTTTTTTAATTTCAGAATTTAAGCATGTTTTTAGAGCCTTTAATTGGTCACAAAGATTAAGTGAGATGTCTTTACTGTATTTAGCAGACAGTTTTCCGGAAGCGTTTAATATCTCTTCGCTTGAAGAAGATAGGAGTTTCTCCGGTTGTAATATTTCGAATATACTACTCAGGTTGCAAAGGCTCTGAAATCTTTCTTTAGTTTGAGAAATTAATATATCTAAACAGCAATAGTATACATTGACTTTGAAATAGGATTCCGGGTCGGAAATTCTCTCATCTTGTGATAACTCATCAAAAAAACGCTTCGTTATCTTTCGCCTACTGTTTTTAAAAACAGTTGTTACCCCCCACTCTTTTGCTAAATCTTTGGATTCATTTAGCAAACTATTAAATGAATTCTGATTTCTTAATTGGCACAGTCTATTTAAAAGATTACTTAATAAAATACTAGATTTCTGTAAGTCATTATTTTCATGCTGTAGAGCTTTAGAAACAGGATTAATAATTTCAAATAGTGAAGAAAAAAATGTAACGAGCACTAAGAAATCAAAACTCTCTAAAATGTTAATTATACTTTTACATTCTTCACGTTCATCTTTTTTATTTGAAATTAAATTTAGTTGGTACAAAGTTTTCATGATTAGTAAAAAATTTTTCTTTACTGCTAATAAAGCGTCGTTCCTAGAAGACCATCTGGTAGGACATACCTTTTTAAGGGTAATCAAATATTTTTCAGATGAATCGTCACTTAGCATAGCCCAGCGTTTTATACTATTGCCAAAAAAAGTATATATTTTTTCTAAATTATCGAAAAAAGTCGATACTTCACGAACATGTCTCGCAGCATCGTTCAAAACCAAGTTTAAAGCGTGCGCAGCACAATGAACATAATCGGCATTTGGAGCATGCTCTTTTATTAGGGTTTGTAATCCTCCATACACACCCGACATAACATTTGCTCCATCGTATCCCTGTCCTCTACATTTAGTCAAATCAATTCCATATTCTTTAGTCAAATTTAAAATGACAGTTTTCAGACCTGCAGCACTGCAATCGGTTACTGCTATGAATCCTAAAAAGGACTCACAGATTTTTATTTCTTTAGGCACATTATCATCATTTTCTGTAACCGAGATATATCGAAAAACTACAGATAGTTGGTCAATTTTTGATAAGTCTTGTGTTGTATCCAGAATTATTGTCAGAAATGGAGCTTTTTTAATTTCTGAGATAATACTGTTCCTAACGTTAGTACCAAGCAAACTAATAATTTCGTTTTGAATCGTAGGGCTTAAATAATTTAGTTCACCTTTCGGTTTTAGAAGAAGTTCTTTTAAAGTTGCATCATAGTTAGATAGCAGACGTGAAATTGCCATAAAATTGCCAGAATCAGAATCATGCCCCCTCAAAGGTAGATTACAAGATACTAAAGTAATTATAACATTAATTATACGATGCAGTACATCTCTCCAGAATGTAATTTTACTATCGATTTCACTTTTCAATAGAGTATCGATGGTATTTCCTTGCAACCAATTATTATAAGAGAGTGAGGCACTAATATGCTGCTGTGACTTTTCATGGTCAAGAATAGTTTGTGTGAAATTGCTTCTAACCGAAACACCGTTAACCCAAGCAGAGGAGTACGATTTGTTTTGACGATCTGCTAATAACCAACAGAAGTGACAGTACGGTTTGTTTAAAACGTTAGAATAACATAACCATGGTCTTATAATTTTTATGCCTGCCTGATTGAAATATAAATAATAATAAGCCGAAAAAGGTCGGTTATTTTCTGAAACTTTTGGAAATGATCCTTGTGGTTTAAATGGACCCAATTTAAAAATTATTTTTCGTTCGCATTCAGTTACATTGTCACCAAAATTTCCTCTATCTGATGAAATTATATTACAATCTGCATTATCTGCAGATATATCAGAATCGTTGACTTGGGGTTCCTCGATTTCTGGATGGACATCCGATAAAGTATGTGCTTGGCTGTCTTCTATTTCCGGATGGATATGTGACGAAGAATATGCTTCAGAAGAATCTAAAAATAAACGAGTAATTGTTAAAAAATAAATACGAATGCTTTGATACTAAACTAAAAAGAGTTATATATAATTAAATAACGTTACTAAGGGTCACAGTTAGAGAGTGTTCAGTTCAGACGCACACAGACTCTACGCGGATTGTGCTCGTACCTATTAGTAGATACAAAATCACCTGCAGCCCGTCCGTGCATTACTATACACCTGCGTGCTATTTAAACGCAGCGCGTAGTGTAGTGGCCATACAAAACGAGAACCCGAAAGCGAGTCTGCACATCTGAAGTTCTCAACACGCAATTAACGATACGATACGGACTGATAGACAAACAACAAAACAAATCGATCCTATAGATAAGTTAGAATTTTGTTTATTTTTTAATCAAGGCACGGAACCCTAAAAACAGTATAATTGTGAAAATCGAGGGGGGAGACAACTTTTTGTGACGGACAGATGGACAGACCGAAATTAAAAGATTTCCTTGTTTATCACTACGGGCCCCTAATAAATGGGTTGGGTAGTAGTGTAGTACTTACCTTTCCAATCTAAATCACTCACAGTATCTTGTCTCTGAAAAAATGAAGAAATTTTGGGCACTTTTTTTATAACCTCGTCCCTTTTCTGTTTAATTTTTCTTTTCTCAGCGCCGCTGGGATAATCTCTTTTCCTTTCACTCATTTCTTTTACAAATCGCTACTAATACTGCTAAACCAGAAGAACAATATTGTTTGTACTGAATTACAATGTAATGCACATTTATATAAAGCGCGTAAATAAACAGTGCACTGCACTCCGTGGTTTAACATCCAATGCAAAGTACAACAACGTACACGTACATAGCGATATCGATGAAGGATTCCCGGGGATTCCCCGCTGAGTTGAAGATGAAGTAAGTAAAACGGGGAAGTCCCGCAGCCCGCCATAACGATGTAGTGTTGCCAACTTTTGAACGCACGCTTAAGGCGGGAAAAAAAGGAATTGCTTTATAGAATTTTGTCATTTGTAAAATAAAATAAATTAGAAAGTTTTTATTCTTTTTCCTTACACACTTTGGGGGCCCCCGTGGCCCGAGGGCCCCGTATAATTGATACGGCAAATACGGCGGTAGCTACGCCCCTGTACGGTATAGTTATTAGTATTAAACTGACAGCCCAGTCTACTCCGCTCAGTAACGCAACCAGTTGTTGTGACAGACGTCGTTGTTTTTTTTTATGAAAGTTCCTAATACATTTCTACAGTGAAGATCCTAAATTCATTGGCCTGACTGCTAATTAGACACCGTGAGTCGCATAGTACGAGTTTTGCATTGAAAGAGAAGTGAGTTTGTAAGAAATTTTTGTTACAATTTTAAGCTCGTCACATTTGTGTTTAGGCGTGAAAGACAGGAAATAAGAAGAGATACATAGGAACAGCTAGATCAAGATTGTCTAACCCCGGGCCTACGAGGCGCTGTCTGTCTCCTAGTGTCCTCTTGCAGCGATTCAATATAACAATATGATACCAAAATAAAATCAACGAAGAAATTTCTGTACGCAAGTATTTTCACTACTCACCCGACTATCTGACTTGGCGTCGAAATTAGCGTCCACATTCAAATTATTTGGCCAACCTTGGGCCAAACGTTATTAGTGAACGTTGATTGTGTACAAATTTTTCAATAGTACTAGGTATTCAATGCTGATCGAGACCCTTTTACGAGTATATACAGTATGTCCGGAAAATTGACGTCCAAAATAAAAATTTAGGTGCCTCATATCGTGGGGTATCCGAATCACCCCTATGTATGTTCCGCGACTTTTCATAGTTTTCGTTTTAAATTATCAGGAACACCGTTCCTATATGAATTCTATATGTTTGTCTAGGCCTTTGGTTTGTCTGTCGCTTTTTTTCGAATATTCGAATTTTGACTTCATTCGGATTCAGTATAAAAAAGTAGAATAGGAATGTTCAGAAACACCGGTCCTATCTCTTAACGCCTTGAGGCCCGTTATATACTTGGCGCCGTAACGTGCATGGCGGAATTCAGCCACGTGGGCCTCAACGATTAGATTTTTTTTTAAGTTGCTAAAAAAAGTAAACAAAAGTAGATTTTTCGGGATTTTTTTTGCAACTGAATCTTCATGAGTTGTACTTTTATGCATAAAATAATCAGCTACGTAACTTTGATAAAAGTTATAAAAATGTTTGTCTAAATTGAAAAAAAATACGTTCGGTGAATTATGACGTTAATTTCCAACTTTAAACTAAAAATCTAAGCAGGCGACTTTGGGGCTCCTAAGTAGGCTTCAAGAATGTGCCAAACTCTCAGCTTTCCTAATCATTAAAAATAAGTGCTTAAGCTACTTTGGTAAAAGTCGGCCCTCAAATACAGGAAGGTTGAGAATTCTTCAAATTAGCCATCAGGTTAAATAAAATCTTGGTCATTTTATCATTCCTAAGGTTAAGTAATGTTAGAGAATGCTGGAAACTAACCAACAAATAGCTTCAGATGTCGGGTAAGAAAAGTTTTAAGTAAAAAGTGGTTTTGTAAATAAAACACAGACAATAATGCGAGCGCTGCGCAAAATTTGTGGCGTAAAGCTTGTAGACCGTATTCGCAATGATGATGTTAGAAACAGAGTTGGTTTGAAAGAGAGCGTCGGTGTTAAAATAAGAAGAGGCATGCTCCGATGGTTCGGACATGTAGAAAGAATGCAAGATGAAAGAATGACGAAGCAGATATACAATGCAAAAGTGGAAGGATGTAGGAGCCGGGGAAGGCCAAAACTTACCTACCATGACCAAATTGGTCGTGTTCTATCAGAAGGTGATGTCAGGAGCCCTAGAAACCGGCGAGCGTGCATGAGAAGAGCAATGAATGTTAAAGAAGCGAGTGAGATATGTAAGGATCGAGTCACGTGGCGCTCGGTTCTCTCTGCCTACCCCGCAAGGGATTTGGCGTGAAGTTATAGATAGATAGATAGAATAATGTGAAAAAAATATATATTTATTCTTAAAATTTACAAAAGGTTTTCAAAGTGGCTACCTCCGGCAGCAATACACATTCTGCACTTACGTAAGAAATTATTTGTCAATCGTATAAAAGCTTCTCTGTTCTATCTCACAAAATGTTCGGCTTCTGCAATCTTCTGCCTCAGATCTTGTTCACTCGAACATTATCGGGCGTATGCTATTTCCTTGTAATAGCCTCCAATGAAAAACCGATGGGGTTGAGGTCAGGTGAGCGTGGAGGCCACCTAATTGGTCCCCTGCATTCGATCCATCTGTTAAAGTATGTTTTATTTAAATAATTTTGGACTTGCTTTACGTAGTGATACGCGGCGCCGTCATTTTCAATGATAAAAAAAATTAAGTCATAATTCACCGAAAGTAATTTTTTCACTTTAGACCAACATTTTCATAACTTTCATCAAAGTTACAAAGCTGTTTATTTTATGCATAAAAGTGCAACTTATGAAGATTCATAGTATTGTCTTAGGTTTTCGCGATTGTTACACGTTGAATTAAACAATTTTTAACGGAAGTGTCGCGTGTTTTATTTATTTTATTGAACCTGACGTGGTCGCAGGAAGACTAGGGTGACGTTTATCTTACATTGGTTATTCAATTATTACATCTACCGACATGGATGGATTAATTATTTATATATGTTCCGATTCACACAAAAAGACCTATCAAGTGTAATATCCCCTTACAAGATGCAGGAGTATACAAATTAGACTGCGAATGTGGTTTATCATACATAGGGCAAACAAAGAGAAGCATAGGTACTCAAGTGAAAGAACACATTGCTGACATGAAGAATAGGCGTGATAAAAACTCTGCAGTATGTGAACATACACTGCACCAGCCAAACCATTACATGCGGTTCGATAAACCAGAAATCCTCGCCAAGGAGATCCGCTACATGCCTAGAATGCTACGCGAGGCTATTGAAATAAGAAAACACCCCAATTTCAATAGAGAAGATGGTTGGCAAGTACCACCTGCTTGGGATCCAGTTCTAAAAATAATCAAGTCACAAACCCAGAGATCTACTCAAAAACGTTCGGACACCGTGAGCGATTTTTGTGTGAATCGGAACATATATAAATAATTAATCCATCCATGTCGGCATTGCCTGCTTTATAAGACACAAGTTCGGGCCTGCGTGGAGTATTTCTCGCATCTCTGGGACGGCTCCGCACAGTATCTTCTTGAGGCTCTCGATAGGTTACAGTGACGGGCTATCCGCATAATTGACGACGAAGAGGTCACTAAAAACCTAGAACCTCTTCAACTCCGTAGGGACATAGGCAGTCTAAGCGTATTTTACCGCCTTTACCATGGCGAGTGGTCTGAAGAACTGTTTTCTCTCATCCCACTCTCTCCCTTCCGTCATAGAACCACACGTGCCGGCTTGCGATGTCATTGTTCCACTGTTGGGAACATTTCTTCGCGAACCAAAAAGTTCCGCAACTCCTATTTTTGTCGTACCATTAAAAAGTGGAACGCCTTGTCAGCACATGTGTCCCCCCTTCCTACAATATAGGGAACCTTCAAACGAAGCGTGAAGAAGCATCTTGCGGGTCAGCATGGCAGCGTCAACTGACAGGACACTGTGTAATCTTATGTCAGTTGCAGTTGCGATATGGGCTCCTCTTTCGCTTACCATCAGGCAAAGAGGAGCCTCTATGCTGAACTTATATAAAAAAGCGTTAGATCTGCTACCTAAGGATTTGGTGAAGATACTGATCTTTTATATGGAGCGACTGCCATAAAACCTCCACAACTCAGAGGAAAACCAGATCTATCTTATTTAAAGTCACACGTCTTTCCCGTCTTTAAATCCCTTAGTATTAGCGGAGTCTTTTACCTAAGCCTAAGGATTTAGCAGAGATACTGTTTTTGTCATGAACAGACTGCCGTCAAACCTCCACTACTCAGAGGGAAATTCTGACCTTTTTTATATTATTTAAATAACAATTTCCTTTAGTATTGTTGTGTTTCTGTGAGTGAGAGAGGTTACAATAAGCTCCTGAGGAGTAGCTGTCATAGCAGCAAGGGTGGCAATTGCTCTAAAGATCAGCTAGTTGAAGTGGCAGTTGGTAGGGCAAATAGCTCGAAGAACCGATGGCCTTTGGGGCAGACAAGTTTTGGATGACGGCCCTCCCACATCCGGTGAAGATTGCAAGGAGCCTTTGATTTTGACATACAATACAACTTTACGATATCTACTTTTGAACTTATGGAAGTGAGAGCTGGGTATGGTAGAGAGAGCATGAAAGTAGAATAAATGCGGTCGAGATGCGAGCACTGCGAAAAATTTGTGGCATAACGCTTGCAGACCGCGTTCGAAATGATAACGTACGAAAGAGAGTTGGACTGAAAGAGAGTGTCGGTGTTAAGATAAGAAAGGGCATGCTCCGTTGGTTCGGACATGTAGAAAGAATGCAAGATGAAAGAATGACGAAACAGATATACAATGCGAAAGTGGAAGTATGTAGGAGCCGAGGAAGACCAAGACTAAACTACCATGACCAAATTGGTCGTATTTTATCAGAAGGTGATGTCAGGAGACTTAGGAACCGGCGAGCGTGCATCAAAAGAGCTATGAATGTGAAAGAAGCAAGTGAAGTGTGTAAGGACCGCGTCTTATGGCGCTCGGTTCTCTCTGCCTACCCCTCAAGGGACCTGGCGTGAAGATATACATACATCTTCTTTTGAAGAAAATGAGACAGCCAGCTTCTACTTGGAGATTATTTCTAGGTATGTATTAAGGAAATAAATAAATAAATATTGTCGGACAAATTACACAGTGCCATCTAGCGCCAAAGTAAGCAAAGCTTGTGTTATGATTATTCATGAGTACTAGACAACTGATAAATATAGAATATAACTGGTAAATGCGTAAACACATTTTTTTGTAAATACATACAATACATAGAAAACACCACCATACGAGCATACAAGGATACGGCCCACCTGATGTAAAGCGGGTACTGTAGCCTATTAACGCTTGCGATATCTCTACTGCTTACACAGCAACTCGTTGGGAGCTTACTGGTGACCTCACCCACACGCAGGAACACAACAACCCTCTAGGGAGTTGTTATTTGGCTGCGGTTTTCTGTGAGGTGGAGGTACTTCTCCAGACGGGCTGCTTTGATGCGCCTTACCTCTCTTAAAACATCTAGACCAAGACAAACAGATATGCTCCTTACATCGATGGTTCCTGCACACAAATGTTAGCCCTGTGTGGGAATCGACCCAGGTGCGTTGGCCATATGCTTGTATGCCCCCCGACGTATATAAAAAAAAACGTGTGCGTCTCGCCACGCCCGAAAGAAGTGGTAACTTAAACTAATCTACATATAATTAAAGCTGCCGTATGCGTGAGGGAAAGGGGAGGCGCCGTAACGCGTTACGTAACGAAGCGGTTTACCCTCCCATAAGAAGTTTACACTTCGAAAAAACAAGGTTGCTGGTAGTCTGATCACCGTTTCCAACATAGCAATGGCTATATTTAATAAATATTGAGCAGTCAGAACCCGTTATATACGTTTTCCCATACATTTCGCGGTCGTATACGACCACCCGGGTTTCGAAGGGTTAAAGGATGTTAAAAAAAGCCGTCAAGTGGGAGGCCGATTCGCACGACATGTACAAACGTACCAACTTGTAGGTATATAAACAGTTCGTTGACCACGGGAATCGAATCTTTGTGATGTGACTACAAATTTACGGTTTTCCTTTTTTCCTTTACTGGTGCTACATCACATTGCTTCTTACCAAACATGATTCAAGATCAACGGAATATACCCTATAGGTTTTGATTCCCTTGCGAGTGTCAAATATGCGGCATAAATAGGGCATGAACGGTCGTATCTTTTGATTTGACTTAGAAGTTTGACTTTTTCACTGTTCGGAGGGTTGCAGACCTGAGTATTTGATATTAATTTTAGCTTGATAGCTGCACTCGTCCCTGAGAAAAAGGTCTTGACAGACAGGCGGACGGCACAGTGACACTATAAGGGTTCCGTTTTTCTTTTGTCGTACGGAACCCTAAAAGCATACATTTAAAATCAGATGATTTCTTGATATACAGACGTCAATAAACGGTGAGAAGGGTTCTTCAAACCAAGCGTCAGCCAAAAAATTGTACTAAAAAGTAGCCTTAATTTTAACTTGGCATTTTTAATAGTATA
Source organism: Pyralis farinalis (assembly GCA_947507595.1). Classification (NCBI taxonomy): domain Eukaryota; kingdom Metazoa; phylum Arthropoda; class Insecta; order Lepidoptera; family Pyralidae; genus Pyralis; species Pyralis farinalis. The sequence goes on along the minus strand of OX382269.1, from coordinate 13,386,942 downwards.
TAATTTTTGTGTAATACGCATGCACAATGGGCATACAATCGGACGTAATTTTTACAAATGAGTTTTGATTTCACTATCGATAATAAAGTCCAGCTGGATCACTACATTTTTCAATAAATATTCTATACACCAGGGATTACAAAGTTGTCGACATTGGTTTCCCAGGGGATCGCCACTGTATTCTGAGGATCGCCATAAACGAAAACAGGTTTTGGGGGTCGACGAGGTAAAAATCGAATCGAATTCTTATTTGAAACTTTCAAAATACTGTATAAGTTGTGGTACATATATCAACTTGTTATAAGAACGACTTATATTTTAGTAGAAAGTATTATTGTTGTACTTTAAAAAAACTAGGGATAGGATTTTTAATAGTACAGTAATTTGTCTAGCGGGGTCTGAGTTATCAATTTATTATTGAAAAATGGTCTCTTGCCCAAAATAGTTTGGGAATCCCTGCTATACACAAACTCGACCACGCGACTATTTTATTTATAGATAATCTCTATGTACTACAATATTGAAATGTAAATTTTAATTTCAAATCATTCGTAACCAAAACAAAACAAGTCAATTTTTTCGAAATTTCTACGTAGTATATAAGTTTTATAGAATAACATTTTATATATTTCATAGGTTATTAAAAAAATATAATCAATTCAAAATAAGGATATTTATTCGTAGGCATATATACTCCTAAAGACTTCAATGAGTAATTTGCAAAACTTGAGTCTGGCTGACCACAGAATAGATAATAAGTAGCATTTTATAATGATTTTTAATTAATGTTTGTTATAACAACGTCTATATATATAATTAAAACTGTCATTACCCTAATAACTTATATTACATCATCAACTAATTATTGATTTACAACCGACTAAAATAAAGGCTTTTAATTGTTCTTTGATGCCTAAAAATTTCTTCACTAAACACTAAGCACCTTACCGGTTTGGCTAGTCTTTAAATTTTTTTATACTACGTTACGTAATGTTCTGAAGAGATTTTCGACCTCGTCCCTCCTTCTTCCTTCGGAGGAGCCGGAACACTCGTGCTGAACAGAGATCGCATCCACATAGAGTTGGGTCGCTGACCTTCCGGATTCAGCGACTCATTTCTCTGTCGGACTGTCAACTCAAAATGTGGAATTCGCTTCCGGCGCATGTATTCCCCACCTCCTATAATCCTGGGTCGTTCAGACGAGGTGTGAAGAGGCACCTTATCGGGTTGCCAAGGGGAGGACAGCCAGCACAGCGGTAATCACTGTGATGGCTGTTCTCTCATCTGTTTCCATTGACATCAGGCGTATTGAAGACATTTTGGCAGGCCTCACTAAAAAAAGTTTCTGATATTTCAATTCAAACCTTATCAAACGTATCAGTGCTAAGAAACAGTACTTAGGTACAATTTTTATCTAGCTACTGATGGTAATAAACACGTTACGTGAACGGGCGCTATCAAATTTTTGAGCGTCATAGTGGGCGGTGCTAAATTAAGTATGACGCTATGCCCAATATAACTTGATAAAGTATTGATCATTAATTAATAACAATCATTATCGTTTGTTTTAATCCAAATCTATAGGTACTAATATATAAAGTAGAAGAGTTTGTTTGATTCGTTTGTTTAAATGCTAATATCTCTGAAAGTATACGTCGGATTTGAAAAATTCTTTTTGGATTAGGTAGCTCAATTCTCTAGCTAGAAGATTGGACTTTACCCGTTAAGGCCCGCGTGGCTGAATTCCATGCCACGCGCGTTACGGCGCCAATTATATAACGGGCCTCAAGGCGTCAAACATCACGATGTGACCCTTGGAAGCCGAGAATAAGAGAGGACGAAAAAGTGGTTCTCACAGGATACTGGAGAACGCGTGAACGAAGTCGCGACGCGCATTTAGTGTATACGCATAAAGGAGTTTGTTTGTTTGAACGTGCTAATATCTGGAACTACAAGTCGGATTCAAAAAAATATTTTTACATTTGATAAACCAATTCTCGGGGAAGGTTATAGGCTATACAATATCAAAAAAAGAAAGTAACAAAAAGCGGTTCCCACGGATATCGGGATACACTAAAACTAGTAACTTGCATAATTATAGACTTTCACGGTTGTTTATGGCACTCTTTTGTAGGTACGGGACTTACGGCTAGTTGTAGTTATATTTTTACGACATTTCTACGACGTTGCAGACGCCATGGTCACGGCATGGTTTAATGTAAGTAATATATAATGGAAAATAGAAACATAAATCGCAAAGTCCCGTACCTACAATAGTGACATATAACTTATGTAAAACATACCTACTTATATATATATTGTTTTACAACGTCGTGAGGCATGCAACCATACTGCCTATGAACACTTGTAATACATTAAGTATCACTCGCGCGATGTTATCTCTGCTGCTAACACAGCAACTCTTTAAGAGCTTACTGGTGACCACACTCACACGCAGGAACACAACAACCCTGCAGAGAGTTGCTAATTGGCTGTGATTTCCTGTGAGGTGTATGAGGTGTGTCGCTTTGCTGCGCCTTGCCTCTCCTAAAAACAATCAGACCAAGACAAACAGACATGTTTATGCGCACAAATGTTTGTCCTGTGGTTGAATCGAACCCACGAGCGTCAGAAACAAAGTCGCGTTTTAAACACTGCGCCAAAAATTTAGTCAAGCATAATGCCGTTAATTATAACCAGATTTCAATGGTAATTCTTATATCTGTATATATACTTCCGGGATGGTAATTATGATGAGGTAATATTGGTGACGATTTTATGAAGCTTCACAAGTAACCTGAAAAGTTTATAAACAAAAAAGCAAACAAAATCTTCATTTAAGTCGACGCTTAATGCTTGTTTAATCTTTACGGACTTTAAAATACCGGTTAAATTTTTACATACATACACATTCATATCATCACGCCTGTCTCACATTGGGGTAGACAGAGACTATGGAACGTCAGGTGCACGGATCCAAACATACTCCTACTGCCTCTGCCACACTTCACGCGTGCTTTTCGGTTTCGGGTGCTTTTGTTTTGGCCCTTTTTCAGTACGTCAACTGTTTGATCCATATGTGTGCGTTTAGGGCGGCCCAATTTCGATTTTTCTATTTAAAAATATACTTACCAAATACTTACACTGTTTGTTGATACGTTATCGAATAATGATAAGATCAAATAGGACGAATGATTAACAAAACAATACCGTAGAAGTATAGATTACTAAAATATTTGTTAATGTGATAAGATAAAATACGCATAATGATCTTAGTCAGTTACGTGTGATATTGTAGTAGTGTCTATCTGTACAAAATTTTAATGCATAAACTATAGTATAAGTATCTATCTAAAACTTCACGCCAAGTCCTTTACGGGGTAGGCAGAGACAACCAAGCGCCACATGACTGTGTCATCATTTTATTTTACTATGTCATTACGCACTCGCTTCTTATACATCGATGCTTCTTTAACATTAATAGCTCTTCTCCTGCACGCTTGCCGGTTTTTAGGGCTCCTCAGCTCCTGACAATTTGGTCATGGTAGGTAAGTCTCATAAGGATAAGTACAATATAATACATTATATAAATATAATATACCAATATCAGTATGTATATATTTACCGTGGAGGAACAAGCAATAATAATAAATTGTAATTACTAATTAGATACCCACATAATTTGGGGCAGTAACACCGACGACACCGCTGCTTGGTCAATAGTTCAAGTCGTAATGAATCTTTCATCACCTAATACAGCCACAATGTAAATAGTGAGCTTGTTACATAAATGTATAAATCACGACAGAGAAAATGTATGTATGAGATAGCGATACAGTTGAAGGAGTATGACAGAGGGAGACGGAATTATTCGTGTTCGGCCCAAATTCGCGGTGGAGCAATCGCCCGCGGCGCGAAAGAGCGCGTGGAAAGAGGCGAACGGGCCGGTAGCGTCCGACTCACATCGCTACCGAGTTGTGACTACTTGCGACTATTCTATTCAAGCGTTGCAGCAATCAGGGTAATTCGCATGATAGCATCTCTAATATTTTACATTATTTCAACGGAACCACCAATTTGTTTTTTATTTCCAAAATCATCATTTACAAGTGAATTATATCCTCGACGTTTGAACGCTTATTACAAGACTGAGTATTCATAGTCCCAGTAAGTATATAATATATAGGTCTATGTAGGTAGGTATCGAATCGCCCAGACACATAAATAAATAAAATTGTAGTTAAAAAACGAATATACTGAGACACTATACATATATGTTGATACTTAGATCAGCTCGATGGTATGGATATCCATCCATCCATATCCACAATTTGTGTGTATTTCAAATTACAATATAATAATATGGTATATTGTCATTTTAAATACTAACACAAATCGTCAAGTTTCGTGAGAATAAATTAGAAGTGGTTGAAATTCACATATCACTTATACAGTTACATACAGACCGAACTAATTGTATTAAAAGTGAGTTAAAACCTGTTAAATAATGTATACTTTGACGTAAGTAATCGATTACGTAAGTCCAAATACAGCAGGAATCAAATTGGTACCTAAATGCGAAAAACCCTCACGATGAAAAGTGATCCTAATGAAGACCGAGAACTTAAAAAAGTATTGAATTTGTTTGGTAGCTTAACCACTCGAAATAGGGCAATTACATATTTCAATACGTAATTATAAATAAAATAAAATAAATAAATACTGTCGGACAAATTACACAGCGCCATCTAGCCCCAAAGTAAGCGAAGCTTGTGTTATGGGTACTAGACAACTGATAAACATACGTAAATACATTTTTTTTTGTAAATACATACTTATTATACATAGAAAATACCCAGACCAAGACAAACAGACATGTTCATGCACACAAATGTTTGCCTTGTGTGGGAATCGAACCCACGAGCGTTGGTGACAAAGTCGCGTCATTCACGACTGAGCCACCGAGCTCGTCGAATTGCCCGATAACAAAGTTTTTCAAATTCCAGATACTAATTATCGAAGACTTACCTACCATGATCAAATTGGTCCTGTTCTATCAGAAGTCATGTCAGGAGCCCCAGAAACCGACGAGCGTGCATGAAAAGAGCAATGAATGTTAAAGAAGCGAGTGAGGTATGTAAGGATCGAGTCACGTGGCGCTCGGTTCTCTCTGCCTACCCCATAAGGGATTTGGCGTGACGTTATAGATAGATAGATAAATATCGAATTCCTTACCTTTAATGCAAACAATAATGATCATTATAAAAATATTATTACAAGTACCCGCAACACAAACAGTCAACAAACTGTACCTATCAGTCAATCAATGCTAAGAAATACCAATCAATACGAAAAATAGGTCATTTTGTGCTGAATATCCCTGCTCAACATCTGACGTAAAGAAAGAGCCCAATAATGTATACCTATATAACTATATTAAAAACAGCTGGCGTCTGTATACAACTTCGTGACGTCACTTCATTCAGTAATCGAGTTTTGCGAAACCTTCATTGAACGCGCTAACGCGACTACTACGTAATGTGCTTTGGGGTTAATTACTAACAATTATAAATTAGCCACTGTTGTTGTGAAAAGATATTATAACAGATATTACGCTATTGCCTAATAAGTCTAATAACACTGATAGGTGCATGTTATAGAGTAAGTAATTTCTTTGCCACTAAGCTACTTTTTACCCTGGCAACAACTCGAGGGAGGGATGATTATGTAGCTCTACATTTTAAACGTTATCTCTATCTACGAGTATATGGGATAAACAACACCTATGGTACTGTAGAAAATACAATGGGTATACTATGAAACATTTAGGCCAAATTACCAGCCCTAGGAATCAACTGTAAATGTTAAAGAAGTGAGTGAGGTGTGTAAGTACTATGTCTTGTGACGTCCAGATCTCTCTGCATCATCAGTTGAAGAGAGTGAATGGATCGATCAAAACGCCTTCTGTTCTGATACGCAAGTAAAAGGCACAGAAATATCCCCATAACTGATGAAAAAATTTGCACGATTGAAGAGCACTACAATAAGCAAAATGACAAAGTTTACGCACACAGCCCTAAAGAAGCCGCGAAGTGATCGGAACTTTATAAGAGCTGAAGACTGGCCTTCGTTTAGCCCAGATCTGAAGCCCCTTAGTCTACAAATTATGTTCACTTTTAGAGGACATGGCCTGCTCGAAACGACACGCCGACATTGTGTCTCTTAAGAAATCTCTGGAGCAAGCAGTAGCTAAATTACCCATGGAAACAGTGCGTAAATCCATAGATTCGTGGCCAGACAGATTAAAGGCCCGTCAGATTAAAGCCAAAGGTGGCCATTTCGAATAGAATCATTTTTTTTTATTTTTTGCTGAGACTTCTATAAATATGTACATATAAGTTTTTTTTATACTGCGTCGGGAGGCATACAAGCATCCGGCCACCTGATGTAAAGCGGGTACCGTAGCCTATTAACGCTTGCGATCTTGCATCACTCAACGCGATGACACCTGTGCTGCTAACACAGCAACTCCTTAGGAGCTCACTGCTCTGAGATGATCTCACTTACACGCAGGAACACAACCCTCTAGGGAGTCCTGTGTGTGAGTGAGGTCACCAGTAAGCTCCTAGGGAGTTTCTGTGTTAGCATCGGAGGAGGTATCACGCTAGTGATACTTAATGTATTACAAACGTTCATAGCCTACCTGACGTAAAGCAGTGAATTGATCATTTAAAAAAGACCTACACTGGCAAATTTCATTTAGCATTTCTCCTTGCCAATGGTCAATTTCAAAATGCTAGTAGATACAAAAGAGAAATTTAAACTTTGAAGAACTAGAACCATGAAAAATTACAATAGGATTTGATTTAGAATAGCCTAGGGAATGCCTTTAGGCGGGAACGCTTTAATTAAAGGCTTCATCGGAGGCGATCGCCCCAGGGGATGCAGGGCGACGCAAGTAAAGCCCGTGAGGGCCTAAAGGCAAATAAATATTTTTTTATCTTTATCGTTATAAACCGTTTATTCTCACAATATTTCTTGACAAGATAGCTTGCTGGATATTTTGTACTACATAAGTTCTTAGTTCAACATTATCATAAGACACAGTAGAAATTACAAAGCTGTGATTCTACTGTCACCCATTGTGTGTAAAATGATTACATATATTATCGACATGACCCGAGTTCAGTATAATTTTACACGACGGCTCCAAATGTAATGTTTCATGGTTCACACCCCTTACAACCTTACTCGCTTTTTTAACAATTATAGTACTTTTCATGCACGCTCGCAATTCTTAAAGTTCCAACCACCTGATAACACACGGCCACTTTGATCGTGTAAGGTGAGTCTTGACCTTCCTCGGCTCCTACATCCTTCTACTTTCGCGTTGTCTATCTGATTCGTCATTCTTTCTACATAGAAGTGTAAGTGTAGTATGTCGCAGATTCCGACTTTTGTTCAATATGTATTATCAAATTTGAGCACAGCTATATATAATTAGTAATCGTAATTATAAGTAAAAAGAAGCCTATCTATGTGAATAATAAAACTTAAAAAAAGTGAAACTGACATCATTTGAGGCCTATTTTGTGGATGGGTTTCTTTTTCTTACTTAAATGTTTTTATTTTAACTTTTGATTGAATATTATAGAAGCGAGTGAGGTGTGTAAGGATCGAGTCACGTGGCGCCCTGTTCTCATGCATAGCAGCGTATTTGGCTTGAAGATAGAACTTTTGTTTTGCTATTCTCTGTCTACCACGTCAAATCCCTTAGATGAACTTTATTTTATAGTAATATCTTCACCAAAATTACACGGGATCATATATTAGTATATATAATAAACATAAATACTAAATATATGATGAATTTAGTCATGGTAGATAAGTCTTGACCTGCCTCGGCTCCTAAATCCGTCCACTTTTGCGTTGAAAGAATAACGAAGCAGATATACAAGGCAAAAGTGGAAAAGGACGTAGGAGCTGAGGAAGGCCAAGACTTACCTACTATGACTAAATTGGTCGTGTACGTGTGAGAAGAACAATAAATTTTAAATGTTAAAGAAGCGAGTGAAGCGTGTAAGGATCGAGTCACGTGACGCTCGGATTACTCTGCCCACCCCGCAAGAGATTTAGGGTGAAGTTATAGAAATATATGATATCATGTCCCGTTTCTTTTTTCTACCAGAATGTGCCGATTTTAATATAGTTTCATTTATTTGAAGACCGAGGATCAAATTACTCAAATTGGTCGGGTGTCAGCCCTAGGATCCGGGCGCACATTAAAAAAGCTATGAATGTTTAAGAAGCGAGTAGTGTGTGAAGATGAGGATCGAATCATTTGGCGCTCGGTCCTCTTCGTATAGGCCAACACCGCAAGGTACCTACTTGGTGTGAAGATATAGATCAGAGATTTCCAATCATTTTTGTACCGTAGAACCGTAGACTATATATTTTCTGCTCTCTGTAGACCCCCTGCCTAACTAATGTTTGAATCTGATAGACTTCTAACTTGTTGCAATCGACCCCATGGGGTACAGGTCACTTTTTCTTTTTTTTATACCATAAAAAATGCCTCCAGACATACAAGCAAGCAACTCACCTGATGTAAAGCGTTAAGCCTATGAACGCTTGTGATACATTAAGTATCACTCGCGCGATGACACCTGTGCTGCTAACACAGCAACTCCTTAGGAGCTCACTGACCTGAGGTGACCTCACTCACACGTACAAACACAACAACCCTCCAGAGAGTTGTTATTTGGATGCGGTTTTCTGTGAAGTGGAGTGTACTTCACCAGACCGGCCGCTTTGATGCGCCCTACCTCTCTTGAAAAACTTTGGGAAGCACGGATATAGATACATAAAAACATGCAGTCGTACATAATAAAATCATCAAAGTACATTGCCTGTGTAAACAAAACAAATTGTAACTACTGTATAAGTGTATATGCTTATCAATGATAATGATAACAGTATCAAAAAGGAATATTTTTCTTTAGTTCCAATGCTAGACTAGTAATAGCAATTTGTTACTTAGTTCACCGTTCTTGCAACAGATGGCGCTAGTAGTAGGGGGCAAGCGCATAAGTACAAAAATATCTCGACTCGATTTCTCGGTATCGCTGTCGAGCGAACACGTTGTGATTATCAGTCACAAGTCACAACTACAACTCACTAACCTTGAGGCAAAAAGGAGACTTTTAATTCTATATGTGTGTTTCTTACTAGCATACTAATACGGCGAACCTTGTTCTTAGAACTTTTGATAAAGTTGTAATTGAGGTACTTACCCACGACATATTTTAACATAATATGTATTTTAAATTTCCAAGTTACGCTATTGTGCGTAACTTGAAAATTTAAAAGCGTGTCGGCCACGTGCTTGTCTTATAGTCTGCGAATTACTGATATACTGAGCTATTGTTATAGTTTATAGCATAACACCACAGTATTACAATATTTGCCTACAATAACAAGCATAGTTATGAACTTTAATTATATATCTGTAACTTCACGCCAAATCCCTTGCGGGGTAGGCAGAGGGAGGCGCCACATGACTCGATCCTTACAAACCTCACTCGCTTTAACATTCATTGTTTTTCTTATACACCAGCGGACATTGCCTCTTATTTTAACACCGACACTCTCGCGAGCTGTGCCTTCCGGCTCAAGCTTTTACTACTAAGAAGTTGTTCCAACGCTCCATTCACACTTTTTCTAGCACTCACTCGTCTTGTCGCTGTTCTTCCATCCCTGTTGAAAGCGCATCGCATACGTTAGCAGAGGGTGTAGCAACAAGGGATCTATACTCCTTGTATTACAAGTATCCATGAGCTAGGTACAGTAAACGATTGTAATTAATCGCACCGTATGCTTTTTTAGTTAATATAGTCGCGCGTTATTTTGTGAAAGTCAAATTTATATGCAATTTGATCTAACCTGCTTTGTGTGCTTCTGTCACCAATTAGTTCATGCGGACTAGCACCGGCCGGCACCCACACTACCGTTAGTAGATGTAACATGCCGTCGCTACCATGGCTGCTCCGGCAGTCTCTGCCTCGGCTGTTGCGGTTGTCCGCCATCTGGAACAGAAACAGCATGCAGTCATGGCAGTAATGGAGGCGGGTGCCTCCATTACTGCCATGACTGCCCTGGTTGTCACTGCGACACGTGTTTCGCCTCTGCACGAGGCATCCTCGGGCGCTGTAGATGTTATTCTAGAATAGCTACAAGACTTCTCTTCAAACCGTTATCCCGTTAAATAATGAACCCATTAAGATTGACGGGCCCAAAGTTTTGGCGAAGATACTGATTTTGACTTGGAGCGACTACCGTCAGACCTCCACAACAGAGGGAAAACCAGACATTGCTTAAGTTAGGTCACACGCCTTTTGGTTTACTCACAATGTTTTCTATCACCGCCAAGTAAATGATAATTACAAATACGCACTGTATAAATCCGAAAATACGAATTTAGTGGTACATGCCAGGATTTGTATTTACTTACTTAATACCAATGATATTGTATAAAAAAGATGTAGATGTCGTACTAGCGCGCAAAAACTGAGGCAATGAAATTAACCCAATTGGTCTAATATGCGCTATTCTATGATGCGCTGACGTATTTCAAGCGCAACTCTTGACAGATAGCTATCTCTCTCTATATCATGCGTTCCGTATTATCTATCCCCTTCTTAAGTAAGTAAGTACTATAATGTCGTAGTGGAACAATAACAAAACGACGCGCAGTATGAATATACGTCATGGAGAATATAGCTCCCTCTCATGTTGCGTACTACAAAGTAGCGAGAGCACTGCGTAGTGACGCAATAACTCACACCCCACCACTCCACCGTCCCGATGGCACTATCGCCTTCGAGGACGAAGAGAAAGCCGAATGTTTCGCTGACAGCATTGCTTCACAATGTTCTGTCAGCACGCAGCCATGCAACGCTGCACACGTCAAATCAGTGGAGGAGGAGGTCTTACATAAGAGCTCACTCCCTCTCACTGCAGCCCCCATCACAGTGTCCAATGATGAAATTAGTTCTTTCATCAAAGGACTAAACCCCCACAAAGCCCCAGGCGCTGATGGAATTTCAAATAAGGCGCTAAAGAACTTCCCAGCCCAAGTGCTGACGCTCTTAGCCCTTATATTCAACGCCTGCTTCGACCTGTGCCACTTTCCAACCGCCTGGAAAGATGCTACGGTCATTGGTATACCTAAACCGGGTAAACCACTCAACAACCCTAGTAGCCACCGCCCCATCAGCCTACTTAAGGCGATGGGGAAACTTCTTGAGAGAGTAATGCTCGCTCGACTCAGAGAGCATCTCTTCTCAAATGGTCTCATAATAGACAACCAGTTCGGCTTTCGCTCCCAACACTCTTGCCCACAGCAAGTCCACCGCATAGTCGAGTATATCTCGAGCGGTTTTTATCCAAAGCGTCAAAAGACAGTAGCTGTCTTCTTTGACGTTGCCAAGGCTTTTGATAAAGTCTGGCATGGAGGACTTATATACAAGCTTTACAAGCTTAATTTCCCAGACCGACTTGTCCGCTTAGTGGCCTCCTACCTCAAACATCGCTCCTTTCGTTTTAGACACGAAGGAGTGCTCTCAACCCCACGCCCACTCAAGGCTGGGGTCCCACAGGGCTCTGTCTTGGCACCCCTGCTGTATATATCGTACACCAACGATATTCCCACCCCTCCCAAAGGCGTTGAGCTCTCGCTCTTCGCCGACGACACAGCCCTCTATTCAAAGAGCGTGCAAGTGTCATCTGCGTTAGCCAAGCTTCAAACCTCAGTTACTGAGTTAGGAAGATGGTTCAGAAAATGGCGCATAGAGGTGAACCCGGAGAAAAGCTCCGCAGTTCACTTCTGTGCGAGACGCAAACTCCCATATAATACTCCTCGCCTGCGTATGCTAGGGGCGTCAGTCCCCTGGAAACGCACGGCGAAGTATCTCGGAGTCACTCTTGACTCCAGACTCTCCTTTGTCCCACACATTAGAAAGGTAGCTAGTACCGCCAGATTTTATCTGAACCGACTCAGCCCTATGCTGGGAAGGCACAGTAAAATGTCCCTCAGAAATAAGCGAACCCTGTACAAGGTTTGTATAAGGCCGGTGATGTCGTACGCGTCTCCGGTGTTCGCTCATGCCAGTCCTGCAGCCGTTAATAGGCTGCAGACAGTCCAAAATATCTTTTGTCGTCGAGCCACCAATGCTCAGTGGGCTCAGCGTAATGCTGAACTCCACCGTGACCTCCAACTCCCATCTATCCAACAACACTTCCAACTCCTGTCAAAGCGTTTCTTCGAAACCGCTGAAACCCATCCCAACCCGCTCATCCAGAAGGCTGCGTCCTACAGCCCGCCTCAGCCTCCTTTATCCCGTTACCAAAACCGCAGGCCACGTAGTGTTCTCTTAGATCAACCAAATAAAATTTCGAGAGCTTTGGACCGCTATGCAGCGGCCGAAGCCTCCTTAGGGCAACACTCCTCCACCATGTGAGCACCCTTCTGGTCGCTCGGATTAGGCGCTTATAGGGTCCAGGGTCGGCGTCCTCAGGAGGAAGTCGACCCTTCTCTAAGCGTATGCTCTTATCAGAGTGACGCTTGCGTCACCCCGTTCCCCTGGGGTGATCGCTTCAGATGAAGCCTTTGTAGCCTTCCCGGCTAAAGGCAGTCCCAGGGGGTGTTTTAGTCGGTGGAAATCCGACATAATCAGTTCGTTCGCACGAAATGGTATCTTTAAAAGATTTCACCTCCTCCCTCCCGTTTCCGGAGGGTGCCCCTCACGGAGGAATGACCAATGCACACCCGGGTGTGGGTTGGTCCTTCCTTTGTGGGTCTTCAACTTTCTTGGGCGAAAATCAAAAAAAAAAAAAAAAAGAATATACGTCATCTTTAAATACAATATCATTGCTTAATACTCATAAATAAATAACACCCAAGCCAAGACAATGTTTGTTTTGTGCTAGAATCGAGTCCACAATCCTTGTTGTTAAAGTAGCCATTGATACCAATCAACGGGACTCGATGAAAAACGAGCAAAGTTGTAATAAAAAATCGGCCAAGTGCGAGTCGTACTCGCGCACGAAGGGTTCCGTACCATTATCTATAAAAACGGCAAAAAAAATCACGTTTGTTGTATGGGAGCCCCCTTAAATATTTATTTTATTCTATTTTTTAGTATTTGTTGTTATAGCGGCAACAGAAATACATCATCTGTGAAAATTTCAACTGTCTAACTATCACGGTTCAAGAGATACAGCCTGGTGACAGACGGACGGACGGACGGACGGACGGACGGACAGCGGAGCCTCAGTAATAGGGTTCCGTTTTACCCTTTGGGTACGGAACCCTAAAAATTAACCAATGGACAACCGATGAAGCGAAATTGCTTAGCATCTCAACTCACCGCTACGTGTCGGGGGGTAAAGTAGATCGTGCTGCTCATAATGGCTAATTCATAGAGCAACGTCGCGTTACTTATCCACTTATTAGTTAAAATATTTATATATAGATATCTAGGCGCTAAAACACTATGTATTGGTGAGCGAGGAGTACGTTTATGCGCAATCAAGAGGTTTTATTTTTCTTGTTTGTTTGTAATAGTATGTGGTCACACGGGACCACTTAATGTTATGTCGAGTTTTGGCCATTTAGCACGTCATATTCTGTATTATTATTTGTTAGGTCAATTATTTACATTGTGTAGTAGGGCGGAACTTTCTGTAAGTTATTATTATTATTCAAGAGACTTGGCGGGAAGTAGTAGTAAATACATATTATTATATTGTTGCCCTCGTACCGCCGACCGAACCATTATCAATACAAACGAAAGACGTAGAAATGTCTACTATTTATCATAGATAAGTAATTTTTTAAACGTACCTACGCTATTTATCAGCATTAGAATCTAAATTCAATCATCGAATAAATTCTTACCACTTTCTAAAAAATTTAACAGCGTACAAATGCGATCGCCCGCTCCCGGCAATCATAGAAAAATCTGACTACGCTTAATACCTTAAATATAACAAAGAAATAATAAATCAATTAAATACCTTAGTACTAATGGATAGAGTTGGTTTCAGGATGAATTAAGAATGTTAGACAGTACGCCCATCGATGAGAAACAACCTTATTATCCAAGAGGCACAGCATGACCCGGGTGCGGAATTCCCATTACGTTCCTTTTACTCCTATAAGGTCTACTTTCTCAGCTGATGGAAAATGGTTACCGTAGTTCCTGAACACTTGCGGCTTCCTGCGTTTTTTTTTTGCAAGGTGGAAGTACTTCCCTAATCAGACTCCTTCACAAACCAAAAACCCACATGATTGCGTATGTAAGCATCCCGCGCTCGCAGAAATGTTGTGTTGTGCCTAAATATCTTAGCGATTCCAGCCACTGATCAATGGAAGAGTATTGTAACCAAGAAGCTGTTAAGTGCCGCGACATTGATCCGCGAACTAACCAATAAGAGCTGCGCGTTGTACTTTACCCCTGACCTGTAGCGGTGACTAGAATTACTACGTAATGTCGGTCTCATCGGCTCTTCCTTCATGTGCTCTTTTGATGCGCCATACCTACTTATACGGGCCACTTAAAGCTGGCTCTGGAACAGATTATTTAAAAACCGGCCAAGTGCGAGTCGGGCTCGCTGAGGGTTCCGTACCATTATCTATAAAAACGGCAAAGAAATCACGTTTGTTGTATGGGAGCCCCCCTTAAATATTTGTTTTATTTTAATTTAACTATTTATTTTTAAAGTGAATATATAACTAAATATTCTGTGAATATTTCAAGCGTCTACCTGTTGCCGTTATCATTTATCAATATCGAGCAAAAACGAGCAAAATAATCACGTTTGTTGTATGGGAGCCCCCTTAAATATTTATTTATTTAGTTTTTTTTATATTGTTGTTATAACGTCAATATAAATACATCATCTGTGAAAATTTCAACTGTCTAACTATCACGGTTCATGAGATACAGCCTGGTGACAGACGGACTGACGGACAGCGGAGTCTCAGTATTAGGGTCCGGAACCCTAAAAACGTAGACTAAGCCTAAGTCTATGGGCTCAATTAGTGATCAATGGCTCTACAATATCTTTGTATACATCTATTTACTACACTGTGTCAAGTGTCAAACACAGATCGCAGATTTAGTATTATAGTTAGAAAGGCATTTGTGCTAATGGCACCGCTACTAGCTGATTATTTACTACTAGCAAAAGCCCGCGGCTTCGCACGCATGAGATTTGGGCTTTTAGTAGCCTTTATTTCTCGGTAGACATGAAATTGTTACTGTTTAAAAAAAAACAAAGTTCAGGGTCGCAGATGCAACCATAGAGCGATTCAATTTTCGTATCTATTGACCTTTACAGGAGGTAACGTATATGTATTTTATTTATATTACATAAAAAATGCGTAGTTATTTTGTTACAAAAAATACGTATTCTATGAAAATAATAAAAATAAAATTGCAAAGTCCCCGAAGGGGAAGATATTTCCCCCTAATTTCAACAGTTTTTCATTTTTTACCCAGGAACCCTAAATATTTACGGGATAAAAGGTACTCTATATTCTGCTCTGAACAGTCCTCTACCTACCAGTGAAAGTCCCGTTAAAATCGGTTCAGCCATTTCGAAGATTAGCCCGGACAAACAAACAGACAGACAGACAGACAGACAAAAAAGTTAAAAATGCGTATTTAGGCTTTGGTACGTGAAAATAATAATATGAGCTTAAGATAAAGGCTTTATTTTGAAATATAAAGGCTTTATTTTGAAATCACAGACAGACACTTCATTTTTATTTATATGTATAGATGTATAGATAGTGCACTGACGATAAAAACAGAGTATGCACACAAACGAATGAAATCAGTGATCTGTGAGGGTATTCACTTTGCCTCGGGAAACCATATTCGAATCGAAATCGAAAAGTCAGGTGTCAAAATGGATGCAGATTCATTTTACATACATTTTGACAGATAACTTTACGAATCCATTTCGAATATGACTTTCCGAGGTAATGTGAATACCCCCACGGATCGGATAGCGTTCACCCACATGAGCGTACCACAATGCTCATCAATTCATCTGCGTTTTGAATGGCGCTTGTTCTACTACAGTGCATAATGTCAACCAAGCAAACAGTTCTTCTGATGAGAAGCGGAAGCATAATTTATGTATGCTTAGCTTACAAGAAGTATCGCTCATGATTTGCAACCTTTGCACCTAATAATAACGCTGTGTCCTACAGCGTTATTGGGGCACTCTCTCCCTCGCAAAAGCCTCATTTCTCATTATATTTAGGACGGACCACGCTTAATCAAGCTTTTTTATGACTAAGCCACTCCATATTTTATAGGACGTAGGTATATTTGCCACAAAACAATACTCAATGCATATTTTTCTTTTACTCGACAATGTGATGAAGAAGAAATGAAAGTAGAACTATGTCAAGTGGGATTATCATTGCATAGGTATTATGTTTGTAAAAATTATGTTTAGGTTTCTCAAATCATTTTTCTCTTTAAGTAACCATCAAAATTTAAGATCTGTAATGTAAAGTGTGAGATTGAATTTTCAGCCAAATAACAACTCCGCTGCAAAGCGTTCGAAACGTCAAGTTCAACAAAATAAATAAAACACGCGATACTTCCGTTAAAAATTGTTTAATTCAATGTGTAACAATCGCGAAAACCTAAGACAATACTAAATAACAACTCCCTAGAGGGTTGTTGTTTTCCTGCGTGTGAGTGAGGTCACCAGTAAGCTCCTAAGGAGTTGCTGTGTAAGCAGCAGGGGGCCTCCCCTGCACGCACGAGTGATACTTAGTACCTACATTGCAAGCGTTAATAGGCTACAGTAACCGCTTTACATCAGGTGGGCCGTATGCTTGCATGACTTCCGACGTAGTATAAAAAAAAGAATAATCTAGAACCGGCCTATTAACCTACTGGTCCTCAGTTCGAATCCTTACTGTAAACTAATAAATTTGTGTTTTCGGATTTATGTACATATTTATAATCATCACTTGCTCGGCGATGAAGGAAAACATCGTGAGGAAACCAGCACGTCCAAGAAATTATATTATTCGAAACACCTTACCTAAGAAAGGTTTGGTATTTTCTCTTTGAGTAGTGGAGGTCTGACAGTAGACGCTTCATGTAAAGAGCTTGCAATTGCATTTCTAATTTAGTTCATCTTAACAATATCACACACTCGGTGCCATCAGTTTAATGACGAGCTCGGTGGCGCAGCGGTGAAACGCGCTGTTACGTTACTTTGACACAACGCTCGTGGGTTCGATTCCCACACAGTACAAACATTTGTGTGCATGAACATGTCTGTTTGTCTTGGGTATTTTCTATGTATAATAAGTATGTATTTACAAAAAAAAAGTAATTACGTATGTTTATCAGTTGTCTAGTACCCATAACACAAGCTTCGCTTACTTTGGAGCTAGATGGCAATGCGTAATTTGGCCGACATTAAAAAAAAAGTTTATTCCGTTAAACAATCTTAACTTCGTCTGTGTAACTCTGAACTTTGATAGTTAAGTGTGTTACGGGTAGTGGGATAGGATAGCCATGTACTATCTTATTTCAATGTTTTATGTTCGCTTACAGTACATAATAAAAAAAAGAAACAAAACGACGGCTATATGCCTTTCTTTTTTTATTATGTACTTTTATATATTTATTTGTGTATATTATGCTAAATAATTTTTAAATTTCATTTGCGTTCCATAGCTCGGAGCAAATATTTAAATTAAATAACCAGACGTTTTATAAAAATTAAACTATTGCATTGATTTTGATAAAATTTCTATAAGACCAATCTGAAGGTATATCCTTTCTAATAAAAAAAATCAAATCGGTTTATAAATGACGGAGTTCTGAGGTAACAAACATAAAAAAAGTCAACTGAATTGACAATTTACTTTTTATGAAGTCGGTTTATGTACTTACTTATATATGTGGTGAACAGAAACGCCACGTATTGCAACCCAGTTACATACAAGAAAAGCTATAACTGTTCAAATACTTAGCTAAGAATTAAAATTGGATATGTCTCTGCGGCTGGGTGTAAATGAACCATGATACTTTGGTCCATGTGTCATTCTTATGGCGTACGTAATAGGCGCTAATATCGATCTGTGATTCAGGAGCAGTATGCAAGTTTAGATAGCCCAGTGTACAAGGAACCGGCCCATTGACAAACTGGTCCCCGGTTTGAATCTTGGCGGGGGCATGCACCACTAATTTCGTGTATTCGGATTTATGTCATATTTATCACTTGCTCGGCGGCGAAGAAAAACATCGTGAGGAAACCCATACGTTTAGGAAATTATATTTCGAAAGACGTGTGACCTAACCTAAGAAAGATCTGGTTTCCCTCTAGGTTGTGAAGGCCCGACGGCAGTCGCTCCATACAAAAATCAGTATCTTCGCGAAATCCTTAGGCTTAGGTAGCGGCCCCACCAATCCTAATGGATTAGGAAATGGGTTTTTTTTTTTTTCGCCGAAGAAAGTTGAAGACCCACAAAGGAAGGACCAACCCACACCCGGGTGTGCATTGGTCATTCCTCCGTGAGGGGCACCCTACGGAAAACGGGAGGGAGGAGGTGAAATCTTTTAAAGATACCATTTCGTGCGAACGAACTGAGGAAATGGGATAACGCAAAGAAGAAGATAAACAGGATCGTAGGTAATATAAGTCGATGAACATACCTACTTATTTCTTACAAAAACATAAAGCTGCCTTTTTTATAATTCTGCTATGTAAAATTTTAATAACTTAGGTACCTACTTATATTAGAACAAGGTTATAATATAAAATACTTACATTTCCAACTTTATGCACCGGCGAGCAGGTAATAAATATGTACATACACATAAATCAGAAAATGCAAATTTAGTGGTTCATGACCCTGCCAGGAATTGAACCGGGGACCAGTTGTTCAATGGGACGGTTCCTTATCCACTGGGCTATCCCTGCTCAAGAAATGTGTTATTGATAACTATCCCTTTTATACTTATTCAAGATCTATTTCATTCTATTTTATACATAAGTGACGTAGGGCGCATCAAAGCAGCCCGAGCCTGACTAAGGAAGTACTTACCTTTACCTCACAGAAAACCATAGCTAAATAAAAGTAATGTCCTCAGAAGTTGCAGTTAGCAGCAGAGTTGGCGCGTACGATGCGTCTTATATTACAAATGTTCATAGGCTACCTATAAAACACTATAAACCAATAAAACACTTGACTGCACATGAAGGTGCACCGCTCACAAAAACGTGTTTTAGCGCCGAAATCTCTAATCTAAAATCTCAGCGATTCAAACCTGTTTACCAATAGGAGAATATTTTGACTAATAAGCCTATAAGTGCCAGGATGCTGATCGGCGAACTAGCCGTTATAGTTGTTAACTAGTTACGCGTTTCTACTTTAGTCCTCAGAAGTTGCAGTTAGCAGCAGCAGAGTTGGCGCGTACGATGCGTCTTATATTACAAATGTTCATAGGCTACGGTAACCACTTTACATCAGTCTGGCGGTAAGATCGTAGTATATAGTTGTACTGTGTAGTAGGTGTTATTAAAACGCCGGCTATGGTGCTCGATATGTTCCTAACTCTACACTGAAAAAAAAGATTAGTTGAATTTACCAAAGAAGCAAAGGTAGGCTATTTTACTAGTAAACTTTGTTAATTAATGCAAAAATTTGTAGTTAAACTTGCAAATATATTACGGTTGGTCTTCATACAAAAGTATTTTGTAGCTATCACTATTTTAAATGTATAATTTACCGCTAATAAATGGATTGTACATACAATATGGTACAGTTTATCATACTAAATAATACATTTTATTATTTTTACTGGTACTTCATTAACCTTTTTGATTGGTAAAATCAAATTAAGTCAATGATAGGACCCAGTTCAACCGTCGACTTTGGTGAATTCTATTAGGAATCTGGGAAATCCAACTAAACATTTTTTTCAGTGTATGACAATTCGTGCCATAGCTTTTGGCGCGACTATAAAAATAAATTAATTATTTGGACGCATGAAACGCGACTATTCGCTAAGGGCATGTTTACAGCAAAAGGCACGAAACGCGACTAATTTACTTGTTTACTGAAAATCAACGACGCACCAACAGCGTCCAATCCGGTATAGTGGTAGTATAAAAATATCTATAGAGAACCTAGTTACGATCGACGATTGCCAGCAAAATTCCATCGTTATCGGTTGTTGACTCCCACTTAATACAAAATGACATGACGGGCTATCGAAATACGAATATAGAATTTAACACGGCGAGTGATATGATACCCAACGCTGCCCAAACCCAAAACCCAACCATTTGGCAACCGTACCTGCCACGGGTAAAGGCATAAAAAATTCAAACTCCGAACCGTGGCCGTACCCTCGTCTCGGCTACTCACCATTTGTTCCCTTCGTACTTTTTGTGAATACGCCGAACCCTCGAACGAATACTTTTGGGGGCTTGGGGCTTCGATCCCTGTAGTCAAATACACCCTATTGTATAGCTCGTAATCTCCTTTGGCATGGCGGGCCACTATCGTTATCATATTTACGCTGTCTGTCCTTATCTGCTGGTTGTTCGAATTTAACAATTGTACCTTCAGAATAATACCAGTGTCTAGGTAATACTTCGCTTTGAATTGCATTGTCTAGATAATATTTTATTTATTGTATTTTATGAGTAGAGGACCATAACGCACAGGAACGTAGGTATAACGTTTAATGATCACGGTAGTGCCACATTGTTTTTTGGCGCCATTTTGTCGCATTGCATTCTTTATGTTTATAATAATTCCCGACTTTACAAAACAGCTTGTTTCTTATTAAAATCATTGAGTTTAAAATAAATCGCATCAACTAAATTTTATTTTTATCATTTGACATTTTGGCGTCTATAGCGTCCGCACCACTCGCTACCATAGAGCCGGTACCAGTAGTAGGTAATCAGTTAGAAATCTCTAACATACACGACTAGGGTGTGTGACCTATTATTACTTAATTGTCCTTCATAGGTTTCAAAGATAAATGTAGAACACTCCGGCGAGCTCGTGAAATGTCCATTGCTTTAGTCACCGTCCAAACATGGATTAGCATTACTATCTTTTATCTAAGTAGCTTATATTTACTGATTGTCATTATAGACACTTGTTTATTGTAACGATACACGTTTTGCAACATTTTTTTGTGCAAGCCACACCAGTCGCTATGCGTTATCGATTACACACCATACATTTACATAATATCGCCAGCTTCAACCATGACCTACCAGACTTGTTTACTGGTTGGCCACTTAAGATTGTGATAGCATTTTGGTATGAACATAATAATTAAGAAATATCGTTTGCTTCATATATGAAATGAAATAATTAAACATTGTTCAAGTTGTTTACTATGACGATTGAATTTGACAACCTCGTATTGGTTGAATTCCCACACAAGACAAACATTTGTGTGCATGAACATGTCTGTTTGTCTTGGTCTATTGTTTTTAAGTTAGGTACAGCGCATCAAAGCATCATCTGGGGAAGTTACCTCCACGTCACAGAAAATCGCAGCCAAATATCAACTTACCGGAGTGTTGTTTTGTTCCTGCGGTACTACTAGCAGTGTTAGCAGTAGAGGTGGCATTGCGTGAGTGATATTTATACATGATGCAAGTGTTCATGCTACAGTAAATGCTTTGCATCAATTGGTCGGTATGCTTGTACCCAACGTTCAATAAAAAAAAAAACACACGACCCTCCTGATCTGCAGCAGTTAGCAACTTGCATAAGAGGAGTACCTCCAATTCCAGCGTTGACATCCGTTCTATGAAGTAGGAACTCCTCAGGAGTTTAAATCATTTCAATCGTGAATTGATGAGTTATTAATTATGCTTTAGTATTTTGACGAGCTCGATGGCGCAGTCGAGAATGACGCGACTTTGACTTGGCAGAACAATATGCCCTAGAAACCGGAGAGCGTGCATGAGAAGAGTAATGAATGTTAAAGAAGCGAGTGAGGTATGTAAGAATCGAGTCACGTGGCGCTCGGTTTTCTCTGTCTACTCCGCAAGGGATCTGGCGTGAAGTTATATATATATTTTATTATGGAAGTATATAAAAATACAAGAAATAAAGTTTTTAATCACATTATTGTAATGTTGGCATCTAAATTGTGCCTTTGTAACCATGAACCCTTCCTTGTTAATAATTACACATATATAACATTAAACTTAAGAAGTGTAAGGAGATCATCGTTTAACCAAGTTATTTTTTTCTACTGAGATATATCTCGTAAGTTAATTTAACTGTAATAAGTTGTGTTATTTCTAAAGACATCTGTTAAGAATTTGTCAAATTCCATTTTGGTCCATCGTTGAAAATAAGAACACGGATGTTAGAAAAATAATTTAAAAAATTAAAATTCTGACATAATTTTCACTGAATATGTGTGTGATAAAAAAATGTGAAAAAAGAAAAAACGTGCCAATGTTTCCTAAATACTTCCCAACCGTGCAGCTTTTTTATACGACGTTGAGAGGCATACAAGCATACCCAATAAACGTCGGGAAGCATACAAGCATACGGCCCACCTGATGTAAAGTGGTTACCGTAGCCTATGAACACTTGCAATACATTAAGCTGCACTCACGCGAAGTCATGTCTGCTGCTAACACAGCAACTTCATAGGAGCTTCCTGGTGAACTGATTCACTCGTAGGAGCACAATAACCCTCCAGAGAGTCGTTATTTGGCCGTTGTTTTCTGTGAGGTGAAGGTACTTCCCCAGACGGCTTGCTTTGATGCGTTCCACCTCTCTTAAAAACACCCAGAACAAGAAAAACAGACATGTTCATTGTTCATTGCACAATTTTGTTCCGTGCATACATTATATGCATGCATACTTGTCCTGTGTGGGAATCGAACTAACCTACGTCGTACCCACGCGAATGGATAATTATCATTAAGTGTGTAACCAAATAAATATGTTATTTTTACGCAAATGTATACTATGTAAGCGTAAAAATAAATGCGATTTCACATTTATATTAGTGCCATAAACAAGGACATTGTACAAAAGTGAAGTCCGCTACCGTCATGATCCGTGACCCGCTCACTTCGCGGTACTGATGACTAAGTCGATTCAATGATCATTTTCTAAGCTGACTCACTGATTTACCACAACATTCACAGTTGAAAAAGAGGCATGAATTTCTACGTTGAATTATCGAGTCAATGTTGGAAATCTAGCCAATTACATAGGAGGGCTAAAGTTTATCACCCACTGGGTCGGAATCAGAGCGTACGCAGCGGACTTGTTGCTTTGTATTAATTACTGTACTGCGTGCCCAGTGCGTCAGCAGTTCCACGTCGTTCATCGATATTATATGGTTTAAACTCAGAATACAGGGTTTAAAGTTTGTAAATACCGACACGCCCCGTACGATCCGATTCCCACGCAGTGGACGCGCAGCTTAACTCATTCATTTATAATATTAAAACCATGGATTCGTGAATAAAAAGAAGACAAAGATTTTAATAAAATATCGGATTGACAAGCTCAGTGGCACAGTCATGAATGACGCTACTTTGACACTCACGCTCGTGGGTTCGATTTCCACATAGGACAAACACTTGTATGCATTACATGTGTGCTTGTCTTGGTCTGAATGTTTTTAAGACCGGTAGGGCGTGTCAAAGCAGCCCGTCTGGGGAAGGAGGTAGCTCCACCTCACAGAAAACCGCGGACAAATAACAACTTCCCAAAGAGTCGTTCTATACATGAGTGGGAGTGAGGTCACCAGTAAGCTCCTAAGGAGTAGCTGTGTTAGCAGCAGATGTAACATCGCGCGAGTGATACTTACTGTACAATTTGATTTTATTTAGCTACGGTTTTCTGTGAGCTGGAGCCACTTCCCCAGAAGGGCTGCCTCGATGCGTCCTAATTCTCAACACCCAGATCAAGACCAACAGACAAGTTCATGCACAAAAATATTTGTCCTGAGTGGGGATAGAACTTACGAGCGTTGCTATCAAAGTAGCGTTATTAACCACTGCGCCACCATGAGCGTTAAAAATGTAAATGATTATTGTCTCGTGACATCCCACGAAATCCTGACACGATCACTTTAGCATACTGGGTTAAGCGTGCGGCTGACGGACCTATGGTGTGTAGCAGACCGTGGAAACGAGCGTGCCCGAGGCTCTTTGTTACACTATTAAAGTGGCAAACAAGCATACGATCTGCCTGATAGTAAGCAGTTACAACACATGTTTCTCGTGGGTTGCCGTCTCTGTTGAAACCTTCTCACGCTTATTTTTTTTAAATCTCAGGCCCTTGGGAAAACATCGGCAGGCAGTGCAATCCACAACTTAAGTGTTCTCCATAGAAAACTTAACATGTGACGCCGATGTAAGTTTTAAAGGGTGAATATCATCAACTCTCGCCTTCACCACTATTCCGTCTGTCTGCCTTTGGGTGGCCTGACCGTTATAAAACGTTCGATTAGATTTGACAGACAAAGTTTCTGTTCAATTACATAAGAGAAAGATCCTTCGAGACTGTAGAGAAATTTCGCTGATAATCTTTTTACTCTTACTTCTACGCGAATTACTCCTATTGCTATTTATTAAGGGAAATTTGATGTAATACATTATTATAATGTATATAATTTTTAGTAAGTCATCATCATCATTTCAGCCGAAGGACGTGCACTGCTGAACATAGGCCCCCTACCGTTGCATTGCAACGCTTGCAATACAGGAAGTATCGCACTAGCTTTACTAGGTACCCGTTCTGCTGACACAACAGGACCTACTCAAAAGGGTTGTTATTTGGCTGCTATTTTCTGAGGCGGAGGTATTTCCCCAGTAGAGCAACTTTACTCAGCTTTACATCTCTTTAGGTTAAAGGAATGTTAATATCGCTATGTTAGACCTAGGTACATTTTAATAACACTAATGAGGCAAACAAGAATACAGCATGCCCGAGGGTAAGCAGTTGCCTCAGGCTAAGAATACTGGCAAAACCAGAGGCATCATAAGCGCATTATAAACCCTTAAGAACCGCTATAAGTTTTCGCTTACCTATGTAAGTACTTGTTTTACCCGTATACTAACTCATTTGGCTGCAAACATTTAGGGCACTCAGATAAAGCCAATAAATAAGGTCATACGACTAATCTATTTTAGTGTTATTTGAAATATTCATACAGATGTAGGTAGTGTTTAATAAAACACTTTAATACTTGATTTTTTTTAAATAGTTACCTACCATTAAGGTGGCAAACATGTGTACGATCTGCCCAATGGTAAACTGTTACCGACTATAAAATATACTGCACGTTCTTATTGAGGAACCCATGTAGTTGTACTGTATATTTCTAAAATGATGTACGGTTTATATTTATGTAGGTAGGTACCTACTTAGTTAAAAATAACTTGTGCTCGTTTTGCAAAACATAATCCCCCATCTTGGTAAGCTTAAAAAATTTAAGTTCCCGTATGCATTGATTTGGCACTCCTGAAAAACGAAGACGAAATACTTACAGAACCGATTCATTTGAGTAAATAATTTCAATGAATGTGCCTACTCATTAATGTTGTTCACACGATATCAAACAAGTAATACGCCAAAATTATAGAGGGAGCAGAGCACATGGCGATCTATCAAAACAACAAAGCCGATTGGCGTGGTGACGTTCCACCCCGGTGATATGTACGTCCTACTACCTAAATGCCTTATGTACACCGCTAGTTACTACTTCATGACTACTCCGAGCTCAGTGTGTACTGCAATGCAACGGAAAATATGCGTGTTTACCAAAGTCGTTTCGGTAGAACGGTGTCGTGTGTTGCGTCACGTTTTAAGGAAATTGATTGTGCTCCGAGGTCGACGTGACTAACATAAAAGTGATTTTTATGCTCAATTTGTGCAGAATAAGTATTTCTCATAATAATGTCTCAGTTTAGTGAAGTGAATTTCTACAAAACGGAATTTATTTTTTTCCATCCTGTTATTCCCAGTGGGTGGAGGCCAGACAAATGTCCGACGCCACGACACAAAGTACGTCCGATATAACCTTGCGACAGCGAGTAAGTATGTTTTTTTGTTTTGTGCTCATCTGATTTATACTGACAGGTTCTTAAAAGCAAGCAAATTACTAGGATACGCGACAAATGTTTATAATAAACCATATAAATTGAATTACAATCTGAAATCAAGTAGAAAATAGCTCATTTCGAATAATAATATTGAACGTCATAGCGAGGTTCACTCGACAAGATGGCGTCGAGTGGGGAGAGCGCGCCCAGTTGGCCAGGTGCTGCCGCCGCGTCGAGTTCGGCGCTATAGCTAAACTAAATACGCAGTGTTGTACATTTAGAACGTTCACAATGGCTACCGCGAAAGACACGTCTACTTTCTTTATGGAGGCAGATACAAAAGATTTTGACAGTGTTCTAAAGTTATATCCACAAGCGCTTAAACTTAAAGCTGAACAGAAAACAAAGAAACCAGAGGAGCTCATAAAACTGGACAATTGGTAAGTACAGACGTCTTTCAAAGGAGAAAATGCGGCCGTGGCGTGTCAATGAACTTGTATTGTGTGTGTATCCGTGCAAACTGATTTGATAGCTACCTCCCTCGCGGACTGCATCTCTAGTCCGCGGACTGCTCATTAAAATCACTGCGTCACGTGGGATCGATGTCAAATTGACACGATCGTTTTCCCTGAAGCCAGTACGGGGAAAAATATCACCGCGCTCAGGCGTTATAAAATGGTGGCTGGCTGTCCTCTACGTATGCGACTCGTTTTATTACATTTACTTACATGTTTTACTGCATTCGGCGGCTAATTCTCTTCATTCCTTAAATACACAACACAGTCTATAATGTGTGCGGGATATTGTTGTATTTCTAATGACTTATGTTGATAATACAATGCTTTGTTGAGCGCGACTCACATCCGTTCAAAATGGTGACTTGCTGTTTGGCTTTGCTAATAATATTTAACATTTTTACATTGAACTACGTTGATTTTTCAATGTAAGGTCTAATATTGTTTGTGTTACTGACTCTCTTCGATATAATAATGAATTAAATTTAATTGAATATAAAATTCCAGCCACGAATGAGTCACGGCAAAGGTACTCACGACGCCTACTTTTACAAGTGTTATGTACTGTTGGAACTTTCTTTATGAATTTTATTTACGAGTTTATGGTTTTGTTTAGGTGATTGATAAAAGAAAACTAAGGGATGTTTTTGAGATACATATTTTTTTAAGTTTCAAGGTCATTCACCTAATTAAGAAGGCAAACGAAATAATTTCTATAGGCATGAAAATAATTACTAATGCTTGTATTAATTAAAATTAATATGCATCTACATACATCTACTCAATTTTTTTATGACACATAAAGGTGTTATGGACCAATATTTTTAGTAAATTGGTGAACGTAAAAAGTTTTCACCCATCAACTTGCCTGCTTAGTTTATACTTTAAAAATCTGACCAATCACTGCAACTATTTTGTTTTATAATCGTATTAACTCGTAATTATGTTTCTTGTAAGCATTCGTTAATATACTCTTACAGAAAATAATACTTATTTTTAAAAGGATAAATGATTAAACGATTATCTACACCAAAATCTTAACTTTTATACCTAACTAACGGCAACTGAGAGCCTTGTTTTCTTCCATATAGAGCCGCGCTTCCCAAAGTGGCTATGTAGACCCCATGCGTCCCATAACCATATGTCGAATGCAACGAGTAAGGGGTCCATCAGATTCAAACATTAGTTAGGCTACGGAGAACGGTTAATATATAATCAGAGATTTCTAATTCCAATCCAATTATTTTTGTCACATAGACCCCTTACGGGATAAAAATGATTGGAAAACTCTACAGGAACAAACTGAGTATGAGTACCTACATACAATACTGGGTATGCCACATGTGATAAAGTCATCATAATGTCGTAAAAAAAATTGGAACATTTGTTCACAGTTCATGTTGTTAACATCATGATATTTTTGGTGTAAGTGGCTCACAATCGTCTCCAGTATCAAAACCAACCTCACATACACGTGGGGGACACTGCTTATTAACAAACGAGACTCTGGTGAAAGTGAGATGCGTATCGGAACCGCCCGACAAGCGAAGTACCTCCACCTCACAAGCGACCGCAGCAAAATAACAACTCCCTGCAGAGTTGTTGTGTTCCTGCCAGTGAGTAAGGCTACCAGTAAGCTCTTAAGGAGTTGTCGTGATAGCAGCGAGAGTGGCAACGCGTCATCGTTACTTCTTGTATTGCTAGCGTTTATAAGTTACGGTAACCGTAATGGTTACATTAGGTGGGCCGTACGCTTGTTTGATTCCTAAAGTTGTATAAAATAAACTGATTATCCTCCATCTTTAAACTTAAACGATAAGTTTATGTATATTTCGTGTACATTTAAAATGCACCACATAATAATACTAAGAAGGACTTATGTGACATGTATATACTTACTGTTGGAAGGGCTCTTCACATAAAGTTCGCAGCAGCTGAATTTTACTTGCACTAAACTCATATTAGTCATTTTCAACAACAGTCAGTTAAAAAAAACAGTGACAAAAAGGCTAATGCTTTTTAAAATAATAAAAAGCATTAGCCTTTTTGTCACAGTCTTAAAACTATACTAAAAATTCGTATTTTTGCGTATATGTAAATACAAGAAGCTCGCAAAGTTGTCGGAAAGAAGTCA
The DNA here is from genome assembly GCA_947507595.1 of Pyralis farinalis. Taxonomy (NCBI): domain Eukaryota; kingdom Metazoa; phylum Arthropoda; class Insecta; order Lepidoptera; family Pyralidae; genus Pyralis; species Pyralis farinalis. The sequence goes on along the minus strand of OX382269.1, from coordinate 13,358,133 downwards.
AGCCATCAGAAAACTGTCGGCGGTCCATATTCGAACTCCCTGTATGTTTCACTAGCTGCAGTTCGAACGTGCGTATCCCGTGGGAACCGCCTTTTCTTACTCTCTTTCTTTTTACTCAGCTTCTAAGGGTCGTATCGTGATGTTGATTAACCTATAATCTTCCTCAATACTTATGTCTATCAAATGCTAAAAGCTTTTTTCAAATCCGGCCATGTAGTTCTAGAGATTAGCCTGTTCAAACAAACATATCCACTTATATATATTAGTATAGATTGGTTTAGCTGGTATAGCTCACAACAATTACAAGATCTCTAAGTGAACCTAGTTTTAAAATTATTATAAAATTAAGCAAATGGCTGTATACACACAGCGACAATTTATGTTGGACACTTGCTCCACCATTTTTACTCTTATTCCCTACGCATTAAAAACGGCAAAAACGCCCAACTGTCTAGTTTGAGGTGTCGCCGTGTGTACCTTTATAGAAGGCATCTGGCTGAACCGAGTAAAGAATACAAGTAATAAGACTCCAATCACGTCCTGGCAACCCCAGACGCGTCAGGATTGGAGTCTTTTTAGTAGTTATTAGTAATAGAGTAGAATAATTAGAATAGAGAGTAGTATGATTGATAAATTATAAAAATATAAAAAATTATATACCAGTAGTCACATAGTGGTAGAAATTCATTAAATTTTTAAGCTTCACTTCAAATGCACTTTGCATATTTAATGATATATTTATATTTTACATATTTTTTTTCCTTCTCCACGTCCTTCATATGAATTTTAACTATGCCAAATCACACATTTCTCGGCGCGCGCAATTTTTTTAAAAAGAGGCTCAATTTTTTTTTTTTTTTTCATTTATTAATATGTCCTCACCCATTTTCTATTTATTTAACAAATGAGAAAAGACTACTTTTTTAAGAGTGGTAGGGTGTATCATGGGTTGTTGAGTTCCTTCCTGCGTGTGAGTGAGGTCACCAGTAAAACTCCTAAGGAGTTGCTGTGTTAGCAGCAGAGGAGGCATCACGCGAGTAATACTTTAATGTATTACAAACGTTCATAGGCTACGGTAACCGCTTTACATCAGGTGGGATGTATGATTGTATGACTCCCGACGTTGTATAAAAAATAACTTAATCTATATACCTACACATGTAGTTTGTAAAGGCAACCTTACCGGTCATTCGCTTCCGGTCAAACTAACACCTGTAGTTTGCGGACAGCAGCTTGCACCTACAATTTTATATATAAAATTCGATGTATATTCCGTATAGACTCCAAAAATACTGGATCTATTTTGATGACATTTCTAGTCAGATAAATTCGATGTATGTTCCGTATAGACTCCAAAAATACTGGACCTATTTTGATGACATTTCTAGTCAGATAAATTCGATGTATGTTCCGTATAGACTCCAAAAATACTGGACCTATTTTGATGACATTTCTAGTCAGATAAATTCGATGTATGTTCCGTATAGACTCCAAAAATACTGGACCTATTTTGATGACATTTCTAGTCAGATAGACCAGCGGGTGATACTGTGAAGAGGTATCGATCGGATCACCCGTGCAAAGTCGGGCAGGTTCCTAGTAAAAAATAAATAAAATGCTCTATGAATAAATAGATACTTAAATAATATACATAAAACACACTTATATATTTTTTTTATATACGTCGGTAGGCATATAAGCATACGGCCCACCTGATGTATAACGGTACCACTTGTTATACGTTAAGTATCACTGGCGCGATGACACCTCTGCTAACACAGCAACTCCTTAGCTTACTGGTGACCTCACTTACACACAACAAATCTCTAGGGAGTTGTTATTTGGCTGCGGTTTTCTGTGACGTGGGGGTACTTCCCCAGACGGACTGCTTTGATGCGCCCTGCCTCTATTAAAAGTAACGAAATGACAGTTACTATACTAAGTATGTACCCAATTAAGTAATGTTGTAAATAATATTACAAAAATGCAGTTAATGACCCTACTACAGTTAATTTAAAAGCACATACGAAATTTTCATTCATTCACTTGCAATATATATATGATATTTATTTATTTATATATATAAAAAAGAAAACGGGAATATTAATCAACAACTTGATTATACTCTGCTTAACATCTAATATTTCTTATTCTCGTAACAGTTCTCCAGCCATTAGACTATTAGACCACCCCTGTACAAAAATCATTAAGGTCTGTTCACCGTGTTTCTGCGGTAAAGTAAAAATCAGAGACAGAATTACTAACGCGTTATGTTAGCGCGGACATACTTAGACTTTTTTTATACCACTAAGGTAGCAATCAAGCATACGGGCTGCCTGATAGTAAACAGTCACCGTAGCCTATGGACATTTGCAACACCAGGGGTCTCACTCATGCGTTGGCGACCCTCTAAAAACCTCTTCACGCATTTCTTGAAGAATTCCATGCTGTAGTCCCTTGGAAAAACCTAGGCTGAGAGCTCATTCCACAGCTTGAGAGTTCTCGGAAGAAAACTTCGGAACCGAGAACTTTGCTGGACTTCATCCGCGTGTATCCTGGTATACCATAGGGGTCGCTTTTGCTAAGTACTTATTCTTTCTCGGCTTCTAAGGGTCGTTTCCTCCTTCCTCAAGAATTGGGCAATCAAATGCAAAAAAATTTTTTCAAATCGGTCTAATAGTTTCAGACATTAGAGTCTTCAAACAAAAAAATTCTTCCACTTTATATGTTAGTATAGACGTATCGTTTTTTATGCAACGTCAATCATACAACCATAGACTCATCTGATGTAAAATGGTCACTGTAGCCCATGAACGCTAGCAATGCACTCACGTGTATCCTCTCCTACTGCTATGGTAACCTTACTCTCTCGGAAGGAACACAACAACCCTTCTGGGAGTTGTTATTCGACTGCGGTGTCCTTGTGAGGTGGTTGTACTCTTCAGTCGCCAACGGGCTCGGTGAAATGTACTGTAATGTAAATAGCATTTTACTGACAGGCAAGGGTTTAACCCTTCGAAACCCGTGTGGTCGTATACGACCGCGAAATGTATGGGAAAACGTATATAACGGGTTCCGACTGCACAAACCACGAAACAATTAATCGAACCCGTTACAATCTGCTTGCAACTCACTCTTATCCTGCTTTTAACGACTGCCAGGTGATTGAGTTGCAAGTCTCGACGTACGCACGCTTTCCTTGCATTGTTGTGGCGACCGACGTGAGACAGGTGGTAGGCGAGTTGCTGTTTTCTGTAACAGTGAAATAAAAAGAATACGTGTAATAAATCTGTGAAGATTGCTTTGTTTTGTATTTTTGACATTTATTATATTAGATCAGCGTATCTAAACTTAACCTAGCTGAAAAAACACACGTTAATATATATTATTAGCCGTTTGATTGATAGTTCATACGATCGTATATTGTTTTTGGTAGGCAATACACCATGAAATAATCCTGATTGGACCGTTCATTTAATGAAATGTATTTAATTACATAAAGTAATGTCAATATTAATGCTTGGTGATACGTATAGTATCATTAGATTATAGCATATTTAATTTAAAGCAAGTAAATCTTTAAAGTTTAAAAAGGTGTAAAACTTTGTTTACTGCAGAGATTTTCAATTATTTTTGTCCGTGAAAAGAGCTATGAATGTTTAAGAAGCGAGTAGAGTGTGTGAAGATGAGGACCGTGTCATTTGGCGCTCGGTTCTCTTTATATAGGATAGGCCTACACCGCAAGGCACTTAGCGTGAAAATATAGATCAGAGATTTCCAATCATTTATGTACCGTAGAACCACAAACGATATATTTTGTGCTCTCCATAGACCCCCTGCCTAACTAATGTTTGAATCTGATGGACCCCTTACTTAGTGCAATCGACACCCAAGGGGTTGATATAGACCACTTTGGGAAGCATGGGTCTAGCTAGAGAATACCTTCACAGACTATAAAATATGAGTTTATAATACTATGGTAGGTAGTAAGCATGTAAGATGTAACATGTGTGTGTGCAACCTTCGAATTAGGAATGATTTTTCCATATTTTTTTTTTAGGAATTAAGAAAAATCGTAAAAAAATATTAATTAACTTTTAAAAATTATTTTACTAATCTGTAGTATCTTTCTACCGTTATCCCTTTTCCTAATCCATTAGAATTTGCAGGGTGTGCTAGCTAAGCCTAAGGATTTGGCGAAGATACTTGATTTTTACATAGACCGACTGCCGTCAGACAGACAACTCTGGAGATCTTTCTTAGGCTAGGTCAAACGTCTTTCGAAATATAATTTCTTGGACATGTGGGTTTACTTACGATGTTTACGTTCACCAGTGTGCATGTAATAATTACAAATACGTATATAACGTATATTTTCCCTTATTTACAGGTACCAGAATGAGCTACCCAAAAAAATTAAATCCCGCGGGAAGGACGCGCACATGATACACGAAGAACTAGTTCAGTTGATGAAATGGAAACAAGCGGTGAGTAACTATCGACGCGTACTGCAACACTATGCCAGCGATTTAAAACAATATTTATTATGATTGACTTGTAAATAAATTCTTGGTGGCATTCTTCATACTGTTATTGCATCAAATTGCAGGCGTGTGATGTGTCTATACTATAATAGTGACTATTGGTATATGTGTTGTTAACAAATATGCTATTATTGAAGTACATAATCGCAAAGATTAATAGCGAGTCTATTCAGACGCTATTACATAATACATAGGTGTAGATATTAAGTCTGCTTGTAAAATCTTATTTTTATATTGAAATATTTTTTTTTTTACTAATAATTATTTATGTAATAATTGCATTAATTATTGGTGGGCATTGTTGTCTATAGATGACTTTTAATAGGGAAACTAATAAAAGGGAATATGCATGAAATTTATTTTTCGTAAATCACACAATTATCATATAAAAAGTAAAAGAAATAACATTTTTTGTAGTTTTTTTTTAGTTTCGTTTAGGTGTTAAAAATCTTAAAAACAAATCAAACAGTTTCTATATTAAAAAAATATTAAATTTGAATTGTCATTTTTTGAACATGTTTTACTATGACAGCATCAATGTGAATGCTTGAATTGAGGAAATACAGCTAATATTTAGATGAAATCCATACATTTCTTCATAGCCACACGGCTTGTGACGTCATCAGCCACGGCCTTTTAGTATTAAGCGTTTTCAGGTCACGTGATGAAATTCCTTTCAAACAGTATTATCTTGCAAACTAATTATCGTAGAAAAATTTTACTTTGAGATATCTTCCTATCTATATCTCCTCTTTTCAAATCTGTCCTAAAATATTGCATGCATATTCCCTATTGCAGTTTTATAAAGCAAAAGTATTTTATTATTGAATTAAACAATTTTTAACGGAAGTATCGCGTGTTTTATTTATTTTGTTAAACTTGACGTTTCGGATGCTGCAAAGTTATTAATTCCGTTAAAAATTGTTTAATTCAATGTGTAACAGTCGCGAAAACCTAAAACAATACTAGTATTTTATTTATTGACAAGTATTGATTTACTTAGTAGGAAGTATTGATCATTATTGTCAATGCTGTTTAAAAATTGCAGTTTTATCCTAAAAAAAATTGCACCATTTTTTAAATAGAAAAGTACTTGTTTATCGAAGTAGGTAATAACCATTATTGAACATCTGAACGCTACATTTTAATGAATCTCATTGATAATTCTGCTATAGAAATCCTGGAAACTTATTTTCACTTGCGGTGCATGTCGTTAATATTGGTTGCCGTTTGTATTGCGTTTTTAAACAGTCATTGACTTAACATAATATTAGAAGTCCTTTGACGTCGGCTTTGTCGAGACACAGCCGGCACCGATGAAGGGGATGGCTTAAGATTAACATAAACTCGTCTTCGTCGTCGATTACAATAGAAGAGTTACGATCGATCTTGCCTAACTTGCTTGCTCGATAGACTGACACACATTGTTGTTGTATGCCATGTTTGAAAAAATAATAAAAACGCAATAATTAAAAAAAAACTCAACCACGTTTATTTACGAGGAAATAAAGTATTAGGATAGGAAAAAGAAACAAAATGTAACTGTAACTTAGCATCTAATTTGGTTTTTTGTCGCCGAAAACTCGCCAAGCGGGTCGTATCTGCCCAATGACCTTTGAAATTAAAACCTGCCCCAGGCTGTCGTTTGCTTAGGAACGCAAAGCGCAATATACCAAGTTAATCCTCTGTCATTCATACTCTGACTGAAGATGAATCACATTACACCGCGTTGTTTCATTTCCCTTCGCTCTCAGTCATGTCAAACATACCTGACAGTGCCTTTTAACAGGTTACCTATACATACAAGTTCTTGCGGTTAACAGTTACTTTCTCTATATCAGTCATATCAGACATACCCGACTGCATCTTTTAATATTTTTACAGTTTACAAATCTATCTATACAAGTCCTTGCAGTTAACAGTAGTTTTCTCTATCTCAGTCACATCAGACAAACCGAACTGTATCTTTTAACAGTTTTACACTTTACCTATCTATCTATACAAGGCCTTGCAATTAAAAGTTGCTTTCTCAAATTCAGTTATATTAAATATATATATGTGACTGTGTTTTACTTATCTATCTGTGCAAGTCAAGTCACTCGCAGTTAAAGAGTTTACTTGTGCCATATTAATTTTAAGCAGATGTCGGCATATCATAAAGCCAGTACACTCCGGATACCTAAAGAAGATGAATCAAAATTGGATGTACTGTTTGTTACAGGAGCTCTGTTGAAAAACATTACCACTCTTGATGTAGGGGAAAAACATACAAAACACTGTTTTGGAATTGTACAAAACTGTGTGATTATGTGTATTACGGCAATGCGTAGCGATTTATCTGATTCTTCCACACAAGAGTTGGATACTGTTAAAGCATGCGTTATCATTATTACAATCTATCTGACATACATGACTTAAATTGGTTCCTTGCTTTCAACGCGCTGAAGAAAATATTAGGCAACTTTCTAAAGCTACATTATTAAGTTTTCTTTATCTATCTGTATATCCACACCAGGTCCCTTGCGGGGTAGGCAAAGAAGTCTGAGCGCCATAAGACTCGTAGTTTTTTTCATCTTGTCTTATTTCTATCTTTTCATGCATACACGCCGATTCGCAGGTCACCTGATAAACTACGACCTATTTTGTCGTGGTAGACTAGGAGTCTTGGCCTTCCTCGGCTCCTACATCCTTCCATTTACATCTTTTTCGTCATTCTTTATATATGCCGAACTAACGGAGCATGCCTTTTCTTGTTTTAATCGGTCAATTTTACTGCAAGTCTTGCCTATGAATTTGGTAATGGTTTCGCATCCGGCGGCTGGAAAAAAGAACATAAAAGGTAAATGACTAGTATACATTGTAGGACTAAGACTTTTCTCAATCTTCCGGATCTGGTTGAAAATATGGTAACTTCATCGAAGTAAAGACATTTTATAAATTTTGAGTTACCCCTACTCACAAATCTGACGCCAGGCTGCATTCGTATGCGGAGTCCCACTGGAACGTTAAAATGTTCTACATAAGCTAAGATGAGATTAAGAAAACCCTACAAGAATTTAATAATTCTATCAATACAATAGTACGATGTATAGCTTCTTAAGTTTAGCTTAACAGACCTCTTAAGCTTACCAACTACTACGTATGTTAATAAATTAAAGATGCTAACATACCACATTTATAATTAAATATGCGTTCATAAATTTTTATATTTATTACGATTCGGGTGGAAATTAGTCACGGCTACGGGGCTCTGTCTGGTGTAGTTTATCTTAGCCTGTAGACAAATTGAATCAAGCTGAAAATAACCACGACAAAATAACTCCTGTCTCAACACAACATCGTCAGAAACCTATATAGTATTGATGAGATTCTTTTTATTACAGAGAGGGCGGTTCTACCCACAGTTGTCATATCTTATAAAAGTGAATACACCTAGAGCGGTAATGCAAGAGACGAAGAAAGCGTTCCGTAAGCTGCCAAACATAGAGTCTGCTATGACAGCACTGAGCAATCTGAAAGGGGTCGGTACAGCGACTGCGTCGGCGTTACTGGCCGCCGCGAGTCCTGATATCGCTCCTTTTATGGCCGATGAATGCTTACAAGCTATACCAGAGATGGAAGGAAGCGATTACACTGCCAAGGAATACCTCAATTTTGTAAACCACATAAAGAGTGTCTGTGATAGATTAAATAAGGTAAGTAAAGTATGCTCCTATTTGTAAAAAAAGTTGGTCAAGTCCAACTGCAAATTATTTATTGCTTAATAAGTATACACAAATAGAAAAATGCCTAGTCAGAAGCTTAGTTGGAGGAACATTCGGTCGATAAATGAATGAGAGGTCGTGTGTTCCATTACTACCTAACCTTTTAAAATGATGTGTGCTCGGGAATTTTCCTTGGATTGTGGCGAGGACAGCGAGTAACATCGATTTTCACTTATAAAATAGTATATTTCATTACAAGTGCGGAAAGCCTGTCATTGCAAAGAGTTCCGACAAATGTCTACCCGAGCCGAGGCGTAGCCGAAGGTGAGGCAATGACGGTTCCGCACGTGTACTGAACAACTATTTTTAATACAGTTGCGAAAAAATGAAGCAATTTAATAAAATAATAAAAACACAATAAACTCAACTAACTAGGAAAATGGCGCCAACCGTAAAAGAATATAAGCAGAGATTTTCTTTTGTTTTCTTCACTCATTCTGTGTAGGCAAAGGGAACTATGCCCATACAGCCAAGTCTTCAGTAGAATTTTTTTTTGATATGAAATGAAAATGAAATTTAATTAGATGAAATGAAATGAAACCTAACCTAACTCATTGAATCAAATCATTTAATCTGATATTGAAACAAATTAGTAGCTTCTTTTTAGAAATATTTGCATGAATCATAAAAACTTCTTCATGAATTTTTTTTAGTAAAAACTTCGTGGTTGGTTTTTTCTTTTTAATAGACATTATTTTGACAGTTGGGAAAGAGAACGCACGAGTTCGGAAAAGGTAAAGAAAAAGCTCTAGTATGTAATAGCCCACATCCCGAACGCTATACGTCCCTGCAATACGCCACTTTTTGAGCAACTGTATTAAAAAATAATTTAATGTCCAGTTTCTTGTTCTCATTACCATTATCATTGCGTTTACGTCCAACTTGCATTCGCGTAACGCATGTACAAAGTACTTAATATCATTTTATTATACCACACACTAATAAACCGCTTCACTGCGTATAAAGGCACCCCGCGCTCCCAAAAACGTTGTTTAGCGCCTATATATATCTCTGCCTACTGACCAATGGGAGAATATTTTAACCAATAAGCTGATAAGTGCCGCAACGTTGATCCGTGAACTAGCTAATAAGACTACCCGTAGCAGCGAATTAATACGTAATTTCGTTCTCATCAGTTCTCCATACGTTATTCCTTCATACCATACTATACTTATAACTTTATAGGTTTAGATTACTAGTAATACTAACTTATTTACCTGTCTATAACTTTACGCCAAGATAAGTAGGCAGAGAGAACAGAGCGTCACATGACTCGGTCTATACACATCTTACTCGCTTCTTTAACATTCATAACTCTTTTCACGCACACTCGCCGACTCCCAGGCCTCTACTGATACCTGACGCCACCTTCTCATAACATACGACCTATTTGTTAATACTAACTTAGAAAGGTTAATTTTACCTTTGATTTTATGAGCGTTAGTTATCTACTAAGCAGCCCGTCTAGGGAAGTACCTCCACCTCACAGAAATATATGCATCGGTGCACGGTCCACCTGATGTAAAGCGGTTACCGCAGCCTATGAACGCTTGTAATACATTAAGTGTCACTCGCACGATGCCTCCTCTGCTGCTAATACAGCAACTCCTTATAGGAGGAACACACGCAAGAACACAACAACCCTCTAGAGAGTTGTTATGTGGCTGCGGTTTTCTAGGAGGTGGAAGTACTCCCCCAGACGGGCTAGTTTTGATGCAACCTACCTCTCCTCTGCTACGCACAGAAGCGTCGTACATTGGCCATGGAAGCTTCTTTCTTGGTCGAATTTATACTACTGTCGTTTGAGTGGTAATAAATGTTGTTTTATTATATTTATAGGAACAAAATGGCTGTGGCAAGAAATGGTCACCACACATGGTGGAATTAGCGTTATGGACACACAACATAGTATCAGATTTGCAACCAGAACTACTGGGGAAAGCGCCCAACATCACCGTACCGCCCACAAACGGTGGTTCGCCACTGCCCAGCGACGAAAGCAACCTTGAACCACCATCCACGAACGGTAACGGTATGTTTGTTATATTAATTTAAAATTTATTTACCACATATCTAGGGTACAAAGGCGGACTTCATGCTAATGCATTCTCTACCAGACAACCTTTTGGAAGACTAATATACAGGGAATCTGTACAGTAAAGTAAGAAAGCGAATTATTTTGATATACTTAATTGAAATTACTACACAGTAAATATACATAACACAAACATTACATATATGATAACAATGTAAAACATACGGTAGTATGCATAGACATGCTTACACATACATAATATAATTCTGACGATGATTAATGGATCTCGGTTTTAACAAATTGCCCAGTAAGTAAACCGAATTTGTTCGACTTATCTCTGAGAGAATCGGGCATTCCAGAGACTTGTAGTTTGTAACGTTAAGGAGTTAGACATAAAGCCAGAATGATAAAGAGGCGTAAAGAGCTTTAGAGTACTCTCAGATTGGAATTGTCGATCATGGAAGTCTCAGAGATACTAAAATTTACAGTTCATGTATTCAGGAGAGTGAGAGAATTATAGAGAATAGAGTGAAGTGAAAGTTATACCACTAGAATGGGAAAGTGATGTGCACGATGCCACATCAGACGGGCTGCTTTGAACAAGGAAATAACCCATAGATAACTAATGACAGGATTTTGTCTAATAAATAAAATCACCGCTACGGGTTGGGGGGCAAAGTAGAATGCACAGCCTAATTGGCTAATTCACCGATCAACATCGCGTTATTTATCGGCTTGTTGGTTTATAATGTAACCCTATTGGTCAGTTGGCTCGAATCGCTATGATATTTAGGCGCTAAATCATTAAGATTAAAAAGATTAAGATAAGATAAGTGAGGTGGGCCTTTATGGGCAGTCAAGAGGTTTATTGGTTTGTGAAAAACTGGCCTGGCTGGCTCTAAAAAAACTTGGCTGGTCGGTATGGAGCCCGTGGCAATAATACCGTTTTACGATACAGAAAAATAAAATAATAAAATCACGTTTCCCTGCATAGGTGGACTCCACTTATTTTTTATTTTCTGATACTTTTATTATTTGTCATTTTTAATCGCCTTCAATTTTTGATCTTTTGGCCACTTTTTTGGTAATGTGTGTATGTATTTTATGTATGTTTAGATACTGATGTCTAGGAAACGGCTCCACGATTTTGGATAATTCAAACAGTAGTTCTGTTAGGGTGGATTCGTTTTGGTTCAATATAAATTTGGTAAAAAATCTTGCGCAGAGTTTTTTTTTTTATTGTTTTGTCGATATGGTTTTGATTTTTCTTTCAAAAGTTGTCTAAATGACCTTAAAAGTTCTGTTTAATGTTTCACATGTTTTACTTCGTTGAAGTTGATGTCAGCAAAGATAAAGGACGTGTATATAACAAAATCGATTTCACTTTTTTATTGGACATTTGTTATCTGTGAAGATTGCAATCAGCTACTCGGAAGATATCTACATCTATTTGAAGATGAGCAGACGGATCCTCCCTTTAAATTCAGAATTATAACAATTCTTACCGTTTTATGGAAGTATGGAAGGTATGGTCATGACACGTGCTGTACTCACAGAATATGCAATCCTACTAGTATCCTATTCTATAGGTGCTTGTGAACATCAACATTAGCACTTAGGTACGTGTTGACAAGCTCGCCGCTAAATCCTCTTTCACGACCTCGGCCAGCAGGGGCGCGGTGAAGCAGATATTGCCGCTTCCCGCCCCGCTAACTTCGCGCAAAATTCTATACAAATCTATATATTTGATCGCGTCGCCATTAATGAAAAATGCGAAACACTTTATGGTAGCGACGTTAATATCCTAGTAATAAAAATAGTCTGTTATTTTAACGTCTGTATTAACATCGAGTGGCAAACAACCATGGGCTCTCTCTCTCTCTGTGTGTGTGAGTGTAGTGCAACTACCATAGCAGATGAACGGTTGCAACACTAGGAGCTTTACTCTCGCGTTACCAATGCTGTAGCTAATTCAAGCCTTCTTTCTGGTGACCTCACTTACCTACAGGGACTCTACAACCTAGGAAAATACCTTAAGCGAGGTAGGACGCAATAAAGCAAGTCGACTAAGAAGTATCTCCACAAAAAATCGCAGCTCAATAACAACTCAACGGGTTGTGGTGTTCCTGAGAGTGAGTGGAGTTATCAGCAAGGCGCGAGCGATACTTCATACATTGCAAGTGCTTTCAATGCACAAATTAGCCTAATTTCGACGAATCCGATGTTGTGAATGCTCATGGGCTACGGTGAATGTTTACCATCGGGCATCCCATTAGCTCCTCTATCCACTTCATAAATTACACTATGTTTTCAGCCATGAATGTTGAAACATATAAAGTTTTAACATTAATGATATTTAAACTTGAGATATATATATGTCAAAGACAGATAAACTTGAGTTATTTAGGGTTCCCATGTTCGGCATGGAACCATAAATTCTACGTGTAAGCGAACAATAATCTTAGCGGATTAACTATTTCGCCATGCTAACAATAGACAAAGGCTTTGAAATAGACACCAGTCACTGCGTTTTACGTCATAGCGTTCACATAAAATACTGTGTTCATTATCATTGTTGTCTAATTGTACGAATGGAGGTACGTTGACGTTTTTTGAAGGGCACTTCTTTAGGCACATTGGGCACTTTTGGTATGGGCAATTTTTACCCATTGAATTTTTCCCCACTGAACTCGGGTGACCGGTACGCTCAAATTATATACATACAGATGTGTGGAAAATTGCCTTGTTATTAAATTGATATGAATTAATAAAGCTTGTATTATAATACTTATATAATGTTTGTATAATAATCATTCTTTTTCATGTAAAACAGCGCAATAAATAAAATTTTTATTACTATATTAATACCTTGATAAAAATAATTTTAATTAAAAATAACTTCTAAAAAACTATTTCTTAACAATTCAATAATAATGTTTACAAGTTTGCGAAGATAAGAAGTTTTCACTTCTGACGTATTGTACTACGACTGCCAAGTTTTTTTTTTCAATTTTACGTAGCAGCCCTAAATATTTTCGAGATGAAAAATATCAAATATTTTCACTCGGGATACACCGTATATAATTTCATCAAACCTGGACAATAGGGGCAAGTAGTATAATAAAACATTTTTTAACGACAGCATTGTATTTGATATAAAAAATCATATTTTGAAAAATATGCAAAAGTATATAGAAATATGTACGTGTTCATAAGATTTTATTATACATATATAATTTCCGGAACATGTTTTCATCGATACTAACGATAGTAATAAGCATGTCCAATGGTAGCAAAGATTATGGGTGTATGTATATACGCCAGAGATAACCCAAAGCACATGGTGCACCCAGCCGCTTAGCAAACGTAGTTATGACAATAAAAGTAACAGGTGGTCTAATGGTGAAGCACCTTCTCCTTTCAGAATACCACCATAAAGAACATCAATCGAAGTAACCATCGGTGTGGAAGTTAACAGTTCTGTGATATTTCTGGGCCACAATGTGAAAAACATCCCGTTTCGTTACTTTAAAAAAAACTGCGCCGCAGGCCCAGCTCCTCTAGTTTAGTTAGAGGTAACCAATGTTTTAGCGCTGCAGCGAACTTAAGTTCTAATTCTCACCAAAATCTTACATCAGGGTCACGTGTCCTGAGACGAGTTTAATATTTTTTACTCATCCCAAAAAGTGCACAACGCCGCAAATAAGTTTTCACTTCAAAAAAATGTTCAATGTTATTATGCGTAGGGAGTAGGTTTATGACGAGCATTTATTTTTACTAGATGTAGAATGGTCCGGTTAGCTTTGGGACATGTTTACATAAAAGCCATTAAAATACAATACAGGCCATAAACTCCACGACAAAGGAAGTGTTCGCTTACGGCCTTTTGGAAGGTGTTATGTATTTTTTGCCGTTGTTACAGGTAAATTGGGCGTAGACTCAGTAAATGAGGATACGACGACGTCGTGCACAGAGGACTCTATGGATGCGAAAGCCGCGTCCCCCGCTACCCCCGCCTCCCCTTCGGACAATTCGGATTCCGCCTTCAGCACGCCGCGCGCTAAAAGGTAAACCATCTATTTAACCGAACACAAACACATTTTCGACTCCTACGGGTAAATAGTACTCATGATGCGACGCACGGCTGGCTTTCAAATTTGATAAAAGAGTTCTATTCTCAAAAATGAGGTTTTCTACATGAAAAAAATTTCTTGCGGTTATATTGAGGATATTTTCTTTTTATTAAAATTACACAGAATAGTACGTTATATAAGAGAAAGTGATATCTACAATAAAATACCAATAGTTATATCTTCTCTTTACTGGGATCCCTTATCTTTCGTTATCTTTTGTTTTTTTTTTTATTATATCACAACGGCGATTTTCTATCTTCACGCCACGGAACTAAACGTGGCTTCGCTAGGACCCGGTTCTTTCTGTCCATCCTGCTAGTTACTAGCGGGATGGACAGAAAGAACCGGGTCCTAGCGAGATAGATAGAGGGAACCTAGCGTCACTGCCCTTACACCTCACGCGCTTCTTTAACATTCATAGCTCTTTTCATGCTCATTTTATGGTTTTAACGGCTCCCGGATATCACCTTAAACTCGACCAATTTTGTCGTGGTATGAGTTTTGGTTTTTCTCGGCTCCTATATTTTTATTTTCGCATTGTATATCTTATTCATCATTGTTTCATCCCTCATTCATTGAACTCGTCCGAATCAACAGAGCCTTCTTGTTTTCTCAACACCGATAATCTGTTTCGGTTCTACTCTCTTTCTTATATTATCATCGTGAATAAAAAGAGACAAATGAAGGGTATACCTGTCGTTAGAAAGAGATGAATATATCTATACCTTAAGACATTTATGGTTTGTGGCGAAATACGTATAGCCGCGACTCGGGAGCGTGGCTAATTGAATGCGAGTTGGGCAATTACCTTACTTTCGTATTGCCATTCTAAAGCATGTACGACGTATGTATAACTATAGAAACATCTTAGCTCGCATTTTGATAGCACGCAAAGTAGAATAAACTACTTTCATCGTTTCTCTCTGTCATACTTATTTCCAGTTACCACAGGGTACAGTGGTTCTGTTAAAAACAACCAAAAGTTACAAGAATTAATTTATTTTAGTAAAAATACTGTTAAATTAGAAATAATACCAACTATTCTACACGGCCTGCCAATATAAGAAAAAAACAGTGTTCTATCGTAATTTATTGTTGTTGATTTATTACTGATTGACCTTTTGTACACATTTACTTAAAGTAACATTAATAAATTTGCATACAAAGGCGGACTTATCTCTTTTGGACATATTTTCTAACCTATCTTTAATTGCTTGGGAGGAAGGCAGATAACACGGCCTAAGAACCCATCTGCGCAATAATTAAATTACTATTAAAACAATACCAAGACAAATTATTATACAGTGCATTCCATTTACCATTTTTTTTATAGATAAATGTAATAATACACTGTACAGCTAAGAGCAGCTCAAGCTTTACACTTTGACCTTTGTACCGTTCATATTCAGTTTGTGATAAGAGTTACAATCCCACTTCGAGTGCTAAACGTGATCTACTCTTAGCTGTACACTCACATTACTTACTCAATAAAAAAAAACGTGTGCGTCTCGGGACGCCCGACAGAAGCAGATAACTTAAACTAATCCGCTGCCGTATGCGTGAGAGAAAGGGAAGCCAGACAGAATGGCTCCGTAACGCGTTACGTAACGAAGCGGTTTACCCTCCCATAAGAAGTTGTCACTTCAAAAAGAAAACATACGTTTGTGCTACTTATGTACATGTGAACTTACCAAAGAAGATATTACGACTTGACGGGGTACATGGTAGAAGTGGTAGTAAGTGGTTAGCTTAATTTGTAGATATACTTACATGAATAGGAATACCTTATAGCATTAGTTTATTACTCCTTAATTAGTAATTAGTTACATTGTGAAACATCCATTATCACTATTAATGTACAATTAGTGACGAACTCACTGAAAATAATATCCATTGATAATTTTGTTATCGAATTTATTTGTTATTAAAATTCAGTGATTATTAGCATAGCCAATGAATGAAAAGTAGAAAGTAAACCGGTTTAGTATATTTTGAAGGGTAAGATATAAATATCCATAGCAATTCCACGATATATCTTTCGACAAAGGATATTAATAAACACTTACTTAATTGGTGTACGTAGGAAAATCTCCAGTTCTTATAAAAGTTTAATTGCTTTGCAATTTCTAATAGAGTCCACCGCGTGTGTTGCGTGCGTGACAGGCGTAAAATTTGACATGTTGGCACAATGTTAAATTACTTGTCACGTCGCTTGTGTGGGTAGGTTCGCTGTAAAGTGGTATGCCATTTAAATATCTTTGTCCAGTGTAATTTTGTTCAATGAAATTTGATTAATTCTATATAACAGAAATTCTAGTATAAGGAGATTCTATCAAATATTTGATTACAGGCATATATTGGTTAATTTCTATTATGTCGTCATGAAGCAATTTTACATGAAAAAACCTATTTGCTATTTACGTTACACTATTGCAAGAGAAAAATATTTATGTATTTCTTTTAAATATTAAGTTACATTTTTTCCAATTACCTATTCATTTTTTATGTTTGTTGTAATTGAAGCTCTTCTTCCATTGGACATAACTAAGTAACCATCAATTGTATGGACGACAGTATGTAACATTAAATATTTTAAAAATATACAATTCGGGACTAGACTACGAACTGTGATTTCGAGCCCAAGGACATTAGCTGTTTTTTTTTTCAATCTCTGTATACTGCAGATTCTTGCAGTTACGTACCCAGCACGGCTAGGCTGTGGGAACGCCCGTAGTCTAGATGTTGTTGAAGAAGATCGCAAGTCGGGCGGTTGCGATCGATCGAATAGGTTGTCAGTTATTCAACCCGCATAACGCGCGGGCGTCAGCGCATCCATGGCTGCGGGCCACTGTCTGCACGACTGACTACTTTCTTTGCCCGCAAGATGCAGCAGGGGTGCCAGAAACAATTCAACCTTGCGCTGCTCGCAAAATAATTTGAGTGGTAAAATTTACAACTGTCATTTAGGTACACATTCTACGCGTGTTCGTAACGGGCGCGGGCGGAAATTGCTCAGTGACTGAGCGTATAAAGTCCCAACAAAGTTACTCAGATAGTTAATTTATAGCTCTTTTAACTCTGTTTTAATATTTCATTTTCCACAGACAAATGGAGGAGGCGAGTTCAGAAGAAAATTCCCTGGGCGATTCTTCAGAGGCGGCAGCGCCGCCCGTGTCAAAGAAACTTCGAGAAGCTACACACTGACATTCGCGCACTCCCACCAAACATCCCTCGTGCGCCTATAAATAGCTTTCTAGACTAAAATATTGTACCTAGGTAATTTATTTTGAATTCCGTTTAATTTTAACTTAGCGTTAAGTTTTAAGTACCGGTCGATTTTGTAAGTTTTATAGGGTATTAATGTTTTGGATGCGTTTGGATGGTTATGCCGGGCGCGCTCCTTGTGAGATTGATTGTACAATATTTCAATGTGTGTTTCGGAGTGGCCCGCGATAGGGCCTAGTGTTAGTTTCATTTGTAATATTGTTTGACGTTCGAACGTTCGCATCCCGCGTGACATTCCAATAATTACGAGTACGTTCGAGCCTTGACGCGGCGGCGGTCGCGCCGGCGCGCCCCACTCACACCATTGCCTTATGATATGATACAGTCTGCCCGCAGAGTTTATATGCAACAAGATAATACAAAGGTCGTGTTACCCGGGCGCCGGGCACACGGGCCCACAATGTAGTTTTTATTGAACAAATATAAGATATTAATTTTATAATGTGGCATTTTCATTTATACTCCCTTACGAATAATAACTGTCATCATGCTGAAAACGCAATGTACGATCCATATTACATCGGCAACTCATGGTAGGCCGCACACTGGCCGGTATCTGGCTGCGTCGCAGATACACAGCAGCGCGTTGCGATACATATGCGACGCCGCGGTATATTGTACAATAGATAAATTGCTTCGTGATGTCTAACGTGGAAGATATTACTCTCTCATATACAGCGAAGAGTAGTTGTACAACAATATTTCCGATGAAGATCTGGTGCTCTTAACGTCAGATTTAAAAATCTATGGCCACTAGCCGCTGAGTAGTATTGCGTACTATGTGGATTGGTTAAAAACAATTCTTCTATCTAGAACGAGGAATATTTATCAAAATTTGGTTTAACTTTGTAGTATTCGACTTACCTGAAGTAGTGTATGAAATAAGTCATGCCTGAACAATGAGAGCATTTGGAGATTTGGCACATTTTAACTAGCCCCTTTATCTAAATGCTTTGGTGACTAGATTTGCCTATATCTAATGAAACTTGTGACGCAATTTGAAACAGAAAATAAATCATGTAAAAGTTTCTACTATGTATCTAACTTATAATCCTGCAACATAAATCTCTATCTACAGCTTCGTAATTGACTAACAGTTTTTAAATGAAAATATTGACTTGTCTCGTTTCATAGATGTAGATTAGCGTCTCGTCCAAATACACTTTCAGGCCCCCTTTTTACCCCCCCAAAGGTGGAATTTTTGAAAACGCTGAAATTACTTTTTTGACGTCTTGATTGAGAGTACTTATATTTACAAAGACTAAAGTAGCTCACTTAAAATATTTCTGCTCCAAACTGTCAATCCCCTTTTTACTTCCTTAGTGGTTGAATTTCAAATCCCTTCTTTTCGCTCGTGAGGATTACAAAAGTAACCTCTATGCAAAATTTGAGCTCTTTAGGTGCAAGGGTTTGGCCTGGGCGTTGATGAGTCTGAATTAGTCAGGAACTCCATTTTTAATATAAAATTATTAATCATTATTTAAATAAATTAAAGTGAATGATGTGTATTTTTGACTTCAATAGACTGATTCTGGTTATATCAAAATAAAATTTCTAGTATCAGGCAATAGGGTAGCTAACATTTTTTAAAGAAATTATGTAATACTAACTTGTAGGTAAATATTATTAATATAAAAATATTATACTTTTTGAGCGAAAGAAAGACCAAAAAGTGCCAGAATCATCTCAACACTAGGTGCCGTAAAATCATACTACAAGGGATTGCAATGTGCACAATAAAAATCACCTGGACTCACCTGTTCTAGTGGATGACAAATCCAACAATAGGTAATATAAGGAGGGTTGGTGCTACGTACCCCGCAGCTGTAAAATAAAAAAGCCTTACTCAGTACCCCATAGACAACGTGCAGGTGCACCACGCGCCACCTGTGGGACGTGGACAAGGGTTATTGCACTACAGCGGGCGAGGGCACCGTAAGAAACGAATCCGGGAACTGAGATTGTAGTATTGCACAATTGAAATGTTTTAGTATGATGAATGTCTTGAGAGTTAGCGGAAGTGTTGAAAAAAAAACCTGATAAATGTGGCATGTTTGTAGGAAATGAAATCGAAGGGTGCGAAAGCGAGAGATATTTAATGCAAATGTATAACTTCTAAAACTGTTGATGTGATGGAAAAAGAAATGACGTGGATGTATAGGAATGTAAGTTACGTCCGGAAATGTTATGCTGAATATTGTGCAAAGTTTTCGGAAGATTTTAATGCTGACTGCATTAAAATCTTATGATGGAAGAAATTTTTATTGGAGTTAATTTTAATAAGCATGTAGCAAAAAATTCATGAAGGTTACGAAAGAGTATACGGAGGATGGGGATATAAGGACTGGAACACAAGAGGGTGAAACCCTACTGCAGTCTGCTTACTTCACTGATTTAGCGATTACTAATAGGTACATGATTCCAAGAAAAGGTTAGCCACATTGATTACATAAAAGTAGCCACCATGTCGCAAATCGACTATAATATATAAACAGATTTTTTTCTTTGAAAGTGTTTAAGATGTCGAAGCTGAGGTAGCCCTAGTGTAGTAATAGTGGCGGCGCTAGGGGTCGGCAATTGCCGCCGACACAGTCTAGAGGGCCTCTCAAAGTTTTTTTGTAATTTATGACATTATTCGATTAACAATAATACTTGTAAAATGAAATTAGCATATAATAATTATTAGTGCATCATTCAGCTCATTTTCTTTTTGGCTGAATAATTAAAAATGCTTCGCAAGGCTGATGTCGCCGAGGTCATGTTTCGTCTAGCGCCGCCACTGCTCAAGACTCGTGTTTTATCAGAAGCCGATGTCAGGATCCTTAGAAACCGGCGTGGAATCAGCGGTAACGCTATTAGGCTAAATACAAAGAAAAAGATATCACATGGCAAGGCACGTTAGAAAAGGAAGAATTTGTAAGTTCAGAAAACAATAAGATGATAGAAATGAAAGATGGAAGGACGACGCATGAATGATTGGTGGAAAGAGATGGCAGAGTGTATGAGTGAGAAGAGCCGCGAAACATGTGTTTGGGGATCCAAAAGGTAAAGGATGCATGCATGCATAGAAGAAAGCTAAAACCTAGGACGAAATATATAATACTCTGGGTAGTCTATGTGGCCATAAAAAGCTCTACCACCATGTTGCTAAGGCTAGGGAAACGAAAAGTTAATAATAAAAAAAAAATACATAAAAATTAATTAAAATCAAAGTTATGAGCCACATAAAATGCGTGAAGAAAAAGTAAGCAAAGCGCTTGTGGATGATGATGAAATAAAGAAGTGTAGGAAAAATTATTTCGTAAGCCTGTTGAATGGAATGGAGCGCTGTAAAGACAGTAGGTAGGTTTGGTAAAAGATATGTATGGAAGATGTGAAATTGCCAGTAAAGGGAAAGCAATAGGACTTGATGGAATACCAGTTGAAGTACGGTAGACATTAATAGCGGATGAATGGATGTTATTGCACGAAAAATGTATACACGACAAATGATACAACTGTCTAAAACTGAAAAAACGTTAAGATACGACGAAAAAAGAGAATAAACTTTCACAAAACTGATTAGATTGTATCGAAGCATGGTCGAGGAACAACAGATATTTTCCATTCGTAAAATGTACAGTCCTAGACAAGTCTGTTTCTTGACATAAAGACTTACGACCTCAAAAAGAAAGGTGTCCGAGAAGTGCCTGCGGTTGATTCATACGTTGCAGCACCCAACTGCGGTCAGCGGTTGGCGCTACTACAGTTGTAGGCAGCAAGGCAAGGGTCGGTACGTAGACCTTATTTCGTTCTTCTGATAATGGACGCATTGTCGTTGTACTACATTCAGAAGGAGCCTCGCCTTAGTGCATACTATTCGCCAGCGACATTGCGCTAGTGGCCGAAGATTTCAGAACATATAATATATATATATATCTGCTTTATCTTTATGATGTAAGTTATCATCTTTAAGTTAAGTTATCATCTTGATAAAGACCAGACGGACTAGTTTTATCTATCATATATGTTATATTGTTTTTTTTTTTATACAAATTCGGGAGACATACAGTAACAGCGTGTTTCACCATTGCGCCACCGAGGTCGTATAAATTGTAATGCCTATACAGGCAAATATGCTTGTATTGGCACGCAAAGGGAATTGACAGCGCAGCATCGGCCTGATGTTTCATGGGAATATTATTTACAGAAATACAATCTTGGACATCCATCGCGGCTCTTGATTGTGGTACCACCACGCAGGCCGTATATTTATTTCTCAGCTTTGGAATCGAATATATCCAGGCCGTAAAAAAATCCTCGCGGGCACATTTTTCAGATTTTGAATGTAGCATATTCAAAATGTGAAAAATGTGCCTGCGAGGATTTTTTTACGGCCTGGATATATTCGATTAGTCCGCGACAGTACGTTACTATTTACCGTTTCGAAATATTTTAATGGGGGGGGGGTTTAAGTAATTTTGTGTTTACAAACAGAAAGTAGAATAGTGCCGGGTATACTTATTTCACAAATAATTTTAAAAAATATAGTAACCATTGGACATTATTTATTCACAATATTTTACTTAATATATATATACAGTTAATGTTGAGCTTCAACGTCCTGTTGCAAATGCGGGTATAGCGTAGCGGGGCGAGTGCCGGCGGCCATTCTCCCCGCGAAGTCTGGCCGTCGCGGGGGCCGCGGCGGGCCCAGCAGAGCATCTAGCACGTTTCGGGGCGCCCACACGTCGCTCGACGCGCCGCCACTCGCGCTGGCGCCGTTGCCCGCCCCCACTGGCGATAGAGGAGAATCTGTGGTTGCACGAATCACACTTGCACGAGATTCACCTAAGGGTTATTCAAATTATTAATAAAAAATGCTTATAGTATAAGAAGTTTTTAAATAGTACACTTTGTTGATAGTGGCTTGGCGAAGTGACTTTTATTATGAGGCCAATTTATAATTGTGAAAAGTTGCATAAATCCGTGACCCATAATTTACAGAATATAAAAGTCTTTCTTCGACACGAACTTTTTCCTGTTTACCGCGGTGGATTCCCTGTTTTGTGGTGGGAGCCACTATGTGAAATTATATTCAAAAGACGTGTGACCTAACGTAAAAAAGATCAGGTTTTTCCTTTGGTCTTTAGAAGTCAAAATCAGTATCTTCGCATAATTCTTAGGTTCATGTAGCGGACGCCGCCAATCGTAATGAATTAAGAAACAGGATTACGCCAGGAAGAAGGTGAGAGCCACCGTTAACAGGGAATCTATGGTCACGCAACCAAAATCTCTTGCAAATCTCCGTAGGTTATCTCCCGTGAACTCTCAAGTTTTGGAATGAAATCTCTATAAGGATTTTACATGAGGCTACATAATTAATATTATCAGAAAGCAATTTACAGAAGAGCGTTTTACAGGTCAGCACGTGCTAATAATGTCCCTGGAGATGTAAGAATCGATGGAAAAAAAACTACAAAGTATAAATGAAAACAAGGTATAAAATAAATAAAACATAAGAAAACAACAACCTCATACAACACTAATAAAAAATACCTATTACACATACGAGTTTAAAACAGTTTAATAGTAAAAGTAGCAACCTTAACATGCTATTAGTTAAGATTCATTATGTCACAAGACCGATATGGTTTTGTGAAATAATAAATTTTACATTCATGCAAAACAAACGTTAATGTTATGTAACACCATTTCGCATTGCGCGATTACGGCAAAGTGTGTTTATTAAAATTCAAAAGTAATGGTAAAGCATAATACTAGTCTAAGTAATAATCATAAACCTTATGCATTCCAAAAAAATATTTACAGAGTACATTGGCGGACAATAAAATTAGGCTATCATGTTTTTTTAATAGTACCAATTAGTTATTAGTCGCTTGACTAATAACGTAACTTAAAAACAACTTAAACTTAAAAAACAATAGAAGATGTAGGTATTCAGCCAATAATCTAATCGTCTAAAATTCGAAAAGAATGGCGTATCATGATGTTCCTTTGTGAACACACAGTTTTTCTGTGAATCCATTTATATGCTCGTACGCGATAGCTAAACTTGATTATTTTAGTTGGTTGGTATTGGTTTCATAACCTTTTTTGTTTTATCCCAAAAGTGTCAACGAATAAAAAAACGTACGACTATTATGCTATTATAACTTAGATTTATAACTGAAAATTATTGATTGACACATTCAAAAAATAATGGTGTATATCCATTTTATTGTCCGCCAGTGTAGTTATTGATTAATATATTATTAGAAGTGACCAAACCTCTATAAAGAGCAAGTTGTCCATTAGTGAGCACATTGTACTATGTTTAATTAATGATCGAAACTGAACTGGAATAATTTAAAAATAGTACTTCATTTAGTTTCGACTTTCACTGAAGCATTATAAAAATCGAAGGAAAGGGCAGCAACAATCTAAAATTTTATGTAACATATTGACCTCTTTATCTCTACTATATAAAGATGTGACCTCTCTACAGTATGAAGAAAAGAACCATGAATTTGAACGTATTTTATAGGGATAAACTCCGCGAATCCGCATTTGAGCAGCGTGGTGGAGTATGCTCTAAACTCCTTCGGTTGAAGGGAGACCCGTATCCCTGCAGTGGGATGAATAAGGGTTGATGTGGTGGTTTGGTAGTTTATAGGGATAAAAAGTGTGCATTGTTCAATATAACATTTTTGCTCCAGCACGGCGTTGCTAACTCCGCTTAAGATTCCTGCTGATCTTACTCACTCGAAGAAGCACTACAATACTCGCGGGAATTGGTATTATTACGGCAGCTTAATACCAATATTTTTAAACATTTGCATTCTACTTATATGTAGTTTTACTTTATTTTATGTAAGTAGAACGCAAAGGTTGATATAGCGAGTGCAAAACACTTGACGTTACTGCTACACTATACGTCAGCGAAGTCACAGATCGCCATATTTGAGCAATGCGTCAATGCGGTTATGGACTCAGCACGAGAGTTGCACCTGGCGAGTTTATTATTGAAAAGCTGAAACTCCTCTCGTTGTAACACGAGATCTACACGTTCTGTACTTTTATTTCAAAAGCATAGGACTGCAGCATTTATCGGTAGCTTCAGACGTGCGGCAACAAAGTGCTGGAATAATATTCCTCCGCCTATTAGGAATGTCTACAATGTAGTGGGTTTCGGGCGATTTAAAATCACAGGCCTTCAATCCATAATTGAGTAGCGTGTGAGATCCGTATCCCAGCAGTGAAGTGGAAATATTTTCAATAATATATTTTGTTAACGGTTGTTTTTTTTATATCTGAATTACAAAATGATTGGTATTTTTTGCAAGATTAGCAAAATTAAAATTTATGAAATAACATAGTAACTTGTAAGAAAATTTATAGTGAGTGTTTAGCAAAGCTAGTTTAACACCAAAACGCCTTGGTTCGATTCCCACACAGCATAGACATTTGTGTGCATGAACATTTCTGTTTGTCATGGTCTGTGTGTTTTTAAAAGAGGTAGGGCGCATCAAAGCAGGTCGTCCGGGGAAGTTCTTTCACCTCACAGAAACCGGAGTCAAATAACAACTTTCTCGAGGGTTGCTGTATTCATGTGAATGAGTAAGCTCCTAAAGAGCTGCTGTGTTGTCGGCAGGGGTGGCAACGTGCGAGTGATACTTCACGTATTGCAAGCGCTCATAAGCTACGGTAACCGCTATACATCAGTTGGGTCGTTTGCGTGCATTCCTTCCGACGTTATATTAATAAAAAAACAAGGAGCTTAACTGGAGAAGCAATTGTTCTGTGACACGTCACAGAAAACCGCAACCAAATAACAACTGCCTGGTTAGTTGCATCCATAGCGGGGTGGCAACGTACGATATTTCTTATACGCTTATAAGTTCATAGATTGTAGTAACCTTCACTATTGTAGGTACAGGACTCATCGTGATTGGTTTTTCTATTTGACTTCTGCAAACGTCACCGAAATATCGAGAAAATAAATACACAAATCGCGTTAAGTACTTTTCCTACAATAGTTGTCACTATTGTGTGTTTTATAATTGTGTTTATATAATTGTATAAACAACTGTGAAAGTTTAAAATTATATATGGTAACCTCACACCAGGTAGGTCCGTATGTTCATTTGTCTACCGAAGTATAAAAATGGGGTATAATAAATAACTCCGACTTTTAATTCGATTCAGTAAAATGACAGTTGCGGTGTTACCACTTTTGAATTAAAAAAAAAGGTAGTGACGGGGACAAATTAATGAATGAGTTTATAATTTATTAATATATAATTTTCTATGGTTTGTTCAAAACAAATCAATCTATCCAAATAATATTTTTAATCATCAGAATCCCCTTCTGTCTAATCTTATAATAAAACTGTTTGTAATGTTATCAATCACGGTGTCGAGTTGACAAATTAAATCCTCTTATTTAATAATGTGGTACACGCAACAGTTTATGAACGTTGTATTTAAATAAGTATACTCTTTAATGCAGGATGAAAGAATGACGAAACAGATGTACAATGCGAAAGTGGAAGGATGTAGGAGCCGAGGAAGACCAAGACTAATCTAACATACCAAATTGATTGTGTTTTATTACGAGGGGATGTCAGGAGCCCTAGGAAACGCGAGCGTACATGATGTTATGAATGTTAAAGAAGCGAGTGAGGCGTGTAAGGAGTGAAAGGACCGCGTCTCATGGTGCACGGTTCACTCCGACTACCCTGCAAAGGACTTGGCTTGAAAATATACATACATATATACTTTTTTAAATACAACCTAATTATATTGTACACTGTTCACCCATGGACATGAGTTAAGAAAGAGAAAGGTCGTAACAACACATCAACAAGGACCTCGTGTTTCGGTGCAAAGACGAGCTGTGATAATTGACGATGACGGTAAGCTTACACTCGTACATTGGGTGTGTTCCGTATACTTTAGTTATAAGCTGTTCGCTGTAATAGCACACAGCGCCGTTTTACAAACGCACAGCTTGTCAGCGATTGGGAAGTCATCTTCACTTCGTCGCTTACAGTGCGGTTCAACAGAAGGTTTCATTAATATTCTTAAATTGTGACATGAACACTCCATCGACGTTTTCCCTTGTATGTATTTTTGTGTAGATATGAGAAATGCATTTTTGTATTTGACCAAATTGCTTGTGTTTTATCAGAAGGTAATGTCAGGAGCCCCGGGAACCGGCGAGCGTGCATGAAAAGAGCTATGAATGTCACAGAAGCGAGTTAAGTATATAAGGACCGCGTCTTATGGCGCTCGGTTCTTGCTGCCTACCCCGCAACGGACCTGGCGTGAATATATACATTTTTATATTTAACAGCATTTCTTTTTTGTAGTCAACCTTAAACATCAACTACACTCTGAAGTGACTTTTTTTCGACTCGGAAGTACAATTAAATAGCTTACGTATAATAATATTGAACAAATCAGTAACCGCTTTACATTAGGTGGGTGGTAAGCTTGTACACCTATACCTACATATATATATAATCATAACTTTAGTATGACGTCCTTGATCTCCTTGGTAATTCAATTGGCACTTAAACATTTTTACTTTTGTATACACAGCCGTAGACTTGTCATTGGCATGTTAGTATTTAATATAATATGCATTAGAGGTTGCAAAACTCCCAAAAATAAATAAATATTTGCCTCCCTAGGCCCCACAAATCATGCTCTGTTCACATGCTCGCCTGATCACTTACCGTCACTGTTGTGGTGCGCGCGACAGTCGAGCACTACGCGCAGCAGCGCCCTATGCGCGGGCGACGCTGAATGAGCTCGCACGAGGGCCTCCAGCTCGCCCCACACTTGCCTCCACTGCTCTTCTCTCCTAGTACTCGACTTTCCTCTGCAATTAATTGATATTAGATATTCACGTAACTATGTCTTCAAAGCAACTTTTTATTTGGAAATACGAGTACTACATGTTTAAATGAATTTAAAAAAAATCTCTCAAATTGACAGTAAAGATGTACTCCCGATTGATAAAATACTGATTCCAGATCTGTTTCCATAAATCAAGGGGCATTATTGTACTGTCAGTTACCTGGAATGCATTGAATTGAAAATATATTCAATTTAGAATGAGGATTGCCAAAATAAAAATTTAATATTCCTATCTATAATCGTTACGCCAAGTCCCTTGCGAGAAAGAGAGAACGTTGGCACGAAGAAAGAACTTAGAGCCACATAACTCGCCCCTTACACACCATTTAATTTTTAATGTACCTACATAATGCACATCGATTATTGTTGATTGATACCAGTTGGGTCTTATTAATTATTATTCGTTTCAGAGACAAGCTGTGAGATTTGTTGGCGATCCTTACATCTGACTCACATTGAAGCGATAAATT
The DNA here is from genome assembly GCA_947507595.1 of Pyralis farinalis. NCBI lineage: Eukaryota > Metazoa > Arthropoda > Insecta > Lepidoptera > Pyralidae > Pyralis > Pyralis farinalis. The sequence goes on along the minus strand of OX382269.1, from coordinate 13,329,996 downwards.
TAAGGATACTTGCCCTTTATATTAATTTGTACTCTGTTCATCATTCTTCATATTATAATATAATTTCCGTCGTTTTATTCTTAAATCTATCTCTCTTATTAAATCATTTCTTTATACGATTTATTTCCTCGTTTCTAAAAGTTGCTGTTTACTTTATTCTCATAAAAAAATTAAATTATCTCCTAACATAATTAGCATATTGCACTTTTGTCACTTATAATATCCTATTGCTGTGGGACGCACAAGGAGGTTTCCGAAATGGAAGGGGATGTACGGATCAAGTTTTCTCGCTCCGCAATATCGTAGAGAAGCATCTGGCCATAGACCAGAAGGTTTTCTGCGGTTTTGTGGATCTTGAGAAAGCTTTTGATAGGGTTGTGCGAAAGGAACTGTGGGACATATTGCCGAGATATGGGATTGACGGTTCACTGCTCCGTGCTGTGCAGTCCACTTACAAGGATTGCTCAGCATGTGTGCGGATAGATGGTGGCATGTCACCCTGGTTTGATGTCAGAATTGGTGTCAAACAGGGTTGCATGCTATCTGCTAGGCTGTTTATCCTGTATCTCGATAGTTGTCTGCAGAGAATAAGGTCAACGAATGTGGGATTGCGCATGGGTGACCTAGTGGTGAACTGTCTGCTGTATGCAGACGATGCCGTGCTATTAGCAGATACATCCATCTGAACTGCAAACACTGGTCACAACGATGAAAGACGAATGTATGGAGAAAGGCTTACTAGTGAATGCGAAGAAAACAAAGATAATGGTATTTGAAAGAGAAGAATCCAGAACTAATGTAAGGATTACGATTGATGATGAATGTTGGAACAAGTGGATGAGTTTGTATATCTTGGATGCGCTTTCAGCAGGGATGGAAGGTACACCGCAGATGTGGAAAGACGAGTGAGTGCTGGGAATAGTGTGAATGGAGTGTTGGGAAAACTTCTTGGCAGTAAAATCCTGAGCCAGAAGGCACAACTCGCTATACACAATGCAGTGTTGGTCCCAACGCTATCTTATGGAAGCGAGAGCTGGGTATGGCAGAAAAGGCATGAAAGTAGAATAAACGCGGTCGAAATGCGAGCGCTACGCAAAATTTGTGGCGTAAGGCTTGTAGACCGTATTCGCAATGATGATGTTAGAAACAGAGTTGGTCTGAAAGAGAGCGTCGGTGTTAAAATAAGAAGAGGCATGCTCCGATGGTTCGGACATGTAGAAAGAATGCAAGATGAAAAAATGACGAAGCAGATATACAGTGCAAAAGTGGAAGGATGTAGGAGCCGGGGAAGGCCAAGACTTACCTACCATGACCAAATTGGTCGTGTTCTATCAGAAGGTGATGTCAGGAGCCCTAGAAACCGGCGAGCGTGCATGAGAAGAGCAATGAATGTTAAAGAAGCGAGAGAGATATGTAAGGGTCGAGTCACGTGGCGCTCGGTTCTCTCTGCCTACCCCGCAAGGGATTTGGCGTGAAGGTATAGACAGATAATATCCTAAGTTTAATGAGATCATTATACTTCTTTTTGTTTTGTATTTAGTATTACTGATTTTAATATAATGTTTGCTTATTTATATCGGTATTTAAATTTGCTCCTGGAAATATTTTGCATGACTTGGGGATATATTCCCGTGCAAACAACCTAATACTAATGATTTCTCCATACATTTTCATACTACTGGCCGACAAATAAAATAAAAAAAATTGAATTGTTATATAATTGACGAGCCAGGTGTTACTCTGGCAATGCAAGCTTGCGCATTCTCAAGTGGTTTCATTTTTAGATTTACCGGTTCACATTATATAACTGAATTATTAGTGTATCAATATCAAATCACGATATGTCCCACTGCTGCTGGCTGGAAGACGCCTCTTTTAGAGATAAGCTCGCCTTTGCCAACTATATTTATTAATTATTGTAACCTTTTTATTTATATGTGAAATAAAGAATAATAATATATCAGTTGGTGATGATTTAATTTTAAAAGCTTTAATTCTTTCAATGTAATGAATGGTATCTTCCGCTTGTGGTCCCCACTTCCTTTCGGTACTATGGCTGTGCTATTGGATACTTGTTTAAATCTAGTATACATGACATTGTAGTCGTCACTCCAAAAATCACCATTTCCTTCTCATCTCTCCTCGCTTAGGCCCAGTATTCCTAATTTCTGGCTTTAACTCGTCAGATTACGCTGTGCCAAGATAATGACAACTGTACCGAGATTGACAAGCCACGTTCCAATTTTAGGGTTTATATATATAATTTTATGTACGTGTGTATGTTTTGTTGAGATGGGTGGTTAGTAGAGCTACTTTCACACATTTGTGTCTGTTTGTACTGGTCTGGGTATTTTTAAGAGAGGTAGAGCGCAACAAAGAAGCCTGCCTGGGTAAGTATCTCCACCTCACAGAAAACCGCACCGTTGCGTTCCTGTGTGTGAGTGAGATTACCAGCAAGCTCCTAAGGAGTTGCTGTGTTACCAACAGAGGTGACATCGCGAGTGTCATAATTAATATAAAAGCATTCGCAGGTTACGGTAACCATTTTACGTCAGTTAAACCATATGCTTTCAAGCCTCCCGACTTTGTATAAAAAAATATTTGCAGGATCACAAATGGCAAGAGCACATAGGGACAGCAGGCACAGCATATGCTGTCCCATGTGCTCTTGCCATTTGCTGGATATATATCCAGCAGTGGATATATTCAGTAGTGGGCTGTAGATGAAGTAAAAAGGTACAGACCTCATGTTAGACGAAAGCTGTGCCGCTGGGAATTCGTGTCTCGACTCCATGCCCAGGAGGGAAAGCAGAACATTGCGGCACGTATCCACTTCATCATCTGTCAATGTTTCTTGGACCACCAGTCTAGTAAGAGGCTCCATTACCTGCAAATTGGGATAAGAAAGGTAAAGATCCACTAAAAAGCCAAACAGGTGAGTTTGTAATAAATATAAAATGGCATGGTTGATGTACATGGAATAATAACAACCCCGAGTCAACAATTAAGCTACTTTTCAACCTGGAAACGTTTAAGGTTCCTGTGTAAACCTTGAAAGACTACTCAACGCGGGCGGAACTGCAACCCAGGCTACGACATCTGTTGCCAGGCTAAGAAATCATATTGCCTCGGAAACTCACGAAACGGAATCGAATATAGTGTTTATTTATTAAGGTATGCCAATAGGTTTATATCTTACAACAAAACATTTTAACAAAATAAATGAAGATTTAGGATGTAGACCCAATTACAGGCGAACACAACATGTAATGTTTCCAGGCAATGTGAATATGTTTAAACAACCCTGTTCATTCGCAACTCCACTCAATTCCAAAAAGGCCGTTTCCTACCGTGGCCTGAACGAAACCAACAGTATTCCTGTATTTTCTAAAGATTTGCTTGACATGTGTTCCTGCACTGGTAAGACGCTACTATCTTCTTCACCGCCGAGCAAGTGATAATTACTCGTACAAATATCTTGTGGAAACCTGCACGTCCAAGAACTTACATTTCTAAAGATGTGTGACTGTACCTTAGAATATGGGTTACCCTCTGGGTCGTGGAGGTCTGACGGCAGTTCATGCTCCATGTAAAAATCAGTAACTTCGCCAAATCCTTAGGCTTAGATAGCGGACTCCGCCAATTCTAATGGGTTAAGAAACGGGATAACGCTAAAAAAATCGGGATACGCTCGGACTAAGTCGCGGACTGTAGCTAGTTATATATACAGTGATAGGCAAACAAATGTCGGAGCGCGGTTCCTATGCCCGTGCCGTTACGGACTCGAATTATAACCAGGCTTTTAGGAGTAGCGAAAAGTCCGGTATATAGATTTCATTTGATGTGATTGATTTTAAAATACCTGGTGAAGATTTTCATTTATATTATAGATCCCGTCTCGGCTGCGAGCATTGGCTTGTTATTTATACTCACTGATCCTAAATTGAAAATAAGCGTGGACGATATGGTGAGAGGCCAGTACGTAGTATGTCGTTGAAGGCGCGATCGAGCCCTCGCATTAGCACCTGCTCCCCGAAGAGGGGACAATTTGTTCTGCTGCATCAAAGCACCGAACTCCTTTATTCTGAAATATTATCAAAACATACACTTGAGTGCATAATATTTATTTACACTTGCTTCCAATCTTTATTCACTAGCCTATCAATAAGAGAGACAGCCGCTTATCATTTCTTTTTAAATTTCCGATTTTCCGAAAATCAAGGACTTTCTTTACAATATACATTATTTATATAAACATTATATTATACGTTGTATCAAATATATTATATAATATACAGACAGTGAAAACGGGCTGTGTGGCCATTGCGGACGTCATAGCGTAATATAATAATTTTGGCATGTTTATTTACAGTTATTACAAGTGAATACAAATATCGTATCTTACAGTAATAAATAAGCTTAAGGAATAAATTTCAACTATCAATTTATAAGTTTAATTCACTATCTTTTGTAATTCCTACTCTACCCTATAATAACACACTCACTCTCAATACTCTATAATACACGATGTAATATTGTGATACAGGTGCCTGTCTTTACAGGTTTTAATGGTATCATATATACATAGTTATGTACACCATTTCATCTTCGCTCATATTAACGTACTCTACCAAAATTAATAAAATGTACGACCTAAAGATACAATACCGTCCTGCGGCTCCCTATTATCTGGTGGCATCAAATTATAACCAATACTGAATTTTTCGCTAATAAAAACTCAGATAAAAAAATACTAAATAAATTGGTGCTTAATTAAATTCATACAACTTCGGCATGCGGTCATGTTCGAGTCACCATAGACAATAAAAGTCTGGTATTTTAAGTCATTAAAGACACTTTAAATGATTTTTAAAATAAATGTTTGGAACAATGAAACCAAGATATCAATACCTTTAGCTGGATGTCCTTTAAGTTACCTTTTCTTCGTGTTTGTTGTTGCTAATCTGTTCTATAATTATGTTCTTATTTTTCAGGCATTAAAGTGAAAATAAGCAGCAAAATTATGTGTGCAGTTAGCTATGCTATGCTTAGTGGATACAGAACCATTTATTAACTGATATGTTTGGATTCCAAACACCAGGTTTGGAATCCTCCAGATTTGGAATGTGTACCGCGAAATTCGTGTTTTCGGAAGTATATATTAAAAATGATCACTTGGTCGGCTGTGGAGGAAAATCATCGTGAGGAAACCAGCTTGTTGAAGAAATTATATTTCGAAAGGCATGTGACCGAACCTAAGAAAGGTCTGTTTTCCCCTCTGGGTTGTGGAGGTTACTGGTTACTGTCATCAGTCACTCCATGTCAAAATCAGTATCTGCGCCAAATCCTTAAGGGTAGCGGAGCCCGTCAATCCTAATAAATAAGGAAATAGAATAACGCTAGGAAGAAGCATGTATGTGAAAAAAGCATGCAACACATGCACATAAATATATATAAAAATCCATTACTGTACAGGTTTTTACTTTATAGGTCTCCGCACCTAAAGTTTCATTCTTTTTTTAATGGAATTTATTTGAATGAAGCAGATTTGTATGATCGTATTTAAAGTTTCTAGGCGTCCAAAAGATGTCTATGAACAAGCTTATGATGTCCGTCCGTTCATCTGTAGTCCTTTGTTTTCCCTCAAGGGTATCCTAGGCAAAGGGTACCAACGGAACCTTACCAAGGTTCCGCTGTCTTCTCGTCAGTTCTCGCAGGGCTTTATCTTTTGAAATGTAATAGGCAGAGATTTGAAATTCTCAGTGTGTGCAGTGCTTCCGTCGTGGTATTAAAAAAGTATACCTGTAGTCGGTAACTCGGCCGCCGGCACCCTCGGACAACGCAGGTGGGTCCTCATTAGGTACGCGCCCACCAAGTGCTCCGATCCATAACTCGCCTCCCTGCGCTGCTAACACGTGCGATGCTGATCTGCCACCACCTCTCCTACTGTTATATAAAAATTAATATAACACAATGTGCTTATAACTTTATAGTTGACTTACAATAATACTTAAACAAATCAAAGAAATACGGATCACTATACCATATTCACTTGGGCGTATAATATTTTGAATACATAATAGGTATATTTTTTTCTATTAAGTTTTAATAATATGGCACTAAAAAGACTCTAAATTCTTGTGATTTTAAAGAATGAATGAGTTATATAATTCTCAATGAACGTGAACAGTTAATACGTACGAAGAATTAACAAATTTGCATTTATCCAAATTATATTCGCCATTATTACTTTTGAATATAAACGTAACAAGGATGTACACGGGTCGTGACGGTGTGGCTGTTCAGCAAGAAGTTGACGAAGCCCGCCAAGCGTTGTGATATCAAGTCTGCGAACGTGATACGCCACAGATGAGGGTTTACCTCAGCCCCTCCATTATGACGTAGTGGCTGTTGAGAAGGAAGTTGATGCTTGCGTGTATGACGCAGCACAGATGAATGTTATACCTGGGCACCTCTAGCGTCACGGAACGGCCATTGAGCAGGAAGTTGACGAGGCAGGCGGAAGGTCGAGACGCCACGTCCGCTGGCGTGACACGCCACAGCGGCCCGCAACCACCCGCGCCGCCCTCCGCTCCACGTGGTGTCCACCACCGTAGCACCACCTGATACATTTATATAAGCATGGTAGAGATATATGCGGTAGATCAGCTAACGCTGATAGGGCTTTTTGTGCGTAATTTAACATGAGCGGCACGTTACACAATTGGTAAATCGTGACCAGTCGCTTCAATGACAAGCCGTGAATGATTGGAATGGGACTTTGAATCCTGGAGCGACGCGTATTTGAATCAGTACCAAGATATCGAACGTGGTTTAAAGTTTTTAAAGGAAATGATTCAGCACAACTACATATATTTCATTTTATCACTTTACATCATTGTTATATGGACCGATATGTTGACATTGTAATATCTAATTGACGACTTAAAAAATTCTTGCTGCTGATCTTCGGCAATGGTCATTTCCAAAATGCTGGTAGATTAAATAGTCAAATTTTACGAGATTTGCCTAGCACAAGAAATACCTGCACCCGTATACAATAAAATCTAGGTCGCGTTTTGGACCTCAGCGAACTGAATTATAATAAATATTATGGCTTGGTACTCACAGATTCAGCTGCCTCGGCGGCGGTTTGAGTAGCCCTTAACCCTGCATGCGCTTCAGCTGAATGTATTATTTCTACGTCGTAATTCGCACTGGAACTAGCGTTTTGTTCTTCCTTTAAGAAAATAGTTTCATGGAATAACATCTAATGTTATTATTTATCAGTTTAGTAAATGTGATCGAATTTCCATTTATTACAGCTAAATAATTATACACCAAAACAAATAGCTCTATAAAAATAGAAATTCGTTCACAAATATAAAAGATTTAGTTAAAACAATGCCGATCGGTCGAAAACGATTTATTATCATAGTTCGATCCGAATCGATCTGATTTATGTTACAAATCGATTTGGATCGAACTTTGACGTGTATGTAAATTTGGAATGACGCTCTGACACGGGGGCGTTCGGTAAAACTGGGACATGGAATCAGACTGAAGAACCCTAAATATTTCCGGAATAAAATTTTGCTGGAATAAATGTCGATTCGGAATGTATGATCAGTGTGTAAAATACAACAATAATAATGTAATAATATTTAAAAAAACAAACATACAAATTAATTCAATGTAAAGTTGAAAAATGTAGGAGCTTTGCTCAAGTCCTACCACAACCATATTGGTTGGGTTTTATCTGATGGATGCGAGGAACCCCATGAACCGGCGAGCGTGCATGGAAAAAGCTATGAATGTTTCAACAAACGATAGAGGTGTGTAAGGACAGATTTATGTGGCACTCAGTTTTCTCTGCCTGTCTCTTGACCTGAAGATAGGTAGATGAAAAATTTCATCAAAATCTTTCAGTAGCTTTAGTGTAATTCATGCACAGGGGATAAATAAGAGGGGCAATAACTTAAAAAATGGCCCTTTTGTCTTCAAATTTATCAATATTAAAGTCCAGTTGCAGTTAATAAGGGAAAATGTTCCATGTATAAGCTCGGCCAGTAGGAAGTTACCACCACACCACATTGGCTCGAAATGCCATATTCGAAATGGATTCATAAAGTTTTCACTCCGATTCCATTCCATACATTTTAATATAACTTTTCGATTTCGATTCAAATATAGTGTTTCGAGGCAATGTGAATAAATACGCTTACAGGTTACGATTTTTAATATTGTGTATTCGCCATCGTCGAACTTTGAATTCTCGTAAATACTTCAAATGTAAGTTCAGTTCACTGTGACTCATAACAGTTAACTTCGACCAAACAACCCCCATTTACACTTTACCCTTAAATTTCTGCTATCAGGTCGACTTTTCCTTTAGAGCTTCACATCTCTACAATGCGTTGCCTGAACAAATTCTTCCTGCAAATTTGCTTTTAAAAAGAAGGTGCGTGGCTTATATTGTAGAGCCTGTCCAAACTGTAGTCAACCAACATTTATCATTAAAATCTTCTTTTGAAATATAATTTCGTGGACGTGTGATTTTCTTAGTTTTTTGCCTTAACCGCCGACCAAGTGATAATTACTGGGTTTTTATCTACTAGGCTATCATTCTAATGCAATGGTTAACTGGTGAGTGCAGTTAGCAGGTCCTATCAACAATATTAAAGTCCTGTCCAGTCCAGTGGCCAATAAAATTTAAATAAAAACCAGTTGAGAATGCGCAAGCTTGCATTGCCACAAGAACACCTGGTTCGTCAATTATATAACAATTTTTTTTTTTTAATTTTGTCGGCCATTTTGACCATGTTCCTTAAGAAATATGATATAGGTTTTTAAGACATTCCTATTCTACTTTTTTATTTTGAATCCGAATCTGAAGTCAAAATTCGTATATTAGAAAAAAAACCACAGAGAGACACTCACACAGGCAAACACACACACAGTCAAAAATATAGATTTCATATAGGAACTGTGTTCCTTATAAATATATTCTATGCATAGATAATAAGAAAAATAATGTACCTTCATGGGTATGCCAGTGACTGTCGTAGTGGCCAGACGGTAATGTGGTAACACCATACGACCCAGCAGATTGGCCAACTCACTCGCACGCCATACTCTCACCTCGACGCCCATTTGACCTCCGCCCATCTGTTCAAAGTAGTGTAAATAGTTGCATTTTAACATTGCGCTTATGTTAAAGATTTGAATTAGATGGTCTCTTGTTGCGTTGCAAAGAGAGGGTTTGAAAAGTAACTCCTAGAACCTTTCAATGTCAGCTTGACATTTGGAATTATATGTCTTCGGAACGCGCATCACAATTTCAACCAAAGATTTTTTATTCTACATCTAAACTGACTCACATAGTTACATTGTTATGTTCGATATTCATCCAAATAAAAAAAACAAATAAAAAAGGTATTCATTTAGTTTATCAGTTGCCTAGTACCCATAGCACAAGCTTCGCTTAGTTTGGAACTAGATGGCGATGTGTAATTTGTCAGAAGCATATTTATAGTATTAATTAGTATTTATTCATGATTAACTAGAATTTTCTAAAGACAGAAAATCTGTCGGACCCAATTTATTATGTGTGTGCGTGTTCGAGTGGTTGGTTTAGATTTACAATTGGACCATGTAGGCGGTGCTGCAATAGAGTTCTAAGACTTTCTTTTCTTTCAATCAGGACAACGCATATCTGGTCCGCTAGTGCATATATATGTATATATCCTACTATTCCTACTAATATTATAAATGTGAATGTCCGTTTGTTTGTTACGCTTTCACGCTAAAACTACTCAACCGATCATCATGAAACTTTGTACACATATTCTTGGAGGTATCAGAAGTAAAATAGGATACTTTTTACTAAAAATTTTTTTTTTTAAACAATGCGAGCGAAGTCGCGGGGAAAAGCTAGCATATATATATATATATATATTATACAAATACAAAATATACATGATACAAAATAAATTAAAAAAATATAATTACTTTTAAAACAACAAACAATACACACTTTAAAAAAAAGAACTTGTTTTTGCACAGTGAAGAATAACAAACAAACTCTTCTATTTTAACCGACTTTGTCGAAAATGCGGGCATTGATTTTAAATGAAATGTAGATTACATTTTATATTATAACAAAGAAATATATAAAAATCGGCCAAGTGCGAGTCGGACTCGCGCACGAAGGGAAGGGTTCCGTGCCACTATCTATAGAAACGGCAAAAAATCACGTTTGTTGTATGGGAGCCCCCCTTTAATATATGTTTTATTTTAATTTAATTATTTATTCTTAAAGTGAATATATAACTAAATATTCTGTGAATATTTTAAGCGTGTACCAGTTGCGGTTATGAATATCAAGCAAAAACGAGCAAAAAAATCACGTTTGTTGTATGGGAGCCCCCTTAAATATTTATGTTATTCTGTTTTTTAGTATTTGTTGTTATAGCGGCAACAGAAATACATCATCTGTGAAAATTTCAACTGTCTAACTAACACGGTTCGTGAGATACAGCCTGGTGACAGACGGACGGACGGACAGCGAAGTCTCAATAATAGGATTCCGTTTTACCCTTTGGGTACGGAACCCTAAAAATAGACGAATACAAAACCATTAACCAAAAATTTGGTACATTTTTCTCCTCTGTTTGTCAACCAATTTTCTTTACTTTTTATTTTTGGTAAGTAGCTATTGACGAGATTTAGCGAAAATAAATTTGGAAACCATAAAAACGTTACAAAGATTTCGTTTTATTTAGTAATCAAATTAGGACTTTTAATTGGGTCTCTTCTTATTAGATCATAATTGTAGATCAACCGGTGGGAGCGATACTCGGTCAAGAACAGCGCGACTGGAGGAGTAACTCCTCCTTACAGAATATGTCACAAAATAACTGCCCGCAGAAGTGTTGTTTTCCTATCAAGTAAGGTGCGTAGGAAGATCACTAAGGAAGATAGGGATCATCAAAAAAGTAGTCCCACTGTGGAAGTACCTCAACCACACAAAAAAATGCAGTCATGTAAACACTGGTTGACTATAAGAGATTTCTTGAAGGAATAAGTCCGCCTTTTTATACTTTATAATTATAATAATGCAATAAAGTTATACAAACAAACAAATACTCCTTAAGAATTATTTAGTTCTTGTGATTTAGGAAGGATATCAACAAGATCTTAATGATTTGCATTGTTAGAAGCGATATTACTTACATTGCAAGCATTTATAGGCTAAGGTAAGCAATTTCGATGCATAACGATGTTTTTTTAAGAAAGGTAGTATCCATCAAAGCACTGTCTGGGGAAGTACCTTAACCTCACAGAAAACTGCAGCTAAATAAAAACTCCCCAGAGGGTTGTTATGTTCCTGCATGTGAGTGAGGTCACCAGTAAGCTCCTAAGAAGTTGCTGTATTAGCAGCAGAGGTGGCATCGCGCGAGCGATAATGTATTGCAAGCGTTCATAAGCTACGGAAGCGGCTTTACATCAGGTACGCCGTATGATTGTAAGTCTCCTGACGTTGTACAAAAAAAAAAGAAAAAAGTATAAAATGGTTGTTTTTGTAATACACACTTTTGTTGATGTGATTTTCACGTTTGTAAGTAGCGTCCACAACAGTAGTCGATGGATTGATGATGATGATAACGATATTATAAGTAAAGCATTCATTTACATTACCTCTGTAAGTGGCTGATTGCTGACCAATGTCTCCGCTTTTTCTGGTGTAACATTTATAATAACTAAATGACAGTAGTGTACAACTAATGGCCTGAAAAATAAAATACATACGTTATATCACTATTCTCGTAATATTATAGGGCTGGTTAAAGTCCTTCCTTCTTCTTAGTTTCTAATCCCTTAGGATTGGCGGCGTCCGTCACTTAAGCTTAAGGGATTTGACGAAGATGCTGATTCATACATAGAGCGACAAGCGTCAGACCTCCACAAGCCAGAGGGAATACCAGACCTTTCTTTGCTTTTTTTTATACAACATCGGGAGGCGTACAAGCATACGTTCCACCTGATGTAAAGTGGTTACCATAGCCTATGAACGCTGGTAATACGTTAAGTATCTGCTGGTAACTCAGCAACTCTTTGGGAGCTCATTGGCGACCTCACTCTCATGCAGGGACACAGCAACCCTCCAGGGAGTGGGTTATTGGGCTGCGGTTTTCTATGAGGTGGAAGTACTTCCCCAGTCGGGCTGCTTTGATGCACCCTACCTCTCCCTTCGAAACCCGTGTGGTCATATATGACCGCGAAATGTATGGGAAAAGGTATATAACGGGTTCTGAAGGCTTACAACCACTCAAATCAAAACAAACAGACATGTTCATGCACACAAATATATGTCCCTATGTGGGAATTGAAACCACGAGCGTTGATGTCAAAGTTGCGTTATTAACCGCGGCGCCACTGAGCTCGTTTAAATTAGTTTCCTAGTTTTAACGAGCTCGGTGGCGCCCTACTGGATTAGGAAACGATAAGAAGAAGCAGAACGTAATTATGCCTCGTTAACTATTGTTGTTAATATTGTTATGCCTATGCTGACGTTACAATGTCTTAGGTACACATAGACAACGACGCTTAATGAATCTGGAAACTGCTTATAGGTCTGCACTTCTTTGAATTATTAGAAGATCTAACATACATTATTTTAGTTATTAAGAATATCAATGTTATTTTGCTAATTAAATTGCTTATTTAAGTGAACTGTCTTTTGTGAGTACTTAAATAAAGATTTGAGTAAACCGTAATGAATGTATTTTGATAACGCAATGCATATCGCGTTCAGTTCGTTGTGTTTGACAGAGCTTTCATAAGAAAAGTCAGGAGGCGTGCAAGCATCACCAGAAGTAAAGCCGTTTGTGGTTGCACTAGCCTATGAACGCTTACCATACATTTAGTATTGCTCGCGAGTTGCTACCCCTGCTGCTAACATAGCAACTCCTTAAAAGCTTACAGGTAACCCCACACATTCGCAGGAACACCCTCCAGTTATTTGAACAGACAGAACAAACAAACATGTCCATGGACACAAAGTTTGTCCTGTGTGGAAATCGTACACGAGTTTAATGTTAAAGTAGCATTGTTAACCACTTTAGATAGATAGATAAAGCATTTATTGGGTTGCTGTTACACATTTTGCTTAATCTAAGATATTTTGTATTCAGTAGGTAATACAGATTACTGAAAAACTCACAATTTATGAATATAATAAATATGCGTGCGCATATGCTCCAGCAACACTAATGGGTTGGAAGCTCGACGATAATTATTGCCTCAAGAGGCAATGTACTGATTCGGGCAATGAGCACCGCTAAACTTTGCCAGCAGTCTTGTAAAAAAAAACAGTTTTTTTCAGTCTAAGAACAGAGGTATTTATTAATGAATAGTAACATTTTATTTTGTTGAGTTATAAGAGATCATTGCATACAAAAATAATTATGTTCTACTATAAAATACGGCCCATGGATAGTGACAGGTTAATATTTTATTTTTACATAAACTAGTCACACTGGCGTCTCCGAATAACGCACTAAGGAATTGCTTGTAGCTGACGTCTTGTATGGTATATATTTCAAATTTATGACTCTGATTTTAATATTAACTTTTTAGTTTTTCTATCAATTTCTAGAGCGTTGTATCTTGAACTGAAATGCACATTCAATTTCAGTTGTGTAAGTAAGATGTGAGTATTCAATTACTGGATCATAATATTTCAAACTATCTTGTTAATGAATTAGTGTTCGTTAATATGAACGTGATTCGTTTTAGTTGTACCTGCAAATTTGATTCTTAGCATTGTCTCATTTATTTTTTTCACACAGCTTTTATGAATGATTTTCAATCTTCTGGCCAATATTGAACTAAATTATAATTAAGTAATTTGTAATATCTATCTAAATATTATTAACTTATATTATGTATGTTCATTTACAGCTTATTTGAAACCAATAAATGAAAACAAAAACCTTATAACATTTCATGCATTCATTTCGTTGGTTTCACACGTTTCACATTGGGGTATTACAAGAACATCTTTTTGGAGGGTTGTTATTCCTGAGGGATGTGGCTGACAGATAGCCTGTAAGCTCCAAGCTAGAGTAGTGGTTCTGGAAGAGGCAATTCGAAACCAGTACTACTAGTGAACTAGATTTGTCTTTAGAGAAAGCAAATGCATATTGTGTTGCAGGTGAACCAAGCATCATTTTCAATTCTGATGAAAATGGCATTTTGATTTGCCCTAAAAATAGGTCTGATTTATAAATATATATATATATATATATATGTAACTACATTTATACTTACTGTGTAGAACTAGAAGATTCAGCAGTAGTACTTGGCTGTACTAGAGAAGCCTTCTTATTTTGTTGTATCAATGTATTTAATGCTATCTCTGCCAAACTTCTGATGGATGCATCATCTCTGGCACTTGTGATACATATAATGCGGCCGCTGAAACGGTATCGGTGATATTTATAAAATATGTACTTCGCATGGTAATGACAAATCGCTCATTCCGTGGTTCGTGAAAGAGGCGTAACTGTCTACTATAAGTATCTGAGACTACATTTTATTTTAGTACAGTAATTAATTTTATTTTTGTGCTTAAGGCAAGTAATCAGATGGAATTTTCTTTAAACAAATAGTTAAATTTATATTACTTTATTTATATTAAACTGTTTATTACAAAGTTAGGATACTTTGATATAAAATAGCAGATATCACAACGTAATACATCTAATTCCTATAAGAGAAAATGTAATGTTTACCGATTTTGAAAAAGTCTCTCAGTAGGAGGTCGAGCTGATTGAGTGGGCGACGGTTCCCCAAGAGCCTCAATGGCCGCACACAAGCCCACCACGTCACCTCCGGCACCGCGGCGGACTGGACCCACCAAACATAACCCATTGAGGATCTGAGAATAACATTTACAGATAAATGAAAGCACATATTTTTTTGTTATACAGCGTTGGGTTCGAAATTATCAAGATAAATACGTTTCTTGATAATTATCGGATAATTATCACCAGCGTAAGAAATTAATTTGTTATATAGTTTCATAACAAATGCATTATAATTTGGGGATCTAACAAAAAAACATTTTTTTTTAATATCTAATACAAATTAGCATTAATTAAATGCCTTTAATTAATGCTAATTTGTATTAGATATAAAAAAAAATGTTTTTTTGTTAGATTTCTTGATAATTATCTGATAATTATCACCAGCGTAAGAAATTAATTTGTTATATAGTTTCATAACAAATGCATTATAATTTGGGGATCTAACAAAAAAACATATTTTTTTAATATCTAATACAAATTAGCATTAATTAAAGGCAGATTGACTAAAAATCAGTGTCCTTGAGATTCGACAATAGATATAAATAAATTAAATCGGATTGACCAAAACAGCCAAAGGAATATGTTCATCCGATGATGATTCTATTTCTATTGGCTTTGTTGGTGCTGTAGCTGCAGTAGAGCTTTTTTGTTGCTCTAAAAGCCAACTAAGATCTTGCTTCTTGGTTTTGTTTGCTTGGTTGTAATATTTAAACATGAATACCAGCTTATTTAGCTATTTTTTGTTATTATCAATCGATAATTATCCATCTGTTATTATCACGATAATTATCTTGATAATTATCATTGGTAATTATCCTTTCAAACCCTGATACAGAGGATACAATGAATCTTTATATAAATACTTGGAATACAAGAGTTATAGTTCACACCTTGCCAATCCTGTTGCTGTGTTAGCCGCGGGCTAACACAGCAACTCCTCAAGGATTACTGGTAACCTTATTCACAACAACCCTACAGAGAGTTGTTATTTAGTTGCGGTTATCTGTGAGGTGGAGGTACTTCCTCAGTTAGTTAGGTGATACGCCTTACATCTCCTAATCAAGTCCTCAAATTAAAAAAAATATTTAGTATTAAATATCTTGTTTCTTATAGGAGAGTAGTTGCTATGGTCTGTCTGTTTGTAAAAATTATAAAAATTTTCTTACGTATGTTATGTATAATGAAAAAACAGACAGACCTAATGAGCTCGAATAGAGTATTAAATATCTTTTCATTCACCCGTCCTCCAACTTAATATGAGAGACGCTGTATGTTGTCATTTCGTCACCTGCAAGGAAAAACATCATAACTCATTTTTCGTTAAAAAAAATCTTATTATGCTCTGTTAGGCATAAGGCATAAAAGGCGACAAAGATAAAAAAAAAATATTATGCTCTGTTAGGCATAGGGCTTAACAGAGCATATTAAGAATTGTTTGAATCTTTGACACGCTTTCCTCTAAAGTTACGAAAAATGAGTTACGATGTTTTTCCTTGCTGGTGTCGATTTGTAATATGTTATTTTAGCGACTAACATCTCAACAGCCTGAGGATACCTAGTGGACAAATGAAACACCAGATGACCAGAGCAGCCAGGTAACAATAGTGCCAAGGGCATGCAGTTTTTATTCCAGATGGAGAACCATCACAGAGATGACCACTGCCACTGAGGCAGACATGATCAGAGCGGTCATGGCAGAGACACCACTAATTCACTAACCGTAGTGGGTGGGTGCCCAATGGTGCTAGTACTCACTCACATGAACTAATTGGTGGCAAAAGCTGAAAGCAGTTTAGATCACATTGCCTACAATGTGTGCTCAGTGGGGTCCCACTAAATGTTGTAGATACATAGCTAAAAGGAGATTGGTAAAAACTGTACAGATAACTCTAATGGTGATTTGTTAACTACCAGTCCACAAACCAATTAACTAATTTATTGCACATGAAGGACCCCCGCGCTCACAAAAACATTGTGTTTTAGCGCCTAAATAGCTGAGCGATTCAAGCCTAATGACCAATGGGAGAATATTATAACCAATAAGCGGATAAGACACAATTATATACATATATATAAAAAATTACATACTAGACACAAATTACATTCTTTTGTCTACTTACATGTGTTAGATTTTGTTGAGCTACTGCCCATGTATTTAGAATATGAGCAGCGGAGTCACTCACAATAAATCGCACCTGTAAAATGAAATGAATTAATTACATAATAATTGGTTAGTATTTTGATGACTAGTGTAAGGTGAATAACTTATGCTTTTGCCTTTTTTGTCCGAGAAAAATATAATTGGATGACACCCATTCAGCCCATTTATATTTGTTAGTTAGCCACTGAAACATCCTGAGAACCCCAAATTCCCAAAAATAAATACCTGAAACGTCCTGGGAACACAAGTTCCCAGTGATTCCCAATGCGAGAGATTGATTTAAAAGTTTATTTGTGTTAAAACAAGTGTCTTATTAGTCTGATGGATCGTATCAAAAGACATGGGCATCATTAATGGTTCTGTTTATAAACAAAAAGTACTCATACCATCTCAAGTAGCGAAATTAATTTCAAGTGTTGATAGATGAGTCACAAGTGTTCTTTGTTTCGAGAGAACTATAATGACTTTGATTGTTGTAAACGAAAATAATAGTGAGGATGTATATATATATATATATCAAAAATTTTTAATTGATCGGCATATAGGGTACTTAGCCAGAATGTGTACTGTCCAGTTTGATATACACGGCCTGCCCGGTAAACAGTCACCGTAGCCCATGGATATTTGTAACACCAGGGGTGTCGCCCATGCGTTGCCGACCCTCTAAAAACCTCTTCACGCCTTTCTTGAATAACCCCCGTACTGTAGTCCCTTGATTAATAAAGACTGATTTAATATTAATTAAATTTTGAACTTTTATTCATTTAAACTAATCGATAACACTATTTCTCAACCCTATTTACCATCAGGCAGGCCGTAAGCTTGTTTGCTACCTTAGTGGTATAAAAAATAACATTATTTACCACGTTTCAATCAATATTCTAGCAATGAATCTAGTATAACATCTTCATTTTCTGATGCATCTTCGAGCTTGATTTATCAAATTAATAATTTTCATATATAATTCTGATCGTACCTCAGGTCGAACAGTCATTATTTTCTTCTAAAATATTTAATAATTCGTAGTCTTCTAACATGGCAAGGGAACAACACTAATTTGTACAAGGAACGTGTTATTACGGTGACGGCGGCTGAGGAACAGCAAATATGGCGTCGTTTGACCTTGAGCCGCACGTAAAATCACGGTGACGGCGATCCGGGACAGTCTGAACTAGTGAAGTTCTCAGTTGTCGCTTCTTTATCGAAACAATAAATTATATCTAATATTTAACACATAAAATAAACATTTTTATTGGTTTAACATGCTTCTAATTAGTACGACTATTCATGCTTCGAATTTTACGAAATAATTTGGATTTCAATACAATATTTTTGCTTTCGCACCATGATTATTCAATAAAATTTCATTTAGATTACATTGATTTGCCCATCCCTAGTACACGTAATATCACGTTATTGGCGATTCGCGTTGGTACTAAGTAACACCATACAACGATTTTTTCTATAAATATCATAATGAAACGCAGCAAAATTTGTTAATTATTAAGAATACATCCTGGATTGTAATGTACAATGTTTATTGCAACTTAATCTTTACTATAAATGCACCAATAAACAATTTATAAAACTTAACGTGAAATTACGTCTGTGGCGCGTGGAGCACATTTTTCATATCCCGTAATATTACGGGCACGGCGGTTAAAGGGTTAAGAAGGACTTTACTTCTAAATAATAAAGATAAAAATCATTTATATTATAATATATCATATCATTTATATCATCAATATGGCAACATAAGGCCCTCATGGGCACTTAAACACGTCTTTAAATCAGATCATATCGTATCTTATTAATTTTATAGCTTTAATCTCACGTTTTTAATCTACCAGCATTTCGAAAATGACCATTGGCGAAGAAGAAATGCCAAAAGAAACTTGCAAATATGGGTCTCTTTTCAAATCATTAATTTATATTACAATAATGATGAAAGATATATAAATACATGTGCTGAATTATTTCTAAACATCTCTGTCAGTCGGATATTCATAGATTCTATAATAATGATTTTTACATACAGTATGCTGTTCAAGCAATTTATTATAGAATCAAATACAATGTACAACAACGATCTACTCGTAAATGTCTTAGCAAGCCCTATTCATATTCTATAGCAATTCCTACTTCTAAGATTTTTACTAAATTTTAAACCACTATATTTTTATGATCATACATTATGTTCTCATAAATATACTCAGAGGAAACCCTGAGGATATTTATTTCTTTAAATAGTACTCTAAATGATTCCCTAGAGCACATGTTATAAATAGAGCCGATGGCTCTCTTTTGTAATATAAAAATAGTTTCAATATCAGCTGCTTTTCCCCACAACAGTATACTTGACATAATGCTGTGAAAGTAGCTGAAATAGACTAAGCGTGCAGTAGCCACATCCATCATTTGTCTAATTCTCCTAACCACATGCGCGGCGGAACTGAGGAGTCTGTATTCTGTTACTTAAGTAAGTTGCAATCAAATTATGGACTTTACCTCTAACTCCATAATGGCACAGCTTGAGTAATAATGTCCAATGGTCGACACAATCAAAAGCTTTAGAGATCACAGAAGACCCCAATGGCATCCTGGGATCTCTCCCATGCGCTAAGAACATGCTTGATCAATGCTACCCCTGCATCTGTAGTAGATTTACCTGCTGTAAATCCATATTGTGAATTATGAAAAATTTCATTGGTCTTAAAATAGAGTTGCAATTGATCAAGCATTATATTTTCAAATACTCAATACTAGCAAAATAGATAAAGGGCTATTATTTCCCAGTTCACTTTTTTCACCAAACTTGAATAATTATATTACTTACTAAATTTCAATAAGTCGTGGAACACACCCACGTACATTGATTAAAAACAAGTGGCAAATGTGGAGCAATTGACACAATATAATGATCCTTGAGTTTTTAATGTTTAATAGAGTCCATTATTTTGCTCCACTGAATGTGTAAATTAAAAAAGCTCCACTCCTTGGTTATGCATTCTCCTTTAATAACTCAGCAGCAACATGTGGAAATGAGTTAAGGGAGCCGGTGGTAATTTAATCTCTCATTACCCGTGGGCCGCTTTTCCGTCAAGAATTGTATGGGAAAAATATATAACGGGGTCTGACCGGTTAATACAAGTTGCTTATGCATATATGGAATCTTACTTTTGTGAGACCCTCGTTTGCTAGTTGGCAGGGTATCTACAGGGGCATTTACTATAACGTTGATATACTTAGACCAAAAATCTGTATGCACCGGTATTAACTAATCTGAATTTTATTCCAAAACATGGAGTTATTAACTTGTATGAGTGCTTACCAATTTGCCTTCAGGAAACAAATCCCAGACTATGCGACAGTATTCTACAGCAGCCTCCACACTGCATGTCCATAAGGACTTGTAAACAGGTGGTAAAGGCACGAAGCCGGGTCCCCGGCTTTTAGAGTTGTCGAAATCTATAGGATATTCCGAGGAAATACCAAAATATGGCGTGTGATCCAAAACAAATATAGTTTTGTGATTTGTTGGAAACATCTTACATTGCCCTAAACAGTAGTAAATACATTTAAACCACGGAACAGGGAGAGTACAAAATATAATAAGAGAGTAAGGTTTACAAACAATGAGGTTATAGGTAAAAGTTTCTACATCTCACTCACACAAGACAATATTTATTATTTGATTTTATTTATGTCGTAGAGATGTAGAAAATACGGATTTATATATTATGATAGGAGTCAGGTAAGAAAAATTTTGATTGTGTTTGTTTAAAAAAAAAACTTTTTGTTTTTTATTAATAAACAAAGAAATGTCGTGCAAAGGGTCTGAATTGATACCGCCTTACAATTTAATTTTTATATTATATATCGATATGTCCTGGAAATAATTCGATATCTGCAAAATACATTTTTTAGTAGAACTGATTGAAAGTTTCAACGTATACAGCACATTTATTACTGAAACTATTGACTTGAACTTTGGCAATTAGGTATTTGTTTCGATCTATTTTTAATTTCGACAATAGATGTTGTTAAATTCCTTTCAGATATCGAGATATTGCATTTAGAGAGTTACACTTTGGAATCAAATATGCATAAATTACCTATGTGCATATTGAAATCGATTCCCTCGGATAACCATGTATAGGGATACATGGTTATCCGAGGGAACATAAAGTGTTCTTTGAACATTGGATCTGTGGGAAATTAACATTGACTCAGGGAGCCATACTTGAAACGGATTCAAAAAGTTTTTACTTAGATTCCATACATTTTGACAAATAACTTTTCGATTCCGATTCGAATATGGTTCCCCGATCCCATATCATATTTTTTTTTAGATGTGCAGGAAACACTCAATCTAAGTGCCCTAAATGATGGCTCCGCCACACGCAGAGTGTCCCGAGTACAAAACCTAAGTACCCGTGACCTGTTTCTAGTTTCTTCCTCTTTAGTCTCCACTCTCTCTTGGTCTGTCCTCCCTAACCCTTATGGTAGTGACCATTTTCCTATTGTGGTCTCCATCCAAAGCTCCTTTACACCCTCCCCAAGCCCTCAGCCTCTCCTTAAATACAAGACCCATAGAGCCGATTGGTTAAGATACTCAAGCTGTCTAGAGGATAAATTGTCATTGCTTCCGTCTATAAACGAGAACAATTTCATCTCCACTTATGACCAACTCCTCTCTTGCATCAAATCAGCTGCCATTCTACTAAAAAATTTTGCCGTAACTGCATATCTCCGTCCTCGTCGTGAGAATCTTCATGCTTCGTTAGTGTAAAGGAGAGAAAAAAAGGCAGAGAATCGCTGTTCATATTCTCCACAAAATAAACAGTCCAACGGCTCCTCCTTGTGGTTAGACAAATTCATTAATCAATTTGCCCCGCCATTATGTCCCTAACCTTGACTGCTTCCTTCCTGATAGTCTTCCACCTCCAACCACAAAAAATAGTATGAATGACCCCTTTACACTAGCGGAGTTGCACTGTGCCCTCGACCATTTGAAGGATTCTTGCCCTGGCATTGATGGTATAACAAATTCCTTTATATGTAAAGCTCCTCTCAAAGATAAAATCAGGCTGGAGTAGTTTGTTGAAAATAATGGACTCGTAAGTAAAACACAGTATGGAATCAGATGCGTAATGACAGCTTGAGCATTTTCACCTCCGAGTTTAGACTGGCCTTCTCACAAAACCAACATGTGATTGGGGTCTTCTTAGACATAGCCTCTGCATATGACAACGTCGAGCTTCCAGTGCTCAGGCAGAAAATGTTACAACTGAGTACTCCTGAGAGACTGGTCAACATAATATGTAAGCTATTTATGTCACATTACATCTGCATCCGTATAAATGGATCTCTTCTCCCTCCCCGATATGTTTGGAAAGGTCTACATCAAGGTTCGGTTCTTAGTCCTCTCCTTTTGAAAATCTGTCACCAGTTTTTGTAAAATCCTTCAGTATGCCGATGACATTGTTATGTATTCTGGCTCTTATCCTTTTTCGAGTTTTATTCCAACCTCAATTCAGCCCTGTTTTACGTAAATGAATGGCTATGGTGTCATGCCCTAACCTTACCTTTTTTTTTATTTGGGACTTGGGGAAAAATGCGTTACGCACACCACCGGTACCTGGGTGGCCTCCGGTGATAGTGTGGGACTCCCCGTTGGCTACCCAACGGTATACCCACTAAACGACTCCGCGAATTGCCATCGGCCGCTTTGGTGGGGTGCCCCCTGTCAGCGACAGGGCACCACTACGACTGGCCAGCCCCTCAGAAGGGGCCGGACTTCTTCAATCTAGGGGCCGTCCCGGTAAATTGGGACAGCCCCTCCGGGGCGGCGGGACCACTATGGGGCCAGGTTCCCATCCTGATCCCTAGTCCCACATATTAGGGAGGCGGCAAAAGGTGCGCGTAGCGCCTACGCCGCACTCCCGTCCGCCGTCTCCGGAGCGGGACAGCCTCGGGATCATCCTCCCTGTCCCGCTCTGAGGCCTCCTTCTGGGACATGACTGTCTCACAGAAGGAGGCCATTGCCTCCCAGGCACTGTCCCTCCCGAGCATGGATTGGAGCACGCTCCTCCAGAGGTCCGCGTCGCCTAGCACGGCCACCAGACTGTGGCGCTGCCGAGACTACTTGGGACACTGCTCCAAAGTGAGTTGGACAGTGTCCTCAACTGCGCCACAGTCGTGGCAGACCGACTCCTGCTCCCGCTTTGCGACCCGGTGCAGATACTCACCGAAGCACCCATGTCCAGTGAGTACCTGCACCATGCGGAAGGTGAGGGTTTTGCGCTTACTGCGCATCCAGCTATCTAGGACCGGGCGCAGCGCCTCCTCCACGCGGGTTCCATACGCGGCTGCGCCAGGTCCTCCCCCCACCTCCACATCATCTCTGCATGCCCTCGCTGGCGATACCACCCTATTTCCTCCAACGTGGGGCGCTCGCCGAGTGCCCTCCTACTTGCAACAAAGCCGTTTACTTCGGCGAGCACTTCCGCGACCAGCTCCCAGGGCGGGTCGCCAGCGAGGGCGGTCGCAGCCGTCCAGGCCACCGTCCGGTACCCCCTTAAGGTCCTCCTTTTCACCTACGGAGATAGTATTTGGCTGATAGATTTTTTTATAACTCCCTCCAAAGTTCATCGCATCAGTCCCTAACTCCTCATACTGGCCCCATAAAGACTCATACCCATTCAGCTATGGTATAACTATAGTAGTAGTAGTAGTGCAGAGCTATAGTAGCTATAAGGATGTTTCCCTGCCTGTGATTTTTTTTTTCAAAATCCAATGTTCGCAATACAATACCCAGCTCTTAACTTTCAATCGCATGTTATCCTAGATTTAGGTGTCAATAAACAGACCATGGATTCAAACAAAGTTATATCCAGTTTGCTTGAAAAGGACTGGACCGATTGGATCAGATTGTATACTGACGCATCCAAATATTTAGAGGACATTGATGTTGGAGCTGCAGTATGGATTCGTAAATTCCATATAAACTTAAGCCTGAAATATCCCTGTCTTTCGTCTTTACAGGCGAAGCCCCAGCGATTTTTGAAGCTGTCTCTTATATAAAATCGCTCCTTATTCCCAAAGCCCTAATCCTGTCACATTCGAAGAGCCATCTTCAAGATGTACTCAAATCCCCTTTTCACCCCAATGATGACTTTGCATTTATTCCAGCAATAAGACAAACATTGTATTATCTTAGGTTTTCGCGATTGTTATACATTGAATTAATCATTTTTAAGGGAAGTATCGCGTGTTTTATTTATTTCGTTGAACCTGACGTTTCGAATGCTTTGCAGCATCCGTGGTCGCAGGAAGGAAGACCAAGGTGACATTTGTCTTACATTGGTTATTCAATTATTACATCTAGAATTTTTCTACTGACATGTGTTACGTTCCGTAGTAGGAAATAAAATTCCAGGAACGCTTAACTTTATTTGTACTAGAGGGTCGTGTCAGTTACGGACCGTCTAACTTTGCTCCGCAGTAGGATACTTCCTTGGCATGAGGTGCGCTTGGGAGGCTCTGGCACGAAGTACGCAAAGGAGGCTCAGGATTAGCGCAGCGGCAAGGGTCTTCGGGAATTCGCATGTGAAGCGTCGACGTCGTCGTCGACCCAATCGTTTTAATAATGTTCGAACCGGAATCTTGAACCCTGGAATCATGATATCCTGTCATGTAATAGCTGTTCAAATTCCATCTAACTTCATGTCCCCGAGCCTCATAAAAAAAATATCTATAAGCAGAAGGCGAAGTGGAGTGTAATAACTAAAACGGAGTTTACAGTCTAAAAATTTAAGCAGCATAACTAACAAATTCCACTTCAATGTGTTTACTATAATATCTATAGCTGAGAACAAATACATTTCTATGTACCTACGATACTAATTATAATATAAAAAAAAACTGTTCACACTCACCCGAGTAGGGGTTCAATCCTTATTATAATAATAAACAATATAAAGCAGGCACTAATTGCTCAAAAGGATTAATAAATTAGAACTATATAGCCGCGTTTTTATTTCGCGGTAAACAACCAGTACGTGGCGATGCATTCACCAACATCGTGCGTCTCCGCCCGCAATGCATCGGCACCGCGACGCGCCCGGCTCGGCGGCAAAACCAGTATTTGAGATTTAGCGATCCGCGCCGGCGCGTCCGTACGGAAGAGGAAACCCTTTATTAATATTTATTATTTGTATTACTATTATTATTTATGTATATTTTATTAAAATTACGTTGTAACGTTACACATGGATGGATTAATTATATATGTTCCGATTCACACAAACATCGCTCACGGTGTCCGAATGCTTTTGAGTAGATCTCTCGGTTTGTGACTTGATTATTTTTAGAACTGGATCCCAAGCAGGTGGTAATTGCCAACCATCTTCTCTATTGAAATTGGGGTGTTTTTTTTATTTCAATAGCCTCGCGTAGCATTCTAGGCATGTAGCGATTCTCCTTGGCAAGTATTTGTGGTTTATCGAACCGTATGTAATGGTTTGGCTGGCTGGTGTATGTTCACATACTGTTCTTATCACGCCTATTCTTCATGTCAGCAATGTGTTCTTTCACTCGAGAACCTATGCTTCTCTTTGTTTGCCCTATGTGTGATAAACCACATTCGCAGTCTAATTTGTATACTCTTGCATCTTTTAAGAGGATATTAGGGCTTGAAATAAGTTTTAATTGAAGCTCGCCGTAAGATGTTGCCAATTTTGTCTGTGATTATAAATAAATTATAAATATTTTCGAACAAATTACACAGCGCCACCCAGCCCCAAAGTAAGCGAAGCTTGTGTTATAGGTACTAGACAACTGATAAACATACGTAAATACATTTTTTTTTGTAAATACATAATATATGTGAATGTACTTATAGCGATATCAAGTGGTATATTTAAAGATATGTTAATACATGAAGAACAGAATTGTTTCAGGTAATTTATTATAGAATCAAATACAATTTACAATAAAACATGCATTATGTTCTCTTAAATATACTGAGAGGTAACAGTCAGCATATTTACTTCTTTGAATAGTTCTCTAAGTGACTCCCTGGAGCTCCAGGGAGCCCATGTTATAAATAGAGCAGGTAGCTCTATTTTGTAATATAAAATTGTTTCAATATCAGCCGCTTTTCCCCACTACAGTATACCATACGACATAAAACTGTGAAAGTAGCTGAAACAGACTAAACGTGCAGTAGCGACATCTGTCAATTGTCTAATTCTCCAAACTGAGTATGCCGCGGAGCTGAGCTTACTGGCCAGTTTTTTTATGTGGCACCCCCACCCCCATATTAATATTGCTGCCTTTAGATTTGACCCCATATACATCAACATCGTCTGTATTCTGTTACTTAAGTAAGTTGCAATCAAATTATGGGCTTTACCTCTAACTCCATATGGGCACAGCTTGAGCAATAATGTCCTATTGTCGACACAATGAAGAACAATAGAGTCCTGGGATCTCTCCCATGCGCTAAGAACATGCTCGACCAATGCTACTCCTGAATCTGTAGTGGATTTACTTGCTATAAATACGAGTTGCAATTAGTCTAACATTATCCTTTCAAATACTTTACTCAATTCTGGCAAAACAGATACCGGTCTGTAATTCCCCAGTTCACTTTTTTCACCAGACTTGAATAATGGGATGAATTTACTTAATTTCATCAAATCTGGGTACACATCCATATCTATACATTGTATAAAAATAAGTGTAAGTGTGGAGCTATTGATTCATTAATACAATAAAATTTATTGACATTCCCCAATGATCCTCTGAGTTTTTAATGTTTAATTGTTTAAAAGTTTTAATAATTTCGCTTGACTGACTGATTGATATACTTTTGGAAATATTTTTCCACTTTTCACGGTGATTTGTTCTCTCTTCTAAGAGGATAATGGATTAATATTTTTTTCTGTCTATCTATATTATTATTATTTTCTATGGAGGTTTTAGCTACAGTGCATACCAGTAGTGGAATGTGTAATTATTATTAATCAAATGTTAATCGTAATGTAAACTTAATGGAATATATGTGTAAATTTTTGACTTGCACATATTCGTTGATTTTGTATCCCCTGTGTCTGTGTGTGACTAAGAACCTTTACTTACCTTGGCTGATTCAACAGTTAGTACATGATTATAAGCTTAATCTAGTGTTATTATTCGATTTACCAGAAGACACTAAATTGTAATTATAAAAGCAAAACATTGTAAATAGCAAAAATACAACATAATTCCGACATAAAATATGGCATAATGACGATAGGCTTGAATTTGATTCAAATCATGACATCGTTTAGGTATTCATCCACTTCATTGAAATATACATTCTGTGTACTAAGTATCGGGAATTTGTCAATAAAACAAAAAATACAAATTATTCATCTAAATTTATTTTATCGCCTTCAAAGTAGGCCCCATCGCTTGCAATACAACATCTCCACCGCTTCACCCAGTCTTCCATACATTTTTCATAGGCTATTTGCGGTATGGCCTTTAGCTCATTCAGCGAATTTTCTTTTATGGCTTCTATCGACTCAAAACGTTTTCCTCGAAGTGGTAATTTTAACTTGGGAAATAAAAAAAAGTCAGACGGAGCCATATCAGGTGAATACGGTGCTTGGTCGAGAACGTTTGTTGAATTTTTCGCTAAAAACTCTTTCACTATAATGGCTGTGTGTGATGGTGCATTATCATGGTGCAGCATCCATGAGTTGTGTTGCCACAAATCTGGACGTTTTCGGCGGATACTCTCACGCAAACGCTTCATGACGCCTAAATAATATTCTTTATTCACTGTTTCTCCCTCTGGAAGGAATTCGGAGTGAACCACACCACGGTAGTCAAAAAAAACTGTCAGCATCACCTTGATTTTGGAGCGACTTTGCCGCGGTTTTTTGGGTTTCGGCTCGTTTTCGAGACGCCATTCTGAAGACTGTTGGCTTGTTTGCATGTCGTACTCATAAACCCATGTCTCGTCGCCAGTTATTATACGTTTCATAAAGGTCGGATCCGTAGAAGCTCGGGAAACCATGTCTTCAGCGACATGCTTTCGCTGCGCTTTTTGAACAAAATTGAGCTCTTTTGGAACTAGTCGAGCGGCGACGCGTTTCATGCCTAAAATGTCAATGAGAATGTTGTGGACGGACTTAAAGATATGTTCACCTCACTAGCCAACTCTCTCAGACTCATACGTCGATTTTCGAGCACTAGCTTCTTGATTCTGTCGATGTTTTCTCTGGTCGTAGCGGTTGAAGGTCTACCAGAACGAGGCAAGTCTACTACTACTTCTCGGCCTTCTTTAAAAGCCTTATACCATTCATAAGCCCTTGTTTTCGATATACACGATTCGCCGTAGGTATTTCGCAACATTTTTAGTGATTCACCACATGAAATATCATTTGAAACACAAAATTTAAGGCACACTCTTTGTTCAACAATATTTTCCATTGTAAAAATCGCCGAGGACTCAAAACTATGACCAACAAAAAGTGTAGTTTAAAACAAATTAAATGACAGATCCCGCTCAAATTTTGCGCGCTAAATCAGTACAGTGCTACCAACATGCAGTAAAAAAATTAGAACGACCTCTTTTACGCGGGTCTTTTTATTGACATATTCCCGATACTTTTTACACAGAGTAGTATATTTAATTTACATTTATAATATGTTTTTTTTTATCGTATATGTAACGTTAGCTTACATATACGATAAGAAACACATGTATAATAATGTGAAGCTATTCTAGCATTTGTTTAGAATGACCCGAGACAAACTTGAAGATTCGAAAGTAGGTGTAACAAGGAATTCGAATGGAGATGTAGGTAATTAAAGATAACTTGGATATTTTGAAAGTCTATTTGAACGAGATAGAAATTAATAAAATACAAACATGAAAAAATGACATTAGCATGGAAGAGCTAATGAACGCAATAAAGAGAATGATAATGGAGAAAACTACAGGATATGACAGGATATCTGAAATGCTCAAAGCGGGTGGAGGAATATATATATACATACATAGCTGGCGTGCTGTACCTTTTATTCAAACTATGCTGGCGTTCCGGCCGTGTACCAGGCACGGTGACTAGGTATTGGTATTGGTGGTAAATGTTGCAAGACTGCAAGAATTACCGTGTATACCACGATAATTCTTGAATTTCTACCTGCTGAGTATAGTAGCCAAATTGTATGCACAGATACTGGATCAATACTTTTCCTTATGGTGTATGGCGAAGAAAGCATTAAAATTTAAAAGGAACTTCTGCGCATCCATTGTCTTGGAAAAGGGTAATGACAGAGTGGCGAGGGCCGAACTTTGGCCTACGCGCTCCATGTATGGGGTGCACATGAGTCCTTGTACAAGGATTCGAGTGCCTGTGTCAGAGTAAATGGGATCTGTACAGGCGGGTTTAGCATCGAATGTGGTATTAGGCAGGGCAGTGTAGCTGTTCAATTTATTCACGGACAGATTTTTACAGACTTGAAAGAATATGACTGTGGATTAAAATATGGTTCTATCGATATTTTTAGGAGCGGGTTTGGGTGGGTGTACAACATAACATGAATCTCCTCAAAAGGGCCTCTATGCGTTGGATCCATATCCCCGCGCACGCCTATCAAATGACCGGGATAATACCCGTAAGAATAACATAATAAAAGTATTTATTTCAGACAGAGTCCATAATTATGCTAGTGTGCGCATATCGTACACATTGTGCAGTCAACACACAGCAGGAGATAGCTTGCTTAAATTATAAATACAAATGCCTTCGTCTAATGTTTCAACAAAAGCGCGCGTTAAATCTACTTTTGTATCGCAGTAGTATTTACTTAGACCATTGATATCCTTAAATCGGTGGACTGGCTCGTCTCAAATTGCTTTTGAATTAGTTTGATTATCGCAATTTTGTCTTTGAAAACTTGGACTATGTTATATGTAAGTCCTAGGAACAAAATTTTTAATACATCTCTGTGCGTTTTTGTGTTAATAATACTTAATATTTGTTCTAGCGCAACTAGGACTGTAACTTACCTAACAATATTTGCTGCTATTCGCATAAAAACCATACTCAGAGTGTAAAAGGTGTAAAAGTACACGTAAGTCAGAATTCTAGAAAGATTTACTTGGTTGACTTAAAATCCGGGATACAGGCATTCGTATGTATGTTTGTATATCTTCACGCCATGTCCCTTGCGGGGTACGCAGAGAGAACCGAGAGCCATACGATGCAGTCCTTACATACTTCACTCGCAACTGTATCATTCAGCGCTCTTTTCAAGCACGCTTGCCGGTTCCTGGGGCTCCTGACATCACCTTCTGATAAAACACGACCAATTTGGTCATGGTAGGTTAGTCTCGGTCTTCCTCGGTTCCTACATCTTCTTCTTCTTCTCTCTCTCTTACGTCGTCATTACGAACGCGGTCAGCAAGCGTTATGCCACAAATTTTGCGCAATGCTCTCATCTCGATCGCATTTATTCTACCTTCATGCTCTCTCTGCCATGTAGCGTTGGGATTAGCACCGCGTTGCGTACAGCAAGCTGTGCCTTCTGGCTTAGATTTCGGCTGCCTAGAAGTTTATTCCACGCTCTATTCACGCAATTATTTGCACTCACTCGTCTCTCCATATCAGCGGTGTATCTTCCATTGCTGTTAAAAGCACTTCCAAGATATATAATCTCATCCACTTGCTCCAACACTACATCATCAACCGTAATCCCATGTGCATTCGTTCAGTACAAAATAGTTTTATTACGCACTTGTCTTTGGGGAACTTCTATGACGTTGCATTTTTGTAATCGATAGATATTTTTTCGTACTACCACGTGAAGGCTACATCACTACGGTGAATGTGGGAGAATCTATCGAGTCATGTTCCATTTATAAATTTATTTAGGATTTGCCTTTTCGTATTTTTTAATTTCTATATAAAGTATGTGATTTTGAATTAATCGTGTGTTGTGACATCGTTTTTATCAACGTATGTGTTAATGTGGAACTGTATATTGAAAATGGTGCATTCGTTTCATTCGTCTTCGTCTATCAAACCGGGCCACAGCCACACATCCGAAGCTAGAAATTAAATTATCATCCACCATTTTGTTTATTTTCACGAAAATTACTCTGTACCCGGACACGTTAGTGAATTTCTGTACTACTCCGACGTGCAACAAAGTGTTGAAGTAGTTCATGCAATGGTTTAAAGAATAAGGAATGTGATATTAGCGTACCTATCTACCATCGGTCCTTGTGTTGAAATTCGCAGACATCGGCCGCGCCGCTAGTAAACACTCTTTGAAAATTAACACCTTATCCACTAAGAAAAATAGGAATCTGAGTACGCAGGGTGCTCGAGTCGATGAGAAAAGTTCGTTGAAATTCGTTCAACGAATTTTTCGCAAGTCTAAAGGGAGCAATCCCCTGGCGTTAAAGGTAGGTGAAGTGCGATGTTCGGACAGTTGTGCAACCGTGTGCCCTTAGTTTGGTTTCTAAATCGCGATATTTGTTTAGGAAATTTCAAGAAGTTGTGGGCGAGAGTCCCCGGTGGCGCGCCCGGCTAACATGAATCATACGCCTGCACCAGACAGGCAGCAGCACGACTCCAATGTGAACCAGGTGGAGGAAATGGAGACCCAGGATGGCAAGTCCCTTTGACATAGTATTTTTAATTTTCATTACTAGGACAACTTACGAAACCCTAATGTTTAGACGAAGATAAAATTGTATAGACTTTTGGAGAGACTTTATTAATTGAATTAATTCACATGTAGCTATGAACTGATTATTGTTTTCTACATGAAATTAATGCCAATGCATCAATTTACCTACTCATCTATCTTAACCTCAAAACAATAGACCTTTTGTTATCTTTTTATAGGACATGGTTTTTGGAGTTATGTGATTATTGATATACTTCAATTGGAATTCTATATGTAGACAGCATGTAAGAATTTCTATAGCCCATTGGTTTTTCTTTTGCATGAAAAGTGAGTTGGTGTTCTTTGTTCTGAAAGTGCAAGTCGCTTTCCAATACTCAATTCTAATTTTAGATTTCATTGTTCTATATAATATATACATGTTATAGCATTATTATCTATATTGACATTGAATTATATTGCATTGATAATGTGAAATTTGTATATAACTTTGGCCTATGTCCCTAGAAATTTTTTGTCATTGAGGAATAAGGAGGAATAATGGGGAAAAAATTACATTACTTACATATACTTTCAGACTATTATGTGTCAATTGTTACCAGCGGTTTACCCTCTTATATTTTTTGAAGTTATCAAAAAATATGGGAGGGTAAACCGCTTTGTTACGCGTTAAAGCGCCAGTCTGTCTGGCTTCCCTTTCTCTCACGCATATGGCAGTGGATTAGTTATCACTTCTGTCGGGTTTCGCGAGATGCACACGTTTTCTTTAAAAATGCTGTCGATAACAAAAACTAATTTATTGGCAAATACATATCAAAACATGTGATGTATTTAGAATTATTTGGTTTGAATTTGTAAATGACAATTATTATAGTTTATAGTAATTTAGTTTCCATTCATAGGAGTACCATTTGAAGAAAATAAATTGTATTTCAGAATTAGAATTGTGATTATATAAACACAATTCTAATTCTGAAATACAATGAACGAACAGTGAAACAACTTTTCATAGTATATACCTATAAAAAAGTGTTTTGAAGTACATGTTACAAGTACATTTTATTCTAAAATGCTCATTACTCACAGTAGGTTACATTCCCTTTAGACCCCATACCCAAATCTAGTCTTTGATTGGTTTTGCCCTCTAATATTGTGTGCAGCCATTTTTACACTAACATGAAGGTGTCAGAACCATTATTATAGAGATTTATCACAGGTGGTATAAATGATATAATTTAAAGTTTAGGTTAATGATGTAAGATTTTGATAATGATGCTCTTCCAAAAAACATTGTAAGCTAAGTATCTAAAAAAACATTAACACTTTAAGGTTTTGGAAAGTTAAATAGACTATTTTTATTATCATAAACCTACATGAAATGGAATTAATAAAATTAATGAACTAGTTAAGATGGTATTTTTCCCATACATAAGTTGAGATTTCCCATTGATATGTAAAAAATAGATATTTTAGTACAACCAAGAACAGATCAAGCTTAACAGTAAGTAAGATTGTAAATATTAGCATGAACTGTATATGAATAGTGCAAAGGTTAAAGTGTAAAGATTGAGCACTTAACTGTACATCTATGGATCTGTAGGCCAGTTCTAATAAAAAAATGTCATTTGAGTTGGTCAAGAGTGCAGTGCCAATACATGTATTCTGATAAATTTCCTACACTGTAGTTATGAAGCAATGTTGCACTGTAAATGAAGTACTTACCATCTGCCATCTTACCACACTCCAGTCTAGTAAATTTTACTAAATGTTGATTTTGAATGTTTCCAAGTCCCATTGCAATTACATTGCAGGTATTTCACATTGGAAAAAAGGATTCTTCTTATACATAGTATGTGATTAAAACATCTTCCTAAAATAACAAATATTTTGTAAAATATATCACTTCTTCAGAATTTTAATTTCACTTCAATAAAGTTGCCTAAGAGACTAACAGTAACAAAACTGAAAATAAAGTTCTTTAAAATTTGTCAATGCTATACAAAAGTCAAAATGATTTATCAGAATATGATTGATTAGCTGGTGCCCGCGGCTCCGCCCGCGTGGAGTCAAATAACATAGCCTATGTGTTAATCCAGATCATAATCTATCTACGTGCCAAATTTCATTAAAATCCGTTCAGCCGTTTAAAAGTGAAAGAGCTACAAACATCCATCCATACATACAAACTTTCGCATTTATAATATTAGTAGGATTATATTAGATGTAGTCAAGGGTTTTTTAATAGAATAGCGAGCAATTTACTGCACCGTTGCTGCAATACCAATGCTCTGCGATAGCTTAACAAAATAATAAACCATCAAAGTGTACGCCTTTTTGACACTTGCCATGCAGCAGTGCAGTTCCGGTGTTTTAGTAGAATTGGCCTAATGTCCCTTATTATGCAGAGAGAACCTAGCACCACAAGACATGGCCTAATATGCTTCTTTATTATATCATCCATTCACATCACTTTCTGATGAAACATGACCAATTTGGTTATGGTGAGTCTTGTTTTACTAGACTCCTGCAACCTACTTTCGACTTCAGCGAATATATATCATTCTGACATTCTTTTATATTGCAGAGCATGCATTTTTTTATCTTATCACCGACACTATCTATCAGATCAACTCTTTCATCATTCTTTCAAACAAGCTTTATTTATGCCACAGATTTCGTGCAATGCTTACAACTCAACTGCATTTATTGTACTTTCATGCTCTCTGCTGCATTTGTACCAATCTCAATTGCAATGTACAGTGAACTGTGCTGTGTTTCCCAATGCACCATTCACACTCAAATCCTTATGTTCTTTCTGGTTTACTCTCTATCAAATACCTAATCTTGGTTTTCTTCCTACAATCACCTTTTATTATTGTTACCTGTGTTCGCAGATGGTGATACTGCTAATATATACTTCTCCTTTCCACTATGTCATCCATTTGCAATTCTACATTCTTATAAAATTGATAGACAATAGTGTATTAAGTATATGTTAAAGTGTTGTGGGCAGACTGAATAGTTTATTGTAAATATTTTACAAAACAATGTAAACAAAATAAATTTAATTTAGAGTTACAATTTCTACATAGTAAAATGGTAATAGAAATGTAAGGCTTGTTTCACACGTACTGCAACCACACCACATCATCACGACAAAAAGTTGTGGAGTAGTGGTTACGTGTGAATAAGTGTCGCTGCAGCTTTTTGCAGTTGCGTTGTGGTTCCAACAAAATGTGGATGTGATTGGCATGTGGTTGAGTTATCGTAAGTAGTTGCGATGTGGATAAGTACCTAGTGTGCAGACAGACAGTTTACACCGGATTTCGTAGAGGAAACGCAAAATCGTTGCATCGACGCAACGTTGTGTCTGCGATGTGGCCGACCGCTAGATTGCGGCGTCGCTGGTGGTTGCGACGTGGCTGCGATTTGGTCGGTTTCACCTACGCGGTTGGTAATGACGGCAAAATGTGGTCCGTGTGAAATCTACTATGAATTTTCATACAAATTAGTGCCCACCCACGAGTTGTGGTTGTGATACGTGTGAAATAAGCCTAAGCTGAAGAGAAAATTGAAGGAAGAAAGGAACATAAGAGGACTGTACCCCGTTTCTTATACTTACGGTTTTAGGATTTTTTCCTTTACTTGTGTCGACGCACCGTTCTGTCTGCGATGTGGCCGGCCGCTAGTTTGCGGCGTCGCTGGTGGTTGCGACGTGGCTGCGATGTGGTCGGTTTCACCTACGCGGTCGATAATGACGGCAAAATGTGGTCTGTGTGAAATCTACTATTAATTTTCATACAAATTAGTGCCCACCCACGAGTTGTGGTACGTGTGAAATAAGCCTAAGCTGAAGAGAAAATTGAAGGAAGAATGGAACATAAGAGGGCTGTACCCCGTTTATTATACTTACCGTTTTAGGATTTTTTCCTTTACTTGTGCTACATGAGATTAAAATATCTGGTTAGAATAAAACCTGTATTTAGACAACAGTATACATATGTTGTAATTTTTGGAGTCGGTGCCAGCCAAGCTTTTAAGATTTTTGGGAAATTTCCCAAGATTTATAAAATATATTTAGTTTCGGAGTTTTGTTTTTTGAATTCATGACCTAAAAAAATTGACCTATCGAAGTTGAAAGGAACTTTTTTTTACCTGGAAGCTGGGCTTAATTTCTGTTGATAGGTCAAGGCAGACAATATGCTCTTTCGGATTGACGTGGTCCGTATGCCGTATGCTTCCATGCCTCCCGACGTGGTATACAAAAACAAGAAATTAGGACTCCTCAGAAGTTTGAAAGTAAGAAAATTTCAATGAGATTATAACTTCAATCGGGAAACACATGAGGTCAATTGTTGTCAACTTGTAGGTTCTCTAATCTAATGTATTCCACATTAGAGGTATTGGAAGCTGATAATAACAACTATTTAACAAATTGAGTATGGCACTACTATGATATAATAAATACGGAACCAATTTGTGTTGGTTGGTAGTTTGGTCATTATTGGTTAGTCTTGGTCATCCTCAGCTCCTACACGCTTCCACTTCCAAATTGTATATCTGTTTCGTATTCTTTCATCCAGCGTTCTTTCTACGTGGCCAAACCAACGGAGCATGCCTTTCCTTATCTTAACACCGACACTCTTTCAGAAGCAACTCTCTTTCTTACATTATCATAGCGAATGCGGTCAGCAAGCATTACCCCGTAATTTTTGCGCAATTCTTGCATCTCGACCGCATTTATTCTACATACTTTCACGTACTCTCTGCTACACCCAGCATACACTTCCATAAGTTAGCGTTGGCATTAGCACCAAGTTGTGTACACCGAGCTGTGCTTTCAGGCTTTGATAATGGCTGCCTAGAAGTTTCTCCAACGCTCCATTAAATCAGGTAAACCGATTCTAAGGGAGTGCAGGGAACAGCGTGAATGGAGCGTCGGGTAAACTTCTAGACGCTTGTTGACCGCGTTCGTAATGATGATGTTAGAAACAGAGTTGGTTTGAAAGAATTGTCGTTGTTAAGATAAGAAAAGGCTTGCCCCGTTAGTTCGTACGTGTAGAAAGAATGCAGTATGATATAATGACGTAACAGAAAAAGACTT
This sequence comes from Pyralis farinalis, assembly GCA_947507595.1. NCBI lineage: Eukaryota > Metazoa > Arthropoda > Insecta > Lepidoptera > Pyralidae > Pyralis > Pyralis farinalis. The sequence goes on along the minus strand of OX382269.1, from coordinate 13,293,161 downwards.
AAACTACCGTGACCAAATTGGTTGTGTTTTACAGAAAGTGATGTCAGGAGTCGTAAGAACCGGCGAACGTGCACGAAAAGAGCTATGAATGTTAAAGAAGCGAGTGATGTGTCTAAGGATCTCGTCTTATGACGCTGTGTTCTCTCTGCCTACCCCGCAAGGGACCTGGCGTGAAGATATACACACATACAAACCCAATCTGTCAATATTATGCGCCAATCGGATGTGTGAGTGTGCCCAGTGTTTTCCAATACAGCTTCTTGAAATATTCCTCCCAGTGCAGCTGGATGCAGTTTCAAGAAGAGTACGTCCGCCTGATTCTCGTTACAGCTCGATGGGCTGGCACCGCTAGTCTCATGGACAGCCATCGTAGCAGCGATATCGCACTAAGGATTTCACAACCAAATTTCAGATTTTTCGTAGTTCGCAAAGTCATACACAACGGCATATAGTTCATAGTAGTAGTTATTTTTACATCTGTCGCAATGTATGTATGTGGTGTAAGGTAAGCCTTTATGAAAGACTGTTCTTATGTCTGGTAGACCAAGGCTTCGGGCGAGACGGTTCGCGATAACTCCTACGTCCTACCGTGAATATCACTAAGTTACGTCAAGTACGATCGTCATAACAAAATACTTGAATATCAAAACGATGTGTTGATAAGTACCTATCCTGAGTAGCCGACATCGAGCGTAGGATGGGCTTATGTTCCTTTGATCGGTCACGGGAGACGATGCTCTTTCATATCGATAAAATAATCAGCATTTTCTTTTGTAGGTGTTTTATATCAAATAATCCCCAATCAGACTTTATCATGGCTTCTCTCATTCATTTTATGATTTAAATAGATTTCAAATACACTTAGTTCTGCACACAAGTTATGCTTAATGAGGTAAAATATACTTCAAATAAAACCACAATAAAAAAATACATACGTTTAGTAAAATACATTGGTTACCACCACCAGGCAGGCTGTACCTTGTTTCTCACCTCAGTTGTATATAAAGATAGACAATTTGAACACGGTATTGGCGGGTATCCTTTTGATTGCGTATTTAAGTGCCGACTATTATACAAGATTATAATATCATCTCTAGTGGCAAAGAAGCAAATAGTGCACCTGATGTAATCGGAGGGCCTATAGACGCTCACACAGTATCGTATCCCGCTTATACTACCGCTGTTAAGCAACACGGGAAATATTAATATATGTATTTGTTCTTGCTGCTTACCAAAACGAGACAATATTAATTATATTAGCTTTTCACTTATGTGCGCATAGTTAAAAGGGCTAGCTACTATTAGCCCTTTAAGTTTCAAGTTTCTAAGTCACAGTTCTTAGTTATGGGGGAAGGGATAGGGTCTCGAAACTGTATAAGTTTATTATAACACACGGCTGCGTCGTTTCATCCCCCGCGTACCTGGATATGCTTGTTGAACATGAATCACAAAGCGCGATAATACCGTAAAACTTATTCCAGGTAATAACAACTTTTTTTGAGAGTTAAATTTCTATTAAAAGACTTGGTTTTTATAAAGTTTTTTATTTAGTTTACAGTTTAAGAGTACATTAAAAACATCACTTCAGGGGAAAAAGTGAATTTTCAAGGCTTTTACAGTATTTGTGCCACAAAATATTTAAAGTGAAGTATTATAAAGTGCCGAGGAATACCAAGACTTACCTACCATAGCCAAATTGGTCGTATCGTATCAGAAGGTGATGTCAGGAGCCTTCGAAACCGGCGAGCGTGCACGAGTCATCTCAGAGCACTGAAGATTGAAGAAGCGAGTGAGGTGTGTAAGGATCGAGTCACGTGGCGTTTGTTGTCTCTACCTGACCCGCAAGGGATTTGGCGTAATAAAAATTTTGCTTCTATGTAATTGTCCATCTATTGCAAATTATACCTATTAGTTGAAATATTTACAACGCTAGACAGCCCTTTATACTAAAATCCACGTGGGGGAAGGCAGTAAGCAACAAGACATAAGACAATTCGTTCAAAAGTTATGTTTAGGTTTTGTTTCTCAAAAAACTCCAAAGTGAGTCTTTCCTGTCCTATGAACCTAATGACATCTCTTTATATTTCACGATACGACTTTTTTATTTTTTATTTGTTCACGTTTTGACATTCGTGTCAGATTGACTGGAATAAATCAATAATAAGCCTAGCGATTATCTTCTCTATATAATTATATTTTTACGAATAAAATGTGGATTTGTATTTTCGGATAGGGCAGTTAATAAACAAATGACAGGTATTAAATATTTATAATTTCCCTACGGCTAGGGTCTAGGTAGCGTATTTTCTGTCGCAATTCTTGATCATATCGTGCTTCATACATGCATACTCCACGTCTTGTACATACATTATGCGCTTGGTATGTCGGTATGAGATAAATTGGATGTATATAACGTATGTATATATTGTAAAACGACGGTATTCCCCGTAAAATACGCTTACATTGTAACGTTCAACCTTTCTTTGGGACTAATAAGGCGCGTAGTGAACTGATATTAAGGACTAGCATTCAAGCGTAAGGCTTCCGAAATTAAATCTATCGTATTAAATTAAACATACTACGAACTTAAGGTGTGGTGATATTGAGGGTCATGTCTTCGGTTCATTGCTTGAACTTGAATAAAAAAATGATAAGCTATATAGCTTTCTACCTTTTCCCCACGAAATTCGACTAATCTTGATTTCACTTTAATAATATATTAATAGCAGGTACATAATGAATAGTTGCAAATATTTATGATGACTTCGATTGTTTGCAAATAGACTGAAAGAACTGCAATTCTGTTTGAGCTAGAGATCATATCATACATAGGTACATGTAATTTGTAAATGACCTTCATGACTTAGATTCAGATATTTCTGATAACTTTAATTGTTTGCAAACAATCCGAAACTAATTAATTTCATTTGTTAGAGAATAATACTAGAAATATATACAAATACCTATGTTTTTTACAAAGTCATCCTTTATCCTTCGATCCCAGATCGGTGTTATAATTTATAAACCTTTCTATCTCAGTGTATCTGTTAGCGGTTATACAGTTTTTGGTGCTCGTTCTTAGATAAAACCTGATTTAATCGCGATCGTTCTCAATTATTTAAATTTCAATTACAAAAATCAACTGATATTTGTAATTGAAATTTCAATAAATAAAGTAGGAAAATATTATACGTCGGATGTAATACATTAGAGGTTTTATGAATATTCAAATTTATTATTAAATATTGAGGTATTCATAGAGTTCTTGTGTTATGATTCGGCGATTCATGTATAATATCAGCCCATACTCATTCTACTGCCGAGAATTGTGTCTCCCTTCAGACAATATGGTTTGGTAGAACGTAGTTGTTTCATTGGGGGTTGGATGCAAGCGCTTTCGCAATTTTTTACGACCGTCGTTAAGTCGCAACAGCCAAGATTGATTGTTTACACGCGCCGGAGTTCCACATCCATCTATAGACAAGCTACTGTCGACGTTGCTTGATTTGTTTTTTCGATTAGAGTACGCACAACGATACTATTAAGCTTTTTGATTAATGTATTAGTCATATAAATAAAATTGAAGTGTCTGTCTGTGATTTCAAAATAAAGCCTTTATCTTAAGCTCATATTATTATTTTCACGTTACCAAAGCCTAAATACGCATTTTTTACTTTTTGTCTGTCTGTCTGTTTGTTTGTCCGGGCTAATCTTCGAAATGGCTGAACCGATTTTGACGGGACTTTCTCTGGTAGGTAGAGGACTGTTCAGAGCAGAATATAGGGTACTTTTTATCCCGTAAATATTTAGGGGTCCTGCGTAAAAAATGAAAAACTGTTAAAGTTAGGGGGAAATATCTTCCCCTTGGGGGGACTTTGCAATTTTATTTTTATTATTTTCATAGAATACGTATTTTTTAAGTAATAAAAATAAAATAAATATACGTTGCCTCCGTAAAGGTCAATAGATGGCACTGTATGAAAATTGAATCGCTCTATGGTTGCGTCTACGACCCTGAACTTTGTTTTTTTTTTAAACAGAAAGGATTTGAGATCTATAGAGAAATAAAGGCTACTAAAAGCCCAAATCTCATAAGAAAAAGAATTTAAAGTCGTGAGCTTGGAATTAAAAACATACAATAACAAATAGACGGTTTCGTTGCTGAATGTCATGTCATTGAGTGCACATATTGTCCGATATGAACTCTATATTTGATTTTTATCATTGATTGCAGTGGAGACGGTAGATACCGCGACGGATAATTTCTTCGAGGAAGATCTTATGAAGGGTACCAACGGCGAGGTCGTGATGAGGGACGTAGGCAAACCTCAGGAGACTGCAACTTCTGACATGCCGGTAAGACATCACACAGTATGAGTACTCCATTAGGTGTAGTCGTTCTTTGGTATCAGCACCCAAGAAAGGTGATAGATTCTTATCTATGTCATGTCTATGAATTTATGGGTTCAAAAGGTGAACTTGATTATTTAGATGACATATGAGAACCTATTGTTAAACTGAGTTAGTTTCATAAAGCATTGCCGTCATTAGCAGCACCCAATATACAAAGACAGTTTTACTAAATTGTACTTATTATTGATTCATCTTTGACGAGCTCGGTGGCTCAGTGGTGGAACGCGCTGTTACGCTGCTTTGACACCAACGCTCGTGGGTTCGATTCCCACACAATACAAACATTTGTGCGCATGAACATGTCTGTTTGTATTGGTCTGGGTATTTTCTATGTATAATAAGTATGTATTTACAAAAAAAAAATGTATTTACGTATGTTTATCAGTTGTCTAGTACCCATAACACAAGCTTCGCTTACTTTGGGGCTAGGTGGCGCTGTGTAATTTGTCCGACAATATATATATATATATATCTTTAGTGCTAATGCAGGCACCACTAGCACTGAAGTATTTTCATTGTACACTACATTAAACTATTAAAAGTATAATAACTATTCTATGTTAAAACAGCGAGTGAGGTGTGTAAGGACCGAGTTACGTGGCGCTCGGTTCTTTCTGCGTACCACCCCGTAAGCGACTTAGCGTGAAGACATAGGATAGATAAATTGTACAGATATGCACTAAGTCTTTAGTCAAAAGTGGTCGTAATTCGTAGTAGGGTAATTATTTTCGAAATATTAAGCATTTAACTTACTACATATTAGATTCTTTGAAAAATTTGCTAGAAAATTTTGCAACACATGTATGTCTACAAGCGTCCAAAGAAAAAGTGTTTAGGTGTGCTCAAATTATATAAAATTAATATTTTATATAGTACCATAGGACTGAACTGTGATATTCGAGCGTGAAACTTGTTATTTGATCTCCTAGTCTGTTTTTACTTAGTGTACATAATCATGCTATAGAGCGCGCGTACCTCTCTGTTCGGTTGTGCCGATCGTAAGCAAATTTTTATAGATACGCATCTATAGTATAGAGCTATTAAGAGGGTGCACACAGCTAAGTGGCGTACTCATTTTGTTTTTATTAATAACGCTGTATTTAAGACCAATTCCAAAAAAAACGCTCTATAGTGCACTTAAGAACCATATTTACGTTTTTTTGAAACATATCTTGTATTTATTATCTATGACAAGTAACCAACATTTTAATTATTGCTTATTGTGGCCACTTATAGCAATAGTCAAAAGTATGACTAATTCTACATAAATAATAAAAACAGAATATGTCTCAAAAAACATAAATATGGTTCTTCAGTGCCCTATAGAGCGTTTTTTTTGGAATTGGTCTTAAATACAGCGTTATTAATAAAAACAAAATGAGGGCGCCACTTAGCTGCGTGCACCCTCTTAAAGTGATGTTTCTATGCGTGACGAAATTTCTAAGCTATCTATACTTCAATACAGATATTCCTATAAGTCTCATTCCTAAAAATACTGTTTATCTCTGGATGTAAACACATTTTACTACTAATCGACAGCGACATTTATACGTGTTGTTGTTCAGACGTCTGTTCACTGTTCATACGTATGTTCACGGTTCATACTTAGTAATGCTCGCGCTTTTCGGCTTGCTTCTGTATATTCTAATCCACTTGTAATAAATTTATTTAAATTGAATCACTCATATATTTATTCAATTCCGTACAGCTCGCTTGTCTCGACGCTGAAATGGAAGACGACGAAGCTCGATCAGAGGCTACGTTCCGTTTCACAGTGCCAAACTTCAGAAACCTCAAGGACTCTGTACTGTCTCCACCATGTTACGTCCGGAATCTCCCGTGGAAGATCATGGTGATGCCACGACAAGCACCGTCTCCCGATCGTCAACAACAGAAGTCACTCGGGTTCTTCCTTCAGTGTAATGGCGAGAGTGAATCATCCAGTTGGTCATGTTATGCTATGGCAGAGTTGAGGCTTATTTCTCACAAACCTGATACTGAACCATTTTATAGAAAAATTCAACATTTGTTCTACAGGTAAGTAATTTATTAAGGTGTAAAAGTCCAACTTTTTATGAGAGGTACGATGTATCAAAGCGGCTCAGGAAGTACCTCACAGAGTAATGCAGAAACATAATAGAGCCCAGGAGGGTTGTTTTGGTTCTGTTAGTGAAATGTGGTTACCAATATGCTCTTTAAGAATTGCTGTGTTAGCTGCAGGAGTGGCTACACCTGAGCTATAGTCCCTGTGTTGCGTGCGTTTATAGGCTACGGCCACTTTACATCAGGTAGGCCGTGTGCTTGTATGTCTTTCGTCTTTGTATAAAAAAAAACTACCACATTTCATTCATTCATTCAGGTCTACGAAATTTAAATGTGTAAAAAAATTAATGTCCGCAGCAAGGAGAACGATTGGGGCTTCTCTCATTTTATGGCTTGGAACGACGTTCTGGATCCGGAGAAGGGTTATGTGAAAGAGGATGGCATCACCCTCGAAGTTCACGTCACAGCAGAAGCTCCCCATGGAGTCTCGTGGGATTCCAAGAAGCATACTGGCTATGTCGGTAGGTTATTTTACTGCTGAACGCAAACTTTTGTATTTTCTATTATATTTTAAATACAATACCTAATGACTTGTGCCATAGTTAGTATTTGTTAATGAACTAATGCAATAAAACGCGACATGCAATCGTCCTCTTCAATTCATAATGACACCTCATAGTAGGAAGAGCTCAAGCTATCATAATCTCCTTAGATATACTAATACCTGATTAATAGAAAACTAGGTATTGTCTAAGCCCTAAACTAACCATAAAATTTCAGTTGATTAATGAATAAGAAAAGTAATATTAGTAGTTGGAATGAGGTCACTTGCTTGGTCTTACTCCTGTGTTTTACAAACAAACAAAAAGTGAAAAGGCTTGTTTAATTAAAAAAAAAAAAAAAACCTGTTGAATATTGTAACTGCCTGAAATAAACTTTGTTATTTCATTACATTGTGAAGAATATGTCATCTATCAATTTCCTAATTATTGCTTCATTATTTTAATTTGATACATTTGCATCAAGTTGAATTTTTCTTAATGTCGCAAATTATATGTTGAATTAATTTTCATATAACATTTCTATTTACCTTAACCTTTACGGAATTAATTCACGAGAGAAAAAGCCGCTCATACTGCTCTGGCCACAATTACTGCTAATTCATTTACAGAGCTTATTAATATTAACCAGGGCAATAATTATTATGTTACAGGTCTCAAAAACCAGGGGGCTACCTGTTATATGAATTCGCTGCTCCAGACCCTATATTTCACAAATCAACTACGAAAGGCAGTTTACAAGATGCCCACAGAATCGGACGACAGTACTAGGTAACTACATTTGTATGAAAATGTTAAGGCATTCAATAGACGTCTCCTACGTCTATTGAATGTCTTAACACTTTCATTTTTGTTTGATTTGTTTCACAAAAACACAAGACTAAAAGGCCTTACATTAGGCTGTACATTGAGATATCAATTCGTTTTCTATTTTATATGTATAGATAAAATATCTAGTAACACTTACAGAACCTTACACTGAACATGTCCTACATGCTCATGACTATTTATTTGTGCAATATTTCGAAAAAGAAAGCGCAAGAGTTGTCTTTACACACTAAAAATTGTTTCAGATCCGTAGCACTGGCCCTACAGAGGGTGTTCTATGAGTTACAATTCTCAGATAAACCTGTTGGCACAAAGAAACTTACCAAGAGTTTTGGCTGGGAGACCCTTGATTCATTCATGCAGCATGATGTACAAGAATTTTTAAGGGTATTTATCAATCCCTTTGTTATATTTGATGATATAGAATAGTACTTATTTTGTGTATTGTTGCGGTTGTTGCTGAAATAAGTTAAAAGATTTTTTGATTTGTTAAGCAGGGTAAGCCTTGTATATATCTTTGTCCCATTTTGAGTCTTCGATTTAGAGATATTAATGATTGCACGGTCTCAATCAAACTGTTCTCATATAATAATGCAATGCTTCTATATAAAACATTTTTTCTCCAATGAATGACTTTGCTTATGTCTGTGTATTTGAGACATCTCTCAATCCACCTCATGTCCTGTAAGATTTTTGTAGTTTTATTAATTTTGAGACAGCAGTCCCGATTTTCCATATATGTTTGTTTTCATCCACTCTATATACTTTGTCTAAAAAATGTTGAAACTTATGGATAACAGCCTGCTGGTTCTATCTTATGGTTAAGTTTGACTTGGTGCAGGACTAACTGATGATCTTTTCAATACAATGGTACAACTTTCCCTCTGTGTGCAAAAACATAATTTAATTATAATTGAATAATAGGCAACCTTACAATGCTGACGCATAATCCGATATGATGTCAGGAATCACAAAAGAAATTATAAATTCTGTACTTTATGTGACAGGTTGAGAACAAAACTATATAAAAGATATTGCCTGGGTGTATAAGATTTTCATTATATCTCTTATGGTTTCGGACAAAGAGAGACAGAGAGAGAGAGAGAAAGAGTTTCTACAATTCCCGAAATAGTACCATTGCAGTTTCTTGAAGAATTATAAAATACCAAGGACAACATCTTTGGAAGGACTTGCCTAATATAATAACATAAATTAAACTGAAGAGAGACCCAGTTGATCGCCTTGTCGTAGCGTTTTACTTGCTAATACACATTTTATATGAATTTATATATTTTTAATTGAATATTAGTTATTTTATATTATAACAATGAATGTTAAAGAAGCAAGTGAGGTATGTAAGGATCGAGTCACGTAGCGCTCGGTTCTCTCTGCCTGCCCCGCAAGGGATTTGGCTTGAAGTTATAAATAAGATAGATATTATAGTTTTAATATTATTCTTGATCTTTTAGGTACTTCTTGATAAATTGGAAAGTAAAATGAAAGGTACCTGCGTGGAAGGCACAGTCCCAAGGCTGTTTGAGGGTAAAATGACATCATACATAAAATGCAAAAACGTGAATGTTTCAAGCACCAGAGTCGAGACATTCTATGACATACAACTCAACATCAAAGGGAAGAAAAACAGTGAGTGTAGTTTTTGTCCATAGTTTAGGTGTCCCCGAAAGTATCAAAAGATTCACACAAAGGATTTGTTACTGTACATTTATGTCACATAATTAATATTTAAAATGATAATTAAAAGATATATATGAATTAATTTAGTATAAAAAGTCCCTTCTTGAAGTTCATGCAATGGCCCGATATCAATCAGAATAAAGTAATTTAAGAAACAAGTTCGTGTTTTCAGATTTATGTACATATTTGTAATTATGAAATGCTTGGCGGTTAAGGAAAATAACATGAGGAAACGTACGTCCACTCGTCCAAGAAATTATATTTTGAAAGACGTGTGACCTATGGACCTACATAAAGTCTGGGTTGTAGAGGTCTGAGAGCAGTCGCTCCATATAATCAATCAGTATGTTCGCCAAATCCTGTGGAAGAAGAAGACTATTTTACTACTAATTCATTATACTTTAACATTGTGAACCTAAACTTCTATTAAAACAATTAAAGCAATTTCTATAATTTTTTTTCAGTCGACGAATCATTCAAAGACTATATCAGTACGGAGACTTTGGACGGCGAAAACAAGTACGACGCTGGTGAACACGGCTTACAAGAGGCCGAGAAAGGCGTTATCTTCGCGTCGTTCCCGCCAGTACTGCACTTACACCTGATGAGGTTCCAGTACGACCCAATTACAGACAGCTCAGTCAAGTTCAATGATAGGTAAGGAGTCTTTGACAGTTCGAGCATTTGGGGCAACATAAATAAAAAGAACTTTATTCATCTGTACAAATACATTGTCCACAAGCAAATGACAAATTATTACGAAGTGCACGTATATAAAATGAATTAATATACATTTTTAGTACATATAAAAAAGATAAGAGACAGCGAAACCGCGCTTTTTCAGTGTCTGCTCTTGATTGATTACACGCCCTCATGAACAGACGCTGTAATACGCTAATACACAGATATTTGTCAAAAATAAAAATCGGTAATAAAAATTAATAAAGTTGTACATAGGCATTAATATTTATTTATCAAGACAAACTGTTGCATATAAATTCTTTTGATCCGTCATAGCAAATATACTTACATAATAACGCCAGTCGCGACCTAGGTTGATTATATCGAATTATTTCCATTTTTCTTATCTTAAGCTACATACATATACATTAGCTAAGTACTTTGCTGTACGAATCGAGTTAATGACATGCTTGATATTCTGTGCTTTGTGCCGCTCTTACGTCGTAATAAGAGCTACATTCGAAACACAACCTGCTTTTAAATGTATGTTAATGAATCTGACCCACTGACTATATATTCTTCAAGAATTGGCCTTAAAGATCTCTTAAGACAAACGGGAATTTCGCGCATCCGGGGGAATTTCATGACTCTGCAAAGTTCATCGATCCGTGTTATTAAATATAAGAAGTACCATTGCATATCATCCACCTCAAGCACCTGTAATTATGTCATAGGACTCTCAGCAGGGGCGCGAGTCATGCAACTTATTTGTTATTTTTTATTTTATATTTCTAACAAATACAATGTAGCATTATATCACCATAGTATGGTACCATTTGAAAGAGATAGCTATTCAGGCATATTTCTTTTTATTTGTAACATACCTATACATATAATAAGCTATAACGGGGTACAGTTGGTTTATGGAATATTTTTTGAAATAGCGATGCAGCTCTGCTGTACTTCGATATGTATTTCGATATTTCATCAAAAGTTGTTCTTAGTAGTTACTACGTTCTGCGTGCAAAGTACAAACAATAATTTTAAGAATTACTGTTTGGCTTAAACAGTAATTTTAAAAATTTTTGTTTGTACTTTGCACGCAGAACGTAGTAACTACTTTAAACAACTACAAGAATCACTTTTGATGAAATTTTTCATGGTAATAGGTCTCGGCTCAATATAGCCTTCTTTTTATTTATCTATATCGTCACAGCAGGTCCTTTGGGTGTATGCAGAGAAAACCAATTAAGACGCAGTCCATACACATGTTGCTTGCTTCATTCATATTCATAAATCTTTTCATGCCTGCTTATCGGTTCATGGGTCTCCTGACATCACTACTTTATATCTTGAAAATATTTAGTGTTGCTGCATATAATTTGAAAATTCTAACTTCACTCAGGTAAACTATAGCGACTAATTTAAATATACACAAATAATACTGTGATTAAGGAATTCAATTTTATTGATTGATCATGTGCATGCAATCTGGATAATCCGTGAGCATTATTTGTACTTAAACTAGATAACACTATTTATAATATTATTAATTATAAAGCAGATACTTGAAATCAAAACTCATCAGTCAAGTGAAACTGTTTATACATGACTATTTTATTCTTTTAGACACGCCAGTATTTTGTGTAATGCTTTTATGTAAAACATTTGTACAAGTGTAAAGTTATTTTATTTACGCTAGCTACCTATGTTCACTTCTTTGTTATACCGATGAGGTCGCTTATTGTATTGTTTTGTGGGGTATGAGACTATGGAACGCCTCGTTCACCTATCCAAATATGTCTCTCTCGCTTCTTCCTTACTCATCGATCTCTTCATGCATGCTTTTCGGTTTTGGGTGCTTTTTGATTTGACCCTTTTTCAGCACATTGTCAATTTGATTTATATGTGTGCGTTTAGGGCGGCCCCTGCCGATATCTCTACTTACATTATTTTTCATTCGTCATTTTTCTTGAATCGTGCTATTTCTTTAAATAATCTGTGTAAGACATACATTAGTATTCTTAGCCAGGCCATTCACAGAGGCAATAGGATCAACATTTTAAAGATGCCAATCCTTCATCAAATGCTTTGGGAGTAGTTTTATATGTGTACAATTGATTTGCTATTTATTTGCAGGTTCGAGTTCTATGAACACATCAACCTTGACGCATACCTCCAGGAGAAGCCTGAGACCCCGGCTGATTACACTCTTCACGCGGTTCTCGTACACTCGGGAGACAATCACGGGGGGCACTATGTTGTCTTCATCAATCCTAAAGGCGATGGAAAGGTATGTATACCAGGAATGTATGGGTATCAGGAAAGATGACAAAGTAGGCAATTTAATTTATTTAATTGAAACAACATTTACTATGTAAATTCTTAGTTGTGACTTCGATATCAGTTAAATAGTAAAAGTTGTTCATATTAATGAGTACAATAAAATTTTTGATGCACACTGAATTTTCACTGTGGTACTACTTGTTATATATTTTTTTACCTCTATCTTCACGCCAAGTCCCTTGCAGAGTGAATTGAGCGCTACATGACACATCGCACTCGCTTCTTTAACATTAATAGCTCTTTCCATGCATACCGTTCCGCCCGTTCTTGGGTCTCCTAATATTACTTTCTGATAAACAACGCCAATTTGGGTATTGGCCTTCCCCAACCCAACATCCATCTTTCCACTTTCGTGTTATGTATATGTTTCGTCATTTAGTCTTGGTATTTATAATTTTTACTGTGTAGTATAGTCCTAGTAATGGAAGGTCTAGTTGACTATACATTATTACGAAATAAATTATAATTTTAGTATTTTGTCCTGAAATTTTTTTTTATACTAGTTCGGGAGGCATACAAGCATACGGCCCACCTGATGTAAAGCGGGTACCGTAGCCTATTAACGCTTGCGATATATTAAGTACCACTCGCGTGATGCCTCCTCTGCTGTTTACACAGCAACTCCTTGGGAGCTTACTGGTGACCTCACTCACACACAGGAACACAACAACCCTCTAGAGAGTTGTTATTTAGCTGCGGTTTTCTGTGAGGTAGAGGTACGTCCCCAGACGTGCTGCTTTGATGCGCCCTACCTCTCTTAATAGTTCTTTCAAACGTGAACAATTATTGCCGTCCGGTGTATGAATATATGGCATAAACTCATAGTACCAAATGTTACGAATGGCTATTTAAAATTTTTGCTTTGAGTTATCTTCCTATTTTATTTATTCTATATCTCCTCTTAAAATCTGTCCTAAAAATTTTTCATGCGTATTCCCTACTATAAATAAACTTTACATTAACTTTAGACTACTAAAGTTAATGTAATTAGATAAATTGTTTTACATATGCACCACATATTTTCGAGGGTATCAACTGATATACACTAACAACAATTGCATACCCAATGAATGCTTGTCACACGAGAAATACCACTCACGCGTTGCAAACTCTCCTTAGCGTCCCGCAGAATACGGCAACCCTTTTGGAAATTGATTTTTCGCTACAAACTTGTGCAATGTGGAGGTGTAAAAAAAAATCTGACTGTAAAATTAAACATTATTCTCGGAGTATCACACGCTATGTACCATTGCTATACCCGTAATGATATAATGTATGTAAACTGTCAAAACTGTTACGCTACTTTGACACCAACGCTCGTGGGTTCGATCGTGATGGTTCGTGGTATCGCGCGAGTGATACTTCATGTATTGCAAGCGTTTATAGGATACGGTAACCGCTTTAAATCAGGGGGCAGTATGCTTGCAGCCTCCCGACGTTGTATAAAAAAAACTACGTTTCTTAAACGTCCTGGGAGGCATACAATCATATGGCTTACTCAGCTACTGCTTAGTAGCTTATTAGTATTTTCACTTTCTCGCAGAAACACAACAAGGCTCCAGGAAATTGTTCTTTGACTGCGATTTTCTGTGAGGTAAACCATATTAAAGTAGCTCCAGTACTTCCCCAGTCGAGTTACTTTAATGGGTCCAACTTCTCTTAAAAACATGTAGTTCAGTATTTTTATATTATCCACTTGTTGCAGTGGTGTAAATTCGACGACGACGTAGTGTCGCGCTGTACGAAACAAGAGGCCATCGAATACAACTACGGTGGACATGACGAAGATATGGCTCTCACTGTGCGACACTGTACCAACGCGTACATGTTGGTCTATATCAGGTAATTACACCAAGCGCATACTTTATAAATTATCGTTTTTTTAGGGTTCCGTACCCAAAGGGTAAAACGGAACCCTATTACTGAGGCTCCGCTGTCCGTCCGTCCGTCCGTCCGTCCGTCCGTCTGTCACCAGGCTGTATCTCATGAACCGTGATAGTTAGACAGTTGAAATTTTCACAGATGATGTATTTCTGTTGCCGCTATAACAACAAATACTAAAAAATAGAATAACATAAATATTTAAGGGGGCTCCCATACAACAAACGTGATTTTTTGCCGTTTTTATAGATAATGGTACGGAACCCTTCATGCGCGAGTCCGACTCGCACTTGGCCGATTTTTAGGGTTTCGTACCCAAAGGGTAAAACAGAACCCTATTACTGAGGCTCCGCTGTCCGTCCGTCCGTCCGTCTGTCACCAGGCTGTATCTCTTGAACCGTGATAGTTAGACAGTTGAAATTTTTACAGATGATGTATTTCTGTTGCCGCTATAACAACAAATACTAAAAAATAGAATAAAATAAATATTTAAGGGGGCTTCCATACAACAAACGTGATTTTTTGCTCATTTTTGCTTGATATTGATAACTGCAACAGGTAGACGCTTGAAATATTCACAGAATATTTAGTTATATACTCACTTTAAGAATAAATAATTAAATTAAAATAAAACAAATATTTAGGGGGGGGCTCCCATACAACAAACGTGATATTTTTGCTGTTTTTATTGATAATGGTACGGAACCCTTTGTGCGCGAGTCCGACTCGCACTTGGCCGATTTTTTTTTATCATATCGAAGTAATATCGACACTAAAAGATCAATCTCATGTTTGTCTGTCCATTATTAGATTTAACATGTGAATTTCGCATAGTTGCCGAACATACTGGCATCTACATATATAGTTTCTATCTATATCTTCAAGCCAAGCTCCTCGCAGGGTAACTAAAGCAAGTAAATAAAAAGCAATTGATAATTCTTGCACCACACAATTGGGGTATTGAAAAACAGATAAAACTGAACTTGCTACCAATGCGCAACCCTTTACATTACGGATGTTGTAGGTGCTAAACTGATTGATTTTTGTAATTAATAAAGAGTTTTTGAATGTTTCAATTACCCATATATTTTATCTTTTTCCACAGAGATTCACAGTTACGTACTGTGCTACAAGAGGTCACCCAAGCTGACATACCCACGGAGCTGAGTGAACGCTTGGCCGAAGAGAAGAGAATAGAAACAGTTTGTATATTTAGATACATGCACTTTTTGTCTTTTAATTTCACTTGAGTTACTGAACAAGCTTAATATGTTATCATAGGAAAATGTTTGTTTATCTTTCTTTCATCGCAAAAGCGATATATATCAGCAGATATAGATTGATGATATTTAGTTATGTACAAAAATAGTTGAAAGTCTAGCACCACTACTGTTTTCCTAAATTGTTCTAAGTTTGCTACAAGAATAAAAAAAACTTATTACACACACAAATTATATTCACATGTTTTTCACCTTGCCGTGAGTGCGATCTTCTGGTCCACAGCAAACCGTGATGTATTTGTGTTGTTAAACTCAACGAACCCAAACTCTAAGGATATATGTTAGTAACCATAACAGTTTCATTATCTATCTCCAGGAATCATCAATCATCATCAGACCCTCACACCAAATGTAATGTATTAGACTCGTTAAAACAAACCAAATGATTTTAAAAGTGAGGGGCTTACTAGAAACCATTAAAGAGTTCCATTATCCACCTCCCGAATCCCGAGTCAAGCCCAAGTGTAATTATTGTCGAAAAACATCAAATGAGCCCACATCCTAGTGGTATAACTATAAGCCATTGAAGACTTCCACTATCCACCTGCTGGTTCCATCGTCTGAACGTCGTCATTGTCACCTTGATGGTATCAAAATATGTATTACTAGCTGCTGCCCGCGGCTCCGCCCGCGCGGAGTCAAATATCGTAGCCTATGTGTTAATCCAGATCATAATCTATCTACCAGCCAAATTTCATTCAAATCTGTTCAGCCGTTTAAGCGTGAAAGAGCAACAAACATCCATACATACCAACTTTCGCATTTATAATATTAGTAGGATTAATAGTATTACATACATTCTGTGTACTAAGTATCGGGAATTTGTCAATAAAACAAAAAATACAAATTATTCATCTAAATTTATTTTATCGCCTTCAAAGTAGGCCCCATCGCTTGCAATACAACATCTCCACCGCTTCACCCAGTCTTCCATACATTTTTCATAGGCTATTTGCGGTATGGCCTTTAGCTCATTCAGCGAATTTTCTTTTATGGCTTCTATCGACTCAAAACGTTTTCCTCGAAGTGGTAATTTTAACTTGGGAAATAAAAAAAAGTCAGACGGAGCCATATCAGGTGAATACGGTGCTTGGTCGAGAACTTTTGTTGAATTTTTCGCTAAAAACTCTTTCACTATAATGGCTGTGTGTGATGGTGCATTATCATGGTGCAGCATCCATGAGTTGTGTTGCCACAAATCTGGACGTTTTCGGCGGATACTCTCACGCAAACGCTTCATGACGCCTAAATAATATTCTTTATTCACTGTTTCTCCCTCTGGAAGGAATTCGGAGTGAACCACACCACGGTAGTCAAAAAAAACTGTCAGCATCACCTTGATTTTGGAGCGACTTTGCCGCGGTTTTTTGGGTTTCGGCTCGTTTTCGAGACGCCATTCTGAAGACTGTTGGCTTGTTTGCATGTCGTACTCATAAACCCATGTCTCGTCGCCAGTTATTATACGTTTCATAAAGGTCGGATCCGTAGAAGCTCGGGAAACCATGTCTTCAGCGACATGCTTTCGCTGCGCTTTTTGAACAAAATTGAGCTCTTTTGGAACTAGTCGAGCGGCGACGCGTTTCATGCCTAAAATGTCAATGAGAATGTTGTGGACGGACTTAAAAGATATGTTCACCTCACTAGCCAACTCTCTCAGACTCATACGTCGATTTTCGAGCACTAGCTTCTTGATTCTGTCGATGTTTTCTCTGGTCGTAGCGGTTGAAGGTCTACCAGAACGAGGCAAGTCTACTACTACTTCTCGGCCTTCTTTAAAAGCCTTATACCATTCATAAGCCCTTGTTTTCGATATACACGATTCGCCGTAGGTATTTCGCAACATTTTTAGTGATTCACCACATGAAATATCATTTGAAACACAAAATTTAAGGCACACTCTTTGTTCAACAATATTTTCCATTGTAAAAATCGCCGAGGACTCAAAACTATGACCAACAAAAAGTGTAGTTTAAAACAAATTAAATGACAGATCCCGCTCAAATTTTGCGCGCTAAATCAGTACAGTGCTACCAACATGCAGTAAAAAAATTAGAACGACCTCTTTTACGCGGGTCTTTTTATTGACATATTCCCGATACTTTTTACACAGAGTAGTATGTTTCAAATTTTAAATCGATTACAAGTTAGTGAAATTCGACTTACAAGATTTGTTTACTTTTACTTGCAACTAGCAGGTAAAATAAAATAATAAAATAAATGCACATACAATACAATAAAAACACGATAAAATTAATTGTGTCGCTATTAGTAAAAATATTTTCGACAACTACAACTATTTTATACCTTACTAAAATGATATAATATCTATAGATACGTGTACACACGAAGTAACACATAATGCAACACAGAGAAATTGTCCGATAACCCTGCTTAGTCGCAGGTATACTATATTGAATGTAATTTGTTTTATTGGGTATTCCTGGCACACCAATTACTACTCCCCAATTGGGTTCCTCGTATTCAAATATCGATTATTCCCTATTATTAGACTGCCGTTTGTTAAAAAGCAGTAAGAGAACTGGATGCTGATTGAAAAAAAGAAACATTCTATGTAAAATATGAAAAAGGAACTGATGTAAGGTTTGACAATTCCATGTTGTGTATATAAGACTTCACTTGTTTTTTTCAGATTCGTCGCAAGGAGCGCAACGAGGCTCATCTGTATATGAACGTGAATGTAGTGTTGGAGGAGGCATTTGACGGACACCAAGGCAATGATCTCTACGACCCTGAACGGGCTCACTATCGTATATTCCGTGTACGAAAGCAAGCCACCGTCGCCGAGTTAATGGAAATGTTAGCTGAAAACTTCCGTTACCCACTCAAACATCTCCGCCCTTGGCCGTTCAGTGCTCGCTCCAATCAGGTAAACAAACAAAAAAGAGACCGAGACTACCCATATATTCTTTGAGGGAAATTTTAGTAGAAGTTTCTTAAAGCTAAAACTAACGGAATTGTCATTTGATTTGGATTGTCATGAAATTTTAATTTAACTAAACATTTAATTAAACAACGATAAATGAATAAAATATTATTCATGTAATTTTCATGATTCTAGTAGTGCTAACGTGTGTGTGTGTGTGTTTTGGACAATGTGCATCACTTCATTGCACCATACATATTACAGCAGACTACTGGTTAAAATATCTATACCCATGATTTCAGCATAGAAAGAATATAGCATGCAAGGAATATACCTACTAATTGAATTAAAATAGTTTTGGCATTTTTGAAAAATCAGTATTCTTATGAATACGAATTTCGTTTCATTTATTTTTTTAACCTAACTTAAATGTCTTTAAACCACACTTAACTCTGATCTATATGGAATTACTAAATCATTCTGAAATAATATATTTTTCGTTGCACAGACATGCAGACCAACCTGCCTGGATATAGTTAATGATCAACACAAAACAGTGGCAGATGTGTCTGAAAATATGAATCCTTGGAACATATTCCTTGAAATGCTGCCTCCAGATTCTGGGCTGAGTGCGTTGCCTACATTTGATAAGGAAAATGATGTGGTACTATTCTTCAAATTCTACGATCCTAAACAAAAACGCATACACTACTGTGGACATCATTACAGACCCATTGCGAGTAAACCAGCAGATCTTATACCAATCCTCAATAAGCGTGCAGGTAAGATTGATTATATTAATTTAGATTAATGCAAGTAGGTAGGAACAAATCCACAACATGATAATTGGGATAGTAGTATAGTGTAAAAGTTAAATGTGTATATTGTAATGCCTCGAATAAATATAGTCGTTGTTCGATCTTTTCTTACAGATTTACTGTTAATTTTGGGAAGTATTTTACTTACTGCAGTAGTTGAAGTTTATCCATTGGTGGGTTGTAAGCAGTCTAGGTTTTCTAACGAGGCCGGCTGTAATACGATTCTACCACACGTTATCCTAAAACCCAAATTCGTTATTCATCTCACTACAGGCTCATCGGTTAATGAGAAACCCGTATTGTTTCTCATTAACCGAACCAAGCGTTTAGAGTAAACTCCGCCACGTGACCGACTTAACACCAACCGCCAATAATTATCACAGCTTGTCTTCATTCTAGCGTTATCCTGTTCCCTAAACCATTAGGATTGACTGAGGTCACTATTTAACTGTAAGGAATTGGCGAAGATATTGATTTTATTATGTAGCGAATGCCGTCAGACATACAATAGTCTAGTCTAGAGGAAAATCAGACTTTTCTTAGGTCACCCGTCTTTAAAAATATAATTCCTTATTCTAGCTATTGCTCGGCAGTGAAAGAAAAAATTCGTGAGGAAACTCGTACGTTCAAGAAATAATATTTAGAAAGACGCGTGACCTTACCTAAGAATGATCTGTCTCTCCCTCTGGATTACGGAGATTTGACGGCAATAGCTCCATTTAAAAATCGGTATCTTCGCCAAACCCTTAGGTTTAGGTATTGGACCAATCCTAATGGATTAGGAAATGAGATAACACTAAGAAGAAGTTTACAAGCATATTTTGGAAAATAACCTAATATTAAATTCATTGGAAGTTAAGAGGTAATTTGTAGGAAAAGATCACTACACAAAGTCAAACTTATAATTATTTGATAATCGTATACAGTGATTTTAAATGAAATATACAGTGCCCGGAGGTAAATATTGCACTTGGGCAGTCATTGCATTTCCGAATACAAACGAATGCTAATTTCCATGTCCATCAATTATTAGATTTATCGTTTATCAGAATTTGAATTCAGAACTAAGTACTTGGTTGTTGTTTTGTTTGATTCCTGCTTGAACTATATAGAGCTGTAAAACTACTTCCTTTTTATATATCATTTACTCCTTTTCAACATGTATAGTATACCAAAGAAATTAATAAAAATATAAAGTGGAGGTTCTTATATTTGGCAATTAGGTATGCAACTAAAATCAATATTTATCCGACGACTGACGAAACACGAAGTTTACCGAGAGACATTAAGAAAATAGAAACACTGTAATATAATTTCTAAATATAATTATTTCTGTTTTTAGGTTGGGAAAAAATAAAATATGCAACGAATAAAAAATATGTATATATTATGTCTTAATGAGACAAAGTCTCAATTCATTCCATTTCACTATCTGTGCTCTCATTGAGGTCAATAACACTGTCACTATCAGCCGTATTTATCACTAGTCTATCAATGTAATCGTCTACACGGTGTTGAATTCTTCGATATTCATTCTCACATTTGATTGCATGATCGAAAATCGTTTTCCACTCTTCAGCCCCGATCTTGTTTACTTTTTCAGTCAATATTTTTTTTATTCAAGTTAAATTCATATCCACGTTTCTAGCGGCTACATAGCCTTTCAGTTGAGACAATATATTTAAAATCCGCATAGTATGGTGCCTATCGCAACACAGTGTACCCATGTTCGGCAAGTACCTTGTCCACGGAAAACTGTAAACCTCTCCTTGTGCTGACATATAATATTGCATATCTGGGGTTTCATAAATTTTGGATCAACTGGAATTTCGTGTCTTTCTAACCATTTAATAATTTCCTGTTTAATGGTGTTTGAATTGGTCAACCTTTCAACATGTTTATTGTGATAGGGTGCATTGTCGATAACCAGAACAGAATCACGGGGTATATTTGGTATTAATTGATTAACTAGCCATTTCTCGTAGTTATCGTTATTATTTTCTTGTGATAATCGCCTGTAGAGTCCGTGGATTTATACGTTAATAAGGCTCCGGCTATAAAATCTTTTTCATTTCCTGCATGAACATTTATCAAACGTTGACCTTTTGAAATCTGCTTATTTTACTCCTTTTTGATTATCATCACTCAAAGTTTTTTCTTTACTGTTGCATGTATGTAGGACTCATCCATATAGATTATATCGCACACTATTCTTCGACATCATAATCAAAATCGTTCATATCTAAACGCAATAGTTTTTTTGGTCTCCCTTTTTTCGGAGAGCTGAACTTAATTGCTCTGGAATATGTTTCAATACTGACTTCGTTTAACATATTGCTCAAAGTTCTTCTTGAAATTCCAGTGGCATTTGCAACTATCTCTTGAACCTTCTTAAAATAATTACTTACATAATTTTTTGTCATCTTCATTTTTTTTTTAAATCTGTCGACTTTGGTTACTAAATATTTATAATCATTGTAGATAATTCGCGTGACTGGCCTCATAATGTTTTCCCTTTTTTTCCTATACACGCCATCGTACGTACTATCTGTATCTAAGAAGCCGAAATTAGCCGATTGTCTCTTTCCAAAGGTCGAAGTGCAATATTTACCCCCGGGCACTGTAAATCGAATATCTGTTATATCAACTGCACATTATTTTTGACGTAAAATATGATCTTTTGTTTTTATACCAATAAATCTACTAAAATATTTAATAAATTTATTAACATAAAAGAAAGTACACATTGATACAAAAAAAAAAAAGAAGGTGACGTATTGGCAGCGTCTCTGCAAAGCATTCCATTCGGTATCTCGTTCGCTCGTCTGCTTAAATTTTAACAATATGTGCTATTAAATATTAACTTCTTGTGTTTACAGGTTTTCCTCTTGACACTCCACTCGTCTTATATGAGGAGATCAAACCAGACTTCGTAGAGAAGATAAATAACTACAACGATCCTCTAGAAAAGGTATTATTTCAGGTATTTTTGAAGTACTTGTTGGATCATCGACACCACAATTCATTTTTAACTATCCATACCGTATTTTCTTGGACTTGAGACAAAATGTAAACATTCTGCTAAAAAAAGTTATTTTTGTGTCGTTTTCGATAATGAAATGAAATTTCATTAAACACAATACATCTATTAAAAACTTTAAAGTTAATTGCATGTAAATAAATACTACAAAGTTATTATTAGAATATATTCCGTCATTTTTACACAAAAAAATTTGAATACTACATAATTATGTTTTTTTATGAAATTTTCATAATTGTTAGTATTATAAAAGACCTAAAAATATCGTGATATTCACGAAAGTTAAACGCATTTTTATAGTTCTCTATGAGTAGTTAATATATAAGTTGTACGAAGATTTAACAACTTTCGCATTTATCCGGATTATAACTGCCATTTTCACTTTAGACACAGATGTTCACGCGGGTGTTTTCTGTCGCCATTATTTTTTGCCCATTTTTTATTTTTTTTTGTTTCTGTAGTTTTTTTTTAAGTTTTATAGATGTGTTGCAATTTCATGTTTTGTTGTTGTTGAGTTTCTGTTATCATAATGTTGTTTATCATAAGGTGAAAATGAGTGAATCTGGACCTAATCGGTCCAGATGCTCTCATTTTCACCAACATTTATGCGCTTGCACTTCGCCGAAGAGCAATCGTTTTGTGTCTACTTCAATCCGTTCTACTAACAAAGGGACTGTTATTAACATGTTACCGAATCATGAGTTTGAAAACCTATGTTTTTTGTTTACACTTTGTCTCGCGGCATAATGAATGAAATATTAGAATGTTGCACCTGATAAATTAAATGTAGCTAAATTGTGGTACGTACCTTCCCATGAAGGGCTCTAAATAACTGAGTCGATCCAGACATACTGTGGTTGAGAATAACTATAGGGATGGCGTTGGATTTTGTTAGTGCCTCTCAGAGTGTGAGATATCGTTGAACAGGTTACATGTATTGTCAACGAGCACACCACTGTGGTGTCATTTACAATTTTATTTTGGTTTTGGCGTTTTAATCTAGCTTGTCTACAGCTACATACTTTACATGCTTGTAAATGAGTTCAACGTGGATTTTTACGATAAAACTCTTTTTGCCCCTTATAACTTTATATTTTGATAGGATAGCATAGGATTTTCAACTTGCTTCTGCTCTGTTGATTGTACAGAACCTTAGCTTCTGTTATATCTTTCATAATAAATACATGTTACTACTAATCTAAAATTATTTTAATGCATTTTACTCTATTGTATGATGATTGAGCCTCATGTATAATTCATGTCGATTTTCGAATTTATCAGGTATAAACAGATAATGAAAAGTAAGTTGATGGTTTAAGTAAATCATCTTCCCAAAGGCTACCTCACCTGCGCGTGGTATACCTTTGTAATAAACAAAGAGAGGTGGTACGATTGAAGAAGTACCTTTCATATCACAGATATTCCTTGTATTGTAAGCATTTATACGCTACGTTAAATATTTTTCCGTGTACCTTACCGTGTTTGCCGTCCAACGTTGCCAAGCGTTGTGCTTTGGTAACTGGCGGATGTCGGCGTGAAACTGTCGCCCCTCGGATTGATTCGTGTGCACGCGGCCAGGTATTGGACGAGCTGATGGACGGCGATATCATCGTGTTTGAGCGCGCCGACCACCGACATGACGACCTCGAGCTGCCGACCTGCCAAGACTACTTCAAGTACATATTCTACAAGGTGGAGGTGCAGTTCGTTGACAAGACGGTGCTCAACGACCCCGGGTGAGTCACTGTGACCGTGTACGTGAATCTTCATAGAAATATCTTGAAATTCCTGAATGTAAAGGTATAGGAAGTAATCGTAATGAACGTTCACCCTAATACTAGTTAATGATCATTCGCGTATTAAAATTTTCGCCATGTCGATAAATGACATTCAACTGCTATATGATATAAAAGAAACTTTTTACCAATTACGGTGAAATTTGTTCTCGGCCAATGAGCTTAGTAATATATTTAATAAAATTAGTATTCGACTCAATAATGGCCGGCCATAATAATCATTAAAACATTAAGGACGACACATATAATTTCCATGTTTCCTTTTTTCTTTTCTACTCTTTCAATTTTTTTTATTAATAACACTAAAGTTCCATAATAGCCAGTAAAAAAAGAAAATTGATGTACAAATAGAGACGAAAAAGACACTAAACTGTTTTGTCTTTAGTGTAGATAAATCTTTACACATTCCTTTAAGCGAGTGATATTAAAATAATTGTTAATAGATTCCAGTATTATTACTACATGAGAGATTAATTTGTCATTCTGAATGTAATTTATTATCATCTAATTATTCTTTTATTTATAATTTAATTGATTATTTTATTTGAGTCGGAAATTAGTAATAATAATTATAAATCCGTATGAGAACACGGAAATTGAATAACCGACAAATTCCAAGAGGCGACGCTATGTTTATTTGCGCCATCACTTTTTACGAATCAATAATATGTCACCAATAATGCGTCGCCATACTCAAGTAGTAACAACACGTATTGTGGAAGTAGGTACAGCACAAAACACACTATTTTCTTCTATTTTATTTGACTGATATAGAAGTAACATAGGAGAATTAATCGTACCGGACCAGCGCTCCCATATGATTGGTTATTCGATTCTACAGCAATACCCAAAGGTCGCACTATTATTAATATTGCAAAAAATTGCTTATCATGATTAATTGAAGAATTTTCTTATTTAGGTTCACAATGGAGTTATCGATGCAGATGCGTTACGATCAAATGGCGAGGGCGGTGGGACAGCGGCTCAACGTAGATCCATATTTAATACAGTTCTTCAAGTGTCAGAAGTAAGAATCTGATTATTATTACACTTATCAATCACAATATGGGTTGGAAATAGCGGGAATCAAGAGCTTAAACCTGTGTCGTTTCATTTGTCCAAGTATTTCATGGTAAATCACTAAATAAAGGTATATGATTGCTAATGAGAACGGTAGGAAACATTTTACGTCCATCGTAACAGAATTCCTTTAGAATTTCCTTAGACAGAAGATCGAATTAGTGATATTTTAAAGGCCGACGGAAGAGCGATGTTGTGGAGAAGGGCGCGCAGCCGAAAATGTGCTTCCATCTCTGTGGGTAGGTTACTTTGTACAGTAAAACCACGAACGGTTATTCGAGCTTTGACTTTCCATTGTATCGGGCAATTAATGCATTTCGTGTACCCATATTACTGTT
Organism: Pyralis farinalis; assembly: GCA_947507595.1. Classification (NCBI taxonomy): domain Eukaryota; kingdom Metazoa; phylum Arthropoda; class Insecta; order Lepidoptera; family Pyralidae; genus Pyralis; species Pyralis farinalis. Next base: position 13,267,478 of record OX382269.1, on the reverse strand, counting down.
AAATGTCATACATACTCTTTGCCAAGAAGGAAAATGTACTTTCAAGATTCGTACATTTCATCTCGTACTCTTCGCACTCACAATTGGGTATTATACTCTTACAGTTTTCTTCATTATCAATTTTGTTCGATTTTCAAGATGACCTTATTGTTTTACCCTTTGGACTACAATTAATAAATTTAATTTTTAATTGTCGTTTTGGTAGGTTTCGCTGATTTTTTTTTACTACGTCGGGAACCATACGACCCACCTGATGTAAAGCGGGTACCGTAGCCTATTAACACTGGTGATATATTAATTGTCACCCGCACGATGCCTCCTCTGCTGCTTACACAGCAACTCCTTGGGAGCTTACTGGTGACCTCACTCACACGCAGGAACACAACAATCCTCTAGGCAGTTGTTATTTGGCTGCGGTTTTCTGTGAGGTGGAGTAACTTCCCCAGGCGGTACTAAGAATCGCTGTTTAGCCAGAATTAATGACTTATCCTGGCTACACAGCGACAATAGGACTTTGTGATCGGATTGTTGGTATCCATATGTGTATTGAAAAAAAACAATCCTCCAAATACACAGAAATGAAAAATATCCAGACCCCTTTGTCATAATTGTTATTCTTCACAGTATACTTAATTTCTATGTTTACTATAACTATCCGAACTAATAACCACTAATTGAATATTATTGACATATAGTGAATATTTTATTTGGTGTTCGTTCTAATGGCGACAGTATGTGTTCTAATTGGTAAATTTTTATTTTCATAGTTACAAAGACACGCCGGGAATGCCACTGAGATACTCATACGACGGAATACTTAAGGATTTGCTAGTGTACTGTAAACCAAAGTGCCCTAAGAAATTGTTCTACCAGATATTATCTATTAAAGTTAACGAATTGGACAACAAGAAACAGTTCAAATGTTTATGGGTAAGTGTGAATGATTGTTCTATTTGTATATTAGATTCTTAGGAGTGATAGGGCGCATCAAAGCAGCCCGTCTGGGAAAGTGTCTTCACTTCTCAGAAAACCGCAATCAAGTAACAACTCCCTGGAAGTTTCGAAGGTTGTTGTGTCCTAAGGAGTTTTTATGTTAGCAGCAGGGGTGGTTCATACGCTATCCATGAACAGGTCACGGCAGGTGTTGGGACTCTTGGAAATATGTAGGAAAAAAGCGGAATATTAAAATGAGATCCGGAGGTATTATTAGCCCTGGACTATTGCAGAAGAGTATATATATATATATATATATATTATATATATATATATATATATATATATATATATATATATGTATATATATAATTTATATTATATGATTCACCTTTCGCGGCTAAGCAGCTGAACTGATTTTAATAAAATTTGCCATAGACATAGGTTTTGATTTTCATAAATCACTACCCATTTTCGGTATTTCGAAACGGGCGGAGTCGCGGCGAGTAGCTATACTATTACAACAACCCTAACCCATTCCACTGCAGGGATACGCACCTACCTTCAACCGAAAGGGTTTAGAGCATACTCCACGGCGCTACTCAACTGCAGATTGGCGAGACGTAGTGTTTTCAAGCCCTGAACTTCCCGACTGTCATGTATTGACAACAGCCGGCACCGACGGCCCTCCGAAACTCGAAATAGATAAACCCATCCATAGACATTGCTTAACCTGCGTGTTTGGTGAGAATGACGCGCGCATAGACTTATGAACTCTCAGCTCTCTATCGATCTATGTAGCGAGTAAGGAATAAATTTTGTATTCGTTCGCAGGTCGGTCCAAACTATAAGGAAGATAAAGAATTAATTTTATACCCAAACAAAGGCGGCAAAGTTGCCGACATATTAGAAGAAGCAGCTAAAGTAGTGGATATGTCACCAGATGGATCTGGCAGGTAAGACCGGCATGCCGATTACGTATCTGGCAATCACGAAACCACCGCGACAGTTGTAGTCCTCATAGCTACTTTATACATTTGTCGGATCAGGGTATCAGCTGTTAAATATTGACTGTGCACATAAGACCCAAGAGACAACCAGTAAACTGTGTTGCCATCGCGAGAGTGACACTTAATGTATTGCCATTTTAATTAGGTGGACGGTGTGCTTGTATCCCTCCCGATATAAATATAAGACGTCAAAAAAACATAAGACGTCACTCTTTCAGTACACTCCGTACTGAAAGAGTGACATCTTAGGTTTTTTCAAGTCAAAGTGGTGGTAGCTAAAAGGCATTGACGTTATCCATCAGGTTACGGATCGTGGAGGTGGCGTGTCACAAAATTTTACCAGGACCAGAACCCGAAGTGACGTTGGACCAAGTAGCCGTATCGCCTCCTAGACTGTACAGAATAGAAGAAATACCCAGGGATGAGCTTCATTTACAGGTAAGATTACTTCGATTTTCATCAATAGCTTGCAACGACATATTATTGGAATGTTGATACATCGTCTGATAATGCGCGAAATATAGTAAGTATATAAACTAGTACAAAAAAAGTTTAAAAAACCGACGGCCGAGTATTTTCCCTATATTGAAATGTTTGTACCAGTTTTTTCGGATAATGTAACATCTCACCAGCTGTTCAGTTTTCACGACGAAATCAGAATTCTTCAGCCGCGACGTGTTAGTATGTTTTATGGTTTCATCGACAATGCTTGCTACCGGCGCTTTGAACTGAAATTATCATAGTAGGAATGTACTAATAGTGCACAGCACTCACTTTGCCTCATGTTTGGACACATGGTATGCGGTGTATACTTAATTACTTAACTTAATTTTAAAGATGTAAGAATTACTCATGAAGTTTGAACTACAACGGTCGTCTATATTAATACTGTGGGAGCTCTTATAATTAAAATAAAATTGTATAATAAATAATCAAACTGGTAGATTTGTTTAACAAGAATTATTGGGAGGCCGCTAGGCTGCAGGGCCGGGGTGACAGGACTTTCTTAATGCTTTTCACCATACGAGACTCCACTTTTCGCATCCAGCTACATACGGACGCTTGTTTGAGATCATCGCTCTCTCTAAAGATACATTTACGGCCTCCATTTGAGAAGTTTTCTCAATCATCTGCACGCTCTGGCACATTTTTCGAGACATGTACCTACTAGCCTAATTATATTAATTAATCATAGATTCAGCTAGATTGAATGATACAAAGTGTAGAATGTATGAGTACTAGCACTTTGCAGCTAATCTTCTGAAACGGGATCTTATCGTGGACTAGACATAAACTAGAAAATGAATCAAGTTCTTCATTGCAGCAGGCTGCTTTCCCTCCGCACCATGCGAGCTGCAGTGGCGGAGGCTAGACTGCGAAGGCGAGCATGAGTGCCTGCCCTTCATTACGCAGAGGCGGAGAGGTTGCACTTCCCGCAGTGCCGGAGACGTTCCAGACCTCTGTTCATCAAATTATTTTTCTATGCAAAAAATATTAAGTTACGCTTTTATGCGAGTTTGTGATAATGAATTGTTTTACCTGATGTCGAATTTGAGAAGTTACAATACTGCGAAAAGAAATTTAGGGGGAAAAAATAGTGAATAAGGCCAGAGTTTGTATGCCAATTAAACATCTGTATACAAGAAACTTCAAATTTCTAGCATTGTTGCTTTTGAACTGCACTGAAAATAAGAATTGAAGTTGAAGGGCGTAGTAGCTAAATACGCACGAACAAGTCGCTCTCTGGCATATAAGCATACAATGTTATCTCTCACATTTTTTTGTGAAATAGCTGCATTTACATTATGGACAATAACTCAATATGGAAGTTTGTATATTTGAATTTATCTCGCTCTCCGCTTCGACTAAACTACTCTATTTCATCACTCATGCTTTCTGACGGAAAAATATAAGTTTAGCTTGCCAGGGGTGGGAGAATCGCGCGGGCGGTATGTTGTTAACGTGTGTACAGGCGTAATATTGCATCTTGAATAAAATCAAATTTTAATGTATGTTCAATTTTATTTACAGGAGGACGAAACGCTAGTTCCTTGTGCCCATTTCCATAAGCAGGTATACTCAACGTTTGGCATCCCGTTTTACGCGCGCGTCAAACACAACGAGCCCTTCCAGGCGCTCAAGGACCGACTGCAGAAGAAGTTGGACATACCCGATAAGGAGTGGGAAAAGGTACCTACTACTTTTTTACATATTTTAAATCATTTTATTTTATTATATTATATTTATAACAATAATATTCTAGAATAAACATACGATTATAATGTATACTTCCTTACTTCATATCTTGCAAAAAGGGCGTCAATTACATAACTCGTCTACTTGTGGCAATCAATAATTTCTGCCATTGCTATTGCTTTCAAATTTATCTCGAAATTTTCCAATTATAAGACTGTTGGCTACGTAAGCTAATTAATGTGTTTTGTGTGTTATTTGGGTGATTGTACGCATTTGCCGATGAGTGAATACTATTTTCTTATATGAGCGACGAGCAAGCAACTTAGTGCGTTACATGATGCCAAGTGATCACTATGCTAAGACATCGGTAACACCAATGGGTCACCACTCCATTGCCACCATTTTAAGAATACAAACACCGAATCTTTTGGTGTAATTTATGGCGAGACGATATCTGGTTCTTAACCAAATTAGACTGGAGATGTTCATTCTTTGTGAAATTGAATATAGACAAGGGATCAGGCATGAATAATGCTAGCTGTAGCAACCATTAGTTTCATCAACTTAGTTGCAAAATGTACGGGGAAATATTTGAGAGAAGAATGACTGAAATCTGATCTGATGCTGTGGGATAGTGATTCCGAAATCAAAGGAGATGTACAGAAGTTGTCTTTTTTCGTGAAGGAGCGTTTGATTCTAAACGAAAGGAATTTCAACTATTATGGTAGAAGTTAAGACATGTTCAGGGTCGTAAAAAAGGATTCTTGGGAGATAGAGACGTCGTGCAGGATTTTGTGCTGTATAATCCTCGTGTAAGAAATATACAGCGTGTGTGCAGGTGAACGGCAATTTGGTTGTCAAACCAGGGCGTTAATATTGGTGTCAGGCCGGGAAGTGTGCTATCGACTTGACATTTATTGGGTATTTTCAATTGTCGAGCAATTGAAAATGAGAACTATGAATGTAGGATTACAATTGCGCAACCTTGTTTTCATTATTTTATTTTACACCACACCACCATCGATCTGGACGGTAAAAACTAGTTCCAACGATGAAAAATGTCTGAAGGGGCGATATAAAATACTGTGTGATCTCGACCTCTGTTAATGTTTGTTGCGTAGTTGTTGTGTTATGGAATTGACCCTCACATTTTAATTAGAGACTGATTGGTATAAAGCATGTTGTTTGCTTTCAATCTCATATAAGTATGCTTTTTTTAAATTAATGTATGTTTTATTTCAGTACAATTTTGCCATAGTGTCAAATGGCAGACCTAATTACATAAATGAGGGAGTGACAATAAACATTTTCGACTTCAGGCCAAGTAGTAATGCAAGTGAGTACTTTATTGTTACGTATTTTTTAAAGATCAGTCTTTCTGTGTTTAAAAGACGACTATGTTACATGAATTTCTTACATTTTAATGGATTAAAAGGTGCTTATGATGTTTTTTCACGGTGTAACTGTGTGGGAATGTTGTTCACGGTGTAAATTTGCTGGGCACTGCGATTTTGAATAATCGACCCATGCGGGAAAGTACCTCTGCCTCATAGAGCTTATATTAACATCACCTTGGATGGTTGTATTTCCGAGAGTTAGTGAGGTTACTAGTAAAACTTGTAGCGTTTACAGTGACATAAGTTGGGTTGCTTCCTGTGTTGCAAACGTTTCTAGCTTAATATAACTGCTTCACATCTGACATGCCATTTGATGGAATTCCATCTGACTTTGTTGAGCGCTGTAGGACGTACATAGTGTAGAGGCGATGGTAATGCGTCCCACGGTAAATAGGTAATAGAGTCACACCATGTGACGGGTTTCATTAACTTTGATTCGGAACGTCCTCCCTGGCTAACCTCGCCTACACCGTGTACGCCTTCTCATCTCGCCTAATTGAAGCTGTACCAAGCAGCACTAGATTAACAAAGTTACTGTGTTGTAAAGTGTTGCGTTATCATGTTTCTGCCTAGCCTACTATTTATACTGTGACTATACACTCAATTCTCAAAAGAGCACGTGCTAAAATGTAATAAAGATCTGTCCCTCCCAGACGCGACGGGCCGGCCCTGGCTGGGGCTCGAGCACATTAACAAGACGCCGAAGAGGTCTCGCGTCAACTACTTAGAGAAGGCGATCAAGATTTACAACTGAGCACGAATCGAGCGTCCCGGCTCGCTTGACGCCCGCGGCCGCCGCTGCCCGCGATAGTAAAGCTGGTACAGATCAAGGCATACAACTTGAAACCAAGAGGGGCTGACTGCTCACACGGAAAGCTGCCACGAGGGGCAAAAGGCGCCTCAAATGACATCAATTGATTGCGCTCTGCACAGTTCAAGTTACTTGCCTCGATCTGTACTCTTGCCATCAATCACAAACTATTTCAACGTGAACTGGCTGTACAGATTCAGATTCCTTTGCCTTCTTTTATGAATGAATAAATAAAAACTTCGATAAATGTTAGAAATTGAGACTTGTCTATATTTCGTATATGCTTCGATACTTTATACAGGGAGTTTTGTTTGTCGTTCATGGCAATTATATAACGATGTCGACACAATATTTCGTATGCTGAAGCACATACACGTTTTAGTTTTGTGTACATGTATGCTATTGGCATATTTACTCGTTTACTATCGCGCGGACACGCAGTAATAAATAGCCTTATCTACACTTAAAGTACATTGCAACACCAATATTTGACTTCTTTACCAAAACATTTATAACCTAGTGAAAATGACCCTTAACAATAATTACTGTATGAAGTCATATGTTCTTTCTAGGAACTATATCTTCATTTTTAATAGAATTATAATAAATGCAATAGTAATTATAGATTGAATCCTGGGAAGAATGTATGGCTTGTAGAGAAGGCCACATAGTAGTCCAGCTAGCAGAATGTTTTCATGTAATTTTGATAGCTTGCGTGCCCACAGCATTTTAATATAAAGAGGGCGTTGAAAAGAACATAAATTAATATAACATGCCCTATATTTGTATAGCTTTCTTTGTGATTGAATATACGAAGTGACTAGTGAAATATTGATGTCGGTTATATTGAATCTGTTTGCATTTTAACATATCCAGTGTTGAAATTGTGGCCTCCATTTTTTAGGAAATCTGATATCAATTGCTATCATATATATTTTTAACGAGAAGTCGACCGGTCAATAGAATCTGGTTGATGCCTACTATCGCTCAGTCGGCTTCTAGTTTTTGGTGATTCGGCAAAATTAATTATAGATACAGCATTATTTATATACGAGTTTGTATTGAGATTTATATTGTAACTGTGTTTTAATAGTATTATGTAATAGTTGAATGTGCCTGTGTGTGAACGCTTGACAGTGGAAGGTGGCTTCGTTTTCCTTGTACTCTGATAAATATATTACGAAATGTTCACTGAATTTACAATGTAAAAAGTAATTTATGACTAGCGTCGAAACTGCCGCGTGTTGTAATAAACTATTATATTGTTGTAACTAAATAACATGTTTTAGCAGTTTTTTACACCTTACCTACGTTCACTGAGCTCGCTTGCAATTTTAACCGTCAATAGTGCTTGACTTGTCACTTTTTTTTTTTGCACAATTTTACATAAACAATTGTTTTTGTAAATGAAAATTTGATTGTTGCTAATTTAATAAAATTAAATGAAATTACGACTTCCTAAGGAGGTATGTACCTTAGTAATGACATTGATTTGTAATTGCGATTAGTTCGAGATATTGTGAATTATTGATTAATGTATTATAATTAATATTGCAATATTTAACAATATTTCTGGCGGTTGTAGGACAATTTATCAATTACGTCAATTCGCCGGACATCTCGAAGGATATTGGTTGTTGTTTTGTTAACCTCTGTGGATGATGTTAAGGCTACATTTGAATATTTCTTGCAATAACTGGACTGTTCACAATGCTTACAAAATTCGTTGGTGTTGTCTAGTACACATTAAGGCAATGCTGCTCGAATTCAGCTTGTATTGCATGCCTCAACAACACAAGCATTAAATTGTCATGCTTGGTAGGCTTCAAGTTGCACATGACTAATATTAATTTTATTTAACTAATTATTAACTAGAGAGCACAGTTGACAATCAGTAAAATATAAAGGAAAGTTTGCAATAATTATCGTTTAAAGTTTCTATTAGCTTTATGATACGTCATAATTAGTGAAGCTTATATAGCTAATGCACATATACTCTATATGACATGTGTAGTTTTGCGCTTTCTATAATATTAGAGTAACATTGAGTCGGTCGACAATAGAGCCGCTGGAAGCATGTACTACAGCTCTTTGAACTAAGCGACTGAGACGATCTGAGGCATTGTTCGGCGTGCCCGCTCTCTTGTGGTCTCGGTTTGGGGCGAAAGTTGTGTAAAATTGAAGTTGTTTAGTTGTTTTTTTTAATAATCAAATATTGTATGTTTTAATTATGTCGAATTACCAAATGACGAGTGTATATTAGGAGGACGCCGTTGTAACTAATTTTATTTATTAGAAGAGGACGCGGCGCCGGGCCTCCGTGCTCGAGTGTACTCTAACTTTAACTGCACATAATAGCTGTAAACATACATAGGCACGGTATTGTTAATTCTGGCTGAAAGCCCGATCTTCGGAACATGTATATGTTACTATTTAATTTTTTACTTGACCTGCCAGAAGAATGTTACGTTATTAATAAATGATTATGTCGAAATTATGTATATATATGATGTAATAAATTAAGAAACAAATACAATAAGTTTTCGTAAAGATGCCTTAGATGTTTCTAGACATTTTAGTACACTGTTCCAATTTGAAACCCTCTTAATTTATTCATTTTGATAACGCATAGTTACGTAACGCGATGGAGTCTCGAAGTCACTCGCATGTAGCTTGTTTTTGCAGTACTCAATCCATCGAAAATACAATATATTTTTATTTTAACATTGTGTGTTGGTTGAGATATTAACATGGTTTGAGGTATTATGAGACAAACTTAGAAACATAGTGGCTTAGAATACATGCCGAATAATTTTAAAGGCAAATGGGATTATAGTCTATTATTTGATTAACAATATTCAAGAACGATCTTGTGACTGCGAGTCTGTATGCAAACATGGAATTTGTTCCAATGTTTCTCATGTTGGATTTGAATGTTTCACTGAATATAATCCTATATTTGTTTACTCTGGTTTATTTTGAACGAAGGCTCACTAAATACCCTCAAGGAAACCGATGTTGTATAGGGTTACAAGGAAAGGAATGTATTATCACTTCAATACGAAATAAAAAAACAGGCACGCTCGAAAACAATGTGCAGATTGTGGGTTGCATGCATCTGAATTGCAAACAGTAGGTTTACAGTTACAGATGATGTTTCTGCTATTAATTCGACATTGCCTGCTTAATGCAATCACCCATGCGAATGAGGCATTCGAAAATTCTCTGTAGGCGGTTGTCGGATAGAATGAATAGGCGAGCCTACAGCATACAACGCCTGCCTGCTCCCAATATTGAAATCTAAGCAGAGCGTCAAGCTGTCGTCTTTCCTTACATATGTTGTACAATGCTTACACGTGGATTGCAAAGCACGGAGCAAGCCACTGCCAATCCTGTACCCTGGCAATGAGTTCTAGAGCTACTATTCTATTCTGTGAAATACTTCCTCAAAATCCTTCAAAATTTCAAGATCTTGCAGAAAACTTTTTCGTGAAAAGACATGCTTCTGCACTATATTTGTGAAGTTTTATACACTACAAGCGTACGACCTACTTGGTTGATTGTAAGCAGTTTAGTGCATTGCCTGCCATCCCGACACGAATACCTCTCCACAGCCTTTCAAAAGAACCTCATACTGTATCTACCTCATACCTCATAATCTCTTTGAAAAATCTCTGCTTCAAATTAGTTTCACAACATAACAGTCCTCTAAAGATAATTCTTGGAACTGCATACTACGCGCACTGCACAGTAAGGCCACCTGTCCGGCTGTAAATGGAAATCTGTAAAAGGAAGCTATGGCCATCATATCGAACAACGTGTTTACGCAAACAAAGAGAAGCAACATTTCTCGTTAAATTATGAAACACAAAGAGCGTTCTACACCCCCTACTCGTGAAGGTAAATGGAGTTACTACTTACGTAATATCGTTCTCATAGGTTTTCCATAGATTATTTCCTTAGTTGGGGGAGCTTGCGAGACAAGACAAAATATTATTAGTATGACAAAGCCTAGCCGAAAAACCGCTTATTGATAGCGATAAGTGGTTTCCGGCTAGGCTTTGTTATTTGCAAGTGCACACTTGCAAATAACAAGCAGATATAAAAAAAAGATGATTACCTATTTAATTTACTGTCAAGCGGTTTTCCGTTAACAGTTTCCAAAGGAGATTTAAAAATTGTTCAAAAATTTACAAAAAACTTCGTAAATAATTAAAAAAAAAATATGTGTAAAAGCACATGGACAACCGAAACATTTATGAATCAAAATTTGTCTTGGTTAAACTCAAATATTCCTTGGCGGTCGTGTGTAACAATTGATTTGCAGGCGATATTTAGCCGTGAAACGGACGGTTATGGATACACAAAATGAGTTAAATTTGTCGAGTCATTCGATGGAAGCAGGTCCATCTTTTTGTGATGTCAGATAAACAGAAAAACAGGCGTTCCGGGTCTTTACTTGATCATGATGAGGCAGAGATAATTTTTGCTTTAATTTCTAAAAAAAAGAGACAGGAAATACACAGCTTGCAGATATTGTCATTGTCTGTCTACAGATATGGACAAAACGAATCATGAGTTTTACTCATGATTTTTTTATTTAAACCTCTACCAGAAGAATCCTTGCCAGTAACTGAAATATTGGCACTGTTTAGTGCAATACTGTTTTTTTGACGAGCTCGGTGGCGCAGTGGTGAAGCGCGTCGTTACACTACTTTGACACCAACGCTCGTGGGTTCGATTCCCACACAGTACAAACATTTGCGTGCATGAACATGTCTGTTTGTCTTGGTCTGGGTATTTTCTATGTATGATAAGAATGTATTTACAAAAAAAAAAAATGTATTTACGTATGTTTATTAGCTGTCTAGTACCCATAACACAAGCTTCGCTTACTTTGGGGCTAGATGGCGCTGTGTAATTTGTCCGACTATATTTATTATTTATTTATTTATTAATAAATTTATCAAAATGACGGTACAGTAAGAAAAACTTGTCATGAGAACGGTATATCGATGTTGCCATCTTACAACAAAATTTTAATAGACAAAAAATCGTGCTATTCTCCTGATAATGATATGATTAATGATATGATTGTCACAGAAACCGGTGCTAAAGTAAAACTACAAGCGCTTTAAGATTTGGCATCTGAAAAAATCTTAAAGTTACTGGATATGATTCAATTTGTCAGTTTTGAAACATATGTAAATGGGGTTACGATTGTTCTTCTTCGCATAGTATATACCTACAAACAAATCACATAGCTGGAGAAAACTTTTCTGATTCATTAGTTTTTATGATAAGTCTGGTCCGATTGCGCTCGATTTGTGTGGTGATAGCATTGTTTGGGAAAATCCTTGTCCATCATCAACTTTTTATTGTAGGCCGGTGAAGTTTGAATTTGTTAAAGAGACTGAAGACATCATAAATTCCCAAATAGAATCAATAAATGAAGAATTATCTAACTTAATACCATCACAGGTAGGGGATTTGAAAATATTTCATGACATTACACATGACAATACACATGACAATGATTGATGGGAAAGTAAACAACTGTTTTATCATAAACGATTCTTGTGCCAATTGCAACATTTGCCTTGCGACTCCAAAAGAGGACAATTAGGGAGTAATATCTCAAATACCAGCGGCTGAAGATATGTACAAATACGGGTTATCTTCATATGTGGATCAGACGCCTGGAATGCATTTTGCATATTTCTTACAATTTAAGCAGTGAGTTGCTCGAGGGGAGCACAAGTTGCTAAAACAAAACAGAAAAAAATTAACGCAATAAACGGATGGGTCTATTGGTGGATACTGTAAAGCAAGAGTTCGGCACCACTAATCATGACAATACCGCCAGATATTAATATTTAACAGTTGAGAGATTACTGTAGAGACACTGCTCAACTTTACATTTCTTTATACCCGTGGTATTACATACCATCTAGCATACATAAACTGCTTTTGCATGGTGCTGATATATGCGAACATGTTTCGTTTATTCCTGTAGGTATGTTAGAAGCCTGAAATAAAGATTTCAGACATAAGAGAAAAACACGCTCGAATAACATGTCGAAAAAACACAAACGAAGATATTATTCATAACTTTTTGGTGAGCTCTGATCCACATATTTCTCACCTAAAACTAACATATTAAAATAACAAACGGTTTTTTTATTCCCGAGGTCAAACATTTACTCCGAGAAGAGATAGAAAGCGATGAACATGAACTGAAATTTAGAAGATGGAGTTGTAGTTCATGTAGGTTTGGAAACTGACTTCAGTATTGTCAAAGTGGGACATTGTGCGAGGCTAGCACAAAATCAATTGTGTTATATCACTAGGTAGAAATTTTAACGTATACAAATCTATAAGTATATAAAAATAGATTATCAATCAACAATCGGACGAGGGTCACGCTGCATATACGAATATAATTTGTATACTAACATACATAAATTGCATCCCTATGCACTTCCTTTATTGTAAATAATTTATTTATTTATTTAAGAACAATCATACATTATTATTACAGGTTCCCCAATGCAACAATGTAGGCAGTCAACATTACATATTATTACTTGTACAATAACATAGGTTAAATAAAGTAGCCCTTGTAAACTCGGTCAATGAGCAACAGAATACGTCCACTGTATTAGCGACCACGTTAAGTGTCCGCAGGGCTCGTGAATGGCGCCTGGTTCATGATATTAGTTCGTGCGTGTGGAATTGCAAACAGAGGAGGCCGACGTCGCCGAAGCACATACTGGTCCGGCACGCATAGCGCCATCACCTGCAACACGCCCTGTGTTGCCCTGTGCCCTGGTTGAACACCCGACCCCGTAACAACTTGAACAAATATGTAGCGAGACTAAGGCCACGTCTCACTTCTAGCGTATTGTATGTCCTACCATGCCGAGTACGAATAGCGTGGGACATTAACGGGTAAAATGGATACACACCATATAATTTAAGATACATGAATCTAATGTATTTGTTCTGTATCCGTTCTAACATCAATTTATATTTAGCCTCGTGAGGTGCCCAAATAAATGCGTTACACTCCAGGTGACTTTTAACGAGTGCTTCATACAGCACGCACGCACCGCATTCAAATTTGTGAATCCACTTGATTGGCACAACATAAATCTCAACATAAATATACGACTCCTAGGATACCTAGAGGATCACGACTTGATTAGCGACCGTCAATACGGTTTTCGCCATTGTCGTTCAACTGGTGATCTTCTAGTGTATCTTACACACCGCTGGGCTTTGGCGATAGAGAGTCAAGGTGAGGCATTGGCTGTCAGCCTAGATATGGCGAAGGCGTTCGATCGGGTCTGGCACCGGAGTCTTCTATCGAAGTTACCATCATACGGGCTGCCCGAGGGTTTGTGCAAATGGGTCGCCAGCTTTTTATCCAACAGATGCATAAAAGCCGTGGTTGACGGTGGATGCTCCGATAGTATGGATATCAATGCTGGCGTCCCTCAGGGTTCTGTACTGTCTCCGACGCTGTTTCTGCTGCATATCAATGATATGTTGTCAATTGATGGCATTCATTGTTATGCGGACGACAGCACCGGGGATACTTATTATACAGGCCGTGCAAACATCCCTCGTTCCCTTGTGGAGGAAAGCCGCGACAAACTTGTGTCTGAAATGGATGGTACTCTGTCTAAAATATCCGACTGGGGGCGGCTTAACTTGGTCGAATTCAACCCCAAGAAGACACAAGTTTGCGCGTTCACCGCTAAGAAAACTCCATTTGCTGTGGTTCCTAAATTCCAGAACACACCTCTTACCGTCACCAAAAGTATTAGGATGCTTGGCGTCGAGATCTCCAGTGATGTGCAATATCGAAATCACCTGGAGGAGAAGGTCAAGCTGGCGTCAAAAAAACTTGGTGTGCTTAACAGGGCTAAGCAGTACTTCAGTGCGGGGCAAAGACTTATATTATATAAGTCTCAAGTCAGACCGCACTTGGAGTACTGCAGTCACCTTTGGGCGGGAGCACCTGAATACCAGCTTGGACCGTGTGATTCGATTCAGAGACGAGCTGTGAGAATTGTCGACAATCCTAAGCTTACACACGGTATTGAACCCTTAAGTTTAAGGAGAGACTTTGCCTCCCTTTGTGTGTTCTACCGATTGTACAACGGGTTGTTTTCTGAAGAGTTGTTCGAAATGATGCCGACGGCTACTTTTTATAACCGCACCGCTCGCCGACGGCGAGGAGTTCACCCTCACACGCTTGAACCGCTATGGTCGCGTACGGTGTGGTTCCAGAGAAGTTTTCTTCCGAGAACACTCAAGCTGTGAATGAGCTCCCAGCCGAGGTTTTTCCAAGGAACTACAGCATGGAGTTCTTCAAGAAATGCGTGAAGAGGTTTTTAGAGGGTCGGCAACGCATGAGTGACGCCCCTGGTGTTGCAAATGTCCATAGGCTACGGTGACTGTTTAACATCAGGCAGGCCGTATGCTTGATTGCCACCTTAGTAGTATAAAAAAAATCTCAAGTTCCGATATGCCTTCTTCCAAACCCTGCTTATGTGTTCCCGGAAATTGAGGTCAGGAGTAAACTCCGAGATCTTTCATGACCTTCACTCGCTGTATTGGGGAGCCATCTAAGCAGTATCGGTTATTGATGGGCTGTCGCGCTAATGTGAAAGACATTACCGAACACTTACTAACATTAAAGTATAAATGGTTCTTATGGCTCCATTGTACCACCCTATCAACATCTGACTGCAATCTATCGCAGTCCGACTGCTTTCTAATTTCCAGCACCAACTTTAAGTCATCGGCGAAAAGGAGGCAGGTTGAGTCCAAAACAACGGTAGCTAAGTCGTTTATTATTAGATTAAATGCTAGGGGGCCGAGATTACTCCCCTGACTCACACCTGATCTGGTATAATATGGACTTGACTTTTGCCCAGCCCAGTCTACGTATTGACGTCTATCCCTCAAGTAGCTTGTGAAGAAAGACAGCGTTCGGCGTAAAGCCCGCAAGTGCTAGTTTCATGAGTAAAACGTCATTGTCGACGGTGTCGAATGCCTTCTGAAAGTCAACGTATGCGACATCCACCTGGGCCCCTGAGTCAACCGCGGGCACCAATTGAGTCATCAACTGTAGCAGGTTGCTGGTGCTGCGCGCCGGTCGAAACCCATGCTGTGCATCCGATAACTGAGCGCTGACCTGCGAGTACATATATGGCGTTATAAACAGCGGACTCGAAGACCTTAGCCGGTGTGCATAGAATGGCCACCGGTCTGTAATCACATTCATTTGTTCCAATGTAAATTAAATAATTCGAATTGATAAGTATACTTCACACACAAGCTCCGCATAGCAATAAATAATAAAATAATAGACAACATATCATTGATATGCGGCAGAAATAGCTTTGGGTACAACACCGCACCGAGACTTATGGGATACCCGCACTGATTTGAACAGTTGCCATGAATAACTGCGTTTATGAATCTGCTGCCTGATCCGATCGAATAAAAATTATCGAACAGAAGTAGAGGAGGCATCGCGCGAGTGATATATGTTACAAGCGTTAATAGGCTACGGTAACTGCTTTAAATCAGGTGGACAGTATGCTTGTATGCCTCCCGACATTGTAATCCAAGGACTAGATTACCTACTGAATACCTGAATTAAAATAACCTTTACGCAGCAGCAGGCCAGATTGGTATTATTCGTCATTTGTCTCTTACCATTGGTGAGATTTAATCCAAGTGATAAGAGTAACCCTACTCGTATGCTTACTGGTAGGTCTGTAATTCGACGGGTCTGATTATTATTATTAATTATTATATATCTCTTATTTCACGGGTTTTCCCGGTCATTTGATAGGCGTGCGCGGGGATATGAATCCAACGCGTAGAGACCCCTTCGAAAATAATGATGTAATGTTTTATACCAGCTGTGACCTGCTCTAAGGGATATCAATGGGAGGATATACCCCCGAACAAGTCACGGCAGGTATTGGGATTATTGCAAATGTGTTTGAAATAATTGAGCTATTGAAATGAGATCTGGAGGGATTATTCGTACTGGGCTATTACAGAAGAGAGACGGACATATTATTATTATTATTTATTATTAAATTCTTGGACACGGGGCGTAAATTAACACTCCATAAAGACAGGACTTGCTCAGAGAAGTACAAAAATACGAAAAGGTGCGTCAGTACCCAACATAACTTAGGAGCACATAGCTTCCATAGTACTGCCGGTAAACCGCCTGGCCCATTAGACTTATGAATACCGAGATAGAGTGACGCCCATCAGGTTTCCGGCATCCAGCTACCACGCTATGGGATGGTAGGTGGCACAGCCTTTATATAGTACCTACAATAATAGGCCAAACTGCCATCCATTTTTCGGAGTGGGGACATGGACGACTGATGTTTTTCTAGGCAGCTAGCTCTATAACGAATGACAAGAAAGAACATACAGAGACATTAAGATCATTTTAGCACGCGCGTTTTATATACGAAGCTTGGACCACGCCAAGCTTCGTATGTAAAACGTATGTTTCTCATTTTTTTTTTGTTTTTCGCCCAAGAAATTTGAAGACCCACACAAGAAGGACTAAGCCACACCCGGGTGTGCGTTAGTCATTCTGGCACCCTCTGGAAAAAGGGAGGGAGGAGGTGAAATCTTTCAAAGATACCATTTCGTGCGAACGAACTGGTTGTCAGATTTCCACTGACTAAAACACACATTGGGACTGCTTTTAGCCGGGAAGGCTGTAAAGGCTTCATCGGAAGCGATCACCCCAGGGGAACGGGGTGACGCAAGCATATACAATATGATACAACACCTTAAGTATCACTCCCGCGATGCGATGACTCTTCTGCTATTACAGCAACTCCTTAGAAACTCACTGGTGACCTCACTCGCTCGCAGGAACACAACAACCCTCCAGGGAACTGTTCCTTGGCTGCAGTTTTATTAGTAACTGGCGAGCATGCAAGAGAAGAGCTATAAATATTAAAGAAGAGAGTCATGTGGCGCTCGGTTCTCTCTGCATACTCCGCAAGGGAGTGGGCGTGGTAGATAGAAATTTGATTATATTTATATGTGTGAGGGGAAGCATGCACTAGCAATTGACTTATACGACGGTATTTTACGGCGGAAGACAATGCTTCAATGCTGAAGAACAACCAACAAGAACACCCCTCGTCTGACTTATTTATCTATCTATAACTTCACGCCACATTCCTACGGACGTTACGGACCCTTGATTGCTCGGCGCGTTTCGGAATTTTATTCGTTTATTAAAAATTTTTATCAGACCGTTATAGTTATTAGCCCGACATTGTCATTCAGTGCACATAAATGTTTCCTTTAATGAGACTTTATGTGAGTTATTGTTCAATAAACCAATTATAAAATATTAGATGTTCTGTAGTTGAAACAAAGTAGTCAAATTCTTGTTACTTACTTAGCTAAACTAAACAGGCTTATTGAAACTATACATTGTTGTTTTAGCCCCCACAGTAGTTATTATGCGATAGGAAATGCTGCATTCCATGCTAGCCACTGCAGTTGCATTAGAGTCAATGTCTTCCGATTTGAAGTAAAGCTGCCTCCACGGGTACGATGCGTAAAATTCTTACAATCCATCCGCGTATGGTACTATAAATCAGTAAACTGTTGCTGATTTATAGCATTGTACGCGACGCCATCTGGTGGGCTGAGGCGAATCTCGTCAGGGGTAAGGCACTTGGCTCTGGGGGAGACAGTGATCCAATGAACCTATCGATGCATCCTCCCATACTAGTCTGGACGTGTCATCAGCAGAACATCCAGCAGAAAGGCTATATGGTCCTCTATATGTGGTATTCTCGTTGGAAATGGAACCAGCTAAGAGAAAGCATAAGTTTGAGCAAATTCATGAGCATATCTCCGCGCGCAGTCAATGTACCGAGAGCCAAGGTACTCTCCATGGTGCCTATTAAAGTCTCCCAGAACAACTAAGTCAGTGGTGCTGGATAACCTTGTCAGTCGCCATTTGCAGGCACTGGGCTAGCTGTGTCTATATCTCTGTTACGGCGCCTGTAAATGCGAGCGTAGATTCGTGTGTGGCCGCCATGATCCAAGAGGTCGTTGTACTGCAAGCGGTAGATTCATAGGCACGAAAACCGCATCTTTTTACGCGGGTCGTGTGTTTGTTTGTGATCCGACGTAGTAGTGTAAACCTTTTTTGTCAACCGACCTTGTTGAAAATAACCCAATCAAATGCGCGGCGGACTCGCGGACCAAGTCTTCCTTACGTTACTTATATAGCAAAATTCAGTTTATTTACGAAACTGTTAGTTACAATTATTCTGTTTTCTTCAATTATTCTTCACTTTTTTCTAAACTATGTTCAAATCTTACCTAAACCTCATGGTCAATTGTGACTTAGAGTCACTCTGTAGACCTCATAAAACGCATAACTAAGGCTAATTGACATCATAAGGGTTCTTTTAGACACGGAATCCAAAAATGCCATTAACTAAATATGTATTGATGTAAACAGATACGCTAAGTGCACTGAAAAAAATGTTTAGTTGGATTTCCCAGATTCCTAATAGAATTCACCAAAGTCGAAGGTTGAACTGGGTCCTACCTTTGAATTAAATTGATTTTACCAATCAAAAAAGGTTAATGAAGTACCAGTAAAATAATAAAATTTATTATTTAGTATGATAAACTAAATAATAAATTTAAAATTTATTATTATATGTACAATCCATTTATTAGCGGTAAATTATACATTTAAAATAGTGATAGTTACAAAATAATTTTGTTTGAAGACCAACCGTAATATATTTGTAAATTTAACTACAAATTTTTGCATTAATTAACGAAAGTTTACTAGTAAAATAGCCTACCTTTGCTTCTTTGGTAAATTCAACTCTCTTCTTTCTTTCAGTGTATCTTTTTTTTCAGTGTAGGAACCTATGATCCTGGCGTATTATCATGTACGTAACCTGTATAAGCAATACAAATCGCGCCAAACTTTTGAATTCATCCGATATGAATCGAATCAAAGCGTATTTTATTGGCGTTACAAAAAGCTCTCGCCTGTCCGCCGAATCCCGGCGCGCCTCCCTCCCTATCCGATCGAGATTAAATGGACGAGCGGGATTAATCAATGGGAAGCACTCCGATGTGTTCGGCTATAGCAAAAGTTATTATTTTGCATTGATCTGCGGATGACAATGTCTGCTATCTATAGTTAAAGTTTTTTCTACTGAATAGCAACTTTCTTTATTGCTAAACCAGCGTCGATGCGGTTACGGTGAAAGAGAGACAAGGCGTGACTTAGCTATGAAGGAAATAATCTATGGAGAACGAATGAGACCGATATTTCGTAGTAACTCCATTCACCGTCGGGACGGGGGTAAAGTAGTAAGCGCAGCTCTTATTGGCACCGTGAAATATATTAAGTGTCTATATATATTTCACGGTGCCAATATCGTGGCACTTACCGGTTTAAAAGTTAAAATATTCTGCCATTGATTATTAGGCTCGAATTACTGAGATCGTTAGGCGTTAAAACTCTTAGTTTTTGTGAGCAGATACTATCGATATTATAACCCTCCGTGAAGGGATTACTGTCGAGAGTATCAATAGTAGAGCAACAATCGGGGCTCAATTCTATCCATACTATCAATAGTATTGCCATTATTCAATAGTATTTCTACATTTTGTGTTATAGATAATACCTACTATCGATATCCTAACTGATTTTCAAGGTCAACGATCGATAGGCATACTACCGATAGTATGGCACCATGCCTTATGTTAGAGTAGGCGCACGCGCTGTTGGTTTACGATATAACTTAAGGTTGTCAGAGGAGAGAATGATTTATTTTGAAAGTGAAAATTTGCAACGAAATATGAAATTCCTCGCTAACCAATATTATGTATGTATTTGTGTGCATGACACAGAATTGGTAAGTTCCTGTATGTGAGTGTGGCCATCCCGAAGCTCATAGGGAGTTACTGTGCTAACAGCAGAGGTGCATTCTTGCAGGTGATACTTAATATATTGTAAACGTACATAGACGTACGTACGTAGCTGCTTTACATCAGGTGGCCCGCATGCTCGTATGCCTTCCGAGCTTACTGACTGAGAATTTGTAAACACAGTTCTCCAGCTAGGTATTAATCATGACAAAACATAAACCAAAGAATCGTGAGTGAAATGTAAATAATGGATACGTGGCACGCCGTGAGCGAGCCGGCGACAGTCGCCTCCGAAACAATGCCGTAATTTCATTTAAATCCTCGCCGTCCTTGCAAATCTTTGCGGAGCTTTCGAAATGATTGAATTTTTATGTAGCACAAGACATTTTCATCTCATTTCGGGGGGTTTATGATACGATTTATACGCACCTATTATCGAGGTTATTTGAAAAATGCGTGGTGTGGTTTTTATAGGGTTGCCAGCTCACGATTGATGCCCCTGATGTTGCAAGTGTTCATAGTAGGCTACTACATACATCATTTTATCTTGTATTCGTCCATTGCTGAACATAGGGCTCACCTCTCGAAAATCATGCGCATCGATTCCATGTCACCTGTATCCAAGTCGTCGCTACATCTAATGGGGATCATCCCACACTGCGTGCACGGGGACGTGCACACTGGACCCCTGAAACTCGTACCCTGTAATTATTTGGTGTCTACTCGTCCTCTCCCGCAGAGTACAATCAGTCTACAATCGTCTCGCGTGCTGGTAAAAATAAAATTCATAAATATCACGTTTATTAAAAGTCACAGCTAATTGCTATATAAAAAGCAATCTTGAAATAATGTTTATAAATCACACATTTATTAACATCATTAACAAATACAAATAATCAATTCGCTCGGGTCTAAGAGCGGCATCAGCGCGATCTTCGCAAATCATAGGGTTTTGATTAATTATTACCATGAATACAGGCACACAATTTTGTTTATGACTGTACTATCTCAACACTTCTTATCTGTTATTTATATTAAGGGACGAATGGGTATCTTAAAAATTAATTAATATTGACTGGTCTCCTATCAGGGGACCAATGGGCACCTGAATTGGTGACGAATTTATTCCGGGGTACAAGTTTCAGGGGTCCAGTGGGTTGCGAGTCGCATGTACCAGTACGGGGATGCCATTTGGGAACTCTATCTATCTATCTATAACTTCACGCCAAATCCCTTGCGGGGTAGGCAGAGAGAACCGAGCGCCACGTGACTCGATCCTTACATATCTCACTCGCTTCTTTAACATTCATTGCTCTTCTCATGCACGCACGCCGGTTTCTAGGGCTCCTGACATCACCTTCTGATAGAACATGATCAATTTGGTCATGGTAGGTAAGTCTTGGCCCTCCCCGGCTCCTACATCCTTCCACTTTTGCATTCTATATCTGCTTCGTCATTCTTTCATCTTGCATTCTTTCTACATGCCCGAACCATCGGAGCATGCCTCTTCTTATTTTAACACCGACGCTCTCTTTCAGACCAACTCTATTTCTAACATCATCATTGCGAATACGGTCTACAAGCCTTACGCCACAAATTTTTTGGGAACATTTCCCGAATAGTTTTCCCAGAGGTTGCCGGTCCTACAAATTATGTGGCCCAAACGAAGTTTAATAGCTTCACATCAGGCAAATTTTATAGCGATGTAGTATAAAAATGTACTCGTAGATATGTAGTATATAAAAGTTATGACTTCGAACAAATTTAGGAGTAGGGTACATGAGATCTTCTTCCTAGCATTATCCCGTTCCCTAATCACTTTTTTCTTTTCGTTCCCTAAGCCTAAAGATTTTGGCGAAGACACTGATTTTTACACAGCGACTGACTGGCATCAGACTTTCATAGATAACCTAGATTTCTTAGGTTAGGTTATACGTCTTTCGAAATATATTTTCTTGGACGTGCGGGTTTGCTCACGATGTTTTCATTTACCGCCGAGCAAGTGATAATTATTAATATGTACATAAATCCGCAAATACAATTTTAGTGGTATATGCTAGGATTCGAACTGGAGACCAGTTGATCAATAGGCGGGTTCTTCATCCATTTGGCTAGTAGGTCATATGACATACATAATTTTTCTTGTTCTATTGATGATTATTTAAATCAGGGCTATCCAGACCATATACGATCGCGGGCTAATACGAATCACTGTATATATTGGAGGGCCGTAAAAACAAATACCTAGCGTAAATAAAAAATCGGCGATAATGTTAATTTTAGTTTTATTAATTTTTCCTATATATGTGAAGACCTATATTTAAATTCTATAAAATTGTTGCGAGCCGCATCAATATTAGGCGCAGGCCACATGCGGCCCACGGACAGTGCTTTGGAGAGCCCTGATTTAAATGATAAACGTATAATGTAACAGAAATTATGTATATTTATATAATCAAGATATACATATAATATACATATCAAGATAAAATAGGAATATTGTCACAGATTACTTAATAGTTGATATTGTATCTTGATATGTATAAACTGTATCATTAAAATAGATAGACTATAGAAATTTTTACGTAAATTATTTATTTATTTATTTAATTCACCATAATGCTAAATGAGCTTGACAGTTGCCCAATTTGCTCACTTAGGCAATTTGGGCAACTGTCGAAAATTATACACTTACATTACATAAATCACAATTTGAGCACGTGCGTACGCGTGTGTAAAATGTACTCATGTACATATTTAAACATATCATCCTTTTGTACCTATATTTAGCAAATAAATAATTTTGAATTTAAGTATCTATTTGACATGCTGCAGACAGTGTTCAACTATTACCCGTAATAATGAATTAAAAGCAATTGCGGATCAACCGAACGCTAATTTGCTATGCAAGTCGAGATGCCAATTGGCTTTGCTACGATAACCGTAATGTCAATTAATTATTGACGACGCCGGCGGGGACTGTCCTAAGCCTCCCCACGCCGCACCACCACCCAGAGACGAAATGAAAAACTATAGTAATTAATCTTCCAGCTTGGAATTGTACATTTTAAAAAGCTTTGTGGAGAGCTATCTGCGTCCTGGAAATTACGTTCCTTTTTTCCGTTTACTTCTGCCCGTAATCCGGATTTCAAACGATATTACTTCTTAGAAAAAACTGTGTTGATTTATGGAGGATATTTTTAACCGCTGTAAATACTCATTTAGTATATAAATCTTATTTATTGTGAAGATAACCAAGTATGCTAAGAAGCAGACTATTAAACTTTATCTAATATTTAAAAATATTTGTATTAGTGTAAGGCTAAGAAAAATAGGGCGCATCATAGCAGCTCAATTGGTGAAGTACTTTCACCTCACAGAAAAACGCAGCTAAATAACAACTCCTTGGACAGATGTTGTGTTCCTGGCAGTGGGCGAGGTCACCAGTAGCAGAGGTGGCAAGAAGCGAGTGATACTTAATATATTGCAAGAGTTCATAGGCTATGGTAATCGATTGACATCGGGTGTGTGGTTCGTTTAAAAATTGATGTCTGAGCATTTAATGCATAAAGTATATGACTGCAGAGGCAATAGAATGAGACCACCGATTTAAATAAAATACAATAACGTTATTTATAACACTAAGGTGGCAAACAAGCTTACCATCTGTTTTATAATAAGAAGTTCGTGTATCATATGGACAGTTGCAACACCAGGGGCGTCATTCGTGCGTTGCCGACCGTGTATACACTAGAGATGCATCGAAATTCGTTTCACGTTCGGTATTTGCGAAGTTCGGCAGCTTTTACCGAACTTTATATCCGGCAGGATATCGGTTAAAACTGCCGAATTTCAACAGAAGTTCTGTAGCTTGAATGAAAAATAAATATGTTAGAAGCTTAATTCTAATTATAACCAATATCTAAGAGTTCTCATTATCTAAGAAAATTTATATTTGTTCTTTTTTCGATTGTTTAATTTTCTTTTACTATTACATGTATAAAAATACCAAAATAAAAATGATTTTTGTAAGTTTTCTATGAGAGGTATGACTCGCTTAATACATTTTTATCATTAGCAATACAATCGAATTAGGTTCTGGACAACATAAATAGTAAATTTAATTAGGTTTCCATTGAATAATAGAATTGGTTGTTTTCTTTTTAGGAAAATAAATGATAAACCTAACATATTTATATAATTTATTATATATATTATATATATGCTTTATTGGTAATAATTATTTTTAAAATGAACATTAAAACGTGTTTATTTATATTTTATATTATTTATTTTCATTTTATTGATTTCTTAGATTTTAATTTCCTCTTAATATTTTTAACCAGTGGTAGATTGGTGACTCCATAAGTTAAGATTTCAGCTCTATCTGGCGATTTCGATTCTGTACATAAATATTTTCCGCTTCTGAAAAACTCCTCTCACTTTATTCTGTGCTGGTCGGGCAGAATATCTTCGCCGATTTGACCATTATTGAATATCTGGCCCAATTTTTCTTCCATCAGTTAAATAGATCTTCACATGTGAAATGATCAACACATTAAAATGTATTCATTTATTTTTAGAGCGTATCTTTTAATAACAATCCATTAGGCAAAAATTCGGGCGAAGTTCGGCCGAATTTGACATTCGTCAAAACCCATATTCTGTGCATCACTAGTATAAACCTCTTCATGCCTATTTTGAAGAACGTCAATAATAAGTTGATAGATAATAAGTGTTCCGAATAAGTCGTATTCTAAACCTCTTGAAATTAAAGAGATATTCTTTAGGAAGCAGGTTATCACAGTATATAGAATTGTAATTCAATCTCAGCAAACAGAGAAGTGCGAAATGGCTTGAGAATTGAGAGTATTCCGTACTGTACATGTACAAGAAGTCAAATTGTATGTTCGTTACCATTAAAAGGACTCGCAATGGCACCTTACCTATAAAAACAACATAGGAACATAAGACGAAACTGTGCAATGGCGATGTATTTCTGAATGAATGTTTGCCCAACTTTGGCCTGACTACCGTTGTGAAAACCTAGTAAGAAACCGTTAAGATGGCGCACACATTGAATTTAATTAAAACCGCACAACATGGCAGACACGAATAACCTTACGCATAACTGAGAAAAATCGTGAATTTATTATCAAACAAAGGAAAATGTTTATATTTAATGGTACCTTTAACTAAGATTATGTTCTTTATATTCAGTTTTGTTCAGTTGTAATACTTTATTGCTTTATCCATAATTTTAATAACAAAGTATAAAAGTTACATGATTTGCAAAGGCGGGCTTATTCCTTCAAGGAATGTAGTATTTTTGTAAGTATAATAAGTTTCGAAATGCATGATGCATTTCGAAATTTATTACCTAAGACAACAACGTTCAAGGAATATAAAATATTGAATAAAGTTACAAAATATTAAAATTGAAGGAGTAGCGTTAAATTGGTGTAAAAATGTTCCCATAATATGCTAAGCGTAAAACCATTAATATTTCTATATTTATGGTACTTATAATATAGCATTTTACTAAAACAAAACCTTGAAGAATCTAAGAACAATTTAAGATTTGACGTAAATTTTCTTATCTAAGTTAAATGCTACAAATATATACCCGTTAAATAAAAGTCTAAGAAGACGAAAAAGTTGGTCCACCATTGGAATGTAAGTGATGGTAACAAATTACAGACTATAGGCAGTTTATCAGCGCCGAGCAGGACTGTGCGAGAATGCGACTGAATACGGTCGCCGCACAGAATGGTGCGTCGTTAGGGATAATCCGATTCGGTCATCGGGGCATTCGAGTACCTGGTCTGCCGCATTCACCAGCCCGCTAGCTCGCACAGCTCGGCAATGCGAGCTAGGAATTTGTATGCAAATTGAAAATGCCATTAGATCAGCAAACATCTGCTTCACTATCAAACGATGCATTGTGCTACTAACCGAGAAATTATCGCGGCGACATTGTTTTACAATCATTACTGTTTTGAATGAGGTTTTGCTGTGATTTTAATCGGTATTTAGATAATTAGATAGGTACCGGTTGCATGAAATTGTACTACAGCATGATAGAATTGTTATTTGACGATGTAGTAACTCATTATTTAGGTGTTTATTTAAAACTTTATTGTTCAAAATAAAGTACGCACTAAAGCCGGACGTAATGCTAATTGCATTGTCTACCTGTCAGCTATAGGTAGTGGAGAAAAACACGATTGCGATTTTTATTTAAACTTAAATTGAATAAAAATTGATTGGAATTGAACAAACACCTGACAGTACATACCTATACAATAAAAATACAAATAACATAAATAACTATAATAAAACATACACAACCAGTTGCCTCCGGCCGACTTTCTCTGGCATTTCGGGGGCCCATCTAGTGAGTGACGAACCACCGCCTGCCTAAAGTAACATCAGATTATGATAGTTAGGGCAGGCGTTCGTCCCTGTTTTGCAATAGCCCACTTTTTCCGACATATTTCCAATAGTCCCAATACCTGCCGTGATCTGTTTACGGGTATATTGACCCATTGATATCCCCTGAAGCAGGTCACAGCGGATATAATACATTAGATCATTCTTTTCGAAGGGGCCTCTACGCGTTGGATTCATATCCCCGCGCACGTCTATCAAATGACCGGGATTAAAATCCGTGAAAACACTCACATAGACAACCATAATAATATATACACAGCCCTAATAATAGATAAATACATAATTCCATATACAAATAACTTTTTTATACAACGTGGTGAGGCATACAAGCATACGGCCCACCTAATGTAAAGCGGTTACCGTAGTTTATGAACGCTTGCAATACATTAAGTGACACTCGCACGATGCCTTAAGAGCTTACTGGAGACCTCACTCCCACGCGGCAACACAACATTCATCTAGGGAGTTGTTATTTGGCTGCGGTTATAACTGTAATATAACTTATTATATAATACATATCTATATTCTAATGACTCAGCTTGGACAACAAGCTCTTTAAAATCTAGGCACGTTACTTCTTTTCATTTTTTTTTTTTGCGGAGTCTAAATAGATTTCGACAATACATTTTCAGAGTAATTTGTAACGCTAAAACCAACTTCACTTGCACGTGTTGCATCCTGCCAACAAGCAAACGAGACTCTGGCAGAAAAGAGGCAGACCGCAGTGTATGAAAAGCTATACGATTGGTGAGGTATCTCCAAGTTACAACAGACCGTAACCAAAGAAAAATTTCCTGGAGGATTATAGTGCTTCTGCGAGCCGTAGGGGTTACTAGTAAACTTCTGAGATGTCGCAGAGTTAGAAGCACAAGCAATACTTTTTGTATTGTGACGACTACGAGCCTAAATCTGACCTAAACCGGACCTAGAGCTGCTTGAGACTCGTATGGTTGTGCCGTAGTTATGTGGTTCATGGAACTTAATTTCCATGAACAATGTTTTAGCTGTGCGGTTCGTGGAAGTTTGTTAGGAATGTGCCGGCTAGGACATCCTAAGTATAGTACGCCGTGCACCAATCTATCCTGTCAGTGTCAAATATTGCGGGGAAGGAGACCGCCACTCTTCACACTGAGACAATTTTGGTGGTCGAGGAGAGCTGGGGCCGAATAGGCCTATGGAATATAAAATATGTTTTGAAAGCCTCATCTTTATTCATCTCAATAAGCTGATATATGTTATGAATGAGATATGTCTAGATTCTTTGTGCGTGACAGACCTTAAGCGTAAGAAGTGTGACTCCAATGTTCTTTCAATGGGCCAGAGGAGGGGTGAACTAGGACAGTCATGTCAGTGCAGGTTGTTGTTGTTGAAGGAAGGTCGAAGTGAGAGTGTTTGGTAGGCTCTCTGAGTTTGTATATAACTCATACGAGTTTTTCTGGGCTGGTTCTGGTTGAGTTGAAATGAAAACTAAATGCTATTATTAACTTGTGAATAATAGTATTTGCAAATGTAATAGCTATGAAAATTAATAGCTTCACGTCGAACACTCCAGTCAATAATTACAATTTTTTTCCCATACAACCGCTGAGCGTTCATGTTGGATCAGTTACGTACTATCGAAAAAAATATAGTTCGTTAAACAAAATATTAAATTAAAACTGTCAATTTGTCAGGTAGGCTTATAATACTTATGGCTATTAGAAATAATATCGTGTTGGTACAATATCGATATACAGTTTAAATCGCGATGTGCTGAACAAGGGCCACATTAAAAGCACCCAAAACTGAAGAGTGTGTATATATATATAGGTAAGTGAACTCCACGTTTGATGACACTGTGAGACCTATAGACGAGATTAGAGGAATTTATCTTATACTAGTTGACCCGACAAACGTTGTTCTGCCATATAAATTATTTCTTATTTTTTGAAATATATTTTACGATCTATTTTGATACCTACCAAATATACATAAAAAAATCATAAAAATCGGTCGAGCCGTTTCGGAGGAGTGCAACCACAAACATCGTGATAGGTAATTAGGCTTTTTAGTTTCCACTATGAATTAATTCAAGTGTTACTTGGGCCATCCTTACCTCACTAATGGCTGTCAGTGCGGGTATTTTTACACAATAACCATGTTTTTCTTTTATGTGACGAAGCATACAAGCATACGGTCACTTGATGTAAAGGTTATCACAGCCGTGAGTACTCGTATAATAGGTATCGCTGGTACTTTGCCATTCTAGCTGCTTACCAAAGCAGCTCCAGTAACTCACTGGTAGGCAATTTCACTCAGGAACGTAACAACCCTTGAGAGGGTTGTAATTTGGCTATGGATTTTTATGAAGTTGAGGTACTGCCCCTATTGAGCTATACCTTACCTCCTTTTGGTTAAAGACTGCCATCTATTGACATCCAATTCAGATTAATATTCCATCTGAAGTTCGAAGGTACTCCAGGCGACTAAACCTATCAAGAGACAGACAGAAGATAGATTGGCACGCGCATCGGCGACCTCGAGCTCCACAATAGCGCCTACTAGAATTTGAGATTCTCTAAATCGTTAAAGTTTATTAAAATTGTACTTTATCCTATACTTTATCCAGTTGTATTAAAACAGCTCTTATCTAGATTTATGCGCGCGAAATCGATTTTGTGGCGGGACGCAATTTCTCTCGGACGTATTTGCGGGTGCGATAATATTTTTTATGACGTGATAAATTCTGTCCACCTTTGTTTTTATCGTTGTTGTGGTCAATGGAACTGCGACAAATATTTGCTTGATATTTTAACGTTGCCGGGCTTTGTAGAGAGATGGGAAGGATTTTATTGCGAAGTTTAATACTTGTTATAATGGGGAATTGTAAATGTGAGGAGATCACAGTGACTACTGCTGTTATACGTCCAAATACGTCTCCGATGCCTTCAACAGACTTTAGAAGAAGGGATATGGAATTCCGATCCCGTGTGCATAAATCAAGAAAGAGTGGGTAGTTTTTTATACCTTAGCGGTGGTGAACAATCGTGCGTTCTGTCTGATGATAAGTATTTACCGTAACCTATGGATACTTGTAAAACAGGGGGTATGCACGCGTTTCAAACTCTGTAAATAATACTTCGCATCCTCTATGTAGATGATGAGAGCTCGATGACGTCTTGCACGTGACATTCTAACCAAACACGCAAGTTAAGTAATGTCGACCGAAGCCTGTCTATGGATGGATTTATCTATCTCGAGGTTCGCCGTGCTTTGGAGAGCACCTTAAGCTATTGGTCCCGGTTGTTATCGATAAATGACAGTCGATAAGCTAAGTCAGAGGCCTTCGGGCGACTTGAAAACACTGGCCTGCTCTAAACCCCTTTGATTGAAAGAAGGCCCGCATCCCTGCAGTGGGATGAATTAGGGTCCGTGTAGTAGTAGCAATAGCAGTCCTTTTTGTAATGCCCGTAAAAATAAATTAAACAATATTATTAATAGTTTTTAGGGTTAAAAAAAGGAAAAAGGAACCCATATAGGATCACTTTGTTGTCCGTCTGTCTGCCATGGCCCTTCTTCTCATGAATGAGTAGAGCTATCAAGCTAAAATTAATATAGGTCTGTAATCCCTTCGAGCAGTGAAAAAATCGAACTTGTAAGAAAACGCAATCAAAAGATACAACTGTTTATGGACTCGCACTTGACGGCTTTTTTAAAATTAACATTACGTCCATCCCCATCCACATCAACCCTTACTCATCCCACTGCAGGGATACGGGTCTCCCTTCAACCGAAGGGGTTTAGAGCACACTCTGCCACGCTGTACAAATGCGGATTGGCGGAGGCCAGTGTTTTCAAGCTGCCCGAAGGCCACTAACTGAGCTTAACGACTGTCATCTGTCGAGGACATATCTCATCAGCCCCGGCCGACGGCTTAACGTTCCCTCTGAAGCACGGAGAAATTCGAGATAGATAAACCCATCCGTAGACAGGCTGCGGTCGACGTTGCTTAACCCGCGTGTTCGGTTAGAATGACACGCGCAACGACGCCATCGAGCTCCCAAATAACATTACGTGTAGTTATTTAAATGTCAATTTTAGGCTGGCGACTCAAAATCCTTTCTGATCAATGTCAGGGTTCACCAGGGATGCGTACTTAGTCCCTTTCTGTTCAGCGTAATATTCGACTTAAGTGTCCGGCAGCGTCATGCAAATGAGCAGCTGGTGCGACGAGTGAATGCTTGAAGAGGGTCGCTTGGGAACGGCGGCAGTCTGAAACTGAATGTGGCGAATACCGAGTATGGCCTGCCATACCACGGATCTTACATCTGTCCGCGTTGGCGAAGACACGGTCGAGCACACTTACCTGTCCTCCACGCGTCCGGTGATATCGATTGCGACGTCAAGGCGCGTATTGCGGCTCGGGCCAAGTGGCGTGAATAGCAGGTGGTATATCTAACCCTAAGTGCCGGTTAAGCTGAAAGGACAGGTATATAAATCCATCATTAGACCTGTTCCTTTATATGGCAGTGAAGCGTGGTCGCGGAAGAATCGAAAATCTCGCAGCCGCGGAAACCTTCACGTCCGTAATGTAGGAGACAAACTGCAAGAGCCTCGTCAATATAAACGTAAAAGTTACGTGGGGAACAAATGTATTGCCATACCGATTTCACCACGTCCTGCCATGCAATTCTGTAAGAGCAAACATCCTTACATCCTCGGAAACATCGGTTGTTATAGCCTTGAACACAAAATTGCAATTCCTTAGTGTCGCTTTTCATGGTTGTGCGACACTAGCGCCGCAAGGCTGCGTTTGGAATTGGAATTCTACAAGGCAAACAGCCTCGCGTACGCTTACAGCCTTATAGAATACCAAATAAAAAGCCGTGATCGCAGTAGACGATGTCAAAGCTGTGACATCTGTGATCACAGCGACGCACACAGCCATTACGAGTCGCTTAGAGAATTGCATGGCTGGTAGAAGAGGTAGGCCCAAGCATTGGCTTGACTGTAAGGGATAATGTGCGTGACAATAGTTTTACAGTAAGGGATGCCGAAGACCGCGCGAAGTGTATAAGTGGAAGTAGGTAAGCGGACCCTAGGCTCAGAAGCGAAAGCTTAGGACGCAACCGGGTTTAAAGCTCGGATGATGATGCCAGTTTTACTCTTCAGTCTTCTCCATATTACGTTCTCTCTACTTTTCAGCACCTGCAACTATACACGAATCTGTGTCCAATTGGGATTACTATTGTAAATTGCAACCAGTTACAGGCAACTGCTCTCAACATCGTCAAAGGTAGGTAATTACAATAACCAGACTTTTCTTTTATATTAAAACAAACATACAGTTCGTCTGATGTGATCGGTTATTGCAGCATATATACGTATACAACACAAGAAATATAATTTATACGTTGTCATATAATCCTCCACAAATTGGTACGTACTTACCTGCGATCTCCTGTGAAGGTACTTTTTCGGTCGGGTTATATTACGTGTGTGTAGATGTACATGCCAGGTCTCGTGCGTGGTAAGCAGAGAGATTTGAGCGACATAAAACATGGTCCTTACACACTTTACACGCTTCTTTAAGATTCATACTCTTAATTAAATTTCGGTATATACCACCTTACTTCGTATTTGCCTCGATTTCTAATAAGTAGGGCGCACCGCGTATATGGAAAGCTGAAGTTGGCTGCCCAAGATCAATAAGAGCCACTACCTCACCAATCTCACTGATCAGTTCATAGTGAGTTATACTAAGTGAAAAAATTAGGCCGTTCGCAACAAATAAGCGATAGCTATTTCGTGTCTTATTACTTAGTATAGTATCTATATATTTTTTATAAATTCCTACCCCATTAAAATCAAGGGGAAAGTTGTTAAATTTTGTAAACAAAAATACTATCAGCTAATTTTGTAGTACCTTAACTATATCTACCAGAGACATGTTACTAAAGGACTCGCCATACGCGTGATTCTGTTAGTAAATAATTCTGCCATTTTTGACGGGGGACGAGGTAACTACTATATAGAAACGAAAATAATGTTTTAAGGAAATGTCAATCTTATTTCGAGGCACCTACAGTTCAAAGTTATTTTCTTACCGCTGCCTGCCATCTGTTGTGGAATAGCTGAACTTCTTCGTAAATCGAAGCTGGTAGATTCAAAATTACGAAACGTCTTATATACTTTTTTTTTGTCTTTAGCTAAATGAACTCTATTATACAGCATGAAGGACTGTTTTGTTTTGCAGTTTGTATAATTTACGCTAATTTGGGATAAGAGATATGCGACCAAAGTCGCGGAATATGATTCGATTGCTTCAGTACTCGATTACTGAATCGATTTCTCATATATTAATCGTTATCACACCATTTTAATTTCTTTTATATGAAAGCAAATAAAATAATACTTGCATGTGAAAGGTAACTCAATATTTTTGCAAACTAGAAGTGTTCTTCGACCTTTTTTTGCATGACATTACTGCACAGTTGGGCATTTTTAGTAGTCTCTCAGGTAACACTTTATGATGTTACCTGAGAGATAACGATTACAAGACTGTTAGAGAATCGATTAAGCACGAAGTATTTATGCGCGCAATGGATCACAATATCTTGTACCATGACAGAGGGGAATGATCCTACGAGGCTGGTCCTTTAGTAACATGTCTCTGATATCTACACATAAGTACAAACCGATGGGGCGAAAAAAGTAATTTGTTGTTAAACGTCGACATTCTAATCACAATCTGAATCATCTTAAACATATCCTGAAATGATTCTTAATACAAAAAATATCCCAACATATCCCAATTCAATATTATTCAATATTAAACCAAGTTAATGTGGGAGAGGAATGTTTGTTGAGAGGGCACAAATGGCCATAAATAGATCGACTATTGAGCGAATATTACTACAGTTTATTTTGAAAATAGCCACTTGTACATTCACACACCAGTTCTCAAGCAGGCCAGAAAGAAGTCAAAGGACATACATACATACATATCATCACGCCTGTCTCCCATTGGTGTAGGCAGAGATTATGGAACGCCAGGTGCACTAATATAAATATACTCCTCTCGCTTCTTCCACATTCATCAACTTCTTCATGCATGGTCTTCGGTTTTGGGTGCTTTAGATTTGGCCCTTTTTCAACATATCACCAATTTGATCTACTTTGAACTGGTATTCCTCAGTCCGCTGCTTGCCAGTGCTAGGCGGGGAGACAAGATGTGACGTGTGGCAAAACGCGTCGCCGTCGGCAGTCGAAGGAGTATTTAGAATAACTGAATAAATATTCCATAGTACCTTAGGAAATCCTACGTCATTTTACATTTCCCTCATTATAATACGTCGTTGTGGAATCAAACAGGTTTTATTTCTTCTACTTGTAAATGCATTTTATATTTGTGAAATCGAAAAAGTCCGTATTTTTTTCTAGGTATCACTACAACTCACAACTGAACAAATGCGTGTTATTTACATACACTGGATGCCGTGGCAATAAAAATAATTTCAAATCATTATTAGAATGTGAGCGGTATTGTAAAGGTAAATTATGTCGGAAACAGTCTCTCACTTGGCTTCCTTCCTATTATAATTATATTTCACATTATATACATTTTTTTTATTTAACGTTAGGAGGCATACAAGCATATGGCGCACCTGATATAAAATGATTACCAAAGCCTATGAACGCTTATGCCTCATTAAGATTCACTCGCGCAATGCCACCTCTGCTGGTAAAACAGCACATCCTTAGGAGCTTCCTGGTGACCTAACTCACCCGGTCAACAATCATCCATGAAGTTGTTATTGGGCTGCGGTTTTCTGTAAATTGGAGGTACTTCCGCTGACGGGCTGCTTTAATGTGCCCTATATTTCTTAAAAGCAACTAGACCAAGACAAGTAGATATGTTCATGTCATGCACCCAAATGTTGCTCTGTGTGCGAATTGAGCCCACGAGTGTTGGTATCAATGTAGTGTTACTAAATACTGCAAATGAATTGAAACCATGTTTTCCATATACAAAAAGTGCGAAAGAGAGACAAAGAATAAATTATATATATATTTGAGAACACCTACAATTGAGTATTTCACCGTCACACCGCTAAATTATTGTAATGTTTCTTCATACCAGCTAGTGTCAGTTTCGCACATGTACTGTCGTTGTGACCGACAGTATTAAAAGTTTTGAATGTAATAAATATTTCTCTGTGGTAACCACTAGGCACAGTATACTGCCTCTATGGTACTGCTAATTCTCGCCGGTAATATAGGTAAATTGGCCAGTAAAGTAAATTAGCAATACCCAAGACTTCGTTCGGATTAATTAGATTTTTTGGTTATATTTTAAAACAATTTAATAAGAGAGGTAGGGCGCATCAAAGCAGTCCGCCTGGGGAACTCCACCTCGTAGAAAAC
This sequence comes from Pyralis farinalis, assembly GCA_947507595.1. NCBI lineage: Eukaryota > Metazoa > Arthropoda > Insecta > Lepidoptera > Pyralidae > Pyralis > Pyralis farinalis. Next base: position 13,232,286 of record OX382269.1, on the reverse strand, counting down.
CGCAGCCAAATAACAGTTCCCTGGAGGGTCATTGTGTTCTTGCATGTAAGTGAGGTCACCAATAAGCTCCTAAGGAGTTGCTGTGTTAGCAGCAGCGGAGGCATCGCGTGAGTGATACTTAATGTACGAGTATTACAAGTGTTCCTAGGCTATCTGTCCTTAAAGGATCAGTTGTTTATGAATGAGCCTTTTTCTAGTCCAATTCTTAACAAGATCTAGTAAGAGATTTTTGACAGAGTAGGCAGAATTTTTTTAAAGCTATTAACTTACCAAAAAATACAGCATGTTGCATTTCAAATCCGGTGTACAGCGGCCTTTCTCAATCACTTGTTTTTTTTTTTTTCACCGAAAGATAGTTTTGAAAACGCATCATTTTTTATTTTCCTTACACACACACCATCTGAACAACTTACGCAGTGAATATTATCCATTTTTATCAACTTATCCATTTTTATCAATTTTAAAATCTTATTTTCTCTGCAAACTATCCAAACCATTTCTAAACAAACTATGGCGGCGCAGTTACTGAGCAATGTACGCGACACTTCGGTAATTTACGTCATGGATCGGGTGAAAAGACAATGTCTATCCTATGCGATTGTGTGCGTTATTTGTGTTATTGTGGGCAATGTAATTACAGGAATGCTCACTACGCTATCCTAATGTTTGCGGTGGTTTGGTACCGTGGCACACATACGTAAATTTAGACAGAAATAGTTCGTGTCTCTGCCGTTAAGGTCTCATAGCGCCGCTAGTGTAGCACATCGATTTAGCAGGTACCTACTAATGAATGAATCTATTTTAATAACTTGCACCGATACCGACAGATGGAGCAGTTTTTAACTTTTTGTTTTTGATAAGAAATATTAGTTAAAAACTATGTTAAAGAATTAAGAAACATCCGATGGTATTTATCAAATTGATAGGGTAGGCAATGTCTTGTTGCCTATATGGAGTGCACGCCACTGGTAGTGACTAGTATTATAATTTGTTTATTGCAGGTTTCAATCATCATATACCTATATATTAGTTTTTCAGCGTACTTTGACTGATGATAAATTACAATTTTGTATGAAGCTACCCTCTGTATTATGACTACTTATGATTTCGGATATCTAAACTTTATTTTCATAAATGATTTTTCTTCTGCCTTAATTTAACATTGTTTAAATGTGTAACTAACGTTTTCCTTCTAATAAAGCGCGCATCTACTTAGATTTACGTCATAATGTACGCAGTAACTTCTTCCGATTTTCCTGTAATATATAAAGCGGAAGTGAATGTTTGTTTATTTGAACGCGGTATAATCTCTCGGAGTCTCTAATAAGTCGAATTTGAAAAAATCTTTTTGCATTTTATAACCCAATCCTTAAGGAAGGCTATTCAGCATCACGATATGGCCCTTGGAAGTAGAGAAAATGAAAAAAAAATAGTTTTGTAATTAGCAATAAAGCCACATTTTAGAGTACTTTAAGCTGTTAGACTCCCGAATAATAAATAAATTTTGAAGATGAATGTTCAATATGTAATAAATATTCTAGGTCAAAATTTATAATAGGTAAAGATAAGGGTAATTAAAGGGATAATAAGGGTTATTTCGGAGATAAAGGAAGTAGTACCTGTCATACACGGATGTTAAGATCCTTGTCATGAGAGTTTTTACTTTTCGAATATATACGTTTCAAAAAAAACATACAATATATTTATGTGGTAGCTTTTTTTATTGATTGGATTAAAAAAAATATATACATATTGCAAATTTTCACATTGTACAACCTTAATTAAACGGTTGTTCTTATTTTAGGAGCCAACTTAATGGATGATGAGCAGTTTATGTTCAAGCTACCATATTTTTGCTATTTGCAACCTGATTCTGGCAACTGCTTAGGTGCATTTCAAAAGTAAGTATATTGTTTTACTTACATATTATCTATTTGTCGTCGCATCATGAAAATGAAGTCTGAAGATCATCACTTATGGCGCTGTAGTCATTTTATTGAAGGAACGCCATCTATTAGCTAGTTCCAGAAACTATCATAGGCGGCGCTGTTCTGAGGTTGTTTGAAGCCGCACAGTAGCTAACTTCCGTTGGAATACATTCTTCATGCTAAAAAAAGTGGCGATGGAAGTGGGGGCGACTGGCAGAGGACACTTTTCGATCACGCGCCGTACCGAAAACACCTCCTTGAGCTCCAAATAACTTTAATCGATTTGCATCACACTATTAGTTGCATATTATTGTAAAACGTGTTTCGGAGGATCAATACACGCACCTAACTAATCGATCAGGGCTTTTATTTCGTGTGCCTTCGAATGGATGAGCAAGAATCCTCGTTATCAGAATTGGGACATGCCCCACCTACCCCGAAGATGGACAGCGACGAGGACAAGTGGAAAATGTTGTTGGAGCAACAAAATCAGAATTTCCTCTTCCTCCTTACGATTACCAGAATTTGACCCCGACAATAAAAATATGGATGCACGTGCTTGGCTATCTACAACAGACATGTGTATGGAAGATAAGCCACTATCTGGAGCAGCACTTATGATAGCTTTGAGCAAAGGTTTAAAGGGACAGGCGTTAGCATGGCTGTCTCAGATGTCATTTCCGGGAATGAAATGGAGTGATTTTCAAGGAGCTTTTACCGCTCGCTACGACACTTCAGAAACTGCTGCTTCTACGCTCATCCACTCCTTCAGCAAACCAAAAGAAGAGAACCTAGCAAGCCTTCAACGACCCAGAAGACGATGACGTCGGACACGATCACCTGCTACAACTGTCGAGACACTGGGCACTACGCGTCGAGATGCCCGCTTGCGCATGCTGCTAACGGAAAGAAAACCCCAGCTCCATCAACTAGTAAGCCTGCGGAGCGCCGTGTCGAGCTCTACACGATCAGTGTCCTTAGGGGAACCCTCCATCACACCGGTGAGTCGTTTTCATTTCGTTACTATTATGGTGCCGAATGCTCGCTTATTAAATAAACAATATCGTTAAAGTTTCAAGGTGCGCGTCTAAATAATACTGTCAAAATGACTGGAATTGGTCAAACAAGTGTCTACAGTACGTTACAAATTGTAGCTGTGATTACTATTGACGATATTGTACTCGAAATTCTTTTTTTATCTTCAACCTGATAATTTACTACAGCATGATATTATGATTGAGCAAGAAGTGATAAGGTAACTTTTACTAAAACCATGACGGTTAACGTGTGTAGTGCTATTAACGTGATTAACTTTGAAAATATTGACACTGATATACCTGACCAATTTAAACCCAAATTGCTGAAGATTTTGAATGATTCTCTGTTGATTTGTCTGATGAACATGAGAGTGAACAAGAAAGTAACAAAAAGGAAGACTTCTTTTTTTAGTGTGTATTTTTAGAACTTAATTTCAGTTTTCAATTACGTAAAGTATGTTTCATGCCATTTTTGTAGTGTGTAATATTTGCATGGGTCAGTTTGTAGCCGTAGCTCCGGCTTTGCCGTAGTGAGTGCGCGGTGTGCAGCTGGCTATGCAACATCACTGGTTAAGTGATTTCTAGTATAAACTCTTTCGCTGGTTAAGTGATTAAGAGTCAAGCCTGCCTACTACCTGGTTAAGGAGTACGGCTAATCGTGTCGCTGGTTAAGTGACAACGATACCGTCGCTGGCAAAGTGACGAAGACAGGCACTCCCATGTGACTGTGGTCAAAATTATTACATGAAACGTATTCTATGTGAACTTAATTCATTGATAACTGACCGACAATGTAACAGAACTTCCTTATTGTTTAAGTCCATTCGTTCATGGTTCATAAAATCTTTGTACTCGGATAAAGATTTACTCTCTGAATTGCTACTTGATTTTCATTCTGACCTATGTGGTCAGGTCTGGCCGAGAAAAGAAAATGTACTTGGATTTTTCTATTTTCAGCCGAACCACACGAGGACGTGTGAGGCGCAGGACGGCCGTGTCGTCGCATCATGAAAATGAAGTCTGAAGATCATCACTTATGGCGCTGTAGTCATTTTATTGAAGGAACGCCATCTATTAGCTAGTTCCAGAAACTATCATAGGCGGCGCTGTTCTGAGGTTGTTTGAAGCCGCACAGTAGCTAACTTCCGTTGGAATACATTCTTCATGCTAAAAAAAGTGGCGATGGAAGTGGGGGCGACTGGCAGAGGACACTTTTCGATCACGCGCCGTACCGAAAACACCTCCTTGAGCTCCAAATAACTTTAATCGATTTGCATCACATTATTAGTTGCATATTATTGTAAAACGTGTTTCGGAGGATCAATACACGCACCTAACTAATCGATCAGGGCTTTTATTTCGTGTGCCTTCGAATGGATGAGCAAGAATCCTCGTTATATTTATATCTATAACACGCTAAATCCAGAACTTCCCTCACAGGCTCCCAAAACTTCTCTAGTCTTTGAGCATATGTTCAGCTTACTGGAGTGTATGTAGCAACCAGAATTACTCGTGCGTTTCTGGGTTCGTATAAAACGGTCAGTTTTATGGTTACAAACTGGTTTTAACCAGTTTCATAAAATTTTAATACGATTATAGACAATCACTGTCAAATAACAATTTCCTGCAAAGTTGTTATCCTGAGAGTAAGGTTGTAATAGGAAGCTGTTAAGGAAAATGTTTCTTTAGTATGCGAGATCGATCGATACTTCTTATCTTGCAAGTGTCCACAGGTTACGGTCACATATGTTTATTTGCCACCTTAACGGTATAAATTCGCATATGTTATGCTTAACTTGCTATGGTTGTTCTCTAAATTAACAGTATTATTTAGATATTAAATTATTTTAAATTATTGCCCAGATTCTACTACGACGTGAACGCGAGTAGATGCAAGTCTTTCGTGTACGGCGGGTGTTCCGGCAACTTCAACAGATTCGATACATTCACCCAGTGCACTGATCACTGCAGTCATCTAAATAACAAACAATTAATTAATTAATTAAACATTGATAACATTTCTAAATAAATTACTCAATACCAAATCAGGCCCAACAGCTTGTCTAAATTTTTTATGAAACACTGATGTCGTGACGTGCCCGGCTTCACTCTGGTAGATAATTAGATAGATAAATTAGTATGTACTATAATTGAAAAAATAAAACTTAACAACAATTCCTTATAAACATATTTAGTTGAATAAGGATTAATATCTTGATATCCAATTGATCGGATAATTTTAATAAAAAACAGTTGTTGTGACTTAACTATAATAGTTAGACATATGTTGATGATAATGACGAGTACTATAAATATGTAGCACATTATTCCAAGTATCATTAATAATTTTCGCAGCGCACGCAAAATACATGACTTTTATAGACAAATTTTTGATACCTTGGGTTATATTATAGCAAGTTTCGTAATTAATAAATAATCTGTTTTTCTTTAAAAAATAAAACGATTATTTTAAAAAAGACCGTTTATTATATTCATCGATTTTTTCCTAAATTTGTCAAATCAAATTCAAAATAAACGCCTAAAATATTATATTAATCACAGTTGTTTTATTAATTTAAAATACACAACAGAAATTCATCAACACAAATTTTAGAGTAACATTTACATACGGACTAGCTCAGTGGCGTAGTGGCGAAACTATTACGTTACTTTGACACCAACGTTCGTGGGTTCGATTCCCACACAGGGCAAAAATTTGTGTACATGAACATGTCTATTTGTCTTGGTCTGGGTGTTTTTAAGAAAGGTAGGGAGTATCAAAGCAGCCCGTCTGGGAAAGTCCTCCATCTCATAAAAAACCGTATTGCGAGCGTTCATAGGTTACGGTAACCATTTTACATCAAATCATCCAAAAATTTGTCGTTTGAAAATTGAAGTTTCATCAATGACATAACAAACGAATGCGGAATTATAATAAATACAGTTCGACGATTAACGCCAGTTGCGGATGAAAAAAAAATCGTCAGGTAAAAAAATAATCGATTGTTAATCGAATTTATTGAAATATTTAAATCGATTTTTATTGAAATAATAAAGATAATGAATAAAAACGAGTTTATTCGATTTTTCCATAATCGATTGTGTTTTCGCATCCCTACCTGCATCTATTGAATATACCGTTTTGGGGAACCAAGTGTGATGGTGTGGGGTGGAATATGTTTATACGGTACCATATTATTTATAGGTATCGGAACCGCAGCAGCAGTGGAGCGAGTAATCCGACCACATTTGATACCTTCATTGAATAGGCAATAATTTTGTTCATGTCAGATATGCGCGCATTGCGTACCGCTACCATAGAACGCTCTCCGACAAAATTTTTGCCCAGCAATGATCTTCGACTTCAATCTTCTCTTCTTCTTAGCTTTATCCCGCTTCCTAATCCATTAGGATTAACGGCGTCTGTTACTACCCAAGCCTAAAGATTTGGCGAAGATACTGATTTTGACATGGAGCGACTGTCTTCTGACCTCCATAACGCAGGGGGAAAACCAGACCTTTTTTATATTTCGAAATACGTGTGACCTAAGTTAGTACTACTACTCACCGCCGAACATGTGATAATTACAAATATGTACCACCACACCACGACCACATCAACCCATACTCATGCCACTGCAGGGATACGGGTTTCCCCTCAACCGAAGGGGTTTAGAGCATACTCCACCCACCACGCTGCTCAAATGCGCATTGGCGGAGGCCAGTGTTTTCAAGCCGCCGAGGGCCACTGACTTAGCTCATGGACTGTCATTTATCGACAACAGCCGGGACTGAGAGGTTAACGTGCCCTTCGAAGCACGGAGAAACTCGAGATAGATAAACCCATCCATAGACAGGCTGCGGTCGATATTGCTTAACCTGCGTGTTTGGTTAGAATGACACGCGCGACGATGCCATCGAGCTCTCACAAAAACAAATATGCACATAAATCCAAAAACACTAAATAGTCTACATGCCAGGATTTGAACCGGGGACCGTTTGGTCCTTCGGCCGGTTCCTTAACCACTGGGTTATCACTACTTCTGACTTCGACTTCAATCCTATAGATCATTGGATACGTACACCTACTGAAAACATCATCCGTCTAATTGGTGGTGTACTTGACTGGCATAAGCCTCAATATGCTGCACACTGAGTACAGTTACTACTATTAAATGTAATTTTGGTCTAGTCTTTTCATGTGTACTATTAAATGCACTTTTAGTCTAGTCCAGTGGTCGGCAAACTTATTAGCCAAAGAGTCAAATATGAACATTACAACAATAAAAAAAATGGGAGCCCAATCTTGTTGTTTAGTAAACTTTTATTACACTAAATATGTAGTACACTAAATAAAACTAAATTTCATACTTAATAAATATTTATTAACGCGAACAATGTGCTTGCATCGCCTTGGAAAGTTTGAGTAAGTCAGGTTTGTATATTGCTTTTATTTTTTTAAATTTTAATTACCTATCTATCTGTTAACTTAAACAAAAAAATATACATATTCTCGATTTATAGAAGAATTTTAATTTATCAAAATAAGATGTAATTTTTTTCTTACCAAGTTTTTTTAAATGAAAATATTATTGCGTCTTCCGTGGATATTTGTGCCGGAGCCGCACTTAAGGAGCCAAAGAGACACATGCGGCTCTGGAGCCGCACTTTGCCGACTACTGGCCTAGTCTATTCATTTGGAGAAACGACTACAACTAAAGTTTCTTTTAACTTTTTCTGTCTACCTTCTCAATAAGTCCCATACGGTCCCTGGCGGTGAGAGCCGAGTGCCATGTGACTCAGTCCTTACACATCTCCGTCGTTTCTTTGATATTCATAACTGTTTTCATGCATGATCTCTGGTTCCCAAGATCCTGATACCACCTTTTGATAACACACGAGCAATTAGGTCGTAGTAGGTAAGTCATTCTAACGGAATACTCGAGTTAAGCGACGTCGACCACTGCCTGTTTATGTTTGGGTCTATTTATTTCGAGATTCTCCGTGTTTCGGAGGGCACGTTAAGGTAGTGGTCCCGGCTGTGGTGGAGTATGAAGAGAGATCCATATCCCTGCAGTGGGATGAGTTAGGGTTGGTGTAGTAGTAGCAGCTTCTACATCCTTCTGTCCAACAATCTTTTTACAACTTCCACTTTCTTTTAAGACCAACTTCTTACATCTTCGTTACCATTTACAAGCGTCATGATAAAATAATAAACATGTCAAGTGGCAGAACTAAAAATATGTGCCTGTGCTGAATCATTTCCAGATATTTGTGTCATTTACATACTCATCAATTCCTTTGACGAGCTCAGTGGTCGAGTAAGTTAGCAATGGCTACTTTAACACAAAGACCCAGTCTTCGGATTCCCACACAAACCCACAAAATCGTAGCCAAATAACAACTCCCTGGAGGGTTGTTGTGTTCCTGCGATTGAGTGAAATTAGCAGTAAAATCTTAGGAGGCTTAGGAGTTGCTGTGTTAGCAGCAGGGGTGGCAACGCACGAGTTCACTTCCTGAGACGCCAACGCTTATGGGCTACGGTAATCACTTTATCAGTTAGTCCGTAAGCTTGTATGCATCCCGACGTAAAATCTCAAATAAAACTTTTTACGTGACTATTGTTGATTTAACCTTTGAAGATATTATATCAGTGTAACCCAGTGATTCTCCGACTTTTGGAGAATTACTATTGCCTGGGTTATCTTATTAGGAAATTGCAAAAAAAAAAAAAAATCACAGAATGACACTTCATTGTCTACAACTTTATCTGCAGGGCTTCAGGTTTTAAGTCATAATATTTTTAATATTAGATAGATAGATAAGCTATTTATTTGTATTTACATGACACACAACAGTAAATATTAGCAGGTAAACACTAAATACAATAGTAATTGTACAATAAATTGTGTGTGTAGATTGGCACCATGCTATAGTCTATTGCATATTTATTTTATATTTTTATATATCTCCTCTTTTATACTTTCCATCGATGTTTATTTGTGCCTCCTTCTCCCCTGTACCTATATTTTTTAACTCGTCGTTTTTATCTCCCTCCATTTCTAAAAAATATTTAAAAAGTCTGCCTACATTTTTAAGGAGACAATATTCATTGTGCCGGATTTATTACAGGCTATATTTATAGTTAGCTTGAAAAACAGTTGAGCTGCGAGCGGCGATTACCGCCCGTCTCGACGTAATCCGCGACGAGGAAATCTTGTCTAATTAATAATAGAGCCCAGGGCACTGGATTCATTAGTGAGGATTGGACCATTGCCTGGCTTGTCTGAGTTTCAAGATAGTGGATTTTTGCTGAGTATATATTCACATCTTCATTTGCCCAGTGCGTTAAACGGCATACCGTATCCTGCTCTTATACATACATAACACACAAAACATTTATTGCAGTACCGAAATTTGGTATAGGACATACTGTGAAGGAAATAACATGGAGACCCAATGAGATGATGTTTCCATAGTAAAAATTTTAACCGCTACGGGTCGCGGCAGTGAGGTAGGATACGAAGCGCTGATTGGCTAATTCAAAAATCACGAGACACAAGAGATGAAAAATTGCACTTTATAATACACGCTTTATTTTTATTGTTTTTATACTAGCTAAAGCGGGTGCCGTAGCCTATTAACGCTTGTAATATATTAAGTATCACTCGCGCGATGCCTCCCCTGCTGCTTACACAGCTTGGGAGCTTACTGAATAGAATAGAATAATATTTTATTTCTCTAGTTGATAGATAATATTTCTCATAAATTCCAAGATTTTACAGCTTTTTGTCACAATAAGGGATCGGTAGCGACTTGGGGTTCTATCTGTGTTCGCAATCATTATACAATGGCAAACCGTAATCTATCCAGGGTAAACCGGTTATGTAGCTTTAGTAAGTGACTTAACGAGACAAAGCCTACGCTGTCGGGGAGGTACCGTGAGCTTACTGGTGACATCACTCACACGCAGGAACACAACAACCCTCTAGGGAGTTGTAGTTGGCTCCGGTTTTCTGTGAGGTGGAGGTACTTCCCCAGACGGGCTGTTTGATGCACCCTACCTCTCTTAAAACATCCAGACCAAGACAAACAGACATGTTCACGCACACAAATGTTTGCCTTGTGTGAGAATCGAACCTACGAGCGTTGGTGTCAATGTAGCGTCATTCACGACTGAGCCACTGAACTCGTAAATTTTTTATAATAATATATAAGTCAGTTTATGGGGGCTTATTTTATTTATGTAGTAGAGCTACGTTCTACGCGTCGCTGCACGCTGATTAGATCACGCGGTCCGGTGTGACGTCGTAAGTGGTACATAGTTTGATTGGTCGCGGCTAAATATTTTCTGCATCATATCAATAATATAGTAACGAACCGGCTGCACACGCTTATCACGGACTATCACTTCGTTGGTGATGTGCCTGTATGCATATGTAGCGCGATATTCTGCAGTATATGGAGTCGCTTCCTTTCTCTGAAGTCGCGTATCACGAAGGGGCTGCATATGTAGGTCTGTGCGGTTAAAGGTTTTGTAGAGCATTGCCTTGCAAACAGAGACGTACCTAAGCACAGGTCGCAGGGCACGCACAGTATGTACACCAACATTTGTGTATACATTATATTAAGTGCAATATGGGCTAATTGGTGTACCGTACGTAAAGCTGGTGCGCTTCATTTTCTAAAACAAAATTCTATAATCCGTATAAAAGTAGAGTCAAAATATAAAAGTAGAGTCAAAGTATAAAAGTCGAGTCAATTTCATAAGACAAATTGGTGCCAGTTAGTTATTTTTATAGTTTTTATAGTTAGTTCGTTGGTTTATTAACTTAGCAAAAATGGACTTCGCGAGTGAAGTACAACTAGGAGAGGTTTATCCTCTGATGATTTTGGACACGACTGTAAATAACCCATGTAGGTGTGCTACACGGCGCCTATTTCGAACATTATGATAATCTAGCAGGAATGAACCTCGTGAGAGAAGCGTACCGGACAGGAGCGCCATTCCTCCGGTGTAGCGCCATTCCTCCGGTGTAGCGCCCACACAAACAATGCCAAGGTTTAATCGGGTTTTTGTGTGTAGGTGCCTATACCCCGTGGAGTATCGCTACCCACACACGTTGCCTTTGTTGCGGTGTGTGACGAAGACAACGTGGGAAAATTTTTGGTATTAAATCTGCCAAACATTATATATGTCGAATAACAGTTTTTTCAATATATATCACCGGTCGGATTCGAGTACCAAATATATCTAGTTTTAGTAGGCAACGGACATAGAAATAACTATTTCACGAAATGGGACTAATTAACAAAAAATATTGGACGAGAAATTCGGGTTTTTGGCATAGACAGGCTAGAATTAAACATGTGTTTATTTCTCCTTTGTAAATAGGTTTATAAACTTCGGGTGATTTATATTTGCTGATAAATTATAAAAAAAAATCAGAAGAAAGTGATTATTAGTACATACTTCGTTAATGAATATAAAATTGATAATATATTCTTTAGTTTGTCACAAAAATAATAGTGTGGGTGATAGATACTCGTAATATTATGTTACACGAAATAGCGGACGGGGAGTCATATATTTTATTCTCTATTGTTTTATACAACGTCGTAAGGCATACAAGTATAATGTACCTAAACCGTAGCATAATCTTGTGTTACATGCAAGCCGTCTCCACAAAATAAGTAATTCTTTTATGGGTCAATGTATTCGGTTCTATAACAAACTTCCCAGCAATATAAGAGAATTGTCAATAAACAAATTTAAAACTACTATTAAAGCCAAATTGTGTAGCAGGGCATATTATAAAGTATCTGACTATATTAATGATAAAAATGCCTGGGAGTGAGTCGATCCAATTATAATGTAATTCATAAATTATATAAATTTGTTTGGATACCAAAAGAGGGATGCCTGAGTTTTTTGGCAGTATTTATATCAGTGCTCACCTAGTTATAAACTGCACGGTAGGGGAAAAAAATGTGACGATTCTAAACAAATGTAGTCATTTTTACGGAATAAAAAGATTTTGACTTTGACTTTGTAGACTATGAACGCTTGCAATACATAAAATATCGCTCGCGCGATGTTAACTCTGCTACTACAACACTACCTTAGGGCTTACTGGTTCACTCGAAGGAACTTTGACCCTGAGAAATTTGACCCAGACTTTGTTAAATATGTTAAAAGTTATTCCAAAATATTTAAAAATGTTCGCAAAACAAAATTAAGCTAGTCAACAGTCGTTCATTTTTGTGAATAAGAAGTGTGAAATCTCTCAGCAATACATTTTCAAAAATGTACCGTGGACGTTCCACCAGGACCACCTCTACATCTGGTCACAAGTCACGAACTACCCAAGCCCAGCTCGAACCCAACGTGAAGACTGGCTCTCGTCTAGCCCAGATCTGAACCCAAACATACAAATTATGGTCAGTTTTAGAGGACATGGCCTGCTCAAAACGACACGCCAACATAGTGTCTTTTAAGAAATCTCTAGAGCAAGCAGTGGCAAAATTTTCTATGGAAACAAAGCGTAAATCCATAGATTCGTGGCCAGACAGTTTAAGGGCCTGTATCAATGCCAAAGGTGGCCATTTCGAATAAAATAATTTTTTTTGGCCTGTAAGCGCTTATTCAACTTTCATGCTCTTACTGAAAAATCCAGCTTTCGCTTCCACGTTAGTGCTGGGATCACCGCATTGCGTACGGCGAGCTTTGCCTTCCGTACTCTCTCGCCTCTCTACATCAGCGACGTGCCTTCCATCCCTGCTGAAATTTCTTTCAAGATATAAATCTCAATCATTTTTAATTCTATATCAACAACCGATACTTGTGTTCGGTCTGGTTTCCTGTTTTTCAAATGTTTGATTTCTTTGCATTCATGATATTTTTTTGTTATGACAAAGAATATAATATATACACTATATACATATGCTCTATATGCTCGGCTTATTAGGAAATAATCTTATTCGATCCTATAAAAACTTCAAAGTGTCCTTTCGGTGTAAGAGAAATATTATTTATTGTCAATTACTTTTTATTTAATACAATAATTAGCATATTACACCCATCTCGTCAGACGACACAAGGCATACGTAATGAAATGCATCAAAATCACAACAAAATTAGTTGTAATCATTACAGATAGATACACAATCTGCATCTGCTCCAGCGTTTCTAAGTGGCTTAATATAGTAAAATTTGTCTTCAACCACATTATTTGAAGTGGTCATTTATGATCTACTTTCTTCTACTTCTCCTTGTTAACCCGTTTCCTAAATCCATAAGGATCGGCGGGGTCCGCTACCTAAGCTTTTTTGGCGAAAATACTGATTTTTACATGGAGCGACTGCGGTCAGACCTCCACGACCCAGAGGGTAAACCAGATCTTTCTTAGGGTACACGTGTTTCGAAATACAATTTCATGGACGTGTGGATTTCCTCACGGCGTTTTTCCTTCACCGCCGTGCAAGTGATAATTACAAATATGTACATAAATCCTAAAATAGGAATTTAGTGGTACACGTCGGGACTCGAACCGGGGACCAGTTGGTTACTATGCCGGTTCTTTATCCACTAGGCTATCACCGCTATCTATAATATGTATACATATACAGTTAGTGAACTATAGAATAGAATAGAATACTCTTTATTGCACCAATAACAAGTGCATACAGAACACACGTAAAAAGAAAATAAATGTACAAGATGTGGTCTTATCGCTAAAGCGATCTCTTCCAGACAACCATACGACACGAAAAAACAATCATATGTAAAAAGTAGGTAGGTGGCGTATTTATGAACTATATACATTAGCCTGCCTTCATTAACCATACATATATGAATACGAGTAGTTAATGATCCTTTCCTGACAATGTATTCAAAAAACACATTAAAATACTCTCTGTAGTAGGGCTTATTATAGAATTGATGAATATGTAACTGACAAAGATGTCTGGAAATAATTCAGCACAGACTACCTGTCCTTAAAAATGTTTAATTTTACCATTTGATACCATTATTGTACCAATATGCTTATGTATTTTTTGTGTTTCTTTTGGCATTTCTTCTTAGCCAATGGTCATTTCCGAAATGCTAGTAGATAAAAGAAGGAAAAAAGTAAAAAGAGAACTATATAAGATACAATAAGATTATATTTCAAAAACTGTAAGACGTGTCTACGTGCCCGCGAGGGCCCAATGGCAAATAAAGAATTTTTATTTTTATCTTTAAAAATGAAGCCAGGCTAATTAATGTATATAGTCACACTAAAGTAGGATTTTTTATACAACGTCGGAAGGCATACAATACGGCCCACCTGATTTAAAGCGGTTATCATAGCCCATGATCGCCTGCATTACATTAAGTATCGCTCGTGCGATACCTCCTCTGCTGCTAACACAGCAACTTTTTAGGAGCTTACTGGTGACCTCACTCACACGCAGGAACGCAACAACCCTCTAGCGAGTTTAATTTGCTTTGATGCGCTCTACCTCTCTTAAAAACATCCAGACCAAGACAAATTGACATGTTCATGCACAGAAATGGTTGTCCTGTGTGGAAATCGAACCCACGAGCGTTGGTGTCAAAGTCGCGTCATTCACCTCTGACCGAGCTCGTCATTCAAGTAGGTTATAACTTTATAAGTTATCACTTCACATGATGTTGTTGATGTTAAATTTAACGATAATAATTTAGAAATACTTAGAAAGTACACACTTAGAAAAAAGGGAAACGTAGTTCGATTGCTACTCAGATGGTAGCTTATACCACTTTTAGGAGTGAATCAAAATAAACTTGTGTTTTTGGTGCTACAAGTACCTAAGGAAGAGTTATTTTTAGGGTTCCGTACCCAAAGGGTAAAACGGAACCCTATTACTGAGGCTCCGCTGTCCGTCCGTCCGTCCGTCCGTCTGTCACCAGGCTGTATCTCATGAACCGTGATAGTTAGATAGTTGAAATTTTCACAGATGATGTATTTCTGTTGCCGCTATAACAACAAATACTAAAAAATAGAATAAAATAAATATTTAAGGGGGCTCCCATACAACAAACGTTTTTTTTTTGCCGTTTTTATAGATAATGGTACGGAACCCTTCGTGCGCGTGTCCGACTCGCACTTGGCCGATTTTATATTATTAATATTCAATTTACCAAACCAGGCAATGGTTTACCATTGATTAGTTTTTCAAAAAGAATCCAGAACTTTTATGATATACCTATAAGTTGAACCTTTGTTGTTTGTTGTTGTTGCCCGACTCGTTGCTGCCGTTTTTTAGGGTTCCGTACCTAAAGGGTAAAACGGAACCCTATTACTGAGACTTCGCTGTCCGTCCGTCCGTCTGTCACCAGGCTGTATCTCACGAACCGTGATAGTTAGACAGTTGAAATTTTCACAGATGATGTATTTCTGTTGCCGCTATAACAACAAATACTAAAAAATAGAATAACATAAATATTTAAGGGGGCTCCCATACAACAAACGTGATTTTTTTGTCGTTTTTATAGATAGTGGTACGGAACCCTTCGTGCGCGAGTCCGACTCGCACTTGGCCGATTTATTTTATTTTATTATCCTATACCCTTCGCACAGTTGCGAACAATATTAATAAATATTCTCGGAAATTACGCAGTGTCATTTAGCCCAAAAATAAGCAACGCTTGTACTATGGATACTAGACAACTGATAAACACACGTGTATTCTTTTTTTATAAATACGTACTTTTAGATTATATAGTAACACACAGACTAATACAAAGACACATATTTACGCACACAAATATCCTTAATGGAAATCGAACCCACGATCCTTGGTGTTAAAGTACCCATTGCTAACCACTCCACTGCCGGGATTGTCAATAAATAGGTCGACAAAGTTTTATTCCAATGGAATGAACATAAATAAATAAACTATGTTTCTATGTTTGTTCTTCAGTTATTTATAAGATTCAAGATAAAAAGATAAAAATCATTTATTTGCCAATAGGCCCTTACTCAGACACGTCTTACATTCTTTAAATTAAATCATATTGTATCTTAATAATTTTCCATAGTTTTTTTTTTTACTTTTCTCTTTTTAGGGTTCCGTACCCAAAGGGTAAAACGGAACCCTATTACTGAGGCTCCGCTGTCCGTCCGTCCGTCCGTCCGTCTGTCACCAGGCTGTATCTCATGAACCGTGATAGTTAGACAGATGAAATTTTCACAGATGATGTATTTCTGTTGCCGCTATAACAACTAATACTAAAACCTAGAATAATATAAATATTTAAGGAGGCTCCCATACAACAAACGTGATTTTTTTTGCAGTTTTTGTAGATAATGGTACGGAACCCTTCGTGTGCGAGTCCGACTCGCACTTGGCCGATTTTTTTAATCTACCAGCATTTCGAAAATGACCATTGGCGAAGAAGAAATGCCAAAAGAAACTTGCCATTAATAGTAGTAGTCTTTATATTCAATAGACTACACGCAGCCACTTATACAATGGTATAATACAGAGAAGCAAACAGGTACATTTACTGAACAGGTATCGGGTATCTCGCGCCGGATATTAGTTGGACGCTTGGATGAGTTTCATACATTCTGCCTGAAGATAATGCTAACAAGCTTAAACATACGAATAAAACACTGAAAATACGCTAGAGCCGGTGCCATTGTGCCTATTGGTAAGTTGAAAATACACGGTAAGGTGTGTAAAAAAATCAAATTTCATAATGCTGATCAAGCAGAAAATGTATCCAAAGCTCTCATCTCTTTATACCATTTCATTATACCAAGTTGGGTACTGTGTACGTAGCAAAAAAAATTGAGAGCTAAAATTTGTACTTACACTAATTCAAATAGCAAAGACCACCTATAACACCCTCATACACGCACACACACCAACATGCGGACACACAAATAACCATCTTTTGCCATGGTCTTGGGCATGAATACCTATTAAATGAAACTTTATCACTATGGTGTTGGGTAATCGCAATAATTTCTCCCGTATCTGAAATTTATTAAGGCCCCTAAATATACAAATGAAATAGAAAAAAAATATGACACATACCAAAATATATCATATAAAGTATAATATCAAGTACAGCTAAGAGCAGATCACGCTTAACACTCGAAGTTCTAACTTGACTTGCACCTTGACTTCCAATAACACCCATAAAATCCTGATCCAACACGCGGCCGGATCTTTTTGGGGTAATAGATCCCTGCGGTCGACTTCGGCCACTTTCTAACTTCTCCATTTCCAAAGTTGTCCCTCCTAACTAATCCACCCGTAGAGCGTCCTGTTACTAAATTGACATTCTTGAAATGCTCACTTTCGATATTACTCGTTCACTTTCCATAGGATCCAATCCTAATTAGTTCACTTTCTAACTTGGACATTTGGTCTCTTTCTAACTTGTCCACTTTGTGCTGCTAGGCAAGTATGCCATTAGATACCTTAATTACGAAAATGCAGATTTTTAATACTAGTGACATAATGTGAAAATCGATACCTTTTGTTTTATAGTATAAAAATTTCAAATTGAAGTTGTTTTATAATATAACGAGTAGCTACGACATTTCACACATATCAATGAAGTCAGTCTTCGCATCCCTCCACACACTCCGACGACTGCAATTTTTTCTACCGTTGAAAACCAAGAAGTTGTTGGCTAGTTCCCTTCTCCTTCCTGTGCTTGATTACGGTGATGTCGCGTATCTAGACCCTTCCGAAGAATTATTGGATAAATTGGAAAGACTACAAAACCTATGTATTCGCTTCATCTAAGATGAGCTCGGTGGCGCAGTGGTGAAACGCGCTGTTACACTAATTTGACACCAACGTTCATGAGTTCGATTCTCACACAATACAAATATTTGTGTGTGTCTACGTATAATAAGAATGTATTTACAAAAAAAATGTATTTACGTATGTTTATCAGTTGTCTAGTACCCATAACACAAGCTTCGCGTACTTTGGGGCTAGATGGCGCTGTGTAATTTGTCCGACAATATTTAAATAAAGAAAAAAAAAAATTAAATAAAAATATATTTAAAATCTTTGGACTGCGCAAAAAAGAACACATCTCGGAATGCCGCAAACGTCTCAATTGGCTAACGATTAGAGATCGTAGGAAGGTGCACATTCTCAGCTTACTTTACAATGTTTTGTTTAATCCATCTGCGCCTTCCTACCTACTAAAGGAGACTATTTATTTTCGTGATGTGGACCCTCGGTGCGTTCCTGTGGTACACTTGTTCTCGATATTCCAAGTCAGAAAACAAATTCGTACTCACAGTCCTTTTCTGCAAAGTCAGATAGTATGTGGAACGCACTTCCTCTAGAGGTAAGATTGGCTTCCTCTTTAGATTGCTTCAAACTCCGATCAAGAAATTTTTAACTGGCGATTTGTGATCATTTATGGATGCATACCTAAAAATGTATCTCATGTTTGTTTGCTTTTAGTATATGTATTTAATGTATATTCATATTTATGTTTCTTTTTCATTTTTATGTATTGTTTTGTTTATTAGTCAATTCGTTATACGTATTAGATAACCTTGTACTTTACTTTTAAGAAATTTTATAGTATTGTAGTAGTGAGTCAGTGTACGCGTGTTTTTTCGCCCATGTAAATTCTTCTATCAAAGACCCTAGGTTGGCTGGAAGAGATCTCTTTTAGGGATAAGTCCGCCTTTGTAACACTAGCTTTATTTTTATTGTAATTTATTTTGAATGTTACGTACAATAAAGATATTAGATACAACAACAACATTTATTTTTATATGTAGTAAATCACTGTTTGTATAGCTATATAAATAAAATTGTCGTGGCTTCAACACAATGCATTCTCATCCATACACATAACACGAAATATCAATGGCGTGTATGGATTAGATAGCGCACAGTTCGATCTCTACAATGAGCACCGATAGTCGATGAATTCAAATCAATATTAGAAACATATTCACCGTATGAAATCAGCAACAACAAATTAACGTTGAAGCATGCCTTAATTTGTTGAACGGCATACAAGTGGGCATTCGAAATCGGATTGTGATGCTTGAAGGGTTGTGATGAAAAGTGATTCCTGCATGGTAATCGAAAACATCTATCATGCAAGTTGGATTCGGAGGAAGCAACCAAGCCAATCCCACACGCAAGTTGAGTTAAAACAAGTTCCATGTGAGTGCATAGCGCACCTGTGCCGGGATTGTTTTGCTTCTGTACGTGACAGCAGAAGGGTCGTGTGTTTGCGACACAATGTAATTTAAAAATCCATATGCGGGTAATCATAAAGACTATATTTTGTCGTGGTACATAGTAAGTAAAAATACTTAAGTTTTTAAAGCAAACTAAGATAATATGCGCAAAGTCATCAAGTCGTCCGATTTGGAAGTTAAAACATTATTAACTTCCAAATCGACGACTTGATGACCCTGTAAACATCTTTTCGTGCCAATCCCGTGCCTAATCAGAAAAATCTCGATCGCCAACAGAACAGTCAAACGGACACAGTATCATGATTAAAATTGGGAAATTATTGACTATATTAAGCAAAATATATGACTATACAAGAGTTACTCAAATCACCTTTTTTATTTTGCATTACCAGCATATAGGAAGATGGTCTGCTTGGTGGCAAGTGGTTACCTTAGCAATGTGCCTAGATGTTGCCGACCCTGTAAAACCTCTTTACGCCCTTTTAAGAACCCACCTCCTTCAACATTAGTGTTCCCAATTAACACTGTCACTTCCATTTACCACCATAAAAACGAAATAAACGTAATTGTTTTCGATTCAGCCGTCAGTTGGTGACATTCCTGATTGATGCCTTCCTCCGCTTCATTACTGAGCACAAAGCCAATCGTGAAATATACTCCTTGTCCTTTGATTGAAACGACAATTCTGTTATTTACGGCAGCAATTTATTTATCTCGTCCATTTGCTTGATTAAATAAGTGAAACCAATTAGCTAAACAATCCACTGTATTTTTGGTATATCGGCATAGTTCCGAGTGGCATCTAATAGGGTTCTACGATTATGATTAGTAGGTGCTACTCGAGAAGCTAACAGAGGTTTATGAGCTTTTTGGTAGTGCCTATTATCCTGTTAGACTTCGTTGGATGTGTGTGTTACTTGTTGGTTCATCATAGATGGCATTCTTTTAATGTTGTTCAAATATGTTATTAAGAGATTAGAAGGATTTGTCATAATACGTCCACATACATATAAACCATGGGGTGCTCTAAACCATCGAGGGTGTCATGCCAAGCGGTCTAGGAGACAGAGGTTCGGCTCGTTCAGTACTATGCAGTCATCAACCACCCTCACTTCTATGAAGGCGCCACAGACATTTCTCAATATGTATACCTCAAAGCCTGAAAATGGTACATAAAATAAAACAACACAAAAAGTTACTATATTAATATTATGACTTTCTCTTGGAAGGTTTTCGCGTGAAGCGATATAAGCAAAAAAAAGTATGCACGTATGACTCCGCTGTGCAAGGTTCACTGTTTTTAAATATATTATACAAGAAAATCTGTAAAAAAATATTCTCTCTTGCCAATGAAGTAGATCAAATTGTCAAGAGAAAATCAGCTACGCTATTTGAATGAGTTAATAAAAAATGTATGTTGCATTGAGTGTAGGTTTGATGCACCTTTGTGTCGTGATCGCCTGTGGCTTGTAATGTGTGGTCCGAAGCTTCGTGATGCTGATGAGTTACAGTCGATCGAACATACGGTTCGGTAGAAAGCTTGATCACGCTAGTGGAAACTTCTCCAGGTCACACGAACAACCTTTACTCGCCGGCAGGAAAGGAATTTCAATAATAAGTCAGAACGTAACTCTTTTATAAAGAAAAGTTAACCGGTGTTATTCTGTCGACCGACTGATCGCAAAAGCAGCAACCATATTTTAATTTCGAATATCGTCCTTTCAATGACACATAGATTATAAATATTAGGGGTTAAAGTATGAAATTGCCGTTTTGTACTGAAAAATTAAAACTTGTTTTTTTCTAAGATGTAACATATTTATTTAATCAAAATATTTACCCTCATTATCTGTACATTGCTGCCATCTGATTGGAAGTTTATTTATGCCTTTGGGATAGAACTCTGGCGGTCTAGATTCCATAAACTGTGTGAAAGCATTTTGTACTGCCTCCTGGGAAGAAATTTTTTTACCACGTAGAAAATTTGCCAAATCACGAAAAAAATGGTAGTCAGTTGGAGCAAGGAGCAGGAGAGTATGGAGGATGACGTATTATTTCTAAATGCAGGTCCTGTAGAGTTACAACGGTTTCTCGTGCAGTGTGAGGTCTTGTGATATCATGACGCAATAATGGTCAAGATCGATTCACGAGTCGGGGCTGTTTCACTGCCAGTTTCGCCGTCATTGGGCGAAATTCGGTTAGTTGCTGATGTGATACAAATGATGTGATGCAAATGAGTAAATATTGTCGATAAGGTAATGTTAAACCATGCCGCTGATTCCTGGGTAGTTTGACTCGGAATGGCTTCCACAATTTCCTTTAATTCAACGTTATTCATCTGTGTGGGCGGTCTTCAAGTCGAAGTTTCCATTACGAAAGCGTTTAACCCAAAAACGCATGGTGCGTTCATTTGCAGTCTCCTTTCTAAACGCAGCATTGATGTTGCGAGCCGTTTCTGCCGCGTTAGTTCTGCGTCGGAACTCGTGTTTATAAATTACTTGGATTTTGCAGTATCCATCTTTCCCGTCTAAGCTGAATAAAGAAAAACAATTGAAGTTCGAAAATCAAATGTTAGACTTTTAAAAAGAATATTCATAGGTATCATGTGAAAAAAGTTTCAGTCATCAATCTCCCACCATGAAGGTTTAAAGTCAATTCAAATGTATCTATTCCTATAAAACGGCAATTTCTATTTAAACTCCTATTATTTGAAAGCGTCCAGAACAAATGTTCATAATAGAGCAGTAAGATGGCAGCACTTCCTTTACATGAAATAAATCTCTATATAAATAAAAACAACAAAATATTATTATTTTGTTGTTTTTGTTTCGGTAAAAATATTATTAATTTGTTGTTTTTGTTTATATAGAGATTCATTTCTTAAAATAATATTATAGGCTGAGATAATGCAATTAACTTCCAGAATTGATTTGAAATAAAAGATGCATTCCCTTAATTATACAGATAAAAAAAAAATAGAAATGTTGTATCACCATTTCACAGCAGGGGTAGACGTGTATGAGTGTAATATCCAATACAGAAGTAATAGTTGCATAAGAAAAACAGGGGATCGCGCTAGAGGTGCTGCAGGGTAAAACTTCGACCTATGGAGTTTGACGCGTTACAGATACATAGACCAGTCCGGGAAATAAGTATGTTATTGGCGTTGCTTACGTGAAAGAGTTGTCCGTACGAAAAGCAACTGGTCAGGTGCTCAGTTCCACGTTAGCTACGCACAAGGTTTCTCTTTGGGCTTTGTTTATGTTATTGCGTAGCCCACATTGATGGGGAATTATACACGTTTAAAACATTGCGATGATGTTATTCTATATGTCACATATAGATTTGTGGCATGTTATTCTAAGAACTAACATCTACTGCGCCCAGAATGAACATGCGTCCCAGAGACGACCAGGGCAGCCAAGGAAGCAACGGTGGCGTGTGCATGTGATTTCTATTCAAGATGGCGAGCAATGACGGGGACGACCGCAGCAGCGAGGCAGAGACGACTGGAGCAGGGAGGCAGAGACGACCGGAGCAGTCATGGCAGCGACGGCATGTGTCTACTAACGGTTCGTATGAACTAATTGGTGGCGGAAACATACAAACCAGGTTAGGTTAATTGCATGTAAACTTTCGCAAAATAACACATGATCCATAAATTTTGTAACAAAATGTGTTATTTTGCGAAAGTATATAGGAACATACATAGCCTGATGCACTTAAAGAATTTAAAAACTCTATACGATTGATCTACTGGTCTCTTATTCCTGTTCCCAGACCCTATTTATAGATAAATATTCTGTTACTTCTCCGCGAAAGGATACTTTAGTATTTATTTGCACAGATCGATCATTTCGTGGTGTAAGAATAGTTCTTTTGCAAAGCCAAAAGTATCTTTGTTTTAACATAATATATCCTATGGATTACCATATATAGAAGGAATGAGGCCTGGCAGTGACGTAACTGTATAATATAAGTTGTCTCGCAAAATAACTTTTCCGGTTACTTTTCATATCTGTAGTGTTCACCAATTTTCAGTAGTAGATGCATTGGGGTTAAAATTACGGGAATCTCAATCACTCGATAGGCATGCACGGGGAAATAAATTCAACACGCGGAGGCCCCTTCTAAAAATTGATGTTTTTTTTTTCATACCTTGTCGGGAGGCTTACAAGCATATTGCCGACCTGATGTAAGGCAGATACCTTAGCCTATGAATGCTTGTTACATTAAGTATTACTCGCGCAATGCCACCTCTGCTGCTAACACAGCAACCTTGTGAGCTTACAACCCTCTAAAAAGTAACTAGGCTGCGGTATTCTGTGAGGTGGAGGTACTTCCCCAGACGGGCTGCTTTGATGCGCCCTACCTATCTTAAAAACACCCAGACCAAGACAAACAGATATGTTAATGCACACAAGTGTTTGTCCTGTGTGGGAATCGAACCCACAAGCGTTGGTGTCAAAGTTGCGTCGTCAATAAGTCAAACTTATTAACCGCTGCGCCACCGAGCTCATCAAAATGTAATATAGAACAAACGTCGTGACCCGTTTCAGGAGATATCAATGGAACAATGTAGTCATGATTGTGAGTAATTATAGGGACAATCGTGAATGCGAAATTAATGGGCTATTGAAATGAGATCTGGAGGGATTGTTGGTCACGGAGCTATTACAGAAGAGGGACGGACTCATATATACTTATTTATAATTATTTAAATAAAGGCCCTATAGGCTTTCCTGTAAAATTCAAGCGGGCTTCCGTTGCGCATAAGAGCGCCCAGCGCTGAATACCTTTATACATCACCCATCCCTCAGCGTCTTCAACATTTAGTGTTGCTCGTACATTTTTAGGTCAACACATGATAGAGGGTTTTCACATCTCTGGGCTGGTGCGCGAAATTTGAAATTGGGTTTTCGTAGATACTTAGATACGTCTTATATTTTTTAAATAAAATGTGAATGCGTGTTGATTATTAATTTCTTAAAATTTTCATTTTTAGCATATACTATTAAAACGGTGGTAAAATTAAAGATATATTATTAATAAAATATATTATTAAAGATATATTGCCTTTGCCACTTTATCACGATACTAGCGACTCGCCCCGGCTTCGCATGGATAGTAGATCATATTATGCCAACTAACGTATTTAAGTTGATAAGGGTTAATACTGTATATCCGTATAATATCTGATGAAAGCTCCCAGGCCGCTGGATTCTCAGGCGGCTTGATTTTCAACAATTATCGTCATATTTCAACCGATTTACACAAACCATTTAACAAATTATCTAAATCTTCCTCAAGAAATCCGTTCAGAGCTTTTGAGTTTTTTGCGAACAGACAGGCTGACTGACGCGACGTGAGACTTTGTTTTATAATATTTTATCACAATATAATGCTGTGAAAGTACCGAAAAGTTAGGCGCGTGGTCGCCAATTCCGTTTGTCAATTATAATTTATTCTTCTTAATGAGAACTTTTGTATTGGCAGAAGTTTTATATTTGAAGTAGTGTGTGCAAATCTATTTGGTGACTACTTCACCAATATCTCTCATATTACCTGTAATTCACTTAATCAATCTTCACAACTTGCCGAGCTATTGATAGAAAATGTACTACCTACTGTTGATCTTTTTCAATCTACACATATTCAACCAAATGAAATAGTTAAATCTTTTATATCGTTGAACATTTGAAGCCCAGTAATTATTTTATACTCACTAACCATTGGCTTATATTCACCTGTTTCTTTCCTTTATTTATTGCCGTTCTAATTTAGATTCTTACGAGTATGATACACAGATTTTGTTTCTTTGCAATCATTTGTCAGCTATTTTGGAATAGTTTTTGCATAATTAATAAAACCTGAGTAAATTTTATAAGTATCTTTTATAGTACTATATAAATTAAACAGTTTGTCTCTACTAAGCAAAATACCTGTAATTGGCTAATCATTAAACATTAATATTAATTTTAGGGTTCCGTTGTCAACAAGGAGACTTTAACAATTAAGAAGACTCTTAGTACTAGAAAACTGTAATTTGACATGGATATGCATATTAGTCACGCATCAAATTTGGTAATTTTTTTTTAGGGTACCTAACGTATCTAACTATGCACGTATATTGGGGATATTTTTTTATTGTCGTCTACATCATTGTTAGATAGGTCTTTCAAAAATAATGCGCGGTCGCAAATCAAATTTTTCGATGAAGGCATTCGCTTGTAAAATATTAAGCATTTAATGTGCTATTTTTTGTTAGAGTCAAGTGTACCCATGACAGCTAAATGGTTGTTTTAGATCGATAAAAAAATTCACGGTAGTAGTATATATAACAAAGTTAATAGGAAAACTATCAGAGCTAAGCTGGCTTTACAAGTTTACGAGTAATAGTCGACCAACTTATAAAATATACTCGAGGAAGTAAACATTTCTTACAAATTCCATTGAAAATTACTTTTATGACGTTGTTAGTAGTGTAAAACTTGTAGAATATATACATTTATGAACCATGTAAAAAAACATGATATATGATACACTTGAATAAAATCATAACATCCTTAGTAACAATAATTCCTAAATTTATAACAATATTTACTCTCGAATAACGTATTGGAGTGAGCAGCGCTTGTACGGCAATATAATCAATTTTTATTACAACCGCTTACCTCTACACGTGGCGGTACTCAAATAGATACTATTTTTCCTCCTACTCCTTCAGTTACCATCGTTCCATATAGGGCTCAATTTTAGATGTTATGAGCAGCTGAATCATTATCGTTAAATACTCGTAGGTATATGAACAAACATTCATAGTATGAAACAACAAAAAGCTCTCATCTTACTTCGTATTATTGTGATGGGCAACTACGGAACCATACATTGCGTGTGGTCCGACAAGCACTTCGCTATACTTTATTGAATATTTATTGAATGTACAATGAAAAAGTTTGGTGTCAAGATCGTCTATAGAATTGACTGTTTATAAAATAGAGCAGATCGAATCGTCAGTGACCCAGTTGACTGACGTTACCTCTTTCTGTATGGTTTATAAGGGATATCACGAGATCTCACAGGATTTCGAAGAGCCCTCCCATTTAATACCAGCCGCCGAGTTCCACTATAGTACTCGTACTATCGTAATAAATTGAGATTCCATTCACACTTGTGAATATCACTTGGATGATTTTCTTCCATGTACGGTGAAATTATGGAACTTTCCACTACGGTATCCCCGAACAAATTCGATATGGGGTCTTTAAGAAAAGAATCAACTTATCAGTAATACTTTGTTGTTGCTGATGCTTATGGATGGCTGTCATCACTTAATATCAACACATTAGTAGAATCTGTAATAAAAATGCATAACGTAGGTTTTACAGTCGATATCAACAATAAAACCACACCGTCAGTTTTGCTGTTCATTCATCCTGAAGAACGGGATTATCAATAACTACATTCATTCATATTGAAGAAAGAGATGCATTTCGAGTATATTTCGATATCTAAAATATACTCGTACATAATAAATAAATCCGTTTTCAAATACATGCAAAAATAATCTAACATTATTAGGTTAAAATTAGATTATCAGTATAAATAATACATTTTATGATAAACTATTTTTAACCAAACTCCAAATCTAACCTAAAGTTAAAAAGAAACCGCGCAGTCATTTGAATTAATAAGAGGAGAGCTTAGGGCAAGTACCTAATAAATAACACAACACGCACACAGAGAAAAGTTCATATCTGCCAAAAGCCGTTCCACTTAAACCCTGTGGTCATCCCACTCATTAGTGGTATCGATATTCAGACTGTGAGTATAGCTCATGTCTGTCCTTGCTAGGTCTACAGCGAGGCTCGAGATTTATTGCGATCAGTCTGATTTATAGACGAAGGATAGCGGAGACCATTTTTAAATGTCCATGTAACTAGAGTTGATGAAGCGTTGCAAATGAATTAGAAGGGTAATTTATATGGCCATTATTCTTCGGTAATCTGTATCTATAATAGTAATAATGTCGATAGTAAAACAACTTTTATTAGGTAAAAATCTGTGAAATCAATTCTTTTGTGTATTTGATTAAAAATTTAAAGAAAACGAGGAAACCGACTACATTAAATTCGAAGCGTTTCACATCTTTGCGTTAATCTCCATTGTATTGACTTAAATGATGTAGATTTTGTTTTTTTATTTAGAAGTTTATTATTCATTGTTATTTTATTTGTTTTTGTTTAAGTCTCATTACAAAAGGATACTAATGATTATTACCGCCGATTCATGGTATAAAAGAATGTTTTGTAGTGTATGAACACCTTATATAGATCTGTAATTGTAATAAAAAGTTAATATTGTAATGCTAATCTCAGAGCCCACTATGTCGATTTTGAAACGTACATACGGTATTCACTAACATACATAGGGATTATGTAGGATGGGTTAAGGCTATAATTTATAAACATTTTGTAGAAACAAGCTACCGGTAGAGGTATACTTTATTGATAATTTATATAAATCACATGAGATATTTCAAAACAGCGATATATACATAAACTGCAAATATCGTAAGTGTTTTTAAAATTTATTATTTTGTTGTACATCGCGCCTATTATATGCCTTTCCCATTTAATATACAGGAATCATGATCGAGCAATAAAATGTTGTAGAAGTGCCTTCATCTGTATACTTATAAAATGGCAGTCAAAATAAGTTTTTACTTTGCCATACACAAATATCAAATTATTCGAAAGCTTTTGGAACCATTCACTAAATAATGCTTTTACATGTGTGTTTCTAAGTGTATGAAATCAATATATACATAAATAACACTCGAGTACATATAACTAGTCTGGTCATATATACTGCTACATAGCACCTTTTCTTCTTATTCAACTTTTTAATTGTTTTGAATTTGGAACGCGTTTATTTTAAAAACTTCACGATCGAAGAGCACTACAATAAGCAAAATTTTAAAGCACACAGTTTTTAAAGAAACCGCCCATGTGGTCAAAAAGGTACAATCATTCAATCAATGTTTTTTGTTTACACGCCAACGTGGTCATCATCCTGCGTTTGTAATGGTTTGGTGGGGGTGTCTTGTCATAGAGTCACAATGCTTTACTTTTATGAAAAAGGAGTGAAGGAAAGGAGAGAATTTGACGAGCTCGGTGGCTCAGTCGTGAATGACGCGAATTTGAAAACCCGCAGCCAAATAACAACTCCCTAGAGGGTTGTTCTGTTCCTGCGCATGAGTGAGGTCACCAGTAAGCTCCTGAGGAGTTGCTGTGTATGCAGCCCCAGCAGAGGAGGCATCTTGCGATTGATATATACATTACAAGCGTTAACAGGCAACCTCCCGACGTTATATATAAAAAAAAAAAACTTTTTGTATATAACACGAAAATTTCACAGCAAATAACCTGACGTTAAAGGCAAATGTATGCCATACATATCCGTACCTACTCACATCTATATGCGAGTCGACAACACATTAACATTGAGTAATGAAACACCACTATCTTATGCTCAAACAGCTTTGCGAATGACGCGTTCAATATGTAGTAAGGTACAGAGTGACGGGGGAATTTGTAAGTGAATTTCCAACTCAATATAAGAGCTGAGTAACTCTTGCGAAACTTCAGCTCCTGTGGACACCGGTGTTTCTAAACACCATACTGTTCGTGCACGTTCCACTTTCCGATTAGTTTCCAACCTGTTGAGGTGTAATAAATTTCCCGACAATTGTCAATTACAAATACATTGTGGTGTGTTTATTTACAAAACACAATGCGGTGTATTTTATAAATGGTGTATAGTTTTATAGCATTTTATAGTAGCTGAGGTTTTTCCAACGAACTACAG
Source organism: Pyralis farinalis (assembly GCA_947507595.1). Classification (NCBI taxonomy): domain Eukaryota; kingdom Metazoa; phylum Arthropoda; class Insecta; order Lepidoptera; family Pyralidae; genus Pyralis; species Pyralis farinalis. The sequence continues at coordinate 13,203,225 of OX382269.1, read as the reverse complement.
CATGGGGATCTTCAAGAAAGGCGTGAAGAAAACCTCTTCACAGGGTCGGCAACAACTCTACAGGGTCGGCAACGCATGCGTGACAACCCTGGTTTTGCAAATGTCCATACGCTACGGTAACCGCTTACCATCAGGCAGACCATACGCTTGATTGCTACCTTAGTGGCATGAAAAAAATAATAGAGGTAAGCCATATCTAAACCTTCACCTCATAAAAAGACGGCATCCAAATAACAACTTCCTAGAGGGTTGTTGTGTTCCTACGTCACCAGTAAACTTCTAAGGAGTTGCTGAATTAGCAGCAGAGGTGGCATTGTGCGAGTGATACTTAATGTAAGCTTTCATAGGCTATGATGATCGATTTGTGGGCCGTATACGTGGCGACATTGTATAAAAAAAAGTTTACTTTTATACGATTTTATATGATATGAGCTCGTGGAGTGTAGTATATGTAACATGCTTCATAGAGACCGGTGTTATTTTGCGTATAGGTTAGGTATTTGATCTAATTTACTTTATGTGCTTTGTGCCCTGGGGCTCAAATTATGTTGATATTGCCACCGAAAAGTTCATGTAAACTAGCCGGCACACATCCGCTACCGTTAGAAGAAGTATGCCGTCTTTGCCGTGGCCGATCTGGCAGCCTCTGCCTCGACTGCTGCGATCGTCTCTGCGATTGCCCACCATCTGGAACAGGAACTGTTGCTGCCTTGGTCTTCATTGCGACACGTTTCGTCCCTTCATGAGGTCTGCTACAGCGCTGTAGATGACATGCTACGAATCTAGCGACCGACATCTTTAGCTAATAACACTAGTGTGTCGAAATCGTTCGGTGCTAGTTTGCATTTTTATTTTTTATACTACGTCGGGTGGCACACAAGCATACGGCCCATCTGATGTAAAGCGGGTACCGTAGCCTAATAACGCTTGTAATATATTAAGTATCACTTGCGCGATGCCTCCTCTGCTGCCTACATAGCAACTCCTTGGGAGCTTACTGGTGACCTCACTCACACGCAGGAACACAACAACCCTCTAGGGAGTTGTTATTTGGCTGCGGTTTTCTGTGAGGTGGAGGTACTTCCCCAGACGGACTGATTTGATGCGCCCTACCTCTCTTAAAACATCCAGACCAAGACAAACAGACATGTTCATGCACACAAATGTTTGCGTTGTGTCAAAGTCGCGTCATTCATGACTGAGCCACCGCTCGTCGAAATAAACTAATTAGTGGCGAAAGCCAATTATAATAATAATTAGATTAAATTTCCCTAAGATAACATGGTATCAATCAGCTGAGGCGGAGGAAAGTACTTTTAATAGTTGTATCATTACGAAACTTAATATCTGAGTTTTCTTCGGCTGCCATCATGATATAATAGATCTATTATGATGAATTTTCGTCTGTGAGTATAACAGTGGCAAGCTTATATATACATACTTATATACATTACATAACTGTTGAAAGCATAAAAGAGTTTTATATATCCTGGTATACCCTGGGAAGCGCGTTTTCTTTCTCTGTTTGTTTTCACACGGCTTCTAAGGTGATATTTAGTAAACCTTCTTCAAGAAAATCATTAAATGCAAAAATATTGGTAGTTACAGAGAATAGTGTGATTAAAAAAACAAAAATAATATTTCCTTTTATATATTATTTTGTATTCTGTATAGGATCCGTTTTTAAGCAGTTATAAATTCACGGCGAATATGAGAACACAATCTATCCAATTTTAAGCACTCCAACTAAATAGACACTTTGAATGTTGGTTCGCTGAGACGAACGAATATCGAGAACAATACATACTCAAGTGTTTTCATCATATTCCGTCATTATTCCGCATTTCCCACTTTATCCTGGCTCAAACTCTCTGCTTCCGCACGTAGAAAATAAATAAAAGAACGTGGCTGAACGATTACAAGCGAAATTCTCAATATCTAGATTCGAGGTAGATAAGTTTTTGTCATCATGAATGCATCGCTGAAACGTTTGAAAATGAAACAATAAAAGCAAATTTCTCAAATAAATGGTCTAAGGCTATTTACGAAACTTTCTCATATACTCTTTTACGACATATTTTATAATACTTATTGCAATTTAATGTAAGAGAGGTAGGGCGCATCAAAGCAGTCCGTCTGGGGAAGTACCTCCACCTCACAGAAAACCGCAGTCAAATAACTCCCTAGAGGGTTGTTGTGTTCCTGCGTGTGAGTGAGGTTACCAGTAAGCTCGTAAGGAGTTGCTGTGTTAGCAGCAGAGAAGGCATCGCGCGAGTAAAATTTAATGTTTTACAAGCGTTAATAGGCTACGGTACCCGCTTTACATCAGGTAAGCCGTATGCTTGTATACCTCCCGACGTAGTATATATATATATATATATATATATATGACAATTGCGTCGTGCAAAATACGTACGTTGGTACTCTTCAAAGGACGAAGCCGTATATTGATTTACAGTGGCTAATTTAAGCCTTATCAGATATAGACTCATTTTGTAAAAAGAGTGATACTCATAGTATAAATACTAGATATAAGCATAATCTTGTGTTACATGCAAGCCGTCTCCACAAAATAAGTAATTCTTTTATGGGGCAATGTATACGGTTCTATAACAAACTTCCCAGCAATATAAGAGAATTGTCAATAAACAAATTTAAAACTACTATTAAAGCCAAATTGTGTAGCAGGGCATATTATAAAGTATCTGACTATATTAATGATAAAAATGCCTGGGAGTGAGTCGATCCAATTATAATGTAATTAATAAAATATGTAAATTTGTTTGGATACCAAAAGAATGATGCCTGAGTTTTTTGGCAGTATTTTTATCAGTGCTCACCTAGTCATAACCTGCACGGTAGGGAAAAAAATTGTGACGATTCCAAACAAATGTAGCCATTTTTACGGAATAAAAAGATTTTGACTTTGACTTTGACATTGTTTATAGTTTGAAAATGACTTTCCTTGTATTGTCATAGGTATGTCAAAAATGTGTATGACAAGTTGTTTCAATGAAAACAGAGCTTAAATTGATTTATTTGGTTCAAATTTGACACCTCAAGTGCTGCAAATGTCCGTAGACTACGGTGACTGTTTACCACCAGGCAGGCTTTACATTTGTTTGTCACCTCAGTGGTTAAAGAATAAAAATTTTCTCGATTACCGTTTTTAAGATATACAAAATATTTTTCATTTCGTTTGGGTTTGCGCACCTTAATATTCTAATTCGGGAAAATTACAGAATAATATTCTAGATATTTCTAATATCTAAAGTAAAGTAAAGACATTGACTTAATTTAAGACTTAATTAAAGAGATATTAATGTATTAGGGGTATGAAATTGACGATTTGTACTGAAAAATTAAAACTCGTTGTTTTCTAAGATGTAGCATATTTATGTGATTCAAATATTTACCCTCATTATCAATATATTGCTGCCATCTAATCGGAACTTTGTTTATGCTATTGCGATAGAATTCTGGGGATCTAGATTCGACAAACTATGTGAAAGCATTTTGTACTGCCTCCTGGGAAGAAATTTCTTTACCACGTAGCAAATTGTCCAAATCACGAAAAAAATGGTAGTCAGTTGGTGCAAGGTCTGGCGAGTACGGAGGATTACGTATGGTTTCTAACTGCAGCTTCTGTAGAGTTACAACGGTTTCTCGTGTAGAGTGAGGTTTTCCGTTATCATGGAGCAATAATGGTGAATATCGATTCACGAGTCGGGGCTTTTTCACTGCCGGTTTCGCCATCGTCGTTCCAAGTTCGGCACAGTAAACATCTGCTGTTATTGTTTGACCAGACCTGAGAAAGCTATAATGGATAAAACCACGAAGAGACCACCAAACAGTTACCATTGCCTTTTTATTAGTAAGTTTAGCCTTAGGACACTGTTGCAGTGTTTGACTTTGGGTCAGCCATTGCATTTTTCGCTTACGGTTATTGTAAAGAATCCACTTTTCGTCACATGTCACAATTCGATCCAATATTCCTTCATTTCTGTACCGATTCAATAAGGCAACACAAGTTTCAACACGCGTTTCTTTCTCCAGATCAGTCAAATCATTAGGCACATTTTTCATATTTTATTTATCTTATTGATTTAATACAAATGAGTCAATATTGGTAAGGTAACGTTAAATCATGCCGCTAATTCCTGGGTAGTTGCCGCTAATTCTTGACTCGGATCGGCTTCCACCATCTTCTTGAAGAGTGAAGAGTTATTCACCTGAGTGCTCTTCCACGTGGTTCGTTCTTCAAGTTGAAGTTTCTATTACGAAAGCGTTTACACCAAAAATGCACGGTGCATTTATTAGCGGTCTCCTCTCCAAACGCAGCATTGATCTTGTGAGCCGTTTCTGCTTCGTTAGTTCCGCGTCGGAGCTCGTATTCAAAAATTACTCGGATTTTCGCAGTATCCATCTTTCCCATCTAAGCTGAATAAAAAAACAATTGAAATTCGATAATTAAATGTTGCACATTTTTTAAAAGAAAAATCTCATAGGTATCATGTGAAAAAAGTTTCACTCGAAAATCTCACACCATGAAGGTGTAATGTCAATTCGAAGTATAAATTACTATAAAACGGCAATTTCATACTTTAACCCCTATTATTACAAGCGTTTATAGGCTATGTTAACCGCTTTAAATCAGGTGGGTATGCTGCTTGTATGTCTTCCGACGTTGTAGAAAAAAACAACATTTTCCAAATATTCTGAATTGTTGTCTGTTTGTTTGACTTTCGCAGTAAGATAAACGTATGCATGTGAATAGTTATGTACATTTGCCGATTAAGTAATAAGAGTCATTTTACGTGAATGAATGGAAGATCACTCCTCGTCGTCTTCCATGGCATCCTTGTACATATACCCGATTAAGTGAGTTCACTTTTTGGTGTCAAAGTTCATCCGGTTAAACCGGGTAAGCCAGCTAGGTTGAGTTCTATCTATCTATATCTATAACTTCACGCCATCAAATCCATTGCGGGGTAGGCACAGAGAACCGAGCGCCACGTGACTCGATCCTTACACACCTCACTCGCTTCTTTAACTTTCACTACTCTTCTCATGCACGCTCGCCGGTTTCTAAGATTACTGACATCACATTCAATTAGAACACGATCAATTTGGTCATGGTACCTAGGTAAATCTTGGCCTTCCTCGGCTCCTATATCCTTCTACTTTTGCGTTGTATATCTGCATCGTTAATTTTTCATCCTGCATTCTTTCTACATGTCCGAAATAACGGATCATGTCTCTTCGTATTTTAACAACGTAGGTTATGTTGTTAAAATAAGAAGAGAGAGAGGCATTATGGTAGAGGTGTTATGGATCATTTTCCTAGTCACCGCCATGTGAATGTTTTTCGTGAGAAAACCAGCGACATATCAAAGGTAGACAAGTTATACACGAACATTATTGTATTTTAAAATGGCGCAAGTACTACTATATCTACGTACAGTTATTTATTATCACACTTTGCTCTAAAAAGAGACAAATGATAGGGAATACCTGTCGTTGGAAAGAGATGAATATACATCTTTAGTTACGTATTGATTGCTGCTGAGCGCTCATTGGCGCGAGCACTGATTTACCGATATGGAGGAGACTGGGGAAAAAGCTCTGGATTTAATTAGTGTTTAAAATAATAAAACCAATTATGTACAAAACATCTATTTTCGTAATATAAATTGTGAAGAATGAAATTATAAAATAATATCGAATCAGTCTGTGAGTGAATAAAGAAAATACGAATTTAATAAAATATTATTTCGTCAAATAAACTTAACTTATTCCATTTTTTAATCAGTTTTCTAATTTAGATTATTTTTATGCGCGAAATATATTTTAACTTCTCTATAATAGCGCGTATTAGGTGATGCCTGTGATTATAAGTCGGATATTGCTCTAAAGCTAGGGAATGACAATTTAAAGAGGAAAATACATCATTGCGATATAGGAAAGACTTTAAATGACGACTCGAAATTTGACGAGCTCGGTGGCTCAGTCGAGAATGACGCGACTTTGAAACTAACGCTGGTGGGTTCGATTCCCACACAAGGCAAACATTTGTGTGCATGAACATGTCTGTTTGTCTTGGTCTGGATGTTTAAGAGAGGTAGGGCGCATCAAAGCAGCCCATCTGGGGAAGTACCTCCACCTCACAGAAAACCGCAGCCAAATAACAACTCCCTAAAGGGTTGTTGTGTTCCTACGTGTGAGTTTGGTCACCAGTAAGCTCCCAAGGAGTTGTTGTGTAAGCAGCAGAAGAGACATCGCGCGAGTGATAATTAATATATCGCAAGCGTTAATAGGCTACGGTACCCGCTTCACATCAGGTGGGCCGTATGCTTATATGCCTCCCGACGTAGTATAAAAAAAAATAACACAAAGTTAAACATAAAACAAAGTTGGAAATAAATTTAATTCACAATTCTGTGTTCATAACGTGATAGTTAAATTTTCCTCAACTTCCCCTAGCAACGGCTGCCACTAGCCCCGCTCTAATATTGCTAAACACTAAATACGTTTACTATGTTTTTAATAAAAAAAACTGTACTTACAAATGAAATGACACGTTTTCCTTGTCTTTAACAGTTGCCGTGTAATTTGTGGACCATCTAAAAACACAGGAAGGCATTTTTGCCAGAAATAACTTATTTACGCCTTGTGGCGAAGTACGTATAGACGTGACGCGAGAGCGTGCCCAACTGAATGCGAGGTGGGCAATTACCTTACTTTCGTATTGCCATTCTAGAGCGTGTACGACGTATCTATGACTATAAAAACATCTTAGGAGAAAACATCTATAGCTCGTGGACTCGTAAAAAGTACGTACCTAAAATGTTGACTCGGGATACAAGTTTATGGTATATAATTTCATAAAAATCATTCATTAGTATTTGTGCGTTTCGCGCACTACTGTAGAACAGATAGACATGCAATTTTGTTTAAAGAAGCTTTGACTCCTGTCTCGGTATCAAGTCTTGGTGTGTTGATATTTAAAAAATATTCCATAATACAAACCAGGTCCCATGTACATTCCATGTACGACCCTGGCAGTATTATATATATAGATATTAGCGTATGTATACGTACGTACTACATATAAACCTCATCAACAAGTACGGAGATTAAATTGACTATTCTGTATTAAGTAATGTTTAAAAGAAACTTAATTCTAGGGAGCAGCTGCCATTTACGTAAGTCGTTGAAGTCGCGCGGTCAGGATACCCACTTATACTCGCTCGTAGCGGAAAACTTTAAAGTAGAGACACGTTATTTGAAAATAAAACCGATATTACGGTACTTTAAAGGATAGTAGTACTGCGACATAAACATATATGGTAGCGGCAGTCGATTATTAAAATATTATATAGATTTATAATACTTATAATACAAAATATTACATTTGAATTTGGAATCTGTCCTTTTTATATGATTGTTCATTGTGTTTTCTCATTTTGCCGCCAATACATTGTACAATATTTTGCGATATTAAAATGGAGTGGGGTGATAAAGAGAACCGAATCGCTGATTGCATTATATACACAAAGAAGGTATGGAGCCAAATGCAATTTTTAAAACTCTCCATACGCTTGGTATTAGTAAAATGTTTGTGTACCGGGCTATTAATAGGTACAATGAAACCTCCTCTGTTTGTGACAGAAAAAGATCTGGCCGTCCACCTAGTGTCCGTACGAAAAAGGTGGTCAAAGCAGTAAGGGAAAGAATTCGAAGAAATCCTGTCCGAAAGCAAAAGATTTTATCTCGGGAGATGAAGATAGCACCTAGAACCATGTCGTGTATTTTAAAAGATAACTTAGGACTTGCAGCCAATAAGAGACGTACTGGTCATTTCTTAACTGATAATTTAAAAAAGAATAGGGTGGTAAAATCGAAACAACTACTGAAGCGGTACGCAAAGGGAGGTCACAGAAAACTTTTGTTTACGGATGAGAAATTTTTTACAATTGAGCAACATTTTAACAAACAAAATGACCGTATTTATTCTCAAAGCTCTAAGGAAGCTTCCCAATTAGTCGACAGAGTGCAACATGGGCTCCGACTTCAGTGATGGTTTGGTGGGGTATTAGCTATGAAGGAGTGACTGAGCCATACTTTTATGAAAAAGGTATCAAAACATCGGCACAAGTGTATCAAGATACCATTCTTGAGAAGGTAGTGAAGCTCATTAATAACACCATGTTCAATAACCAAGAATGGTCCTTCCAGCAAGACTCGGCGCCGGGTCATAAATCTCGGTCTACGCAGTCTTGGTTGGAAACGAACGTTTCGGACTTCTTCAGAGCTGAAGACTAACTAGCTGAAGACCGTCGTATAGTCCCGATCTTAATCCGCTGGATTATGATTTATGGTCAGTTTTAGAGAGTACGGCTTGCACTAAACGCCATGATAATTTGGAGTCCCTAAAACAATCCGTACGATTGGCAGTGAAGAATTTTTCCATGGAAAGAGTGCGTGCTTCTATTGATAACTGGCCTCAACGTTTAAAGGATGTATGGCAGCCAATGGAGACCACTTCGAATAAGCTTTCTATATTTTAAATTGTTTTATATGTATGTATTAAACTAACACACTGTAAAAGTAATAAATGTTATTTGCAATAGAATTTTTTTTTCTTTGTTTCAGTATTTCTGGTATAGACACAGAGCACCGGTGTTAAAATATGAAGAGGCATGCTCCGTTGGTTCGGACATGTGGAAAGAATGCAGTAATAAAGAATTACGAAACAGATTATACAACGCAGAAGTGGAACGATGTAGGAGCCTAAGAAGGCCAAGACTTACCTACCTAATAAATAAATTGATAGTGTTCTATCAGAAGGTGATGTCAGGAGACTTAGAAACCGGCGAGCGTGCATGAGAATAGCAATAAATGTTAAAGAAGTGCGTGAGGTGGGGAAAGATCGAGTTATGTGGCGTTTAGTTCTCTCTGCCATACCCCGCATGGGATTTGGCATGAAGTTATAGATAGATATACAGACTTCAACATATCAAATAATTCTTAACAAAATGTGTCTATTTAGTTAAAACTAAGAAGGAACTTCATAATGTGCTACGAGTATGTAATCATAGAATGCAGACGGACGTTTCTCATATGATTAGTAGAGTTCAAGTACTAATGATGGATATTGGGAGAGAGAGAGACCAAAAAGAACACGAACAGAATGTGCGAGAAAAGATACGTTCGTAAAAGAAGTCTACGTATGTAACTGAGAGGTGACGAAAATAAAGAATAGAACATACTACGCTGACCTTAAATATGAATAAGGGCAAGTGGATGTTGATTTTATTATAAACAATTACAAAACATCTTGGCGACAAGAAATCTCGACACTACATTACAAATACGATAGTCCTATAAATTTGTAATTTGTTGGTTTACTATAATAAATCTTCAACTCAAAATTCTCAATAAATTTTCGTGATGATTTACTGTCAAAGAATTTTTATTTACTATTTTATACGTCAAAAGTGTAAAGTACGTTTTTTTATTAAATGCTAGGAGGCATACAAGCATTCGGCCCACCTGATGTAAAGCGGTTATCGTAGCCTATAAACGCTCGCGGTATATTAAGTATCACTCGTACGATGCCACCTCTGCTGCTACAACAGCAACTCCTTAGGATCTTACTGGAGAACTCTCTCACACGCAGGTAAAAAAGACCCTCCAAAGATTTGTTGTGGTTTTCTGTGAGGCCAGGTATATGGTTATTATAGATAATTTTCTAATACGATGGTCACAACCTTTTTACATAATTGACAATACCATAACTATATTTTTTTATTTAAAAAATCACGTGCACATTATGCAATAGGGTACGTTGCGTCTAGGGCAATTTAATATATCAAAACGCTGAGCATATTCATCGCCTGCATTATGTTGTGTATACGGGAAATATCATATATGAATAGGGAATTTGGCTAAGCTGTTGTCGATGAAGGGTGATCATGGAAAATATAACTTCGTTACGGTAAACATACTATGCATCAATGCACCTAAATAGGGTAACACCAATAGCCATCGACACTATTAATAGCGAGTCAAAATTTACACAGAGGAGGGTAATCTTCTGGAGTACACTCATAGCTGTAATGCTGTGCGCGCCTGAGAGAGTGATCCGTTCATTCGATCAATCGAATTCCAGTCCGCAGAATGGTCATTTCATCTTGGTAGATACGAACTTCCTAAGAATACCACAATCGAGTAGGAATGACCAGGAACACGCACTCCCCTTGAATAGGGAATCCCGAAGTGAGACTCGTCGAAAAGGGAACACAAGCCCGCTGACCATGAATCTATCGCATATAGAACGGGGGTAAAGTAAAATCGTTTAAAATATTCCCCCATTGGTCAGTAGATACGAATCGCTGGGATATTTAGTCGGTAAAATACTACGACTTGGCGAGTGAGTGGTGCCTTTAGGCATTGTCAAGTGGTTTATAGGTCCGCGGCTCAGAATCTCAACGATTTCCATTCAATATGTAATTTTTAGGATTTGGTCAATTGGTCAACATCATACCTTCTGGGCCGCTGTAGGCAAACTTAGAAACAATGTTGTGTTGAATAGAACAACTTTAACACTTAACTAATTTATCTCGTTGTATATATTATAACTTACATAGTATGTTGAAATAGCCTTCTGCTAACATATGTGACGTCATTATTGGTCTCAAGCTCAATACGTATTTTACTAAACATGAAACAAATTACATATAACTTATAAAAGAGACTATAAAGTAAAATAAAATATATATATGTTAAAAGGTTTTCTTCCATATGGCCGGTTCGCCAACATCGTGCAAGTGGAAGAAATTAACTCAACTTGAATCAAACACGGACATTCTCGAACGTGACTACGATACGAATAAAGCTTGTAATATTTTTGATGAGATGTATAAGATGACATAGTAGAAAGAAAGTAATATTTATTACTTACAATACAGGTGTGTACCCGTCACATCAAAAAGAAAATAAAAAATAATGTATTGTCTTGTTTCTGTATAGAATTACAGGAAATAGTGTATTCTTATCGCTGAATACAAAGGCTTAGGTCTTTGTGGAATTAAATTGGATCAATTGAGCCGTCCTCGGGCGGATTCTCTATTTAGTATACCTACAAAGAGATTTCCGACACAATTTGGCTACATACAAACGAAGAATATTAGCACGGCCTGCACGATAAGTGTCCTCAGCGCTGGTATCGTCCACACCATAATGATAAAGATGAACTAAGTATTTTAATAACCGCTAACAATTGATAATAGTTATATGAAGCAAATCATCATGTATAACAATGGCGGACGTCAGCATTGTTGTCCATGCTTTCGGAGCGTCTGTAATCCAAAACGGACACTGTGAATTGTTCAGAACAAAATCTCGTCTAAATCAAATCGTAATATAGCCACTTTGATAGAAGATCTCAATCAGTAGTGTTAGTGGAACTACTTCGCGGTATCTAAGCTGCAGCTAAAACCTTAAAAAAATGTCTTTATTGCAAATACTATTTAATACAAAATTCAAGAGTTTCGATACGCTACAAGGTCACTAGCCTTTTTAATATTTGTAGCGAAAGCGATCATTGATTAGATCCTCCAGTGCCATACATAAGTTAGAAAAGTATAAACAAGCCGTTTACTGAGAAGTTCAGTGAGTTCGATTTCCGCTCAAACCAAATATATGTGTGGATGAAAATGTCGCTTTACTCAGAATGCTAGCTGATTAACAAATCTATGATAACACACACACACACACGCATAGATAAATACGTATACGTACCTTACATAGGCCAAATAAGCTCCAAAATTGACATAAACCTGACCCTAAACCTAAAGATCAAGTGCGAGTCGTACGTGTAAGCTCGTCCCGTACTTTCCGTCATCCGCAGAACCAAGCTTCTAAAGATAGCTCCTATATGAACAAACTTGCTATGTCGTCAGGATTTTCGTAAAAACATTCTATTTGCCTCTAATACTTACATAAATAAACCTTTAATAACCACAGTTATTTCAGGTTTTTCGCTTTGCAAACTTCGTAGACAAGGAGAGGTGCTATATTTTATACGGGTTTTATGATAATTTCTAAAGAACTGTGTTATAAACTAGGTAAACATTATTCTTATTATACTGTATTACATGTATATGTACAGTAGTATACATGTATACAAAAATTCTTAAGATGTGTAAATATTTACAAAGTTCTAGGACAGTCGAATAGTACGGAACCGAAAAATGATATGATTACCAGCTCGCAGTTTTTCACATGATACCTATGAGGGTTTTCTTTTAAAAAATGTACAACACTTGATTTACGAATTTCAATTGTTTTTTTTTATTCGGCTTAGACGGGACAGATGGATACTTCGAAAATCTGAGTAATTTTTGAACACGAGTTCCGACGCTGAAGTAACGCGGCAGAAACGGTTCGCAATATCAATGCTGCGTTTGGAGAGGAGACTGCTAATGAACGCGCCGTACGTTTTCTGTTTAAACGTTTTGTAATGGAAACTTCGATTTGAAGAACAAACTACGTGGAAGATCACAGGTGAATAACCCTAAATTGAAGGAGATGGTGGAAGACGAACTAGTCCTAGTCAAACTACCCAGGAATTAGCGGCACGGTTTAACGTTACCTTACTACAATATTGACACATTTGCATCAAATCAATAAGATAAAAAAATATGAAAAAAGGATGCTTCATGATTTGACTGATCTGCAGAAAGAAACGCGTATTGAAACTTGTGTTGCCTTGTTGAATCGGTACAGAAATGAAGGAATATTGGATCGAATTGTGACATGTGAGGAAAAGTGGATTCTTTACGACAACCATAAGCGAAAAATGTAATGGCTGACCCCAGATCAAACGACGCAACAGTGCCCTAAAGCAAAACTTACCAATAAAAAGGTACAGGTAACTGTTTGGTGGTCTCTTCATGGCGTTATTCACAATAGCTTTCTCAGGTCTGGCCAAGCAATAACAGCATATGTTTACTGTGCCGAACTTCGAACAATAATGGTGAAACTGTCAGTGAAACAGCCCCGACTCGTGAATCGATCTTCACCATTATTGCTCCATGATAACGCAAGATCTCACACTGCACGAGAAATCGTTGTAACTATCTCTACAGGAGCTGCAGTTAGAAACCATATGTCATCATCCGTACTCGCCAGACCTTGCTCCAACTGACTATCATTTTGGACAATTTTCTACGTGGTAAAGAAATTTCTTCCCAGGAGGCAGTGCAAAATGCTTTCACACAGTTTGTCGAATCCCCGGAAATAGATCCCCGGAGTTCTATCGCAAAGACATAAATATACTTACGATTAGATGGCAGCAATGTATAGATAATGAGGGTAAATATTTTGATTAAAGAAATATGTCACATCTTAGAAAAAAAAAACGAGTTTTAATTTTTCAGTACAAATCGGCAATTTCATACTTTAACCCCTAATATATTGCTAAAGGCTATTAAAAATGTCACAGTTTACTGAAGATAAACGAATCACACCATAAGTAGAGTCGTAACGCTTTCGCAGCCTGGCGCGGCCCATTATATAACAACATAAAACGTTATAATTAAAAGCAATAAAATATCGAGTTGAAATGATTTATGCCATACGTTCGTATTTATCCAACAGATTGTGCAATAATTCAAAGCAAAACGAATATTGAGGTTTGTCTCATAAAATGATTCTGATTCGAAGTGAGTATCATGAGAATCAGGTACTGGTAAAGTAAATTTAAACAAATGTACAACATTTTAATGCCATCACAAAATAGGTAATCGAAACAAATAAGACTCCTTATTTAATAAAATAATGCTGCCTGCACTTAAATAGTCTATTACGCTTCTATTATACTAATTTTCAATATCTTTATCAGTACTCTTATGCTGGTGGTAATTCTAATTTTGATTACAACAGAGTGAAACTTATTTATTTTACTTCTACTAATGTAGTATATTATTTATTACTAATGTAGTAGTTATTTTACTACTAATAATGTAGAATATTAGCGCTAATCGAAACTTAAAATACAAATGTATAGCAATAAAATAAAAATAAAAAACTTAAGGCGGTTAAGATTAAGTCCGTACCACGGAATAGGTCCGTACAGCTAAAACGTTGCCAGCTTGTGTTTAGGAGAAGTGAAGTGTTTAATTTTCAGTGTGGGCAAAGAGAAGCGAGCGCGTGGTCCTTACATGCCTCACTTTCTGCTTTAACATTCATAGCACTTTCTATGTATACCCGCCGATTCCTAGGGCTCCTGACATCACCTTCCATTAAAACACGACCAATTTGGTCCTGGTAAGTGAGATTTAGTCTTCTTCGGCTCCTACGTCCTTCCACTTTCGCATTGAATATTTGATTCGTCATGTTTCTTCCTGCATTAAGTACATCACCCATAAGTTCTTATTAAAATATACTACTTATTATATATTTTTTACGGTATACCAACATCATTGACACCAGTAAAAGGTAGCCAGTCAAATTGAAATAGTTTGCGAACAAAATCTTCCCCCGCTTCTAGATCGCTTCACTTTGGTAGGAGTTGATTCGCTTTGAAACACCCAAACCGTTAACTGGCGGTTCGTTTCTGTATCGCATCGATAAGTCCAGGACTCAGCACCTGTAATGATGTCGTAAACACGCCGAGACGAGCCTGCTTCAAATTTGTTTATCATATCACGGCACCATTCCACCCAGGCTTGCTTCTGAGCAACGGTGGGGTTGTGCGGCACCCAGGTGAAATTATCCTCCTCAAGCAAAGATGCAAGTGTAGAATCTCGTGAAGGCTTCCCGATCCAATCTACAGTATGTGCTGAATCTTCTGACACGTAACTCGCCTATTGTCTTGTATTGAAATTTTCACTGCTAGCACGTTTTCTTCCGTAACAGCCGTCAAAGGGCGACTACTTCTTTTTCATCCCCCAAAGTTAGGCGACCGCGCTTGAATTCGTTATACTAACGATACACAGTTGCCTTGAAAGGGCCTTCATTCATGGATACCATTTGAAGTCTATCGTACGATTCGTCCGGTTTCGGTTTCGGATTCGGTTTCAGGCGACACTTGAAATCGTTAAAAAATCATAGCGCGAAAATGTTCTGGGCGCAGATCCAATTTTCAATAAGACACGATAATTTAAATTAGCTCGCCAAAAATATTCAAAGAAATTTTGAAATGAAAACGTACCTTGAAATTAAACTATTTTTAACGGAAGTATCGCGTGTTTTATTTATTTTGTTGAAACCTGACGTTTCGAACGCTTTGCAGCGTCCGTGGTCGCAGGAAAGTCTTTCCTGCCGTTTTCCGTTAAAAATAGTTTAATTTCAATGTGTAACAATCGCGAAAACCTAAGAAAACGTACCTATTCGTATAAATAATCATATTTTCAAAATAGACCATATGGCCAGTCTCTCATACATAAAAACTTTTTTTCGCAATACGTTCTGAGTGACCTGGTATGTACACTATATGTAAAACGTCAACGTATCCAATGAAAGAAAATATCGAGAACAAATTATTAAAACCTTTACTTATATCTACAAAATTATAGCTTTGCCCACATAGCCCACACACAGTTCTCACTCTACACCTAATTTACTTTGTTAACTTTGTAGCTATAAGTACTTTAAAATATAGATATATAGGTAAAATATTTTTCATAATTTCTTGGACCTATCGTTATATCGTAGGTGAAACAAAAATTTACGTACTGAATTACTATTGCATAAATATTTACTTTGATATATTAATGGTCAATGACTATGAAGTCTCTGCAATTATTTTAGTTCAAATGAACTAAAAATATTTATATGGTACCGAAAAACAAAACAGCAAGCTGCATCTGTATTCGTAACAGAGCCGATTTCATTCAATTTTAAAAGGAACGAATCATCTAATTAGGCATTACGTCTGTTACATTTCTGAAAATCCTTTGTATTGCAGAATTTTATGCGTTCTTTGTTCCGACAGCATTTTTTCGAATGAGGTTTGCTGACTTATTTTCAACTATACGCTTTTGTACATAAAGTTGCTTTCGTTGGACGAACAGCAGTAAATATTGAGTCGGCGACAATCGGCGGAGAGCGTAGTGAGAAGACCGTTAGCTAACGAGCCCCCGCCCACTCATTTTCATTTTATCGCCGCTCCACTCCCTGTGCTACTCACAGTTTTTCTTTTGCGAGCTCATCACAAAGATTCTCATTTTAATAGTAAATTTATATGCGATGAGTGCTTGTACACCATTAATTAATGTATTCCGGTGCTTCGACCCAAAACCGAATAATAATACTCATTTGCGATCTGGGGTGAGAATTGTATAGCTGAAGGGTTACCTGGCTATGTTGAGCACGACACGATTTTCGAACACCAGTGTGATCTCCTCTGAGTAACTCCGGAACTACACTTCGATATCAAGAATTTCAATGTTTTAGAGTAGTTGGCATGTTCTTTAATTGTGAAGTTACATCAAGAGGGGGTAAATGGGCTATCGTGTAGCATAGGCAGACATGTACAAGATCCCTAACCCATAAAATAGTACAGTTTCTCCCTCTATTTCTATGCACTGACATTTTGGCCTCTAGAAATAAAACTATAAATGCGATTGAGATGCGGTTTTCACCAGAAAGTCAAACTAAATTGCATCTTTCTAATGGTATCAAAATGGAGTTAATTTGATAAACGAAAGTATTTAAAAAAGTACATTTTGTACTTCCAGGTTGTAATTACCGTGCTAATAATTCGTGTGCTAATTAATAAAAGCGTAAAAGTAGTGGTGGGATTTGCGCGAAGCGCGAACTCCAGCACTTGTACCTCATAAAAAGTATCTGGAATACAAGTTATAAGATACTTTTAAATACAAGAAAAATAAGATTTTACAACGATATTCAAATGAAATTCTTGATAGAGAAATGATTTTTTAAATACCAAATTTTTCAAAATAAAATACTTTTGGAAGACATTGTTTATTAATCACATCTAAAGGTTTATTTAGAACGTGTAAAAGTGAGAAAACATTGAATTTTTAAGGTTTCACTTGAGGCTAAGTAAAACTAATTCTTCTAACATTTTGTTAGACATTTTTCATTGATTAATTTTCATTATCATCTCCCTTAAAGAATAGTCGGTCCACAGGGCGGACCTTCGCAAACAGATGTTACATTTTTTATTTTTTTTATTGTAGAATAAATATTTAAATAAAAATTTTTAGATGTCTTTATTACTTGGCTATTGTAGTATTTCTAAATCTAAAACAATATTGTCATAAGTGTCAAAACCGAGGATTCAAATTTCATATTATTAGATTTAATAAAGACGAAGGAATCCGGTCCATAGCACATGAAGGACATGGAACGAACAATGTGTACGAAGGATGGAATTTCAAACTTTATAAATTTATAAAGATTCTTTATGCCATTGGGCACGAGGCATACTTAGACACGTTTTATTTTATTCAATAAAATTTTATTCTATCATATTCATTACCAGCATTTCGGAAATGACCATCGGCGAAGAAGAAATGCTGGAAGAAACTTGCCTATATATGTTTTGCTTGATATTACAATAAATTTATATCAGTATAGCGCTACAAAAATTTCGAGTGGTAAAATGATCTGAATTATTTTCGGATATCTTTATTAGAGTTATCTTTGTTAGTTAGATTTATCAATTCTGTAATTCCTTTTTAGAAAGAGTACTTTTGATGTGCATTTAGAAGATCTGTCATGAAAAAACAGAGACAATTTATTACAGACTAATATAATTTATAACAGAGATCTACCTTCTTACCAAGCCGATGTACTGGCATGCGTAAATTATTCCTGCTTTCAAGATTTCCATTGAATTTAGACTTTATATTTTTGGTAATCGTGACAATAAGTATTCCTTTGAACAATTCCCTATGTGATTCTGTTGAGCTCGTGTAACAATAAAAAACCGGCTGAGTGCCGATCGGACTCGACCATCGAATTTTCCGTCCAAAGTTGTAGGTATGTAAATAGTTCGTCTATTACGGGGAATAGAGTCTCGAAGGTTTTCACCGTCTTTTCCGACTATGTTTTAAGTTTTCCCAAATCAGTCCTTTAGGGATGTGTAATTACAATATTAGGATAGGGCTTTATAGGCGAAATTTAAAATTGGTAAACAAAGTCGTATACAAAGATTTAGAGACCAATCAGAGTGCTTATGTAATAATAAGTACGTATAAAAGTATAAGTAGTTAAGCAATGTACAGCTGTATTCACCAAAATAATTAGGAAACATTACAGAAATTCACAAGCAGTGATAGCCTAGTGGATAAAGAACCGCCCTTGTGACCAACATGTCCTCGGTTCGAATCCTGGCATGTACCACTAAATTGATGTTTTCAGATTTATTTACATATTTGTAATTGTCATTTGCTCGGCGGTGAACGAAAACGCCGTGAAGAAACCCGCACGTCCAAGAAATTAAGTTTTGAAAGACATGTGACCTTACCTAACTAGGTCTGGTTTTCCCTCTAGGTTGTGGAGCTCTTCGCCAGCCGCTCCATGTATAATTCAGTATCTTCGCCAAATACTTAGGCTTAGGTAGCGGACCCCGCCAAGCCTAAAAGATTAGGAAACGCTAAAACGGAAGTTCATAATCTATGAAAGCTCTAAAAGTAACTCTAACGAAAAGATAAACTAAACTAATTTCATAATTTTATATCAACGAGAAACGTCTAAGAATTTGGTACTATTATCGTAGGTTTTTATAAACAATCCAAAAAGCAATTAAATACTTCAAATAATATAGCAATTTGTTGTTATAATTGCAACTATGGAAGCATTTCCATACCGGTCCTTTTGTAAATTTTGCAATTTCACCAAATTGCAGATGTGGTTGGATTTTGCAAATCAAATGTTGATGCAAGCAGCACACGACCGATTGCTATGGAAGTCTAAGGGGGAGGCCTATGTTCAGCAGTGGACGTATTTCGGCTGATATGATGATGATCATAATGTGTCCTCTGTCCCCCGCCCGTGTGGTCGACACCTATTTACTAGGCTGGAATAAATAATGAGGAAAATTATGATCCTGCAAGTACGTAAGGTCACCAGAAATGGTGAAGGGATAGCACAAATTTCACCTCCGCCGTTACATGCGTCTACTATATAGCTATAATAATATAATAATAATAATCTTTATTAACTGAAGATATGAACATATGGAACATAGTAGTACTATGACCCCACACTAGGCTAAGCCTGTATCGTGGGCGTCAACACAGTACGGATTTACACTATTTTAAACAGTTTTGCGGCGAGCAATAACTATAAGCAAATGTGGTATATTCTTATAATAAATGACCAGTGGATTCTAGAGTCACTTATATCAAAACAATTTTTGAAGTAAAATGTATAAAAAATATTAAATTAAATTCACAATAAAAATAATAAATAATCCAATAATTAGTAAAAACTAAATTATTATATCTTCTATCTAAATAAATTTATAATTAAATTTTAGCTTCACGCGTGGAGTCGTTATGAAAGTGTATGTTTGTGTGTATCTGCGTGTGTGTGTATTTGTGTGCACGTATATTTGTGTGTGTGGGCGCACATGTTTACTTGCGTGACCAGTGTACAGGTGTGCGCAAATGATTTTTAAGACGTGACCTTCAATATATTTTCTGTCTCCTCGTAGTCTAAAGACATTAGCCAATTCCTTAAACAATTTTTGGTCTCAAATATGGAATAACATTTAAAATTGAGCCTCCCAACCAACCTGTTATAGATCAGAGGAAAGAGAAACGGTTTGAAGTGTCGAGCAAAGGTGGTAGTTGTATAGGGAACAGGTAGCTTAAATACTCTTTTCTTTAGCATTGCGCTATAAGTAGACAAACTTAAGACATTTTTATGTGTATGCAGCTATAAATAATGCTCATCATAAAGTCAGCATTTGTGTGTGATTGTGTAGGTAGGTGCTACTTCTACTAGAGAGCACAAAAAATATTTTTTTTAAGCATGCACTAGGTAATGTTACGTTCATTCCGTGCGCTATCCTAATTGAAGCTCCACTAAAATCAGTGTTAGCAAAGTTGGAGGCAAGGTTTCTTAATTAAGGCGGCCGCAATAAGTCTAGGTGGGTAGCGGCCGCAATAAGTCTAGGTGGGTAGCGTCCGTTCGCTCAAGAAAACCATAATTGTATATACGGGGAAAGTCTAATTTCGTCACTTTGCTGTGCAAACGCTCCATTGTGTTGCTGCCAGTTCGCAAATGAACTTAGGGAACACTCATACTGTTCTCGAATGGTTTTCGCTTCCTCCCATATTTTTTAAGTTATACTTCTTTTGGCCAGTTAGGGAAAAATGAGGGTGACTTTTTACGACACCGACATCTAAAATTGACACCACGGAGTTAATTGGTGGTTATTCGTGACTATTTTCAAGGTAGTTAGGTTTTATATCAATACGGATAAGATATATTTATATATACATAAAAGGTTTTTAAGCTCAGTCCTCTCTGTCTACCCCGCAAGGGATTTGACGTCAAGTAATAGTTAGATATATAAATAAAATATATATATATGTGTGTGTGATGATATTGGTGCTGGTGAATGATATGTATATAATAGGGGTTAAAGAATGAAATTGCCTTTTTATAGTAATAGATATTTTGAATTGACATTAAACCTTCACAGTGTGAGATTTTCGAGTGAAACTTTTTTCACATGTTACCTGAGGTTTTTCTTTTAAAAAACGTATAACATTTTATTTTAGAATTTCAATTGCTTTTAGGGTTCCGTACCCGAAGGGTAAAACGGAACCCTATTACTGAGGCTCCGCTGTCCGTCCGTCGTACCGTAACGTTACCTTACCTACAATATTGACTTATTTGCATCAAATCAATTAGATAAAAAATCGGCCAAGTGCGAGTCGGACTCGCGCACGAAGGTAAAGTACCATTATCGATAAAAACGGCAAAAAAATCACGTTTCTTGTATGGGAGCCCCCCTTAAATATTTGTTTTATTTTAATTTAATTATTTATTCTTAAAGTGAATATATAACTAAATATTCTGTGAATATTTCAAGCGTCTATCTGTTGCCGTTATCAATATCAAGCAAAAATGAGCAAAAAATTCACATTTGTTGTATGGGGGGGAAAAAAAACCCTTAAATATTTATTTTATTCTATTTTTTAGTATTTGTTGTTATAGCGGCAGCAGAAATACATCATCTGTGAAAATTTCAACTGTCTAACTATCACGGTTCATGAGATACAGCCTGGTGACAGACGGACGGACGGACGGACAGCGCAGCCTCAGTAATAGGGTTCCGTTTTACCCTTTGGGTACGGAACCCTTATTACAAACAGCAATAAGCAGACAGCAATAACTACGAGTACTTTAATTCATACGATGTACGTATAGATTAATGCGTAAAGTGGTTATTTTTCTGTGCGCCTGGAACTTGCGTCGTAATTATTACGTGACATATTCTTCTTCATAGCGTTATCTAGTTTCATAATACTTTATAGGATTGGCAGGGTCCGCTACTCAAGCCTACCAATTTGGCGAACATACTGACTTTGACAAGGAGCGACTGCCGTCAGACTTCAACAGTCCAAAGGGCAAAACCAGAACTTTCATAGATAAGGTCACACGTCATTCGAATTTCTTTGATGTGCGGGTTTCCTTATGATGTTTTCGAATTTCTTTGACGTGCGGGTTTCCTTATGATGTTTTCGAATTTCTTTGACGTACGGGTTTCCTTCGCTTCCGAGCAAGTGATAATGAATGAAAAGTATGTAATCTACACTAATATTAAAACGGAAAAGTTTATTAGTTTTTTTAAACGCGCTAATCTCTGGAACTACCAGACGGATTTGAAAAAATATTTGATAGTCCATTTATTTAGGTAGGTTATAGGCTATTCACCATCACTATACGACGCTTACAACCCGAGGAAAAAGAATTAAAGTGAGAAAAAGCGGTTCCCACTGGATACCGGGATACGCGCAGACGAAATCACGGGCTGCAGCTAGTTTACAAATAACCAAGATTCGACCCAAGGACTCGTCGGTTAACAGGTTAGTTCTTTTTCAACTAAGCTATCACTTTTACGATGCTGTTGATTTTTACCAAGACATTTTCTAATAAATTCAATAAATCTCAAATACATCGCTATGACGTCACCTTTACACCCCTAATATTGGTTTGTTTATTTACCCCGGCCATGCTGTACGCAGTTATACAACAGCAGGTGTTTCTTTTCATTATCTCTTTATTAACTTTCTTTCATTTACAAAACTCTTATGAGATTTTTGGGAAAAGGGACAACACATTGTGTAAGCAATATTTTAACTGGAATGACTTTCCTCGCAGTAATATTTATTTATTCTTCGCCCACACAATAATACTTTCCGTTTAGTCACATTGATAAAGACTCTGTAGAAAGTTTCTACCTACTCTCGGTAAATGAGACAATGCTAGTATAATATGTAAGATACTAGCTGATACTCGCGACTTCTGCATTTTTTTTTCTTTCTGTGCCTTCTCGGTCATGTGAAAAAATTTTGTCGAGCCATTTTCGACTTTTTGTTTTTGCAAGACGGTAACGCACGCCAATTGATATATTTTAATACCAGAATAAATTGTCCGTTAACATCCATTAATATTGACATTATTGCCACAATATTAATAATAAATTCACAATTTAACGCCAAACTTAATAGGCTCTGTGTGGGTTCACTAAAGGTGTTTTGTTTGAGTATCAACCGTATACCGTATATATGATTTCGCGAATTATGAATAAAAATTAATATAACAATGAATTACTCGATTGTAAATAAACCTAGAACTAATAAATATAATGAAACGCAAATGAAAATCTATGATTTAGTGTCATTATGTCTTTTATTCTTCATAGCTTTATCGCGTTTCCTAATTCATTAGGATTGGCGAGGTCTGCTACCAAAGCCTAAGGATTTGGTGAAGATACTGATTTTGACATTGAGCGACTGCCGTCAGACCTCCCCCAACTCACAGAGAAAATCAGACCGTTGTTAGGTATAATGGAAAATAATACACTGTTGTAAGCAGAGTACGTAGGAATATAATACTTTAATATATAATCGATAGTTTCAACACGACAACCATTGCGGAAGACAATAGAATATCATTTATAATCAATATTCGAACATTATGTCAATTACAAATAAACATTATATGACAGTGTACATATAATAGATTACATACGTACATATAAAACCTCCATTACGCACCCTTAATCTATTACATATTAAAATATTTTGTAGCTGACTGTACTTACAAAATTTTTAACCTGACTGTACTTCTAATACAATACAAATCACAGTAGAAAAAAAATACATAAAATAAAATCATATCATGTCCGCACCCTTTAAGAAATTTTCTCTTTAAAACAGATTCTATAAAAACAAGAATAAATCTCAAACTAAGTCACATCTGCCCCCTTAATAGATAATTTCTCTAAACATAAGCACGAAAGGAATCCTTTAATCTTAGGACCATGCAAACACTTTGTCATTATGTCTGCAACCATTTCATCAGACGACAAGTACTTTAATTCCACTTTGTTATTAAACACCGCTTCTCGAATAAAATGATATTTAATATCAATACTTTTAGTCCTATTGTGGTTCATTTTGTTTTTCGCAATTTTATGCGACCACTGATTGTCATTAAAAATAACCACAGGTTTTTGACAAACCTTATTTGTCAAACAGTCTAAACTATTCAAATAAATAGCTTCCTTAGAAGCTTGATATAAACCGACGTATTCTGCTTCCGTCGAAGACAGAGAAACTCACTGCTGTTTACCTTGAACTTTTAATTCTTGCCCATTCGCCACTTTTATTTTCAAGTCACTTTGCTGTTTCTTATAATCAGTCAACTTATTTATGTCGTGGGTCATGTGGTTTGAGCATCCACTATCCAGATACCAACTATTTTTGTTAAACGTATTTGATTCACCCGTATTCATGCAAATCATAGCATAATTTTGTTTTTTCTTTTTGCACTCAGACTCGTGATCCGCCATTGCACACGATTTCGTTTATATCACAATTTCAACTATACGATTTTAACAGTATTTAAATACTGCCCATAACCTAATGGAAAATAATACACTGTTGTAAGCAGAGTACGTAGGAATATAATACTTTAATATATAATCGATAGTTTCAACACGACAACCATTGCGGAAGACAATAGAATATCATTTATAATCAATATTCGAACATTATGTCAATTACAAATAAACATTATATGACAGTGTACATGTAATAGATTACATACGTACATAAAAAACCTCCATTAAGGTAAGGTCACGCGTCTTTGGAAATATAATTTCTTGGACGTGCGAGTTCCCTCAGGATGTTTTACATCACCGCCGAGCAAGTGATAATTACAAACATGCACCTGAATCCTAAAACATGATTTTTATTGGTATACGTCAGGATTTGAACCACGGACCAGTAGGTCAATAGGGCGGTCCTTTATCAACTTAGCTATCACAGGTTTTAAAGAAGACTTTTCATGTCTATGGGTTATTAAACAATTGTGTAAGTATTTTTTTCTAATCATTTGTTTAGAGAATTATTCGACCCGTAGCGAACCCCTTAAAATACTACAACTCTCTTCGGTCTACCCTACGGGTAATGAAATAGCTGTGCATATCTTAATAAATTAATTATCAACGGTAAGTAACGAGTGAGTATTGCAACGAGCCAGCTCAATGAACGCTGATTTAATTTCACCAGAGAGCCGTCGCAGCTTGATATAATGCTCAACTAAATAACGCGGACATCCCTCTTCCTTCCTCCCACCCACCCTGTATCTCCCCTCTTCCAAATTAATTTTCCACATGCCTCAATGTCATTTACCGTTGTAAATGATGCAAAAAATAATGATTAATTCTTTACGAATGCGAAATACTCTGTAAAATCCGAAAGAAATGCCTTTTTATCCCTTCTCTTGCAAGATACCGCTTCCGATGGTTATATTTGGTATTATACAATTTAGCACTTATTGGTATCTATTGTTTAAACAAAAATATAACAGTTGTATGTCTGCGGAACAAACTTTACATGCTAAGCATCTCGTTCCTGAGATTGGATTGTTTTTTGTATTATACACGTACGAGTATTATTATTAGGTAATTTAGGTTTTTAATGCTTCTTTGGGTATCTACTCACATTATTTTATTTTAGTGACTGTCGTCTAATTTTGAATATAAAAGCACGTTCCATAAAAAAATACATAAAATTATTTTGGACTAAGGCCACCCACAAGCATTCTCTCATAACAGAATTAATAAAATTATTCATGCCTATCAGATTTTTTATCCCAAACAAGCAACTCCCAGGCAATTATAAAATATGTCAGCAAAAAACCGAAATTGATGTTGGCCATTTTGTTCCGGGAATTAAGGGAGACCGGCGTTCGTGTCGACATTCGCGCCGATTTGAATCAACGCCAGACCAATATCCAGCGAAGCGACAAATCAGCACTTCGATATTGCCTCCATTTGGGCACCCACCTCAATATATGGAAAATAAGATTTTTCATTGCGCCCCAAATGGTACACGTACGAAAATGCTCGGTGCCTGTGATCTGATTCGAACTCGTTATGAGCGTAAAACGCTTATATGCTATAACGGTTATTTTAAAAACATTATTGAATGCATTACTGTCTGTATAAATGGAAGTTTTGTTTGCTTCTACGTTCTATGGTAATTATCAAATAATTTATTGGTCGTATGTCTTATTTGTCAGTAGCATTTTTTAAGGCTAGATTCTATTAATATGTGTCTTCTAACTCGTACAACATTTTTACATTTGATACTTTCTAGATATATTTTACAGTGGAAAAATTCACCTCCATCCCTTAAGTGGGATGTTAATACTCGTAGCCTACGAAATTTCGTAGCATGATTTTTGTTCTATTAAATTCCCTGTATTATTATTAAACAATTCACCTATATATGTTAATTGTATACCTAGTCAGTACTCACAGTTTCGACAAACGGTATTTCTACAATATAAGACTATAATGAGTTTAAATTATGAAGATAATCATAGTTTCATGTCTATTGTTATTGAAAAAGTTCCAATTAAAATCTTAATTAATTGAATAAATAATTATTCTTCATTAGATTTGTTCTATTAAATTCCCTATTAATTTATTATTATATAATTCACCTATGTCTATTAACTATATAGTCAGTCTTCACTGTTTAGACAAACAGTAGTAACTACTCCTACAACACTAGACTAAAAATGATAAAAATGAATGAAATGAAAATGAAATATTTCCTATTATACTCGTTTAAAGGTTGTGTATGTGGAAACTGCTTACAATGCTAAAACTTCTAAAATAGTTGTGTCAGTACCACCAATGAAAGTAGATAGAATAAGAAAATCGGTCAAGAGTGAGCGGGATTGTGATTATAAGCGTAAATTGGGTAGGAATCGTAATATTGGACATAGTAGACAGTAAAAAGACAAGATTTTTTAAAATAAGAACTTTAACAATATGAAAGTAATTTACAACAACGTAATAACCGGTATAAAATCTACTCTTCGACTACCTCGAACTCTGTTTCCTAAGTTATATGATACGATGATGAGTAAACTTTTTCTTAGAGAACAAAATCCTCTGCGAGCGACTGGTGCTAGCATTTTGTATTTAACTTTTTAGAACTTATGAATTGAGCAAAGATTGCTTCAGCGAATTTTTTTTGTAAATTATTTTTCTTTATGTTGTCAAAGGTGGAGGTACTTCCCCAGACGGGCTGCTATGATGCGCCCTACCTCTCTTCACTCAGACCAAGGTAACCGACATGTTCATGCTCACAAATGCTTGCCCTGTGTGAGAATCAAACCCACGAGTATTGGTATCAAAGCAACGGTAACAGCGCGTTTCGCCACTGCGCCACCGAGCTCGTCAATTAGGCGAAAATTTTCGTAATAGTACTTATTTACGCAGCATCCAAAGTCTCAGCAAATGTTTTCGTTATGTCACGTCGTGTGAGAAACAAGCATTTACCGTTGTTCATGGATCCGTATAGCACAAAGAGATATGCATGTAAGTATATATGCATTTCATACATCGTCACCTCGCCTACCAACCCAAGACAGGAAGGACGAGTGATAAAGTGCAAAGGAGAGCATTTTCTAAGATGGAGTGTACTGTCTTTCATGGTCGTGTTCTTTCTGTATTAAATAAGTAAAGAAAATTAATGTTAGTGCAAATGTTATTGTTGGTGAATGTATTATATTACAGGAAAACGCGGGAATATCTTTCCGACTGTTTAAAACTTATGTTATCATGATGGAGTATAAAACTAAGGTGACTGACTTATAAAAACTCGGTGTTTATGAGAACGTGCTAAGACTAACGGAAAGGTAAAAAGACAAAGATGAAATATTTTTATACAGAGACAGTCTTCATATAGAGGCATCATAGCACATTCAAACTTACCAACATGTAGGTACAGATTTCTTAGAGAGTGCAGAAAAGAATTAGCTGAAAAAAGAAAAGGTGATATAAGAAAATATATGACGATCAAAAAAAAAAAAATTTGACGGACATTGCGCTGCAGGATGTGTGGAAGAAACGAGAGAGGTATATTTGGGTTGGTGTACATGGCGTTCCATAGTTTCTGCCGACCCCAATGGGAGATAGGCGTGATAATATGTATGTATTATAATAAAAGTATCGATGATCGACTTCGGTTTAATTTTAATGTAGTATAGATGTGATATTCAGAGTGCCGATAATGATTTAATAACTATAAATTGATCAATTTGTATTCAACAGTTAATATTCTGAGCTGTTTCGCTTTTAACGTCGCGATTTCGATCCAATTAAACGAACAATTAGAACTTCTTAATAGGCCATTCATCGACTTACTGATGCCATTAAGAGTATTGAACAGTGAGACGAGAACGGTGCTACTCTTACTCCTATCGAATATTAAGGAATTAATGATTTCTGTGAAAAGGTGTTTTAAATCAAGTAAGGTAGGCGCAGTTACAGAGTGTCAGATAATGATCGGAGATGAAAAAGTGAAACAAGTGAATGTTTTTGTGTATCTAGGTTCCATGTTTACGAGAGATAGGAAATGTGTGGGAGATATTGTAAAAAGGGTGAAAGCAGCAGTAAGCCGTATCTATGGTGCGTTATACTCGGTTTTGACGAGCAAAATTATATCGAGCAAAGCTCGCCTTGCTATTATTCAGGGTCTATTAACGCCAACATTGATATACGGTAGTGAATCATGGGTATGGCAGAAGAAAATGAAAGTAGTGTCAACGCTGTTGAAATGAGAGCGCTGAGGTGAGGAGTATGTGTGGCGTTACAATGATTAATAGAGAAATAGCACGATACGAGAACAATGTAGAATGACAGATGATCTAGTGACAAAATTTGAAAAGGGTATCCTGAGATGGTTCGGATATTTGGAAAGAATGGATGGTAAAAGAGTTACAAATCAAGTATATCGAGCAAGAGTGAGTAGAGAAATGGGCAGGGGCCGCCCTAGACGCACACATTTAGATCAAATAGCTGATGTGCTGAAAAAGGGCCAAATCAAAAGCACCCGAAACCGAAGAGCATGCCAGAAGAGGTTGATGAGTGTGGAAGGGGCGAGAGAGGTATGTTTATATATATATAGTCTCTGCCCACCCCAATGAAATTCAGGCGTGATGACATGTATGTATGTATGTCTTTGGCAAAGATGTGTTGCGTCGTCACAGTTGTTCAACCTATTGTTGCACCAACTACATGTATCGTTGTGTGAGAGGTTTGTTTATTAGTTTAATCGTTAAACATTCTCTTTCGTCTTATATTGCCCATTTAATGATGTAATTGTGATATGTTTTCATAATTTTGTCTCAGAAGAGAGAGATTTTCATAATTTTGTTTAAGATATTTTTGTTTGTACGAATGATATCGTGTTCGTGCGTGTGAGTGAGGTCACTAGTGAGCCCCTGATGAGTCGCTGCGCTAGCAGCAAAGGTGGCATTGCGCGAGAGATAGTTAATGTGTTGCGAGCGTTAAAAGGCTACGGTAACCGTTGTCCATCGGGTGGGCCGTATGCTTGTATGTGTACCGACGTAGTATAATAAAACAAATAAAAAAATATTGAACAAATCGACATATCTTGTTGTTTGTGAAGCGGCCAAAACGTCCTGTATTTTTGTAATGGTATTCGAAAATCATTTATTTAAGAAAAACATAAGAATTACTCATCAAAATTTTATAAACAAGAATTTGTGACTCACAAAAAAATGCAAAATGACCCAATATTGTAGGTGGAATATATCATCAGATCATTACACGTTCCTTACACAACTAACGATTTAAACTTTGGTAATAGCACTTGCTGTGGCAAAAAAGAGATTGCTCAAAAGTGGAAAGTTTTCTTCTGTTAATTTTATTAACTTAATAATATATAATTTGATAGTCGACGGCCGACTTCGGTTCATATAAAATATAGTAAAGATGATTCAGAGAGCTGAATAATTCAATAAAAAATCGATTAGTTGAAATAAGAAGAGGCATGCTCCGTTGGTTCGGACATGTGGAAAAAATGCAAGAAGAAAGAATTACGAAAAAGATACACAATGCGCAAGTGGAACGTAGGAGCCGAGAAAGGCCAAGACTTACCTACTATGACCAAATTACTAAGGCCAGAAACCGGCTAACGTTTATGAGAAAAGCAATCAATGTTAAAAAAGCAAGTGAGGGTGTGTAAGGATCGAGTCATATAGCCCTCACCTTTCTCTGCCTACCTCGCAAGGGATTGGGCGTGAAGGTATAGATAGAAAAGTTCAATTGCCGTTGCCGTGTACTTTAGAATATTTTACTTCTAAACTTTCGTGGTAGAAAAAATACCTTTTCGCTAGTACTTACAATGTAGTGTAATACTAGTACTTTTAACCAGAGGGAGACGTTGTATGCATATGATGATGGTACATGCATGGGTACCTCTGTCTCACCTATTTCTATCGCCAAGCAGCTATATTTATATTATATAGCTGTGTTCCGGTTTGAAGGGTGAGATATGGCAGAGAAATCACTGGGTACTGTGACGAAACAGCCTTAGGTCACAAGATTGGCAGCGCGCGAGTAACATCCCCGTACTGTTGCGAGCGTCATAGGCTGCGGTGACCGCTTACCATCTAATGCAGACCGCATACTTGTGTGTCAATCTAGTTGCATAAAAAAAAACTTACAACCCATAATATACATTACTTATTAATCTTATACTCGTATTACTTTTAAAAGCAGACAATTATATAGATTACCTGATATTACGCGGTTACAGTAATCTTCGAATACTAGTAATACAAGGAAGATCACTCACGCGTTGCTCAGCTCCCGACGCAGCAACTCAACATGCACTTAGGTAACCTCATTGATTTTCAGGAACCATCAATCATTAATATAGTGATCGATGGCAGGAACACAGCAACTAAAAAAAAGATAAAAAAGTATTTCACGTTTCATGCGTTGCCGACTCGAAGAGATTTATACAACTTCTTTGCGCCTTTCTTGATGAATCCCATACTGCAGTCTCTTGGGAAAACCATGGCTAGGAGTTCATTTCATAACTTGAGGGTTCCCGGAACAACTTCTCTGGGATTGCACAGAACTCCGTTGGGAGCGGTGTGGTTGTGAAAAGAAGCTGTTGGCGTCTATTCGAACAATTCTTTAGAACACTACCCGTTATACAATCAGTAGAACACACAAAGCGAGGCGAAATCTCGGCTTAAACTTAAGGGTTCAATATCGTCTGTAAGCTTAGGATCGCCGATAATTCTTACAGCTTGTCTCTCAACCGACTCACAAGGTCCTAGCTGGTATCTAGGTGCGCTCGTCCAAGGTAACTACAGTGCTCTAAGTGCGGTCTGACTTGTGACTTGTATAATATAAATATTTCTTCCGCACTGAAGTACTACTTTGCTCTGTTGAACACATCAAATTCCTTGGACGCCAGATTGATCTTCTCCTCCAGGTGACCAGTATTGGATATCGCTGGATATTTCAATACCGAGATCCCATTTGGCGAATGTAAGTGGTGTATTCTGGAATTGAGAAACCACAGCAAATTGAATTTTCTTAGCGGTGAATGCGCAAACTTGTGTGATTATGTCTATTCCGGCGAATAAATACATTGTATAGCTATTCTGTGAATGAGGTAACAAGGAAGCTATGGAAGAGGTGCTCCGTTTCACTTTATTGTTGAATTTATTTATATAAATTTATGTGAATATAACAACATATACAGCGCGCGGACCACCTTTCGTTAGTACATGTTTAGCTATGTTTTCCATTACACATTAATAATGTTCAAAAGATTTTCTATAATTTACTATTATAAATGGTTTATATAATCGTTTATTTAAGGGAAACATTTTATTGTTTACCTCATTCAACTTTTTATTTTCTGTCATCACATCACGGATTTTAGATCGAATCTTATATTACTCTATATCGATGTCCATTATTGTATAAATATTACATCTATTGATGGGAAAGTACACCTTTTCGGCATTTGTATACAATATGTTTACCCTTCTCAAAGTAATCGACTTTCATTCAGTTGTCATTGCCACTTTTCTGACAGGATGATTCTATACATTTGAAAACAAGATTTGCGAGGTAGTTACATACTTATTTTGTATTTGTATTTCATAATGTGATTATTTTTCGTGCATGTCATTAAAGAGGTATAATGTTAAAGAAGCGAATGAGGTATGTAAGGACCGAGTCATGTGATGTTAGGCTGTAATACGATAGGTGTTAGGTATAATATTTAAATTTATTATACTTACCAAAGTGTCTCTATTAATTGTTAATAAATATAAATGTAATAATGATCGGATGTATACGTAAAACAGGTTTTATTTAAGATCCAATTTTATTTATTCCTGTGTAATATGGATAAAGATTTGATGAAGAGCGGATGATATTCAAGTAGGCAGAGAGAACCGAGCGCCATAAGACGCGGTCCTTACACACTTCACTCGCTTCTTTAACATTCATAACTCTTTTCATGCACGCCCGCCAGTTTCTAGGACTCTTGACATCACCTTCTGATAAAACACGACCAATTTGGTCATGGTAGGTTAGTTTTTGTCTTCCTCGGCCACGACACCCTTTCACTTTTGCATCGCCCGCGAGCGACCAATGGTAACTAAATAATTTTTATCTTTGTCCTTGTCTTTACTTTCTACTTGCAGTTCTACGTGCAAGTGATAGGCCTATAATAATTATACCGTAGTTTGTATCCCCTGTTCATATTATTGCCTCAGACGGAACATTTGCGGGTATAATATGACAACGTAAATTTTAATGCGAGTCAGGTCAGCAATGGTACTTTAACACCACGGCTCATATGTTGGACTCCCACACAGGACAAACATTTGTGTTCATAAACATGTCTGTTTGTCTTGACCTGGGTGTTTCCTATATATAATAAGAATTTATTATGTTACTGTAAAACCCGAGCTACGGTAAATTCAGGTTTTACCAGTAAAACTTAAGATTTCCTGACATGCGTTGGTAAATGTAAGTATTAATAAAAACGGGGACAATTTTTCGGACTTATATACCATTTGAAACTGGCGAGAGGCGGTTGGTAAATGTTGGTTTTGGGAAGAAAGCAATAAGTACTTTTTCTTTATTTCAATTAACTGTCAGTAATCAACAAAGTAATTATTAATCATATTACCAATCAGTCAAATCCTTACCTGTATAAAAATATTTTTATTTGGTGAGTATTTTTATTTATTAATTATTAGTAACTTGTAAATTTAAAATAATTTTAAAATTCTTTTTAAATAAACAACACAAATTAAAATGTCTTCTTAAAAACATTATTTTTAATATTCTTCTTAAAGAAATAACACAAATTATCTTATTAAAAAAGCATAATGTTACACGGTTTGGTTAAACTAACTGAATCATTGCCATTCTTATTATTTAGTATTTACCAAACAAAAATAAAGACAATTTATCTATTGTCACTCACTAACACTAAACTTCTAGGCAGCCGAAATCTAAGCCAGAAGGCACAGTTTGATTTCTCGGCGCAATATAGCTTTTCTTTACCGCCTATAGTTAAAATATCATAGCGCTTTATACGTCTGAAATGAACAGCTTCCTTCATTTTCACCTTCTTTGCAGTTTTTTGCTTCCTCTAAACACTTTGAGTATTTATCACTATCGAGGTAAAAGTTATTATCTTTCTTGCTTGCTACGAGCTCGTGCATTATTTCATAAAATCTATGTTTTTCACTCATATCGATTTGTAAGTTACTTCCAGGCAGTAAAATATAATCAAATATTGAATTCACTTTTGAGTTATAAATTAATTTAAAATAGCAAATCACAAACAGAAAACGAATTAACTTGCGTGTTCAAACGTGTTCAACAATCGACTGAGGCGAGCTGAGGCAGTAAAAGGCGCGGTACGGGAAGCGGGGGGTTGCAAATTGCCAGTGAGTTCAAGACGATGTGTGAACACGTTCTGACATATCTGTGTATCGACATATACCGTGTATTTGAAGTAAAGCTTAAGATTTACCAAGTGAAATAACGATAATAACTCGAAATAAACGAATTATACAAAACTTTTTTTTATACTACGTCGGGAGGCATCCAAGCATACGGCCCACCTGATGTAAAGCGGGTACCGTAGCCTATTAACGCTTGCGATGTATTAAGTACCACGGGCGCGATGCCTCCTCTGTTGCTTACACAGCAACTACTCGTACTTGGAAGCGTACTGGTGACCTCACTCACACGGAGGAACAACAACAACCCTTTAGGGAGTTGTTATTTGGCTGCGGTTTTCTGTGAGGTGGAGGTACTTCCCCAGACGGGCTGCTTTGATGCGCCCTACCTGTCTTAAAACATCCAGACCAAGACAAACAGACATGTTCATGAACACAAATGTTTGCCTTATCGAACCCACGAGCGTTGGTATCAAAATCGCGTCATTCACGACTGAGCCACCGAGCTCATCAAAAACTTTTAAATAAATAGTTTTTAAATCTTAGGTTTTACAGGTAAATCTTAGGATTTACCGTAGTTCGGGCTTATACAGTAACATATAATATAAAAAAAGTACGTATCTTTATCACTTGTCTATTACCCATAACACAAGCCTCGCTTACTTTGGGGCCTAATGGCGTTGTGCAATTTGTCTGATGGTATTTATTTTATCTTATGTTCAATAAAAAGGCTAAGTAAGTCCACGTATTGAAAAATATTATTGTTTACTACAGTGCTAATATGTTTACTGAATGCTATTCCTTGCATAGTATCGTTTTTGTCATCGTTACCTATTTTGGCTTCTTTTTTTTTTGTTAGGCTAATCGCCCTACATCGAATATTTATTTCACGTTCATAGCATTTATTAAATTCGATTATATTCCAATGACTCGTTCCATCTGATCGGTTCACATCAAGCTACGTATAACGTATATTGAAACTGTCATAAGCGGCTTAAAGTCACTGCCAATATACACAGAAGTGCTTTCACTCGATCTACATATATTTCATATATCTGTCTGTTATTTGTATAGACGCGTAAATATATAATTATTAATTTATGTCTTTTTTAACTAATTTCAGAAAAAGGAGGAGGTTATCAATTCGGTTGTATTTTTTATGCTTGTTACCTCAGAACTCCGTCATTTATAAACCGATTTTTTTAAACAACAGGATATACTTTCATATTAGTCCCATAGACATATTATCAAAATCGATTTCTTAGTTTGATTTTAAAATCAAAATAACTGGACAAAATATGACATTTAGCGATATTTACGGTCAATATTTTTTTATACCACTAATATAGCAAACAAGCGTACGGCCTACCTGATGGTCAGCAGTTACCGTGACCTATGGACATTTGCAACACCACGGGCGTTATTCATGCCCTGCCGACCCTGTAAAATCCTTTTCACGCCCCCAAGGTCTATACTTCAAGCCTCTTAATCACTTCTTCTGGAAGAGCTCCATGCTGTAGGCCCTTGGTAATCCCTTGGCTGAGAGTTTATTCCACAACTTGAGAGTTCTCGGAAGAAAATTACTCTGGAGCCGCACAGTTTGCAGCCATTGCGGTTCCAGTGTGTGAGGGTGAACTCCTCGCCGTCGGAGAGCGGTGCAGTTATAAAACAAACTGTCGGCATCATATCACACACACACCCCTCATCGCCACCGCTCATCACGATCCCTTCGTTAGATTCCCCAAATTCCTCTTCCACCTCCTGTAATTAACGTCCCATGCTGTTCATCTAACATTTTTTTTAAAAATCCATCAGAATTGGGGGTTTTTGGGTTTGATTACGATGATCGTAATCAGTGACACCAAAAACCCCTGAGTCCACCGTTTCATCTAATTCTGATAGATTTGGTCAAAAAATGCTGGATGAACAGCAAGGGGGTTAATTAGAGGAGGTGGAAGAGTAATTTGGGGAATCTGACAACGGGATCGTGATGAGCGACCCTGAAAACCCCCGAGTTGATATTTTCAGGCCTATTCATTTTTATTTTATGGGGGGGGGGGGGTATTACGTTGTGGACAAAAATAATTTGGGGTCCTTTTGTCTACATATATTTCCCCATCGAATGCATCGTGTTTCAGCCGCATCGGTAGTTATTCAAAAAAAAATTGAATTCGACCTATTTTTATACCATATTGACTGCACTAATAGCCGTCGCCCCTTTCTTCCCTAATCTCATTTAAACGGTGCTGTCTCATATGGGCAGCGCGTTTAATATTAATTAAACCTATGTTTACTTTCCATAAATCCGTTACGGAACGCAAGATTCATTAAAAATCAAGAAGTATTTTTTTTACAAAATAAAACACCGACTCCAAAAACATATGCAATGAAAAAGTCCACTAAAAGGTACAAAATAATTGCTTCATCTCTTTAAATTACTATAAACAAATATGGTAGGGTCTATTTGTACAAAAAGTAGAAATATATTTTTAGACTGTTTAGAATAAAATTAATGTATTACAACAATAATATACATTTATTGTTATTTTTGGAGTTGGTGCCAGCGCATTTGTTGTATGTATGTAAATAGGTTTAATAACGCATTGCTACTTCATTGAATTAACGTAACTTTAACATTAACGTAAATCTAAGGAAATTTTCTAAATAATTTTAAAACATGTCTGTTTGTTATAGTATTTAAAAGTTGTAGGGCGCTTTAAAGCAGCGCGTCTGGGGAAGTACCTCCACCTCACAGAAAACTGCAGCAATATAACAACTCATTGGAGGATTGTTGTGTTCCTGCGTGTGAGTGAGGTCACCAATAAGGACTACGTGTGTTACCAGCAGAGGCGGCATCGCGCGAGTTATACTTAATGTATTGCAAATGTTCAAAGGCTACGGTATCCGCTTTGCATCAGGTGGGCTGTATGCTTGTGTGCCTCCCGACGACGACTCATTTAATACATTAAGCTTTTTGCTCCAATAACAATAATCTCAACAAGACAAGGTGTAGTTTGTTGCTATCAATTGACAACTTTTCGAACTATAAGAGGTGCGATTACAAATAAACTATGTATATCTTACACGAGCTGCAGCCCGCGACTACGTCCGTTCGTATCCGGTACGAACTGATCGTTCTTACTTTCTTCTTTTATCGTAATGTCGAATGCAATGATGAATAGCCAATAAACCTTTCTCAAAAAGTTTTTCTAAAAAAATATTTTTCAATTCACCTGGTGGTTCCAGAGATTAGCGCGTGCAAACGAACAAACTCTTCCGCTTTATATAAGAGTAGATAATAATGTCAGTTGTAAATATTTATCAGTCAAAAGCGGATAATAAGGATTTTCCTTTAGAGATTATTTTTCTATCGAGAATTATTTGCCAATCTTGTTTCGGCTTGCAGAATTTACTTCAGAATCGTCAATTGTAATGTTTTTTTATACCACTAACGTGGAAAACAGTGGGAATCGATATGGCTACACACCTTAACACTAGGATTACGGTTGATGATGTAGTGTTGGTGCAAGTGGATGAGATTGTACATCTTGGAAGTGCTTTTAGCAGCGATGGAAGGTACACCGTACCACCTGATGTGGAGAGACGAGTGAGTGCAGGAAATAGCGTGAATGGAGCGTTGGGTAAACTTCTAGGCAGTCGAAATCTAAGCCAGAAGGTGCAGCTCTCTGTACACAACGCGGTGCTGATCGCAACGTTAACTTGTGGAAGAGAAAGCTGGCTATGCCATAGCCAGCTTTCACTTCCACGAAGAGAGCATGAAAGTAGAATAAATGCGGTCGAGATGAGAGTAAAATGCGCACTGCGCCACCGAGCTCGTCAATTCGTGCTTTGATGCACCCTCTCTTAATAACATCCAGAGCCAAACAAGCAGACATGTTCATGCACATAAATGCTGACTTGTGTGGTAATCAAAACCACTGCCCCACCGAGCTCCCCACTTTTCTGTTCACTCCGTCCCCATGTATAAGTGTGAATTTTTTGTGACGGAATAACACGTTCGACACAAGGAGGTTTCGTTTCATATATACGTCTAAAATAGCTTACTTGCATCGTTCACTCTTTTATATCAGTAAGGATTAATCACAGCCTCGTAACTGTTTCGCTTGGTCCTAGCTCATCCATTCAGGCACATACTTATTCTTTCATTGCATTCAGCCAAATCCAGAATATCCCTTACAGTCAACCAAAACTTCTCGGATTCCTGGGGACTAGCAGAGCTCGCGAGAACATATGCTAGAACCAAAGAAACTAGATTATTTCATTCTACATAATATCATGGTACGCTACTACGAATGCAAGAGGATCTTGATCACGATGGCGCGTGAGTCACGCAGGTGAAGGAACATCGCTCCAGCCTGTTTATAAATAGGTTTATCTATCTCGAGTTACTTCGTGCTCTGAAAAGCACGTTAAGACATCGATCTCGGCTGTTGTCAATAGATGATAATCATTAAGTGACTTGAGACCTTAAAAATACTGGCCAACGCTAATCAGCAGTTGAGCAACGTAGCAGAGTATGCTCTTGCCTCCATCTTCGGTTAAAAAGAGGCACGTATTCCATAAGTGTGATGAGTATGGGTTGGTGTACACTACTTTGACCAACTGTTCTATCAGATTAAGTTATGCAATATTAACATAGCTAACAGTAATTAAATGAGGTTTTTACAGGGTCGACAACGAGGTGCGACACCAGGTTAGTCACTCGTGACACCCATGGTATTGTACAAGTCCATAGTCTATGGTAACTGCTTACGATGCACACTTACTACATGCATACATACTTAGGCAAGCCGTATGCATGTTAGTTATTTTAGTGGTATAAAAAACAGGTTCATAAATAAGACTTTTATTCTTTATTAAATAACTATAACATATTAAGTAAACATTATTAATAACTAATAATATTAAATTCGTGTAAACAGTATTTCCGATCTCTCTGTTATCATTCTCTTCGCTTCAGGGAAATACGGCAAGATGTTTATCCAAGAATCCAAACTCAATGTTAGAATGCAGACCTGAAATATATGTTAATATATGAAATATATGTCACTTTATTTATTAAGTGAATATTCTTAGTTCCGTAAGGAATTGAATAATGTGTCGGTACCTTAAAAAATCCACATTTGTTAAAATTTGGTCAATTAGAGAACGAAGTATTTAAATAGATAAATTCAAGCGTTATTTTGTGAATCTAATTCACATTCAACTAGATCTAAACTTCTTTGTGTGTTTCCGCGATCAGTCATGCGAATTAGCGTGGCCAGCCGGCACCTATCCACTAATGTTAATAGATACATACCGTCGCTGTCATGGCTGCTTCACTGCAAGTCACAACACACGCGGAGTAGGCACTTTAGACATGATGGGTGGGAGCACCTAAATACCAGGTGGAACCTTGTGATTTGGTGCAAAGACGAGCTGTGAGGATCGTCCTAAATTCAGACACGGTATTGAACCGTTGAATTTAAGCAGAGATTTTGCCTCCCTTTGTGTGTTCTTCAGATTGTAGCCTCGTTTTACTCGCATTCATCGTCAATCAATCTGAATTCATCCTCATTGGAACCACAATAGTAGCGTGTTGTGCGGTTCCACAGAAGTTTTCTACCCAAAATTCTTAAGTTGTGGAATTCTGAGGTTTCTCTGGAGACTACAGCATGATGTACATCAAAAAGGCGTAAAGATAACATTACCAAAATCGCACGAGTGTTGCTTTGATGTTGCATCTATCCATAGGCAACTTACCATCAGGTAGGACGAATGCTTGTTTACTACCTTAGCAGTGGTACAAAAAATAAACTTGTTTGGCCTCTCCACTGGGCATCCTCAGGCACTGTAGATGCCAGTTGTTAGAATAACGTGCTACGTGCTAGTGCTTTGGTATAGACCAGCACCAGTTCGCACGGATGATGAAATCAGTGGCGGAAACACACAAAGTAGTTGACATCAAATTGCCCGCAGAGTAGTTAAAGTGCTCGTGTGACTCCAGATAACAACTCGTCTCCACACGTTTCATTTATGAGCATAGTACGATCAGTATACAGCCTTCTACTAAAGAGGTAGCAAAGAAGTCTACGACCTGTTTGTGAATGCAAAAAAACAATGATTCACGAATCTAAACCGCTCTAGAACTTACTGCTAAATTCCCTCACTCATCGTATTTAGAATTCGAATTTAGTCGTGTATTTTGTCGATTAACGAATGACGAATTATACAGTTATACACGACGATTTCGTAAATAATCAAATCGATTTCCGTTTAACGATTTTAAGGTAGTGTAGTAGTTTAAAGAATGAACGAGAAAGTTAATTGCATCGACATTACCTTCGTTTCAGCTCTATACGAAAACCCGTGTATGATGCCTCTATTTAAGCCTTGTAATATCCCAAATACATCGCCAGGGCCAAGAAACTCGTGGGTGATTTCAGTCAAGTCCGAACGTACTGAGACAACTGAGACCGTTCCGGATGCCACCCAGTACATCCTGGCTTCGCAGTCACCAGCTACTAATATGTAATTTCCTGAAAAATATTTCCGGTTCAGTCATATTTTCAAATTATGTAATTTTGCTGAAGAATACTGGAAATTACCGCCCCCTTTCTTTGCGTGGGTATCGTAAGAGGTGACTAAGGGATTTCCTGGGATTCCAGCATCTCAGCCGGTGGTAGGGTACATACGCACCTGGTTGGTACCACCGTACACGCGGCGAAACACCGGTGAAGTGGCTTACCTATGAGTATGTCGCGTTTCGGGATCAGCTGGTGTATAACCTGTAACCGTATAACCTGTGCTCGGGGGTTTATTGATGCGATATTGCGGGAACAGTGGTGGATTCTGTCTATCCATTGTCAGGAGACCCATTGGCCAGGAAGATCCGTTGAAACGGTTGTTCCGCTGGGCTCCCGCGATGTACAGGGCCCGCGATGGACACCAATTACGTCTAACCACCTTGAGGGGCTGCCCTTTCATACCGCGCATAATCTTCTCTACTCTTCTAATGACAACGCAAATTGGAATACATTTTACAGCGGTGGACTCCCCCACCACCCTGTTCAAGGTTGTGTTTGCTAATATTCGGCACGGCCCGCCATGCTCTTTCTGTCGGAGACACAGGAGACATGTCTAATTCCTTTACTCTATAAGCTTCACGACTCTGGAATGCGTTGCCTGAACCCATTAGAGACTCCCCTAACAAATTTATTTTTAAAAAGAGGTTACGTGCCTATCTTGTAGAGAGCCTGTCCAAGCAGTAGTCATCGAACGTGTGTTGTATAATTAGTATATATTATGTAATAAATTATTTTATTTATAGACGAAAATATGTATGTGTTACTAGGGGTTTGTATGTATTATTGTGGTATTGTAAGTATTATCGTAGTTATTTATGTATTTTTAATTTTAAGTATGTATGTATTCTTATTTTAATGTTAGGTGACCCTATAAATAACATGATCTTTATAGGGTCGATTCATATTTTATTTAAATTTTAATAAAAATTGCTATCGCGTTTTTTCTTCACAATTGAAAACGATTCCCTATTGTTGACTGGTAGAGAATGCATTTAGCGTTAAGTCCGCCTTTTGAAGCAACTGTATTGTGGACAATAAGTATTAAATAAATATCGTTGCAAAAAATATAAGTCATAAAAGTCTTTGAACCAAAAGTCTGTCCAAACATAATAAATAATTTTCGTAAATGAACACTATGCCTAACATGTGATTGAAAACTCTTGAAAGCTAAACTTGACGTATTAAAATAACTCTCCTGTTCGTTCAGCATCATATTTATGATCAAAATATTCGAGATGCCGAGGCCCACAATATCCAATAACAGGAATATCAAGCGAATATTGAGTATAACGAAGGCCTTGTTTACTGATTTTGTAGAATTACTTATTATTACTGGAATTTGTATTATGATCTTTCAATTGATGCTTCAGATATGTTTATTTTATGACAATAAATTCGGAACAAACATAAGCAGATAAGTAATGTAAACGATGACGAAATGATAAGTATTGAATTTTATGGGATATCAAACGACATTTTATGGCTTGAAAACCAAAAAACACCCTTACACCTGTCAAATATACATTTTGATATCATTGAGAATAAAATTAAATCAGTCTCATTTGATTTTGATTTGCCTTGTTTGAAGGCATATAACCAATATGTATACTAATATAAAATGGAAACATTTTGTATTAGGATACATATTGGTTCATTTGTGTAGTGCGATATCTCACAGATAGCCGCAGTCAAATAACATCTCCCTGGAGGGTAGTTGTGTTCTTGAGTGTCAGTGATGTTACTAGTAAACTCTTAAAGAGTTGCTGTGTTAGTAGCAGAGGTGGCAACGCGCGAGTGATACTTAATGTATTAAAATCATTAATAGGCTATTGTAATCGCTTTACATCAGGTGGGCCCTATATATGTACGTCTTTCGACGTTGTGTAAAAAAAGTGCTTGTCTGGGAGACACTCAAATAGAGTGGAGATTAGCCCTAGAAAATAACTTAGATTTGCAGAATAACGCTTAGAAAAGGCCAGACAAGCAGTTATTGAAAAATAAATTAAGTCATATCATTACCCGTTACTTTTAGAGCATACCCCTTACCATTAAATCATACACCATTGGAAATTGTAGTTGCTCTATAGCATTATCAAAATTTACAATAAATAATCTATGTACAAACAGCTGTTAAGAAAATTTATTTCCTGTGTTTATCAGTCGAATTTAATTATTTTTTGTTTAATAGCTATCGTCAAGCTTTATTATTGTTTTGTTCATTAAAAAATGGGAAAATGGAGAAAAAACGGATACTTGCAAATTAATGTTTGCCTCATTTTGGTTCAATTTCAACGATATAATAACTAATTTAAATAAAATGATTCAAAATATATTTATTTAAACGGTTGCATATGAAAGTAATGTAATTTTCTTTCTCAATAGTTTTGTTAATTAGCACGTTTAAAGTACTTCTTATACGTAATAATTCGTGCAACTTTATATTTTGATACATATTCCAATTATAATGCATAGATCGCATTTTAATGCACAGAGTAAAACCACGAAACTACTATCGCAATTCCATAGCAATCGTAGTTCATAATGCAACCGCAGCCTGTATGTAACAAGCTGCGTAGTAAACGTTTAACACGTGCAAGTACTGAACATACCATTAAGGGTCATTCATTATCACCAACTACGTGTATCCGGTAATCCAATTTGAGCCCGGAATTCTAACTACGTGTTCAGTGTAAGGCTATAGATACCTACTAGTTACAAAATGATAGTACTTTTATACTGATAAATAAAGCAATTCATGCGAAATTATTCCTTAACCATTCCAAAATATTCAAAAATGCACAACGTTAATGTTCAAGTTTTCACTTCTGCCGGCACTCCTGGAGTGCAACCTCTTTTTTTTATGTATGTTATCATTATCTCGGGAACGGCACAACTGATTTGAATAACTCAAACAGTAATCTGATAAAGTCATTCCGAATTTGGTGCCATAGTTTTGTTGAA
Organism: Pyralis farinalis; assembly: GCA_947507595.1. NCBI lineage: Eukaryota > Metazoa > Arthropoda > Insecta > Lepidoptera > Pyralidae > Pyralis > Pyralis farinalis. The sequence continues at coordinate 13,160,116 of OX382269.1, read as the reverse complement.
GGTTTAAATATTATATTTAACATAAAGCTATAATGTAACCAGCTTTAATACTCCATAGGATAATAAACAAAACAAACACTTATGACTTATGATCCAATTTTGATATTTCATTAATAAGAGTTGTCCCTTGACATAGTGTAAAAAAATGTCTCTGCTTTTTTGGTAGAGCAGGTTTGCTTGTTTTGAGAGAGGGAGGACCCAGCAAGGGTTGTGTTGTGCTCCGTAACCTCAGATTTTTTGTAATGGTGGGGCAAGGCAGGGCAGTATTCGTCTGGGGAAATACCTCCACCTTAAAGAAGACCGTTGCTAAATAACAATTCCTAGAGGATTGTTGCATATCGTTCGTGAGTAAGCCGCCAGTTATTTGAGAAGTCGTTGTGCAGGCAGCGGGAGGACAGTGTGGACGCGGGGATCACATAATCTTCACCCCCGGTGGCTGAATCGCCAAACTGCACAAAGTGCCTGTTGCAGTGGTCGTGCCGGAGAAGGCGACCGGCGTGGATCCAGCTGCTGTATCAAGGGGGACTGGGGGCCCTTTTGTCCGCAGTGTAGGTAAATCGCATAACCTGCACTGTTCAGTGGTGGAAGACACCACGACACACCATTTGTCCTCTATGTCGGCTCAGTGACTTCTCTTACATTACATTTTACTTATATTACCCTGTATACAAACTAGAACACACTTATTTGTGCGTCGTGTCACATACTCGTACATGTTCGTTCATGTTGTCACCATCTTCATAGCCTAGAAGACGGGTCTGTCATTACTATAGGTGCGCCTGGATCATGGCGGTGCTGGCCGTGATATAGACACAACTCTTCTATACGAGCATCTGCAAATGGCTACTCACAAAATCAAACGAATAAAGCGGTAGGTATCCTTGCACGGAGTTAATGTGATAGGAGATTTTTGGAGACTTTAATGCCTATCATATCGAGTAGCTTCGCTTTCGGTACACTGAGACAGGAGCTCTGCTCATGAATTTGCTCTGGCCTATAGTTTCTCTTAACTGGTTCATTCTCCCATTAGAATACCAGATATAGAGGACTGTGTAAGCTCTCTGGACCTTCTGCTGATTCCACGTCCGGATGAATATTAGATCTCTGTCAAAATGGCCATTCACTCATTGGACCACTGTCTTATCGGAATCCAATTACCCTGCACCAGATGTGACACACCTCCTCCTACCGAAGGGCATCGCATAGGGAACTATAAACCAGCAGAAGCCAATCAAGCAGGCTGCTTACGAGGCTTGGACTATGGCGCGTACTAATGGGGATCCTAATGAATGTTTTGAAACGCTAATGCAATGCTGCCTCGAGATCCAGTAAGAGGGTAATTGCTAAAGCAAAATTCGATTTCATCGGTAGAGTTGGCAAGCGATTTGTAAGCCTTCCCTCTGGGAGCCGTGCTTTCTGGTTGCTTGCTAAAGTTGTTGAGAGAAACTTCTGCCAACCGTCCATTATTATATTATACCTTTCACTATATCTATATATTCCTCTTTGCTTCTATCTCGAATTTGTATGACAGGGGAGCTGTGTCATCTACCATCCCGAGATGCTGTAGATTAAGGCTGGAAATCTCAATTACTCAGCGGGATGTCCGGCGGGCGTTGCTCTTTCTCAGCATTCATAAGTTGAGTGGGGCAGATGACATACTAACGCGCTAACGCGCTTTTTCGTGTCTTCGTACTGCACTAGGAGAGTCCCGTCTTCATGAAAAATCGCCACTGCACCTAGAAGGGCGATAGATCAGATCCATCTGGTTACAAACCTATTGCCATATCCTTCCTTCTCTCCAAGGTGATGGAGCGTATAATAAAGACACGACTCCTGTCATACCTAGAGGATTACGACTGATCACCGACCACTTACACACCACTGAGCTTCGGCGATTGAGAGTCAAGGTGGGGCATTGGCTGTTACCATAGATATGGTAAACGCGTTCGGATGGGTTTGGCATCGGGGTCTTCTCTCGAACTTACCATTGTACGAGCTGTCCGAGGGTTTGTGCAAATGAGTTGAATGCTTCTTATTCAGCAAGATGAATAAAGGCTGTGTTAGACGGTAGTTACTCTCACAGCTTGGACATCAATGCTGGCACTCTACAGGGCTCTGTATTGTCTCCGGTGCAATTTCTGCTATATGTCAATGATATATTTGCCAATTGATAGCGATCATTGTAATGTGGACGATAGTACCAGGGACACTTATTATACAGGCCATGCTAACATTTTTCGTTTCTTTTTTGTTGAGGAAAGCTGCGATAAATTTCTGTCTGAAATTGAGGGTACTTTGACTAAAGTATCTAGTTGGGACCATTGAATGAGGTCCAATTTAACATTAAAAAGACAGAAGTCTGCGCATTCACCGCTAAGAAATCCCTATTTGCTGTAGTTCTCCAATTCCAGAACACACTACTCACCATTGCAAAGAGCATTGGGATTCTCGATGTCCAGATCTCCAACGATGTTCCGAAGTCATCTGGAGGAGAAGTTCAAGCTGGCACCCAAGAAACTTGGTATGTTCAACAGAACCAAAGAGTAGTTCAGCTCGGAGTAAAGACTTTATATATAAGTTACATAAGTCTCAAATCAGACCGCATATGGAGATAGTAGAGTAGATACATACCATCGCTGCCATGGCTGCTTCGGTCGTCACAAGTCACAACATATAACGCACATGGAGTACTGTAGTCGCTTATGGCTGGGAGCACCTAGAGCTAGGAACTTATGATTTGAAGCAAAGACGAGGTGATGAGGATCGTCGATGATGCTAAACTCACAAACGGTATTTAACCCTTGAGTTAAGGTTTAGGGTTAAGGACACATTTTGCATCAATTTGCGTGTTCTACCGATTGTACAATAGGTTGTATTCCGAGGAGTTGTTCGCCATGATGCCAACAGCCTCGTTATACAATCGCAACGTTCGCCAGTAGCTGTAAGTCTTTGGAACCAGACGTTTTCTATCGAGAATTCTTAAGCTGTGGAATGAGGTCCCTGCCGAGGTTTTCCCAAGGGACTTGTGAAAAGGACAGCATGGGGTTCTTCAAGAAATATGTTAAGATGTTTTTACATGGTCGGCAACTCAAGAGCGGTACCGCTGGTGTTGTAAATGACCATAAGCGAGGGTAACAGTTCACCATCAGACAGGGCGGATGTTTATTTGCCACCTTAGTGATATTTGTCCTGTCCCTATATATTCTATGATATTTGTCTTTTCCCTGTCGTAAATAATAATTATTTCCGTTATTTCTATTGATATTCTGTGAAATTTAGCTAGCAAATAAATTACGAAGCACCCCAAGGACCTTTGCGTAAAACTAGAAAGGTTAACGCAAAGGTCCCTACGGTACTGGTTCATGTGTAATGTATGATCTCCGTTAAAGAAGTTAAACGTAGATAAAACCAAATGTTTTATATGTGGTCTTTCAAATGTGACTTCTGCCAATACATACTATGTCGTTGAGAATAATAAACTAGATTTTAACAAAACCTAGTTACTGTATTTCTTGGAATTACACTAGACTCCAAATTGCAAGTGGGCTCTCATATAAATGAACTTGTCGGTAAGCTCAGCTATGCAGTTAGGAGACTCAGACAATTAACGACGTGGATACTGCGCGCTTAATCTATTTCAGCTACTTTCGCTGCATTACGTCGTATGATATACTTTTGGGGGAAAAGCGCTGATATTGAAATATTTTTTATCTTACAAAAGAGAGCTCTATTTATAACATGGGCTTCAGGGAATCACTTAAGGAACTGTTTAAGAAATAAAATATCCTCTCTTTATACACTGTTGTGAGGAACGGCGGCTGTTATTGAGACAATTTTTATCTTGCAAAAAGAGCTATTCGCTCTGTTTATAACATGGGCTCCAGAGAATCACTCGGGGAACTGTTCCAAGACATGAATATCCTCACTAATACTCTTCAATATATTTATGAAAACATAATGAACGGTCCCAAAAATATGCCAGTATATCGGTTTGCTAAGACTGGTACCTAAGTATTTTCTTGTAAATTGTAATAATAAAATGCCTGAAACAGTTCTGACCTTCCCTGGACAGTATGTTCAAAAGGCGCATCAATATTATTCTTAGTAAAAAGGCTTCTTACGTTATTAATTAACTGTTCTGAACAAACTGGCAAAGATGTCTGAAAATGATTGGGCATAGGTAACCATTTCTAAACACATCTTTATTTCTGCTACCTGACATAATTATTATTATACCATTAAGCTCACACAGATGTATTGTAATATCTAATTGATGATTAAAGGAAAGCGTCTTTCAGTTATCGTAATCGCATACAACATATCGTAAAAGCACAAAGTTACGTCATCACATCAAACCTTACTCATCCCACTGCAGGGATAGAGGTCTCCCTTCAACCGAAGGGGTTTACAGCATACTCCACCACGATGCTCAATTGCGGATTGACGGAGGCCAATTGTTTACAAGCCGCCCGAGGGATACTGACTTAGCATAACGACTGTCATCTATCGACAACAGCCGGGACCGACGGCTTAACGTGCCCTCCTAAGCACGGAGAAACTCGATAGATAAACCCATCCATAGACAGGCTGCGGTCGACGTTCCTTAACCTGCGTGTTCGGTTATGACACGCGCAACGATGCCATCGAGCTCTCTTTAGTTATGTATCAACAATATATTATTCGAAAAACAGGGCCGGTCAACTGTGAGCGGACTCATGCACCGAGGGTTTGTACTTTTTTTTGGCCTGCATAACTAGTTTCGATACTTGAATTTATGAAAAAATGTAGAAAGATAAATATTACATTTTTCTTCTTTACGCAAACCTAATTTAAACCTGAGCAAAGTTGACTAATAACATTTTGAAAGGATTTTTCGTCTTATTTCATCACGTTGGCGATAAATTGTGATATCAAGGCAACCGTTACTATTTTCCATCATGCAATCCGTGAAGGTTTCTTTAGTAGCATACAAAATTGAAATGCATAGTTGTAAGGCGGACACACTCTCATTGTGTGTAAATCAATTATTTACCAGGAAAAAATATGGTGTAGTCCAAGACAGCAGCAAGTTGGCGTAGAAAGTTTTCCCCGGTGTCAGTGAATAGGTAACAATTTCTTAAATGATGCCCGAACATCGCCGACATGAGATCACATCGCCTCACATATGGAATTTGATTCAGGAGTACTGGTAGCTGTTTTCGAAAAAAAGCATATCAGATAATGAAGATCTCAGTGATCGTGTGGCTGGAGCTGAGTCAACAAAGATCAGGAGCTGGAGATAAATTCGACGGGAGCAGAGTACAAAAAGCCAACTACAATAATAACGAATTTCTGATAAAAACACAGGATTCGGTTATTTCTGCCTACACCGCAAGAGATTTGGCGTGAGGTAGATAGATAGTGTTATATATACTCTTTGCTTTTATTAATATTCTTTTTATAATGTTTTCTATGGTAATGTCATGTATGTCATATTAGTAAAATGAAGAATAAACTATGAAATAATTCTATGTATATTTTAATTATATTACAAAGTATATAATATTGGCGACGATGGAGGAAGAACAATTGTTAAAACTGAAAAGATTACGAACTTCAATTAAAGGTCAGTTTACAAAAATAGACAATCAACTTAATACACTACAAGTTTTATCACTACAGGAATACGACACGAGATTTCATACATTGCATAGTTACGAAAGTAAATTTGAAAAGATACAAGATGAGATCGAAAAATTAATCGACGAAAATAATTTAGAATTCGAAGTAGAACAAAGATTTATTACAACAGAGTTGATTACACAATTAAAATTGAAATTACATAATTTAAAACCTATTCTGGAAAACCCACCTATGTCAACAGGAATTCCGAGATGCAGCGATGGTTTTAGCCCAGTAAACTCTCCACCCAAAATTAATTTACAACCCTTCTCTGATCAAGAAACATTTAAAAATTTTGTAAAACGCTTGGAAATGTTTCTATCATTTAACAAATATCACGATGAAACTTCAAAAAGGTATATCTTACTTTCGTCTATTAAACCTGAACTACATGAAAAGATTAATGATTTATGTGCACCTAAAGATCCTTACGAATACTCATTTCTAGAATTAACTGAACTTATGGAAAATTTCTTAGATCCTAAACCTAGTATCTGGGCTAGACAACATAAATTCATTTCAAGAATGCAATTAGAAAATGAATCTGTTATGAATTTTGCGTCAGAACTTAAAAGATTATGTCAAAATTGTGATTTTTCTTGTTCGAACTGTAAGAAATCGATTGCAGAGAATTTTCTCACCCTACAATTTATTAGAGGTGTTCACAATAGTGAAACAAGAACAAAGATTCTTCAACAAAAAAATGCAATGCAATTTTCAGAAATAATCAATATAGCTACTACAATGGAAATGGCTGAGAAAGATAATAACTTTATTATACAGACCAACAATTCAAAAATGGAACCTAACATTTCTATTAATAGGGTACAAACAGATTCAAAACCTTACAAACATGATAATAAGAAATCAAACTCTACGACGTCTTCAATTAATCATTTAAATGGGAAATGTTTTAGATGTGGAAATCCAAATCATAGAGCTAACAACTGTATTCATCTAAACAACATCTGTTACAAATGCAAGAAAGTTGGTCATCTTGGTAAGGTTTGTTTACAAAACAAATCTAATCACCAGATTCAGAACGAAAATGAAATTGATGAGGACACTACTTGTGAAATTTATATAATGCAATCTAATACAAATGACAAATTCATGATATCGGTACAAATTGAAAACTGTCCTTTGCGTATGGAACTAGATACAGGAGCAGCTCTATCTTCTATATCATACAATGATTTTAAAAAAATGAATATCCAAAAAAAAATATACAAAACTGATATTAAATTAAAAACTTATACAGGAGAAATAATTTGTCCGTTAGGAGCTGTATATGTTAAATGTAAATATAATAATGAAACATTTTTTGGAAAATTATATATCATTAATCAGACAGTTGATCCAATTTTCGGCAGAGCATGGATACGGGAAACCAATGTTAATTTGGCGGATATCAAAGCCTTAAGTATAGAAAAGAATCCGAACCTCGATAAATTATTAAAAGACTACGCTACGGTTTTCGATGGATCTCTCGGATGTATACCAAATTATAAGGCTCATCTTACTTTACAAGATAATACATCTCCAATTTTTATTAAACCTCGCCGTATTCCTTACGCATTAAAAACAAAAGTGGATGAAGAAATAGACAGATTATGTAAATTAGGAATACTTACAAAGATAGAGAATTCAGAATGGGGTACACCAATTGTCCCTGTAGTGAAACCGAACGGAAGCATACGACTTTGCGCAGATTACAAAGTTACACTTAATAGAGTTATCAAAGATGAAAATTATCCTATTCCAATTATAGAAGATATTTTTTCAGAAATGAATGGAGGTAAATTTTTTTGTACTCTAGATATTACCCAAGCGTATCTTAATATGCAGATGGATGAAGAAAGTAGTGTATTACAGACGCTAAGTACACCCAAAGGTACTTTTAAAGTGAACCGTTTAATGTTCGGTGTGAAAGTAGCACCTGGCTTGTGGCAAAAATTCATGGACCGAATTTTGCAAGGCATTACTGGCGTGAAATGTTTCTTTGATGACATTATTATTCAAGGATCTTCAGAAGAAGAAGTGTTAATAAGACTTCGATCAGTATTAGAAAAGTTAAAAGAAAATAATTTGAAATTAAACAGAGATAAATGCATTTTCTTTCAGAAATCAATTAATTACCTGGGACATACCATTAACGCAGATGGACTACATAAAAATAAGGATAAAACTAAAGCCCTAGTTAATACGGAACGCCCAAAGAACATAAACGAACTACGAACATTTTTAGGTATGGCTAATTATTACAATAAATTTATTTCTAACTTAGCTTCTAATGCTAGTCCATTAAATAAATTATTGCGTAAAGAAAGAAAGTTTAATTGGACAAAAGAATGTGAAAACAGTTTTTTACGTATTAAACAAGAGATTATAAGTGAAAAAGTACTCATACATTTTGACCCTAATAAGCCAGTAGTTTTAGCAACTGATGCTTCACTAAATGGTCTCGGGGCAGTCCTATCCCATAGAATGCCTGACGGTACAGATAAACCGATCGCATTTGCATCAAGGACTTTATCTAAGAGTGAAAAAAATTACAGCCAAATCGATAAAGAAGCCACTGCAATATATTGGGCATTAAAAAAATTTTTTCATTACTGTTATGGACGAAAATTTGTTCTAATTACTGACCATAAACCATTGACAATAATCTTTCACCCAAACAAAACATTACCAACAATGAGCACAATGCGATTATTTCATTATGCTCATTTCTTATCTGGGTTTGATTACACAATTGAATATAGAACATCAATTGCTAATAGTAATGCTGACTACCTATCTCGTTTTCCAATAGAAGTGACACCTGATAAAATTGATCAATGTTCAGTTTTTCAAAACAATCAGATAAATGCCATAAATATTTCACGAGACATTATTCATAAAGAAATAAGAAAGGATTCAGATTACCAAAACTTATTACAAGCTTTAATATCTGGTAAAAATTTACAACGGTATGGATACAGCGAAAATGAACTTACAGTTCATGATGGTTGTATTTTATATGGAAGCAGATTATTGATACCTTATTCATTACAAACTAAGATGTTAAACGAACTTCATGACGGTCACTTAGGAATTCTGAAGATGAAATTACTTGCAAGAAGTTACATTTATTGGAAAAATATAGATAAACAAATAGAAAACTTAGTTAAAAATTGTAGAGAATGTAGATTAAAGCAGAACGAACCGCCAAAAGTAGAACTACATCATTGGGAAGAACCTATTATGCCGTGGCAAAGAATACATATTGATTTTGCTGGTCCTATACAAGGATATTGGTTATTCATAATTGTAGATTCACTGAGTAAGTGGGTTGAAATAATTCCCACAAAAACTACAACATCAAGTTGGTGTGTAAACCAACTGAAAGAAGTATTCGCTACCTTTGGTGCACCTTACGTTCTGGTATCAGACAATGGAAGACAATTCATCTCTGAAGAATTTGAATCTTTTATGAAAGAAAACAACATTTGTCACCGAACTATTGCACCATATCATCCGTCTACTAATGGCTTAGCTGAACGATATGTTCAAACTATCAAGAAGATTCTTTACACCACAAGGGAAGAAGGTGGAAATATATACGAAAAACTAACTCGAGTTAAGACATGTTTAAGAAGAACTCCAAGTTCCTCGGGAAAAACTCCATATGAATTAATGTTTGGACGAGAAGTAAGAACTATATTTCATATATTGGTTGGAAGGAATTCTATCCAACATCAAGAGGCGCATCCTAACCAATTACGGCCAACGATTAGAGAATTTACTATTGGACAACGCGTACAGGCTAGAGACTATAGTCCTACAAAATTAAAGTGGCAGTTTGGACATGTAGTCAAACGTATAGGTAAACTACATTATGAAGTCAAAACTGATTCGGGTGTTATATGGCGAAGACACATCGACCAAATGTTACCAACCTCGTTCAAGCCACATTAGGAGGGGAGAAACTGTTATATATACTCTTTGCTTTTATTAATATTCTTTTTATAATGTTTTCTATGGTAATGTCATGTATGTCATATTAGTAAAATGAAGAATAAACTATGAAATAATTCTATGTATATTTTAATTATATTACAAAGTATATAATAGATAGATACCCAGGATTTTACATTTTTATGCAAATATCACCTTTTTCTATTAATTTTCAAAGTTAAACAATACTAATTACGCATAATTTCGAAATTACACAAAGTTAATGTGATGAAGTGGCACCATTTAATTATTATGCACTAGTGTACTAGAGGAGCTATCCTAAGTAAAAGTCTTGGCCCATTTTGGTAATAATTAAAACTAATGCCCGCTGCATCTATCCCAAATATTCGAAGATACAGCACTAAATCGCTTCTAAGGGGTATTTTTCTCAAAAGGACATAAAATCCCCATACCCATTTAGGCACAAAACATCATCAGTCAGTTAGTTGATACGGGCTTTTAATTTACAGGCAAATTGGCTAATTAAAAAACCATACGTTCTACAGTATTATTTTGCAGATAGCTCTTTTCACTTTGCACCTATCGAATTGAGTTCATCGTTACTTTATAACATGCATAGTGATTATTGTTTTATCGCGCAGTTTCGAAGCAGAGGTAAGGCTTAGCAAATAGAATCAGCCTCCTGGGGAAGTACTTCCATTTTAGAAGACTCAGCGAAGTAAAAATTTCCTAATAGTCTGTTGGATTCTTTAAAGAGTACGATCACCAGGAAACTATTGACGAGGATCTACGTGGCGGTTACGCGTAAAGGTCAACGCTCGAGAATAAACAAAAGCAAAAATAGCAATAAATGTAAGGACGTAATAGTAAGTATATTTTAAGAGAGGTAAGGCACATCAAAGCAGCCCGACTGGGGAAGTACCTGCATCTCACAAAAACCGCGGAGAAATAACTGGAGGACTGCTGTGTTCCTGCGTGTGAGTGAGATCGCCAGTAGGCTGTATTAGCAGCAGAGGTGGCATCACGCGTGTGATACTTAATGTATCACCGGCGTTCACAGGCTACGGTAACCACTTTACATTAGGTGGAACGCGTGCTTGTATGCCTCCCGACGTTGTATACAAAAAAGTATTACATAAGACAACGGTTATATATATATATATATATATATATATATATATATATATATATATATATATATAACCGTTGTCTTAACCTATATATATATAGGTTAAGACAACAATTCATATCGCAGTTGTTTGCAACTGTATTGAATACATGAAAATTATTTACAGAACTTTTAAAATACGAGACCATAGAGAAATACCTGTCGCCCGCGTTCAGTTACCCAAAGTTGCTGGACATATTTCCATAGTTTTTTCAACTGATAACCTGAAATAGAAAATAAAACTGTATATGAAATAACAATCTATCTACATAATTTGAAAACCACTTGTACGAGCGTATGTGATAAAACATTAAAAATTCTTGTTATGTCTACCTTTCATCGAAGATTTATTATCTCCATCTATTAGAAAATGATAATAGCATTGACATCTCCTGTAATTCACAGAAAACAGCAATCAAATAACACACTCTAGGGGGTTGTTGTGTTTCTGCGATCGGGAGAAGTTACTAGTAGTCTAATGATACTTCTTGTACGGCAAGTGTTCATAGTGTACGGTAACGGTGGATCGAATGCGTATATGCCTTCCAACGTTGTACTAAAAATGCCAATTTTCAAGGATTCATATTAACATCAATACGTCGTTGGTGCAAATTCATCAATGGCTTTGACAACACGCCTTTTGAGTCATTAATATTAGCTAAACAATAGTATTAAAGCAACAATTGGTATTTGATCTCGTCTAAAAGCATACTTTTACAAGCACAAACACGCACCCACTCACACACAACTTTCATAAAAATATACACATAAACGTTTATATACATAACGAGCAAATTAGTGTATTTATTGTTTTATAAACCGGGAGTAGTTTTTAGTTTACGGGCCGAATTAATAGATGTTTAAAATGTATAAAGGATTCTTTGCTACTCTTTACATTTTAAACATTTATTAATTCGGTCTAAACATGACGACTGAGTTAATAGGAGACAAAGCAATAGTCGAGAGGCTCCCTTCGAGTAACTAAATTAATGTCTGGTTACCCGCAGTATTATCTGCGTTGTGCAGAACATTATTAATATAGGGAAGTACAATTTTAACTTAACATTAGTTCAATGTACGTACCGAAGCCTTTTTTTCTTACAACGTCGGGAGGTATACAAGCATACGATCTGATGTAAAGCGGTTACCGTAGCCTATAAACGCTTGCGATACATTAAGTATTACTCTCGCGATGGGACCTCTGTCATTTTTGTGCATGAACATGCCTGTTTGTATTGGCCTGGGTGGTTTTAAAAGAGGTAGGGTGCATCAAAGCCGCCAAAGTCTAGGGAAGTACCTCTACCTCACAGAAAACCGTAGACAAATAAAAACTCTACTGTGGGTTGTTGTGTTCCTGCATGTAGGTGAGGTCACCAGTAAGCTCCTAAGGAGTAACTATGGTAGCAACAGAGGCGACATCATGCCAGTGATACTTAATGTATTCCAAGCGTTCATGGGCTACGGTAACCGCTTTATATCGGGTGGGCTGTAAGCTTGCATGCATCCCGACGTTGTATAAAAAAAATCGATGTAGCTATGGCTCTTGGATCAGTGTCAAAAGTGATTTGAATTGTATCCTGCTTAGGCGATATGGTCACTTATCTCACTTACCAGACAATCCTTGATTCTCCAACATATCTATAAGTTCCTTAGTGCTTGTCTCGTAGTGAGTTAATGCGTATTTTGTGGAATTTGCAACTTGTATTGACGTAGCCACGACTACAGCCGCAAGCATTTTTCCGCACACTAAGCACACCGCTAGTACAACCATTGGCGCGATGTACTCTATAATGAACTCGTCGCCACCGGTGGTTGTTAGCTCGGAAATGACTACATACACTGATGTAGCGTAATCCCAATATCGTTGTGTTGTCTCCCTAAATCATACAAATGTATAAATTATAAAAAAAATCCTTGCTGAATAGGCAGAGATTGCGTCACCCCGTTTTTGCGTCACCCCGTTCCCCTGGGGTGATCGCTTCAGTTGAAGCCTTTGTAGCCTTCTCGGCTAAAGGCAGTCCCAGGGGGTGTTTTAGTCGGTGGAAATCCGACATAATCAGTTCGTTCGCACGAAATGGTATCTTTAAAAGATTTCACCTCCTCCCTCCCGTTTTCCGTAGGGTGCCCCTCACGGAGGAATGACCAATGCACACCCGGGTGTGGGTTGGTCCTTCCTTTGTGGGTCTTCAACTTTCTTGGGCGAAAAAAAAAAAAATAGGCAGAGAGAACGGAGCGCCACGTGACACGATCCTTACACTTCTCTCTGCCTACTACGCAAGGGATTTGGCGTGAAGATGTAGATAGATATTTATTTATTTACATTCATTAAACATATAGATAAAAAATCCTTAAATTAATGTATAGCTTTATCTCGGAACAAGGCCGTCGTAGACGATATCTATCATTGCTCCTCACTATATAGTGAGGAGCAATGATAGCTCAGTGGATTAGAACCGGCATATTGACCAACTCATCCATGATTCCTGGCATGTACCCAATGACCTTCGAAGGTCATTACATGTATCACTAAATTTGTGTTTTCGAATGTATGTACACATTTATGTATCAATTGCTCGGCGGTGAAGGAAAACATCGCGAGGAGACCTTCAAGTTATTATATTTCGATCTTCATAATATATTTTCGGGATACGGGTCTCCCTTCAACCGAAGGTGTTTAAATCATACTCCACCACGCTGCTCAAATGCGGATTGGTCAGTGTTTTCAAGCCGCCCGAGGGCCATCGACTTAGCTTAACGATTGTCATCTATCGACAACAGCCGGGCCCAACGGCTTAATGTTCCCGGAGAAACTCGAGATAGACAAACCCACCCACAGATAGGCTGCGGTCGACGTTGCTTAACCTGCGTGTTTGGTTAGAATGACAACGATGCCATCGAGCTCTCCAGAAAATATCAACACTCAAAACAACTACTACTAGTAACCAAATTCTAGATCAGTACTAGTAGGCCTGATGTACACGGAATGACTGACAGCAGAGAGACAAAGTCTGCTCTCTAACTATAGGATTCCCGTTTCATGTCATCATAGGTATGGGATCCTAAAAAGTGGCATGGAATGATTAATATCGCCAGAGTAGGTACTATTTATATTGTGTTGAAATTACTATAACGTAGAGTTGGAAATTGAATGACTTACTCATCAATTAGATGACTCTTAAGAGTTCGTATGACGCTGATCGGCGAGGTAGCGATCGTCAGGAGAAGCCACACACATGTAAATACATGTATCAGTAGAACCACTACTAACAACATCATAACTGCCTGAAACATAGCAATTATAAATAATATCGGCCGAACCGTACCGTCTAGTCAAAACCTATGAATAGCTTGTAGCTACCGATATTAGTTAACTAATAAACATACAAGCATACGGCCCACCTTATGTAAAGCAGTAACTCTCGCGATGTCCTAACACAAGTACTCCTTAGGAGTTTACTGGCAACCTCGCTCATTCGCAGGAACATAACAACACGCCGGGGAATCGTTATTTGGTTGCAGTTTCTGTGACGTGGGGGCACTTCCCCAGATGAGCAGCTTTGATGCGCCCTACCTCTCTTAAAAATTTGTAGTCGTAGAATGACTTTATGCTATAGATAGCATGCATATGCAAAATCAAGGCATTCTTGTAATTTTGTAAATTACGTGTGAAATGATAAACTTAATAGCAATGCCTTCATTTCGTTTATGACACATATGATTTCCTACAGATTATAATAAGTCATACAACCAAACAAACCTGTGCCTGGACATCGCAATACAAGAAAACATAATCCTTGAAAGGATTACCACATATCTAGGACTCTTTACAAATAGAAATACTTGCGTCTTGTAAAATAAGCATACCTGCAATGTAGTAACATTATTGGTGAGTTCTGCCGATGTTGTAGTATAGAACTCAATCAAATATTTCAGTCGTAGCAATTTATTGGAGCGTAGGTAGTGCATTGCAATCAAGGGAGACCTAGAATATGAAAAGAATTCAATGTATTATTTGTAATTTTCGATAATCAATGGAGTTAAAGTAGAGAAGAAGTGTGAAGTAAATATGATCTTTTACTATGAAGCCAACTCTAAAATTTTGAATGAATCAATAATCATCGCCAAATGCAAGTCGGAGTTCGAAACATACATTAATATATATGAGTCCCTCATTATATCCACCCACCAAATGTTCATTAACATAACTGATTCGAGAGTTATCTAGCTACACTACACTTTAGCACTAGAAATAGTTCTGGTTGTAAAATATTTTTTTAATACAGTTGCTCAAAAAGTGGCGTATTGCAGGGACGTATAGCGTTCGGGATGTGGGCTATTACATACTCGAGCTTTTTCTTTACCTTTTCCGAACTCGTGCGTTCTCTTTCCCAACTGTCAAAATAATGTCTATTAAAAAGAAAAAACCAACCACGAAGATTTACTAAAATAAATTAATATAAGTTTTTATGATTCATGCAAATATTTCTAAAAAGAAGCTACTAATTTGTTTCAATATCAGATTTAATGATTTGATTCAATGAGTTAGGTTAGGTTTCATTTCATTTCATCTCATTAATACTCATTTTCATTTCATATCAATAAAAAAAATCTACTGAAGACTTGGCTGTATGGGCATAGTTCCCTTTGCCTACCCAGAA
The DNA here is from genome assembly GCA_947507595.1 of Pyralis farinalis. Taxonomy (NCBI): domain Eukaryota; kingdom Metazoa; phylum Arthropoda; class Insecta; order Lepidoptera; family Pyralidae; genus Pyralis; species Pyralis farinalis. The sequence goes on along the minus strand of OX382269.1, from coordinate 13,144,669 downwards.
TGGGTGAACAAAACAAAAGAAAATCTCTGCTTATATTCTTTTACGGTTGGCGCCATTTTCCTAGTTAGTTGAGTTTATTGTGTTTTTATTATTTTATTAAATTGCTTCATTTTTTCGCAACTGTATTAAAAATAGTTGTTCAGTACACGTGCGGAACCGTCATTGCAAAGAGTTCCGACTGTCAACCCTCACATTCGGCTGCACTTCGGCTCGGGTAGACATTTGTCAGAACTCTTTGCAATGACAGGCTTTCCGCACTTTTAATGAAATATACTATTTTATCTTTTTCCATATACTTGTGCTATGAGACCTTGTTCTATTCATGCCGTTCATATTCTAGATCACAGTACGTGCAGGTTTTGACTTGTGATTTCTTTACAGAAACAATATGTAGATGAAAAACTCGAAAACTGATGAAAAAGGAACTATGGCGCTTCTCTTGTTGGCGAATGCCTTGAAAGCTTGATAAATTTCAGTTGAAAAAGTTTTTTTACGTATTACAAGAGACGATGATACTAATTAGCTTATTTCTTTTAGAAATCTTTAAAAACCCGTCTGAATTCTGAAATTGATAAACAGAAAAAAAATGTTATTAACACCAACATATCATCAGCCACCATATTTATTCGGGAATTATCAAAAAATCTAAACGCATAACTGCAACTAAAACAAATTACATAACAAACTTGCATTTGGTGAAAAGTACCGGCAGTTTGAATCTGATTTGCACTTGAGGTTTGAGTTAGGTTTGAGCCAGACTTAGATCATACTTGTAAAAGGATAAAGAAAAATAGAATGTTCATATCTAGCACGTTTTGGCAAACGAACTTAATTACACGAAGAAGTGTATTAGAGAATCCTCGGTGCATGAGTCAGAGTTGCACTTTACTAGGCTTTTTTAATTGTCTATCTATCTATAACTTCACGTCAAATCCCTTGCGGGGTAGGCAGAGAGAACCGAGCGCCACGTGACTCGTTCCTTACATATCTCACTCGCTTCTTTAACATTCATTGCTCTTCTCATGCACGCTCGCCGGTTTCTCGTAGGTCTCCTGACATCACCTTCTGATAGAACACGACCAATTTGGTCATCATTCACATCCTTCCACTTTTGCATTGTATATCTGCTTCGTCATTCTTTCACCTTGCATTCTTTCTACATGTCCGAACCAACGGAGCATGCCTCTTCTTATTTTTAATTGTGTCCTATACAAAATTATTTATAGAGAGCAGTGAAAGTCCAGTGGATAAGGAACTAAGAAAATAAAGTATATTGTTATTTTCAGTCTAAAACTTTAAACTATCAATGAGTGGGAATATAATATACAAATCAATGAAAATCATCAAATCACATGAATGGCGCTGAACATTACCTGTTTTGTGCCAGACCAGATCATGTAGGTGTAAAACTATTACCTGACTTTAAAATATGTCGTTACTTAAATTAAGAGTCAAAAGGCCTTGCCGCGCGTGTCATGCTAACCGATCACAGGTTAAGCAATGTCGACCGCAGCCTGTGTATGGCTGGGTCTATCTATCTCAAGCTTTTCCGCGCTTCGTAGGGCGCGTTACGCCGTCGATCCCGACTGTTGTGATAGATGACAGTCGTTAAGCTAAGTCAGCGGGCTTCGGGCGGCTTGAAAACACTGTCTTCTGCCAATCCACAGGTGAACAGCGTGGTGGATGCACTAAACCCCTTCGGTCAAAGGGACGCCCGTATACCTGCAATGGGATGACTTAGGGTTGGTGTAGTAGCAGTAAATAGTTCAAAGAAACTCACTCGAAACATAATGCAAATAATTCGAGAGGTGCATTCACTACAACGTCGCTCCAGACCCAAAATTTCTGTTTCATATACCTTTTCCTGCACTTCGATGGGTTTAGTATCATTTCTCCGTGCTTGTTCAAGTAACCCTAAAAAACTATATATTACAATAATTGCCGGCAAACGTAAAGTAACGTAAGTAATACAGGGAATACACAATAGAATACGGGTTTAATATTAAATTGTTGAATGCATGAAGAAGTTATGAAACTCTTTTTTTTTATACTACGTCTGGAGGCAAACAGGCATACGGCCCACCTGATGTAAAGCGGGTACCGTAGCCTATTAACGCTTGCGATATATTAAGTATCACTCGCGCGATGCCTCCTCTGCTGCTTACACAGCAACTCCTCGGGAGCTTACTGGTGAACTCACTCACACGCAGGAACACAACAACCCTCTAGGGAGTTGTTATTTGGCTGCGGTTTTCTGTGAGGTGGAAGTACTTCTTCAGACGGGCTGCTTTGATGCGCCCTACCTCTCTTATATCGATCGATTTCGACGAGTCCGGTGATGGAGATGTTAGCAATGGTACTTTAACACCTAAGGTCGTGGATTTGTTCCCAGGCTGGACAAACGTGGGTGGATGTTCATGTTTATTTGTCTTGGTAGGGGAGTTTTTAAGGGAGGTGTGGCGTAACAACTCTCGGGATGGTTGTTGTGTTCCTGCCAGTGAATGAGGTTACCAGTCAGTTCATAAGGAGTTGCTGTGTCAGCACCAGTGTATTTTGCAAGTATTCATAGGCTACGGTATCCATTTCATATTAGGTGTTCCAAAAGATAAAAAAAACTAGCATTTTTTTATACTACGACATGGGACATGCATACAAGCACATGACCCACCTGATGTAAAGCGGTTACCGTAGCCTATAAACGCTTGCAATACATTGAGTATTACGCGCATGATGCCAGCTCTGCTGCTAACACAGCAACTCCTTAGGAGCTTACTGGAGGCCTCACTCACACGCAGGAACACAACAATCCTTTTCCAGTTGTTATTTGGCAGCGATTTTCTGTGAGGTGAATGTACTTCACCAGATGCTCTTTTGATGCGCCTTACCTCTCTTGATCCAATTCTTTATTCACATAAACTATCCGTTCCATAATTTTGTCAACTGTCTTTATATACCTATACTAGCTACTCTACCCAGCTTCGCACGGGTGATCCAATTCATTACCAAACTACACAGGATCACCTGCTGGGCTAACCTGAAGTTTCACTGAAAATGTCATCAAAATCTGCCCAGCCGTTTTTGAGTCCATAGAGGACATACAGACAAACATTCATTTTTATATATATAGATATACAACCAAAGGAGGTGGTGTCTTTAGTTCTTTAGATTAAATATTATTAGATAAAGATGATTGACCAAATACCAAATCCATAAAATTTAAAAACAAGTATGTCTGTCTAAACAGGTGTTACTTAAAAACTACAAGAGGAAATATAGTGTGACTGAAGCTCATATCATGAGTATAAGACCTTTTTATCTCGAAAAATAAAAAGATAATCAAGGACAAATGCCAAAATTGAATTTCAGGCATCCATTAAGACAGAGACTTTGTTATTGGATATACGAACCTTACCAAAGAAACTATTGCGTCCAATACTCTTTTCACTTTCCCAGGGGATAAAAATACCCATAGGCGATTCTCAAGGGGCAGCTTAAAGTATGTTTCTTTCGGAATATAACACTTGAATATTTGTATTCGGCAAGGAAATCTTGCGAATATGTTTTATATTACAAAAAGTGACAAATGAAGATTTTATATAAGAAATGTCAAAAACCAAAATCGTTGAAAATTTCGAGTTACCTGACATCGTGCGTATTATGTAATGAGGATACCCTCCAACAAATGGATGAGTTTGTATATCTTGGATGCGCTTTCAGCAGGGATGGAAGGTACACCGTAGATGTGGAAAGACGAGTGAGTGCTGGGAATAGTGTGAATGGAGCGTTGGGAAAACTTCTTGGCAGTAAAAACCTGAGCCAGAAGGCACAACTCGCTATACACAATGCAGTGTTGGTCCCAACGCTAACTTATGGAAGCAAGAGCTGGGTATGGCAGAAAGAGCATGAAAGTAGAATAAACGCGGTCGAAATGCGAGCGCTGCGCGAAATTTGTGGCGTAAGGCTTATAGACCGTATTCGCAATGATGATGTTAGAAACACAGTTGGTCTGAAAGAGAGCGTCGGTGTTAAAATAAGAAGAGGCATGCTCCGTTGGTTCGGACATGTAGAAAGAATGCAAGATGAAAGAATGACGAAGCAGATATACAATGCAAAAGTGAAAGGATGTGAATGATGACCAAATTGGTCGTGTTCTATCAGAAGGTGATGTCAGGAGCCCTAGCAACCGGCGAGCGTGCATGAGAAGAGCAATGAATGTTAAAGAAGCGAGTGAGATATGTAAGGATCGAGTCACGTGGCGCTCGATTCTCTCTACCTACCCCGCAAGGGATTTGGCGTGAAGTTATAGATTATAGATAGATACTCTCGATTGATAACTTTCTTTCATACAACGTCGGGTGGCATATAGTGTACTTATATGCCTCCCGACATAGCAGGTCTATCTGATGTAAAGCGGTTACCATCACCAATGAACGCCTGCAATACATCACTTCTGGTGTTAACGCAGCAACTCCTTAGGAGCTTACTAGTAAGTTCACTCATACACAGGTACACAACAACCCTCCAGGGAGTTGTTATTTGGCTATGGTCTGCGTTGATGCACCTTATCTCTCTTAAAAGTTCATTATCACCTTTATTTCAGCTAGTATTCGTCCATTGCTGGCCGTAGGCCTCCCCTCTAGAGAGCCAGTCGCCTCGATCCTGAGCCACCTGCGTTTATCCACTCTCTGTAAATTTCTCTAGGTCGTCGCTCCATCTAGTGGGGGCTCATCTACATTGCGTGCGCAATTCGATTAGAGAGAGAGAGAGAGAGAGAGAAACGAGAGAGAGAGAGTGACAAATCCACAATAAACTAATTTGAAATAAGAGGATGTATGAGGACATATATATTTTGAAAAAACTATTACATCACATGTACATT